>CM076581.1:277158461-277795521 GCA_034641835.2 Pinus albicaulis
ACAAATAATCAATCTAAAATTTGCATAATTATCCATAACATAACAATTCATAAATTGCATAATGAACCATAACATCACAATTCATAAAACAGGAATATATTTAATACACACCTGTAGAAATCTCCCAAAATTATGCATGCATACCTCTACTATGACCATTCCTCCCAACCTTAGATTTCGTTTATCTCCAGAACTCACCCCCGAGCTGAGATCCTCCCAGAACAGACTAACCTCAATCTGTTCTGGAGCAGCTTATTTAAGCTGTGCTTTCCCCAAAGCCTGTTTCCAATTCTGCGTCCAGAATTTCAGGATGCTTTATTCCCGTTTAGCCTAGGCTTCCCATTTTGGGACTCTTTAAAGCTGCTTTAAGCTTTTCCTCAGCTTTTCCAGCTTTTTCTCACCTCTTCCCAACTACTCCTCTTCATTGGGGAAATTTAGATTTTTTTCCTCAAAAATCTAAATTAGAAATAATTTCTTTCAAGGATTTTTGAAAGATTTTGGGGAAAGTCTTTTTCCTTTTCCATCACCTCATGGATTAGGCATGTGATCTCACTTTCTCATCTGGTCATAGTGCATACATAATATTTTATTTATTTTTCATAAATAAATAGTTAACCACATCCACAAAATAATTATCCATTGGGGTCCACTCCCCTTTGGATTTATGTTCAAATGTCTCATTTGAAAAGCATAGAACTTGGGGGTGTTACATTTAGACTTGCACACTTTCATGTTTTATTCATGTTTTTCCTTTTGGAGTATATCATTTTTTCTAAGTCCTTTGATTTTTCTTTTAGGACTTTTTACCCTCTTTTTTATTTTATATTTTTTCTTTTTATTTTATTTTTTACAAAATATAGGGTGTGCCAACATCCTCTTCATAGTTGATGAGCTGCCAGATGATAGATGTAATATTATTGTTTTCTTTAAATTTATTCTAACATGTTCCTTAACTTGTTTCTATTAAATTGTCTAACGAAATTGTCTAATTATTGTTGTGTAATTATATGTATTTTGTAGATACTGGATCATTTGTTGGAAATGAAATTCCACTGCCACTAAATGATCTTAGTGTAGATCCTGATGACAATCAGGGGATGGTAGATGCAAAGGATCAGGCTGGTGACAGACCTGGTCTTCATGATCATGCGCAGGTATCAGCGGGTGTGAGGCATAGGCTTGACACTAGATTTATGATGGAGTTCGATGACCAACTCTGTCAACTCCTAGTGGAGGATAGAGTTAGGCCGGTCACTATCATGGAGATAAAGGCTGAGGATAGGCTGACAATGATATTGAGAGGCATGACACGTGATATGTTGACCCTGATGCAACATGTCGTTGGAGCCACCAGCTTAGTGGTGCAGTTTAGGAGGTCCATTCGAAGTAGGCATGGTCGAGATGCAATACATCGACAGTCGAGCAGAAATGCATCATCTGATGATCATGATCAGGGAAGTGATCATAGTTCAGCTCGCGCGAGAGATGAGCCACCTACAACATAGACCAACAGTCATGATCATGAGCAGGCTGGACCATCCACGTTGAGTCATCATGAGCAAGAAGTTCATCCTGATCAGCATGAGACACCTCTAGATCAGCACGCACATGATAATCAACATCTATCTGAGCATGTCGATGTTGCACCATTGGCTGAGCAGGCCTCGACTAGTACTACTATTGATTTACCACTAGCTGATAATAGAAATTTACATTGCAGTTGTATATTTTTTACATTATATATATATATATATGGTGCATGAATTTTATGTTCATGTTGCAGTTGTACTTAATTTACATGTTGTTGATCATCATGATGTGTATATTTTTAAGTCATGTTAGATGTGTTCATTTAATTTGCAGCTTGCAGATAGATGTGTATTTGATGTGTATTTGATGTTTGTGTTGTGAATATGTTATACAATGCTTGTGTTTTGTTAGATTATCATGATCACGATGATTAGATGATGTTAGCGAATTTGAATGTGTTTTTTAGTCGAGTATGATGTTTGTATGATGGTTATCTGATCGTGATGTTTATTTTTAATATTAACTCATGATATTTATTAAATATTGTGTTGTGATTGTAATTGAAATGTTAATTTTAATTGTATGTAAAATTGTAAAATTGTAATTGTAATTTTAATTTTAATTTTAATTGTAATTGTATGCGAAATTGTAAAATTCTAATTTTAATTGTAAAATTCTAATTGTAATTGTAAAATTCTAATTGTAATTGTAATTCTAACTGTAATTGTAATTGTAATTGTATGCAAAATATTTGTAAAATTTTAATTGTATTAATCTGAAATGATTGTAATTGTAATTGTATGTAAAATTCTAAAATTGTAATTGCAATTTTAATTGTAATTGTATGTGAAGTTATAAAATTGTAATTGTAATTTTAATTTTAGTTGTAATTGTATGTAAAATATTTGTAAAATTTTAATTGTATTAATGTGAAAAATTGAATTGTATTTATGTAAAATGATTTTATTAAAATTATTAAATTTGTAAATTTTTAAAATTGTAAATTAATTGTTAATTTTGAACCATAACTACCATAAGTAAAATGTATACTGTAAATATTGTTAAATTTCCATAATTCTAAATATTGTATGAATATAAATAATTGTAAAATAATAAATCTAGAAAAATATGAATTTTTGTAACATAATAAAGTTTAGAAAATAATGCAAATAAATTCATTTACTTTAGAATTATCATTATTTTATTATGATCTTACATACAAAAAAATAAATTTATACAGCACACCATTGTTTTCAAGATCAAAAAAATTGCAAATTATCAAGCGAAATGATGTTAACATAACACAATGCAAATTAACAAATTATTCGAAATACATATTTTAATGTTTCGAAAAAAAAGTGTCTTATTTATAGGGTAATTAAGTCTTATTCTTTATAAAACCCATCTTAAAAAGTATAAATGATGAAGTAACACATGTACCATATCACTCTCAGTTCTCATTATCACCCTCATTATCTTCCAGCTCGCTTGGCATGATAACACTATTATTATGAAAAATATGTTTTGATCTAGGGTCATGTCACAATACGAACCACCAATCCCTATCCAACACATCTGGGTAAAAAAACACCTCGTTGCAGTGTTTGGGGAAAACATTGGTATCCTTAGCTTCATCCCACATATTTCTAGAGTTGATACATATCAGCCTACTATCGTGGTCTTCCTTTACATTATTCCGATCAAAGCTATCCCACCACTTGCACCTAAAAATAACACATTGGAGAGAAGAGAAATCCACTTCAATGATCTCTTGTATCTTTCCTACGTAACCTAATGTCCCTCATTCTAGGTTTTGATCATGATGGCTAGAACGAATAGATTGATCGAAATCGACTTCCACTCCACATTCTTGTGTCATGTGTCCATCATCGACATTTTCTATGCGAAAATGGTGTCCATATGCCCACATATATGGCAAAAAATGCACCTATAAAAAAGTTAAAAATTCATAGTGTCATGTGTCTTATAATAACCCAACAGTTAAAATATGAAATGTAGATGTAATTACATTTCAATGTTGCATTATTAAGTTTAAAATGTAAATAAATAGATTATTACTCAGTGAGTGCACCCAATCCCTATGTTTAGCGCATCCTCTTCAGCAAGCGAGTAACGACTGGTTGCACCGTATTTCTCTCTGACTTAGTCAACAACACAACTGTTGGGGCATATTTTTAGCATATTTTCTTTTAAATGATCAAGACAAGGCATGCTTCTACCACTAAGCCGTCTGAATTATTTCATGTCACTTTCCCATTTCATCTTATTTTTTTCGTCGAATGCGACCCACAGTTGTTTTGCTTTAGAATTGTAAAGAATGAATTTATTGATTGCTTCAGTTTCTGCATTCGATGATGAAATCAAACCGACATATAGTACATATGACATCAAAATATACATTATGTCAAATTTCAACATGAATATTTACTTTATGTAAATTTGAAAAATTATAAATCGCTTAATCTTTATCAAGCGCCTTTTTCCATTCGTTTGGGGCATCTCCCCTTCTCTTTTATCTTCATCTCTTTCATCGTCCCAAATCACCGCACCTTGTCTATTTTCGATCTGCCTAATGTACTCACTGCATAATAGAAAGATTCATACGATATTTACACCTCTACCATAAACCCCTCCGGTTTTGCGCTTTGTCGAACAAAAACTTTCAATTTCTTCATGTACCTCTCTAAGAAAAACATCAAATGACAAGAAACCACCCCAACCAATTCAACTAATCTACTAGGTGGATTAGAAGATGGACCTGCAAGTCCATGAAACTCGTTGGTAGTTCCTTCTCAAAAGTACAAAAAATATCAACTATCTCTAGATGCCACCGTGGAATGCTAGCCACATGAATCTCCTTTGACGTGATCCAACATACAAATGCAGATAATTTATATATCACACGTCCTAGGTCTTGGGGTATTCATGTTTCACACACCCACACATGAACAAAGGATAATGAAACTACAAAGTTATAAGCACGTGACATAATATACAAAATTAGTTATGTTTTATGATCCCTGCATGGGATAAAATTTATTAATATAAAAAATAATAAAATCATGATTTTGACATTATATGTACTCTTACAAGATTCAAATGGTCATGTGATTTCAACCTTGAAAAATGGTCATCCATGGTGAAGCAGCGCCATAGTGAAGACTTGTATGAAGATGGCACCCTCACACGCATTATAAGACAAAGAAAGATCATATTTTTTTAAAATCCATGGGACATCACCTTCCTTGAAATACCATGAATTAGAGGGAGCAACACCTACCTTCGATCCTGTACTTTCTAATAGTCTTTGCCAATGTTTATTTTTAGTTTTTGAAGTAATAAGATCTTTCCTAGCAATAAATGTGTCACTTTTTTCGATGATATGTGCCTCCATAAATAATATGAAATTTTTTTAATATATGCATGGGATCTAATAAGTCGGTAATCTTAATACGCTCCCAATATGGGAGGTTATTAAAAATAGATTTCCTTTTCATCCCAATGGGAAATTTCTCAACATAGGTGTCAAAGAATTTTGGATCATCGAACATAGGATCCCCATTTGAATCAAACATTTCTATGAACTCCTTCTCCTTCTCTCTCTCATATGCTCTAAGCCATAAAGATGGTTTCGTTATTGGAGACCTTTGGGTTCTCTCTCATTTACCATTGAAAGTGGATGTTGCTCTTCTGTAAGGGTGTTCTTCTGAGAGGAATATCCTGGAGGAGTCATACACTGGCTTTCGTAGGTCATTGGACCATCTAGCTTTCAGAGAAGTTCCACAACATTTACATCCAAAATACCCTTTGTTACAAGACCTGTGATATTATTGTATGCAATATATATATGCATGGCACATTAAATAATATCATGAATATGAGAACAATTACAATGAATTAAATAAGTAATATGTGAAAGAATATTATTACATATATAAACAAATCAATAAACATGTAATTACCATAGAAAACTCCTAAGCCTATATAATCATGTGTTGTGTAAGAACATATGCCATACAATGTAAAACTCCTCTCTGCTGCGATGGGTCTTGATACACTGTATACATTTATCCCATCCCATAATTCCTTCAATTCATATACCAGTGGTTGTAAGTAAACATCTATATTATTCACTTTTCTTCTACTAGGGACTATGAGAGCCAACATAATATGTTCATTATTCACGAAAAACCATGGGGGGATATTGTTATTCATCAATACTACAGGCCAAACATAATATTTGGTGTTCTGGAGGGAATATGGTTTGACGCCATCCATGGCTATGCTAAGTCATAGACTTCGTATTTGATCCTTGAATTTTTCGGGCCATGTATCTTCTATATGCTTCATGGATATTGAATCTGTTGGGATTCACATAACACCCAACTCACTTCTATCTAAGGTATTCCATCCCTGCAACATAGCTAATTCTCTGCAACAAAAGAGCCTTTGAATCCTTGGGATTATAGGCATGTGCCTCAATATCTTAAAAGGAGGACCATGTGATTTACCCTTATTTTTTTATTTATCATACATGTCATGCCCACATTTCGAACATATCTCTTTGTCTGCATATTCTCCTCTATATAGAATACAATCATTTGGACATGCATGATATGATATGTACTCAACACCCAACATTTTCGACAATTTATTTGCCTCTTCGCAGCCATTGGGTAAGATATTATCACTAAGAAGAATCTTATATTTTAATAATCTATAGTTGGTGATCATGAAAAATATTAAATGTACATTAATGCTAATATAATTATTAACTTTCATAAAATTGACCATTTGTAATGTTAATTGTGTGATTATATTTCTCAAAATATAAGGGAGGACTTTATGGTAACTTACCTCAAAATTTCTGAGAAACATGCATTCGACGAGCCAATATTTTCTTTCAAGTTGTATAGTAACATTGTTATCCCCAACTAGGTATACTTTGACTGACTACCAGGTCCAAAGAGATGGGTGGTGGAAGATTTAAGGCTTTCGAAAAAGGTGTCAGTGATATGAGCATCATCCCCTAGATGGTTATGATTCTAGAATGCATATAACAACATTGTCTCCATGGCAGTCATATCCATTAAGTAATCATCCATACCAACCTCTATTTGATTGCCTCCATTGCCAGCTTGGGAAGAACTACTATTGTTGTAGTCATTCATAATTGGTGGATCTGGACGTGGTGGGAATTGAATAGATGGTTGATTCAACCATTCTTGGTATCGTTCCTCTCTGATTTTTTCTCTTAATTCAATCTTTTGTCGATTTGACATTATCGTGGGGTGAAACGGAAGATGTTAGGTAGGCACTCATCATCACTAAAATCCTAATAGTTTCAAAAAATATATTTGAACATGATTAGTACAAAATCTATGATATCAATTAGCAAGCACGTTGACAATGCATGATTAATTGGTTTGACATTGAAATAACTATATTAATATACCAAACAATTATTAATACCATCATTGTTCGAGGATTGTGGCTAGAAGATGCAATATTGTTACAATTGGAAGGGTGACGTAGCTGTCCATTTCAATCTAACAAATGCGCCTTGCAGTATGCTACTCCTAATAAAAGCTTCTGACGTTTTTGGGTTGTTTGAATATTTTGTGAATCTGAACTCAATTCTAAAACTACATGAACCTGCCAATTTGTATACATTATAAATTTGTTAAGTCCCTATATTAATAGTGTAGTCCCTTATTATTTTAGTGTAGCCCCCATTATTGTTATCGTTGTACCCTTCTAACCCCCATATTGTTATTATTGTGCCCTTACATTATTATTGTTAGGTCGACTAGGATTACGTTGTGGCCCTACTAGGATTACATTGTGGCCCCATGGACTCCTATATATAGAAAGGAGGTTTTGTCATTTGTATCATCCAATAATTGTTTATTCATGTAATTTATTGGAGGTTTCCCCCTCGAAATGGCTTATTTATAAGGCGTTGATATCTCCTTTCTTCTCTTTTTGGAGCTGGTTTCAGAACATTTGGTATCAGAGCTTTGAGATTCTAGGGTTTCGCTGCTCCAAAGAGGTCATCATGCATTTTCGCTATAAATTTTTTCTACGAAGGTTCAAAATCTGAAATTTTTAGAGTGCGAAGCCAAAATCCTGAGGAACATCGTCACAAAATTTTATAGCTTGGTTCACAATATTTTCGGAGATATGATCTATGAAAGTTAGGTCATTTTGCAGGCTCCTGAATTTAACCTAAACAGGTGATCACGGAATTTTCACTATAACGTTTTTTATGCGAGGGTTCAGATGCTAAAATTTTCACAAAGCGAAGCCAAAATCCTAAGGAATCTCCTGTCAAAATTTTAGATCTTGGTTCATAAAATTTTGTGAGATATGATATGTGGAAGATAGGATTGTTTCAGGGTCTTGAATTTCATCTCAAAGAGGTGACTGTGGGAAAAACGACATAACTCTCTCTCTAAGAATCGGATTGGGATTCTGTAAAAAGTGGCCATAAATAAATGGAATTTAGTTTTTAGCATATAAATTTTAGAGCCGAAGGAGGAAACAGGGGCACGTGGCAAGTCGTACAAGTGCACTCTACTGAACCAGTCCATAATTAGGTCATGATGGGAGATTGGGCATAACCTTCCCTTGAAGAATGCAAATCAGATCACACCTATGGCATTTGAAAGAAGCTTCAAAGGGCTACTATAGGCCGAATTTTAGATATTGAAGATTTACAATTATAAAGATAATTCAATTTCAATATCGAACTCCTCAAAAGCACATAAAAGGTCTGTATTTTTTTCCAAATTGCAAAAGTCTTATTTGAAGAATCAAGTTGAATTGATTCGAGGGGAATATTTTAGAATTTTTATCAGTATTGGGTTCTATAATGCCTCCAAAAAATAATTCCATTCCTATTAAGACCTAAAAAATTTATATTATGACACATGAAGAGGAAGAATTGCAGTATGAGATATCAAAATTACGGTACCAAGTGCTACAAATTTCGATCTTACGAAGAGCAACTGAAGATGACATAGATGGCTCAAAAACAGAAATGGAGTCTAAGTTGGATGGTTTGAAGGATAAAATAATATCTAATATGGATGATAAATTAGTGGAAGATCACATCGAGCATCAACAACAAGTTCTCCAACTCTCAAAGGATAACCTAACTTTGGTGCAGAATCTAATGAAACAACATGAAGATCAACATCACATCGAAAGAAGTTCTGAATCAGTCACAGAAAGAAGAACTCAACAAGTAAGATCAATTTCACATTATCTCAACAAGTGGAAGAACTTTCCGGTAGAAGATTCGACATGGGAGGATGAGAATTTTATATAGAAGCATCAAGAAATAATCAAGCATTGAGGACAACACCTGTTCGAAGGAGAGGGGCATGTTAAGTCCCTATATTAATAGTATAGTCCCTTATTATTTTAGTGTATCCCCCATTGTTGTTATTTTTGTACCCTTGTAACCCCCATATTGTTATTATTGTGCCCTTACATTATTATTGTTAGGTTGGCAAGGATTACATTGTGGCCTCGCTAGGATTACATTATGGCCCCATGGACTCCTATATATAGAAAGGAGGTTTTGTCATTTGTATCATCCAAGAATTGTTCATTCATGTAATGTATTGGAGGTTTCCCCCTCGAAGTGGCTTATTTATAAGGCATTGATATCTCTTTTCTTCTCTTTTTGGAGCTGGTTTCACAACAAAATTTTATTAAGATGATTGGCATGGACAAAAAACATAAATTCATTTAGATAATGGAAATATAAATAAAATTTGAAGTAAATTTTGAGTCTTGAGATGGATGCGGAGACTCTATGATGTACTTTGAGAAATATTATGGAACGAGATGGATTTTAAGAATTGTCCATTTGATAAAATTATGATATGTTCTCCCTGCATTTGAGAATAATCAACAATAAATTTTGGTGTACACACCTAAAAGTAATTTCAGTGCCTTAAAAATGGACTTATTCTTATTTGTGCTAATGTATAGATAATCGCACTGGTGTGTTATTGTTACTATGCACTGGTGCGGTGTTATTAATTGACGCACCAAAGTCAAATAGCCGCAAATAAAAAAATCGCAACTATATTTTCTTAAAGTGAAGAAAAGAGGTAAATTGAAAAATGAGAGGAAATTTTTTTTGAAAATCTAATTTCATAAAAATATTCTTTAAATAGTAAACACTTTTCATTATTACATTATTTTAGCAAAAAATTTCAGAGAGAGATTTTCACGAGACATACCTGGAGCAAGAGAGCATGAGAGCACTACGAAGTAGCGAAATACTTTCGAACAGAACTACTCAGACAATCAGAATTCCAAACCTCTCGTTATTCAAACCCTGTAGCATATAATTTAAAACCATCTCGTGATTATATTTTATTTTATTTTCTACATTTTCTGCAGTATTTTTTATGCAGAAAGTAAAAAAATTAAATTTATTGTTCATTTTCATAAACAAAAAAAATCCATTCTTACGCTAAACCCTCGATTCTTTTTGTTTATGCCCTTTCTTCTTCATGTTCCTATGATTTCAGAATTAGTTCTTTCAATTTTAGATTTATAGGGTTTTTATTTCTATATATATAGGCCTATGAAATATAACCCACAGGATGACTTGCATAGTCAGATCCCAATCCATGTCGGCCCTTGCGTGAATTTTTAAAATTAGAAATTTTTTAATAGGTGTGTCTTGTGTAAGCTAGCGCACTAGTACACTGTTTTATCACAGGGCACCACACACATACTATTTGATAAAAAAATTTAAAAACATATATATTTTTTTAATTTGTGTGCCATATATAAAATAGGGCACTAGTGCGCTATTTCATTATAGCTCACCCTGCACGTATTATTTTACAAACACAATTTTTTATTTTATCTATGTTAATCGGTGCACTGTTTAACATATAACACACTGGGTCTCCTTGTTGAAAAAGAGCACCATATGATGGTCCCATGTTTTCGCGGTTCCTTTATAATAATATGATACACCACCCTGTGCATGACATCACTTGCTACAAAAACTAACACTGGTGGATTATTATTAATTTGTCTGTGTTAATCGTTGTGTTGGTTAACATATAACGCATCGGTTCTCCTTGTTGAAATAGAGCACCATTCAATGTTTCTACTACTTTGGTGGTGCATTTATAAGAACAAGCCACATCGACATTAGTGCGTACATCATTAAAGGTGCATCGATTTTTTGAATTTTTTTTTTTTTTTACTTGAAAAGTTTATGATTTATTTATAAAATATATTAATTAATGGTATGTTATAGGTTTCATATTGATAAAGAAATGGATGACAAGAGATCAAATAACAAAAATACTGGTAGCACATCAAGAAAAGAAAAAAAGGCCAGTTCTTTGTAAATTATTTACAAAAATTATTATTTTTGAACTATATGTAAGTTTAAATAATATGTATTGTTTACTGTGTATCATGAAGGGCCACAAAATGATGAAGCTTGATAAGATTATTTCTGATGTAGGACCAAAGGAACATAAAATCTTGATGGAAAAATTGCAAAAGGATGAATCAAGTGAATGAAAAAATACTATCGATCCAAAATGAGTTTCTTCTTTTAATTTTCATTAATAATATACTTAAAATTATTAGATAACATGTTTCAAACAATCTATTAATTCACATATGTTTAATGTTCTATAAGGACCAACAACTCAGAAAATGAATGATTTTCTAAGAAAAGAAAAAAAATAGAACATGCAAAGGAAAATGAATTGCTCCTTAGTTCATCTAGAGTGGTGCTGGAGGTTAACGAAAGGGGGAAAATCTTTTACAAAACTTTGAAGGATCTAGTGGAATGAATGTATAGACGTTCTTTCCACTTACAATAAAAACTCAATCCAATGATTCCAAGAACCAAATTTTATCTAAACTACAGGATGGGTTTCCAGAGAAATTTTCAATGAGACATGTCAGACTTTTAATAGAAAAAATGTACAACAAAAAAAAAGAAGGAATGAAAAAGTAATATCCTTTAAATTTTCTTCTAGAATTATATGTATATTTTACTAGAAAGAAATTATTTATAAATATCACTTTTGTTATATTCACGTTTCATATATCACTATCAAAATTAAATATTTTTTTACATGTTACATTTTTAGGAAGATTATGAAAATCTCAAAGGATGAACGAGCTGATATCAGAAATATGCCAGTGGGAATGTCCAAAAAGGTGTACAAGTAGATGGTCAAAGAAATGGAAATAATTGCATCGCACGAGGAGCCATCTCAACAAAAATGTGCTTCAAATGTATTATGTAATCATTTAATTTTTCGATTAGGTACAATAAATAAAAAATTTAGCATTAAATATTAATTTTCACGTATTTTCTTGTAGAAAAGAAAAGAAAATGGAAGCCATTCAACACATAAAACACGACGAAAAGGAAGAAAATGGTTGATATCTAAGTTTGTGAGTAATTGTTACTTCCTTATAACAACTTAACTAGATTTAATTTTTGTATATTTTAAGTTGTTTTACAAAAATCATCATTGAATGCCTTCAAACAAGGGCTAACATACAAAGAAGAACCATCAGACAAATTGATTGACATTGGGTTAAATATGGGTTGTAAGTATATATTTGCATATCAGAAATTAATTGCGGAATTCATAAGAATCTATGGATCTTGTTTTACTTTTCTCCGTCTATAATTAATAGAAAAAAAAAATCTTTTATATTAAATATATGATTTTTTATACGGTATAAAACTTGCGGGAAAAAAATTATGGAATTGCGCCAACAAATGAGATATTGAAAGATGGCGTAAAATTTCATTTTGAAAGAATGTGTATAGTTCATGAGTCAATTGTTGCTATGGTACATCATTTATTTTCGATTTAAATTGATGTATATTATTTAATATTGCAATTTTCATTATTCTCACCAATGTATATACACTCATTACAGTTTATTTTTATGCGTAGATGGAAGGTGAGGAAGAAGAAAACAATCAACACTGTGAACAAAACATTCCTAAAAGTAACATAATTCATGGAAGTAGCTCGAGCAGTGACAATAGTTCAAGCGAAGAATGATGATCATTATGTTTGGATATCAAAGCAAGGCATTGTATTTTTTAAAATATTTGTCTTTGAATTTAGACATTTTGTTTACTGTAATGGACATAGTGTCCCAATTGAAAGACAAAGGGATACCAATAAATGTCCCATTTTGTATGGCAAAGAGTGTGTTATTCATATATATATATATATATATATATATATATATATATATATATATATATATATAATAAAATACATTTTAATTTATTCTATTGCGTTCTCCATTGTCGCTGTGAAATGTAACACGACTGATTAAATATATGGATGATTAAATATTATAATGAATACATATGAAATATGATAATATGATATAAAAAATTAATCCAAACATCACATTCAAATGCACTAATAAAAATTTAATTGATATGAATATTGTTATAAGATATGTGTTATCTTTTGATGAATAATGAATTTTAAAAAATTGCAATAATTATGATATGATATAAAAAATTAATCTAAACATCACATTCAAATGCGCTAATAAAAATTTAATTGATATGAATACTGTTATAAGATACGTGTTGACTTTTGATGAATAATGAATTCTAAAAAAATCGTAATAATTTCACTGTCACAAGTCAATGTTTCTAAAAAATACAAAATGAACATTGGTGAGTGTCATTTACCGTGCATCGGTGCATTTGTATTCTAATGCGCACGGTGCATTTCTATGACATATGGGCACTGCAACTACCAATACCAATTATAAATCTCTGTGCGTTTGTGCGATACTGTGCACTGGTGCATTTATGTGAGACTACTCACCGGTGTGTTTCTACGACCTATGGGCACCGCACAAATACCAACACCAATTAGAACGATCGGTGTTTTTGTGTGATATTGTGTGCCGACGCGTTTGTATAATACTATGTACTGGTGCGTTAATATGACCTATGGTCACCGGATAAATCCCAATACCAATTAGAGCAACCTGGTGCGTTGTATAACCTAAAGTGCGCCCGATGCGGTTTTAGACCTTAATGGCCCAGTGCATGCAGCTTCGACCACCTCGGGGCTATTTTATGGATCACACGCACCGATATTTTTATAAACACCCCAGGGCGGCCTATATTTTTTTTTCGTCCCGGTGCTTGGTAGGTTTGTAATACCGGTGAGTTCACTCTAAAACGCACTGGTGTGTTAGCACCTGATTATGATAAAAAAATCCGTAATAACCTCCAACCGCCTAGTTTTTTCTAGTTGTGTTGAAATTCCATTAGAAGCTCCATCAAAACCTTTGTTACTGAAAACAGTTATTGTAGCAAATGTTTTTTTTGACAATTTTGGCCAATTTTATAGAAAAAAAAACCTCCTTTATAACCTTTGCTAGAGGGTACTTTCCTTATAGTAATTCCTCCCATAATAAGACCCTCATAGAAGAGAAACATCTGCTTTCAATGGTAAAAGAGAGAGAACCTAAAGGCCTGTAATAACGACACCAGCAAAATGGATTAGAGCATATGAGAGAGAGAATGAGAAGGAGTTCTTAGAAATGTTAGAATCAAATGGGGAGCATATGTTCGATGATCTTTGACATATATGTTAAGAAATTTCCCATTGGGATGAAAAGGAAATCCATATTTTATAAGCTCCCAGATTAGGATTATCTTAATATCACCCACTCTTTAGATCACATGCATATATTTAAAAATGATTCATATTCTGTATGGAGGCACATATCATCGAAACAAAGTTACACATTGGTTGTTAGGAAATATCTTATTACTTCAAAAAATAAAAAGAAACATTATCCAAGACAATTGGAAAGTATAAGATTTGAGGCTGATACCTCTAATTGGTATTTCAAAGAGTGTGATGTCCCATGGATTTTAAAAAAATATGATCTTTCTTTGGAAAAGGAAGTTATAATCTGTGTGAGGGTGACATCTTTATCTAGGTGTTCACTACGTCACTGCTTCACCCTGGAAGACCATTTTTCGGGGTTGAAATCACATGACCATTTGAATATTCTAATAGTATGTATAATATCAAAAGCATGATTTTATTAGTTTTTATATCAATAATTTTGATCCCATTGGATCGGAAAACAAAACTAATTTTGTATGTTATTGCATGTGTTTATAAATTTACAGTGTAATTATCCTTTTTTTGTGTGTGGGTGTGTGAAATATGACTTCCTCCAAGATGTAGGATGTGTCATATCTAAATTATCTACATTTTTACATTGGATCACGTCAAAGGAGATTCATGTGGATAGAATTCCATCGTGGCGTCAAGAGATAATTGAGATTGTTTGTATGTTTGAGGAGGAATTTTAAACAAGTTTCATGGACTTGCCGGTTCATCTTCTAATCCACCTAGTAGATGAGGTTGAATTAGTTGGGGTGGCTTTTTGTCACTTGATGTTCTTATTGGAGAGGCAAATCAAGAAATTGAAAGGTTTTGCTCCGCAAAGTGAAAAACCCGAGGGGTCTATGGCAGAGTGGATCATATCATATGAGTATTTCTATTATTCCAGTGAGCACATCAAGAAGATCAAAAACACACGAGTTGTAGTGATTTGGGACGATGAAAGAGATTAGACAAAAGAGAAGGGGAGCTTATCCAAATGAACGGAAAAAGGCGCTTGATAAAGAGTAAGTGACTTATAATTTTTCAAATTTACACAAACTAAATATTCACATTGAACTTCAATATAATGTATATTTTGATCTCATATGTATTATATGTTAGTTTTATTTCATCAGAAAATGTAGAAATTGAAGCAATCAATAAATTTGTTCTTTACAATTCCGAAGTAACACAACCATGGGTCGCATTGTATGAACAAAAGAGGATGAAATGGGATAGTGACAGGAAAGAATTTAGACAGTTGAATGGTAGAGGCATGCCTTATCCCAATCATTTAAAATAAAATATGCCAATTATATGTCCCAAAATTTGGGTTGCTAGCCAAGTCAGAGTGAAATACAGTGCAACCGGTCGTTACCCGTGTGCTGAAGAGGATGCAGTAAACATAGGGAATGGGTGCAACAACTCAGTAATAATATATTTATGTACATTTTAAACTTGATAATGCACCTTTTGCTGGGAAAAATACTGAGAGGGGGGGGTGAATCAGTATTTAGGGCATACTCAAAATTTTTACTTTTTCTTAGTTCTAAAAACCCATACGCTACTTTCCTGATACAGAATCGCGTATATACGCGGATTCCCTTTATGAAACTCGCGTATACACAGAGATCTAATTATGCCATTAATTCTTCACTTATCATTCCTTCATTCATTCATCAGATGTTCAATAAACAGTAAACATGTGCAGTAAGAACAGAATAAACCATCACACATAAGCATCACACATGAACACCAGGATTATAGGTGGAAACCCAAGTCGAGAGAAAACCACCGCTGTCACTGCTCAGCCTTCAATATTTTATTATAGAGAAAACATCTTACAACATATGTGCTGGTGCAAACTCCTACCAGCACGCAGGCACCCACCTGCGCTCGTTTACCAGCCTCTCCTGGAAGGGAGCACCAACCCCCTGGCTCGTTTACCAGCCTCTCCTGGAAGGGAGCTACGACCCCCTGATCTCATTTACCAGCCCCACCTAGAAGGGAGCTACAACCCCCTGACTGAAGGCTATAACCCTCAGCACCTTTATGGACAACGTTTCATCAATTTTCACACTGGATCCAACAACTTCAATAGAGCACAACTTGTAGGCCACTTTTCATCATATTTTCAGACTGGACCCACTCCACACATTTAAGCTTCATACTTAATAATTCAGACAACCCAGATCAGAAGAATTTATCATCATCAGATAGCAGTAACACAGCAGAACAGATCAAACATTTTATACTTCAGACTTCAGCACACCCTAGTTTGCATACGCGCTTTCCTTTCTCTGATATCGCGTGTATACGCGCCTTCATGCACAACAAATCGCATATACATCTGTACATACTTCAGAAAACTTCTACCTGACCATACGCGCTTTTCCTTCAGCCGATCCGTGTATACACGTGCATTTACAAAGATAAACTCGCGTATACTTCTTCAGACATTTCAGCGCAACACAATTCTTCAGAACAGATGCATAGCTCAGATTTTACCCTTTACTTCAGACAGATGTTCGCCTCATCTCAGATCAGAACATTCCATAAACAGATCTAGGAGATACAAATACATTCCAGATCTAGATTCCCTTCTTCTTCATTTCTTCATTGGTGCATCATACACTTAGATCTATCATTCAACTGTAACCCTTTCCATTCATATATTCTTCAAAGAGAAGTATTCATTCAAGCTGAAACATCTTGCACCACTCTCACACCCTTTGCACAATGAATTTCTTCTCCTTATATAGGTTTACCCTTTTTCAATACCATGAGCCAAAACCACATTACTTCTGATGGTATTCCTGGACGGGGTCATTTAGACCAATCATTACTCAATACAATGGGTCAATACCATGGTGGTTACCCCTGGTTTTGCACTTTATGAGCGCTTTTGCCCATACGCGACTTGGCACGTTATTTCCCGCGTGCATACGTGACTTCTCCTAGACAAATCCGCGTATGCCTTGAGACATACTCTTTTCATCATGCTTTGACACATACTGACAATTCTTCCATCATTACATTCTGTACTCACTGTAGATACATCAGATTTACATCATTTAACAAGTTCATCAAGACATATTCTATCAAGCACAACTTCATCAAGTAGGTTGCCATCATCTTCATCAAGTGGGTTGCCATTCAAGGAGAACTCTCTCTCAAGTGGGTTGTCATCAAGGACAACACTCAGCATCATATTTCCAAAAAACATCATATCACATCAGGTTTACATCATTTACCAAGTCCATCAAGTCAAGAATAACTTCATCAGGTGGATTTCCATCAAGGACAACACATGCCAACAATCTCATGTCTTTATCTTCATTAAGTGGGTTGCCATCAAGGACAACACTCTTCATCATATTGCCAACAATCTGCCCCTTTGGACTTGATGGCAACCAGGATGGTGTTTGATCACCACAACAGATAGGTACATTAAGAATAAAATGACACTATGTCACTCTCCCCATTCTTTGACACCATTATTTTCATTCAAACACCATGTCACTCTCCCCCTTTGACATCAAGGGCAAAGGGCGGATCAACACCAACACACTCTCCCCCTTTTCTCTTCATGTAGAAGAAGGGCGCTGTAGATATGATGTGCACTGAAATTATCATGCTCCTCTTTAGTTCATGCTGAAAGTTCATCCATATGTTTCAATGGAGTACATGACTCTATGACCTTCCTATCACCAAGGACTCATACTCACATCAAAGATCCAACCAAGTGGATTTACATATGAGGCTCAAATACCCAACCAAGTGGGTTTACATATTTCAATACAACTACCCAACCAAGTGGGTTTACAAATTTGACTTAGCTACCCAACCAAGTGGGTTTACAAATTTGACAAGTCCTTACATGACTGAATATTACAATTTTCCATCATGGGTCTCAACAAGACCTTTTCATCAAATTACAAATATGACCATTTATGACCAACACCAGAAAGTCCTAAAGAAAGAGAACATATTTCAGAACCATCATAATACCAACAATGCATTATAGTCAGCAAAGCTAATTCTCCCCCTGAATCTGTGCATCCAAGCATCATTTCCTTATGACTAAGGCTCCCCCTTAGTTTGTGCGTCCTGAACCCTTTCACCAACAAATCATCAAGGCATCTTTATCAAAACATTAGAAATAGAATTATGAGAACTGGAACACCACCAAAGATACCAAACAGTATCAGAGATACCAAACAGCACTGCAGCTGTGCTGAAGAAAGCTGACCCCAAACAGAAATTTGTCAGCAACTAGACATACGCGGTTTTATGTGCATGAACTCGCGTATATACGCGACTGTGTTTCAGGAAATCCGCGTATCCAATACCATCTTCTATATTTTAACCAGATCTGATCCTCTGTGAGGCAAAGACAATGTTCAACTTCTTTCTGAGATATTTGAATGCTTCCTTGGAATACAGATAGATAGCACAATGTAGTTGTGTCTTCAAGCGTCATTCAATGGTTGTAGCATAAACACATTAGTAACCAAGCCTTCAGATTCTTTGCAGCATCAATACATTCTTTCCAAGAGAAATTATCATACCAGAATAGCATCTTCACATAAGTGTCAAGCAATCATCCATGTGGTCCAACATCACCATGATCTTTAAGATTTAACATGAAGTAACATATGTAGGGAAAAGCTCTCAACCATGGTAACAAACTCTGCATGATCTATTCTTATCTCTGAATCATAATACTTCCTTCTCAGCAACGAATACTCTTCATCAAAAAGCAAACAGGACTCATCCATAATATTCAACATAAGAAACCATGTATCATATCATAATTATTTAGAACTGAGAAACTAAGCTGATACGGAGTCAATAATACAGTTATTAACAGTCAGACTGATGCTCCCCCTGAACCTCTACTCCAGATCCTCAGCTATCATATAAATTCTCTTATCAACAATGCATACGCGACTGTGTCTGCTGTAACTCGCATGTATACGCGACTTTTGTTAATAGAACCCGCGTATGGAAAGTGAAGCATAGAAATTTTCACATTCCTTCATCTCCCCCTGAACTTGTCCTTTCTGTACCTGTATTATTCATATCAGATGTTCTGTCAGAAATATATATATAACCAGAATAATCAAAACAACCATGAGAATCATCAACCGTTGCTCCCCCTGTGACGATACATTACTAATCCCCATAATGTATCTCACATCACTCCTGCAGTCATTAATAGAAGTAAGCTTCAGAAGCGGATGACTGCAGTAGGGTCAATATTCCCTACGTTTATGACCGGTCTTCCTTCCCTTTCCAGCTTTGCTTGAAGTTTCTAATTGTGTGCTGGAATTTTTTCAAATTCTCAGATCTTTTCATCCTGCATTCTTTTTCCACATGCCCATACTTGTTACAAGCATAACATCTTATGTGACCAGAAAAGTAAGCATAAGGATCATAGTGTGTTCTTCTGTTCTTCCTCTTATTGCAATTAGCTGCTTTGTGACCATACTTGTTGCATGAAAAACAATATCCCTGGAAGAAACTAGAGTACCTTTCTATGTAGAATCTGTTTGATAGTGACTGAAATGATCTACTTCTGCAATCGGCTGCAACATGCCCATAATTATGACATTTAAAGCATTCCACATTATTGAATGATTTCCTTTGAGAATTCATGATTGTTCGTTGACTTTTTGTTTCTTTCAACACTTCAGATTTTGTATTGAGTTCCTTTGAATCATTAGCATTTCCTTGTGAACTAGATTCTCCTTTGATAGTTTCATGAAAACCAAGACCAATTTTAATAGAGGGAGACCTTTGATTACTCAGAATATTGTCAAGAATCTTAGTACTATCTTGAAGCCCCAAAATTTTAACGTTTTCTTCTAATTTACCTTTGAGAATGTTTACCTCCACCTCCAAGTCTTGGCATTGCTTTTTCATGCTTTCTTCTTTCCTTCTTCCATCTTCTATTTGATCATTCAGATTTAGAATTTCTTCTTTCAACCCATTTCCTTGTTCTTCAAAAGTTTGTAAGAGTTCTTCATTCTTCTTCTTCGATGCTTCGAGATTTACTTTCAGAGATATGTTTTCTGCTTCAAGTCCTGCATTCTTCTTATTTGATTTATCCAGGTCTTCTTTGAGGGAAATGATTTCTGCTTCAATACCTTCCTTTTCAAATGATTGTAGAGGTTCCTCATTCTTCTTGCTTGATGCTTCAAGATCTGCTTGTAGAGAGATGATCCCAGCTTCAAGACCTTCATTCTTCCTTTTTGATATTTCGAGATCTGCATTTAGATCGTTAATTTCTGCTTCTAGTCTTTTCATTCGATTGGATGCATAAGCATGAAACCTTTGATACTTTTCTATAGATTCACTCTCCTTAGATGATTTTTTCTGATCTTCATCTTTAATCTTGACAGCTTCTTCTAGATCCATACTGTTACTTTCGCTATCTTTACCCTTGCATATACAGGTAAGTGAAATACAAGAACAACGATCAATACCTGTTTCATCTCCTTCAATTTCTGCTATACATGACTTCTGAGGTATCTCCTTTCCTTGAGTAACCTTCTTCTTTTGCTTCTTTGCCATGAGCACTTGTAGAGCTTGGTCAGAATCTTCTTCTTCTTCACTGGACACTTCATCATCATCTTCATTTGCATAATAACTCTTCCTCTTTTCAAATTGTTTCCCTTTACCATGTTTTTCTCTATAAGGACACTTAGCAGCATAGTGACCAACTTTTCCACACTCAAAACATTTGAAGGGAAGCTTACCTTTGAATCTTCCAGTACCTAGTTGGAGTTTTCTCACGAAATTTGCTTCTTCTTCTTCGGATATATAGTTGGATTCTTTGACAACTTCCTTTTCTTTTCCTTTTGCAGATACCTTAAAAGCAGCTTCTCTGATTTGAGAAGGACCTCCTTGTCTCATTTCAAAAGCAGTCAGAATACCATGTAATTGAACAATAGTAAGAGTTTGCAGATCTTGCCTTTCTTCAATAGTTGAAACTTTAGAGTCAAATTTTGAAGTCAAGGATCTTAAGACTTTTTCCACCAGAGTAGTATCGGTTATGGTTTCACCCAAATTTCTCATTCTATTTACAATATCATCTAGACGAAGAAAGAAACTGGCAATACTTTCATCACTATGCATCCTTAAATTTTCATATTCAATTCTAAGAGTTTGGAGTTTTGCACTTTTTACCTTTGTATCTCCTTCATAGCTCAGAATGATTTTGTCCCATATTTCTTTTGCTGAATTTAGATGCATCACTTTAGCAAATTCTGGTTCAGACATGCTTCCTAATAAAACATTCACTGCTTTGGCATTGATTTCATACTTCTTCCTTTCTGCCGCATCAGTAGGAATACTTGCCGAATATTGATAACCTTCTTCCACGATTGCCCATACTTCTGCACCAAGACTTTGCAGATATGATTTTGTTCGTACCTTCCAGAATATCAGATTGCTTCCATTGAATAGAGGTGGCTTTATAGACATTACTCCTTCATGACTTCCCATTGCAACGGATCTCCTTCAAGCGATCGAGCTTCTGCAGAAGGACCTACTCTGATACCAATTGTTGGGAAAAATACTGAGAGGGGGGGGTGAATCAGTATTTAGGGCATACTCGAACTTTTTACTTTTTCTTAATTCTAAAAACACATACGCTACTTTCTTGATACAAAATCACGTATATACGCGGATACCCTTTATGAAACTCGCGTATACACAGAGATCTAATTATGCCATTAATTCTTCACTTATATCATTCCTTCATTCATTCATCAGATGTTCAATAAACAGTAAACATGTGCAGTAAGAACAGAATAAACCATCACACATAAGCATCACACATGAACACCAGGATTATAGGTGAAAACCCAAGTTGGGAGAAAACCACCGCTGTCGTTGCTCAGCCTTCAATATTTTATTATAGAGAAAACATCTTACAACATATGTGCTGGTGCAGACTCCTACCAGCACGCAGGCACCCACCTGCGCTCGTTTACCAGCCTCTCCTGGAAGGGAGCTCCAACCCCCTGACTCGTTTACCAGCCTCTCCCGGAAGGGAGCTACGACCCCCTGCTCTCGTTTACCAGCCTCACCTGGAAGGGAGCTACAACCCCCTGACTGAAGGCTACAACCCTCAGCACCACCTTGGACCACGTTTCATCAATTTTCACACTGGATCCAACAACTTCAATAGAGCATAAATTGTAGGCCACTTTTCATCATATTTTCAGACTGGACCCACTCCACACATTTAAGCTTCAAACTTAACAATTCAGACAACCCAGATCAGAAGAATTTATCATCATCAGATAGCAGTAACACAGTAGAACAGATCAGGCATTTTATACTTCAGACTTCAGCAAACCCTAGTTTGCATATGCACTTTCCTTTCTCTGATATCGCGTGTATACGTGCCTTCATGCACAACAACTCGCATATACATCTGTACATACTTCAGAAAAATTCTACCTGACCATACGCGCTTTTCCTTCAGCCGATCCGCGTATACATGCGCATTTACTAAGATAAACTCACGTATACTTCTTCAGACATTTCAGTGCAACACAATTCTTCAGAACAGATGCATAGCTCAGATTTTACCCTTTACTTCAGACAGATGTTCACCTCATCTCAGATCAGAACATTCCATAAACAGATCTAGCAGATACAAATACATTCCAGATCTAGATTCCCTTCTTCTTCATTTCTTCATTGGTGCATAATACACTCAGATCTATCATTCAACTATAACCCTTTCCATTCAGATATTCTTTAGAGAGAAGTATTCATTCAAGCTCAGACATCTTGCACCACTCTCACACCCTTTGCACAATGAATTTCTTCTCCTTATATAAGTTTACCCTTTTTCAATACCATGAGCCAAAACCACATTACTTCCGATGGTATTCCTGGACGGGGTCATTTAGACGAATCATTACTCAATACAATGGGTCAATACCATGGTGGTTACCCCTGGTTTTGCACTTTATGAGCGCTTTTTCCCATACGCGACTTGGCACGTTATTTCCCGCGTGCATATGCGACTTCTCCTAGACAAATCCGCGTATGCCTTGAGACATACTCTTTTCATCATGCTTTGACACATACTAACAATTCTTCCATCATTACATTATGTACTCACTGTAGATACATCAGATTTGCATCATTTAACAAGTTCATCAAGACATATTCTATCAAGCACAACTTCATCAAGTAGGTTGCCATCATCTTCATCAAGTGGGTTGCCCTTCAAGGACAACACTCTATCAAGTGGGTTGTCATCAAGGACAACACTCAGCATCATATTGCCAACAAACATCATATCACATCAGATTTACATCATTTACCAAGTCCATCAAGTCAAGAATAACTTCATCAGGTGGATTGCCATCAAGGACAACACATGCCAACAATCTCATGTCTTTATCTTCATTAAGTGGGTTGCCATCAAGGACAACACTCTTAATCATATTTCCAACACCTTTGAAATGTAGCATATATATTTTATATTGTAATAGTTGGGTAGACACATGACACTATTATTTTTTACTTTTTTATAGGTGCATTTGTTCCCATCTATTTGGTCATATGGACATCATTTTTGCACAAAAAATGTTGATAATGGACACATGACACAAGACTAGGGAGTGGAAGTCAATTTCGATCAATCTTGTCGAGCTAGCCACCACGATCAAAACCTAGTACGAGGGACATTAGGTTACATCTGAAAGATACAAGAGATCATTGAAGTGGACTTCTCTTCTTTCCAATGTGTTACTTTTAGGTGCAAGTGGTGGGACACCTTTGATCAGAACAATGTAAAGGAATATCACAATAGTAGGATGATATGTATCAACTCTTAAAAAATGTGGGATGAAGCTAACGAGCCTTATTTTTTCCCTAGACACTGTAACCATGTGTTTTTTTACCCAAATTTTTTAGATAGGGATTGGTGGTTCGCCTTGAGACATGACCCTAGATCAAAACATATTTTTGAGAAAAATAGTGTTATCATGCCAAGTGAGCTAGAAGATAATGAGGGTGATCATGAGAAGAGAGAGTGATATGGTACATGTTTTATTTCATCATTTATGCTATTAAATATGGGTTTTCATAAAGAAGATGACTTAACCTTATAAATAAGACTCTTTTTTTCCAAAAAATATAATATGTATTTTGAATTAACTGTTTTGCATTGTGTTAATATTAAAATCATTTCACTTGATAATTTTCAATTATGTTGATCTCGAAAGTGATGCATTGTATGAAGTTTTTTTTTTTTTTTTTTTTTAATGTCAGTTCCTAAAAGAATACAACTACTTGATTTCTTTAAATGGTTTTTCACTATATCATTACTTAAATAAATGCACCCTATTATATATATATATATATATATATATATATATATATATATATATATGGATGGTGGAGCGGAACTTCTTGCTGCACTCTCTCTCTGAAATAGGTTAGGCGCATCGGTTAGGGTTAATGTTTCAGACGCTGTGATATTTTAGCTTTGGCCACTTGCAACACCTGCTACAGCTTCGTTTTTTATTCATTGCATCGTCTGACGAAGTTGCTATTAGGTCTGTTGCTGACCATTTGGAGCAGTTAATGGTCTTGGCATATCCCTCTACTGGCAGCTATGGACGATATTATTATTGAATACTCCCCAGATCCCTATGATGGGGTGTCGATCAGGACATCTCCTCAGCATCCCTTGCCACCTAGCACCTCACTATCACTCTATATTTCCCTTAAATCTTATGATGATTCCTGCTTCCCTTCGACCTCCACGCTTCTTTTTTTTCATCCCTCGGCACATGAATTTCCCCTCCCACCTAAATCTCATCAACTTTTGTTGCCAGAACTACCATACGTCCAACCTGACTCATCTCTCCCATAGGATTCTGCTCCATTATCTCCGGTGACCTTTTATTTTTTAACAACCTACCTCCAGGATGCCCCCATCCCACCTACACAGGCCTTTGAAGCGACGTTCCCATTTGGATCTACAGGTCGGTCAACCTCCATTCCACCTGTCATCCCTATTGTGCGATTGCGTCCTCTATCCTCTGGATGTTTCGAGGTGTCTCCCATATACCCTCCCCTAGGTTATATTGATCCATCCTTTGTTGATCTTGGGCTTGGTAATGGAACAAGCACCTTGGTCCCAAATTCATCCCCCATAGGGCTCAGGAGATCAAAGTGCATCAAGCTAGGATCCAAGAATATTGACCTAATTCTAAGGGATAGACTTCATTTTTGGGAGGTCATGGACACGATAGATAAGGTTTTGGTTGGCCACATTCATAGTCGAAAGTAAAATTTGGGTTGCCTCCACCTCTATTTAAATTTGATTTGGGGACCAATCATGGGGGATCTTCCAATGGTAGTTACCCTTCCTCGAGGTTGGTTTTCTCTTCGATTTCAACATGAAGAATAGGTTCCCTCAGTATTATCCAAATTATGGCATATTGAACAAGCTTTGGTTATGCTCAAGCAATGGAGCCCTATTTTTTATCCAGAGCATGAAAAATTGGGTGATGGGCTGATATGGGTTTGACTTCCAGGCCTTCCCCTTGATTTATGATTGGAGGACAATCTGAATTCTATTTGAAACTCTCTAGGTATATTCCTGGACTATAAAAAAT
Source organism: Pinus albicaulis (assembly GCA_034641835.2). Taxonomy (NCBI): domain Eukaryota; kingdom Viridiplantae; phylum Streptophyta; class Pinopsida; order Pinales; family Pinaceae; genus Pinus; species Pinus albicaulis. The sequence goes on from CM076581.1 coordinate 277,184,359, forward strand.
CCCTTATGACTATAGGAAACATGACCATGGCTTGGATACTGGTTCACCTAGTCACTAGAGAGGGCTTGGAGGAAGCTACCACTTTGCAGTGGAGGAAATTCATCCATATATAGACCCTGGATTATGAAGGAGTACCATTCCGTTGTCAACGATGTCATGCCATCAGTCACCTTTGTAAGGAATTCCCCATCCTCCCTCATCCAAAGGATCCTTCTACACCTATCAACACTCTGGTGGATGTCACCCTTGGGGCTTCTCTCCCTCCCGATACCTCGGTCAATCAGTGCAAGGGCAAGAAATTTTTAGCTACGACCAATATTGCGCCCACTCTACCTCGACCCCCATCTCCACAAATAACTCGTGCTTGGGCTGTGGCTACTAAGCTATCATCGAGTACATCTCTCTCCACTCCTTGTGATAATATTTTATAATGTTTTGCATCATCTACATTTTAACTGCATACTTCTCCTGCAACGGTGCCTCTCTACTCCCTACCGCATATATCCTGCCCTACATCCTCTTCCCATCCTACCTTATATGATCTACCCGCCTTTGTCCCCAACCACCCCTCCCTCAATCCATCTCCTGAGTCATCATCTAAGTCTCGTAGTATCCACTCCTACTTACTTCGATCCCTAACCCATCTATCTCCTGGTATTTCTGGCGGTCTTGGCATCCTACCTTCCCTTCGCCCTAAACCTACATGGGTTCAACACCCCTTCATATCCAAGGCTATTATTGAGTCTGGACAGGAGGTTGTTGATGGTAAACAAAAAAATTTAGATCAGGTCCTTAAAGCATGGATGAACCAATCCCTTGTTTCCTCATTCGCGGACTTGCCAGCTCCACCAAAAAGTTCACTCTCCGGAGACTATTGGAATGATATCCAGTTGACATCATATTTCTCCACGAAACTCTTGGCTCATCTGATCATATTACCAATGCTCTGAACGTTTATTCACCGGAGTTGGACCTTCCATGCCATTGATGCGTGTGGATGATCTGGTGGTATTACCCTAGATATAAACCCTCATTCTATCAAGTTACTCAATCTCTAGGGTGGGGACGGTTTCTTGGGGGCTGAAATATTCTATTTGAAACTTGGACGGGAATATGGACTGATGAATGTATATGTTCCTTTCATTTCCTGTCGACCTTTTTGGGAAAACCTGCTCAATAGATCGTTTAGGTCTACACACAATATTATTATCAGAGGTGACCTCAATTTCTCACTAGGACTTGCGGAATCATGGGTACATAAGGTCTAGTCCAACCCTCTCATTGATTCCATTACTCAACTCATTGAGGATCACCACCTTGTGTACAACCCTATGCCGCGTAAGCTACCTACTTGGAGCAATCACGGATTGGGAGAGGCCTCCTTGGCTAGAAGACTAAATCGTTTCCTCCTACATGAATCTCTGGTGAAAAATGCCCCTTAGTTTCAACAATGGGTGGGATCTGGAGGCATATCGTATCACTCACCCATCTTCATGGAGCCGGCCCAAGGACATCGCAAACCCTGAAACCCTCTCAAATTTAATTCCACCTAGTTGAAACACCCAGAATACCTCAACTTGGTCTCACATTATTGGTGCTCCCACCCACCAGCTGTGAGAGCATCCCCATCTGCATGTTTTTCAGCCAATATGATCGACATCAAGAGATCAACAAAGACCTGGGTAAAGGCATAAAAAGTTAAGGATGACGATAACCTTAGGAGGGTGGAATCTGAGATTACAACACTAGGGCTTGCCTCGACTAATGGCTCAATATCAAAGGCCACCATAACTCTTCTCACACAATTGGAAGCAGAAAGGGCTTAGATACTCAAGGATCAAGATGAAACAAGGTGTCTTAGAAGAAAATCCACTTGGTTGAAGGTGGGCGATAAGAACAATAATTTTTTCCATAAATTTTCTAATGGGAAAAAAGCCATCAAAACTCTCTGGACATTGGTGGATTATCAGGGGAACCAGGCTCAATATTTTCACCAACTGGAAAACATGGGAGTGGAACATTTTTGCAACCTCTACAAAGCCCCACTCAATGCAAATTTGGCAAAGATTATCAAAGTTGTTGGTCTATTCCCACAGTTGGTTGAACAAGATGATGAGGCAAATCTAGCCCACCTTGTCTCCATGGAGGAGCTCTGGGAAACTTTAAAATGGTTTCAGAAAGGAAAAAGTCCTAGTCCTGATGGTTGGCCCATTGAATTCTACCTCATTTTATTTGAGATCGTTGGAAAATATATCCTCAAAATCATTAAGGAATGTCATTCGACGAGTAAATTATATGATGCCTTCAACTCTACTTTCATTTCCCTTATTCCCAAATCTGACTCTCCTCAAATTTTCTCTAATTATAGACCCATCTCTCTTTGTAATTGTATCTATAAGATCATCACAAAAATCATCACCAATCGCATCAAGCCCATACTCTCTGATCACATCTCTCTAGAGAAATTTTCTTTCCTCCACTGACGATAGATCCATGAAGCCATTAGAATTGCTTAGGAGTCTCTCCACTCTATCAAAAGCAAAAATCTTAAAAGCATCATCCTCAAGATTGACCTTGCAAACTCTTTCTACCATTCAAATTAGCCCTAAATTCGTATGATATTGACTCATCTGGGCTTGCCCATCAGTTTCATTAACTAGATCATTTGTTGTATTACCAATGTATATTTTATTGTTTTGATCAATGGATCTACATCTCCCTTTTTTCATTTAGAACGAGGGATCCATCAGGGCTGCCAATTATCTCCTCTCTTATTCCTACTCATTACTGAAGAACTCGGTTGATTAATCTCTTAGGAAATGATTGTGGGCAGATTCGAGGGCATCAAGATAGCGAAGGGTTGCATTCTCTCTCACCTCCCCTTCGTGGATGATGTGCTTGTCCTACTAAATGGATCCATTGGGGACTTCTTATCATTTTCGGTAGCAGTGAAATCCTTTAGTATGGCCACAAGAATGATGTGTAACACTCAAAAACCTACCATATAAGTAATAGGTTGCTCATTGCAAGAGAGGGCCTTGGCATTGAACGGATTCCCATTTACCTTATCTAACATTCAGGACGGTTTAAAGTAACTTGGTTTTTGGTTAAAACATTATTATTATCATATTATTGACTGGTCCTGACTCATTACAAAAATGGAAAAGCATATCTTCATTTTGCATCACAGATGGTTATCTAAGGCTAGGAGACTCACCCTAGTCAAATCGATTTTGGAAGCCACCCCTATATACTAGATGTCTTTAGCATGGATACCCTGTGGTATTATCGCCAATATTATGCAATTAAGTTGCAGATTCCTACGGAGGGGAACATGGATGGCCACACTTTTTCATGGATACGATGGGATATAATTTCTCTTCCTAAGAAATGGAATGGATGGGGCATAAAGAACCTGGCCATATTTTCCAAGGTACTTGTGAGAAAGCTTTGATGGTCGATCATTACTTTGAGAAATATCTAGACTTAGGTGGTATATAAAAAATACATTTTACACTTGAACCTCATAGACTGGTTCAGAACTCCAACCTGGAACCAGAGTAACATCTCTACAATATGGAAGGCAGTCCTGTCCTCCCTGACTTATATTTAGAGTGGCCTCACATGGTGCATCAAATCGGGGAACCAAGCTAGGATCGGAATTGACCCATGGTCAGGAAGTGGGAATGCATATGAACTCCTTCAGGAGCTTATCACCCAACTAAAAGCTGATGATATCAGTTTCATCTCTCAAATTGTGGATCCTTTGGCCTCGACTCCTTTCCTGTAAGGATGGAAATCAATACATACGTGCACCTTTACATCAAGCATGGCATACCTACACAACTTCTCTCTCAGAATCTCACATACGAAGAGCCCCCGAGGATGACGAACTGATTTGGGATCATTCAAATCATGGTAAATACTCTCCCAAAGATGGATACTGTTACATCTTCGTGGATCATTTTCCACAGAAGAATATTGTGTGGTGGAAATATATTTGGAAGCTAAGAGCCCCCCCTCGCACAAGGTTATTCATGTGGTGTATCCTTAACAATATTTCTCTGACAATGGACAAACTGCACAAGATATCCTTCCAAGGACCATCTTCATGTACTCTCTATCGCTCGGACTCTGAATCATGTGATCAGTTGTTCCTACAATGTAACTCATCAATGGTGTTGTGGAATATGATAATACCTTCCCTACACATCAACGCATAATGGACAGGCCTGACTCTCATGGATGCATGGAAGAACTGGTTGCACATAGCCTCTTCTCATAAAGCTTGTAATCTACCTCTCCTCATCATATGGGGGATTTGTCTTCTAAGGAATATATATATATATATATATATATTCGGATACAGACCCCCCAATTGGCAATCTGTTGCCTCTCATATCATTACCACCTACAACAAATTATCTGATGAAGATCCTCCACGCCCCGTTAGACCATCATCCCCGAAGACATGGATTACAATATCCCATGGGAATTTTTTGATCGATTGTCTTGAACACTTGGCTGTGGGGTCAGATATGCCCTTCATCTTAGTCAACTCCACTGCTTCAAAATTAAAATGGGTATGAGTCCTAGGACGAAAAATTATGCAGAACTCACCACTCTTCGCAACCTTCTTTAGTTTGCATTAGAACATGATTGCCTACACCTTAAGATTTTTTGAGACTCCAAAATCATCATAAATTGGTTCAATCAGACTTTTTTATGTCATGTGCATACACTGCGGATTATATTCGAGGATCTCTGGCTTCTCAAATCTCGATTTACATTTATTTCTTGTCATCATATTTACACGGAGCGCAACCAAATTTCTGACAGTTTATCCAAGGAGGTAGCAGTCCATCATCAGGGGCTATGTCATATAGAGGAACAAAATGCACAAATACATTACATTTACTACCACCGTCCATTCATGGACCCTCATGCAGTTGTTCATGGGACAACCTAAATTTTTTGACCATATATGGACCAACATGACTGTTTTTACATTTGTATTTATCTAATATATGTATATATAGTCTATGACTGACAAACTATATATCCATTGGGTTATTTTTGATGAACTTATTTATTTTTTGAGTGACCTTGGTCACAAAGATAGAATATGCACATGCATATACAACATGTAATTTTCAAACTATAATGAAAATTATGATTTTTCCTCAGGGAATATATATATATATATATATGTGTGTGTGTGTGTGAATGATATCTTCAAATTTAAAAAAAAATGTATTGATGTATACTATTATTTTTTGTAGGTAATATCATAATAAAATAATGATAATTCTAAACAAGAATTTATTTGCATTATTGTGTAAACTTTATTATGTTACAAAAATTCATATTATTCTACATTTATTGTTTTACAGTTTGACAATTATGGTAATTTAACAATATGTATCGTATACATTTTACTTACAATAGTTATGGTTCAACACTAACAATTAATTAACAATTTTACAAATTTAAAAATTTAAAAATTTTACAATTTTAATAAAATTGAATCATGACAATACATACAATTTCAGAATAGAATTACAATTATAATCACAATTTTACAAATATTTTACATACAATTACAATTAAAATTACAATTACAATTTTACAATTTTAAAATTTTACATACAATTACAATTACAATCACAATACGTACAATTACATTTAAAATTTTAAAATTTTATAAATTTAGAAATTTTACAATTTTAATAAAATTGAATCATGATAATACTTGCAGTTACAATTAAATTTTTTACAAATATTTTACATACAATTACAATTACAATCATGATACCTACAATTAGAATTACAATTACACAATTTTGCAATTACCAATACATAATATTTAATAAATATCATGATTTAATATTAAAAAGAAATATCCTGATCATTATAACCATTGTACAAACATAATATCTAAAATACACATTCAAATTCGCTAACATCATCTAACCATCGTGATCATGATCATTTAACAAAAAACAAGCATTGCATAACATCATCACAACACAAACATCAAATATACATCTCATGTCAAATAATTGCTATCACATACACATCTATCTACAAGCACATTAAATGAACATATCTAACATGACCTAACAATATACACATCATGATGAAGACCAACATGTAAATTAAGTACATCAACATGAACATAAAAACATGCACCATATATATATATATATATATATATATCTAATGTCAAAAATATACAACTATAATAAAAATTTATATGAATGTGAAATATATGGTGGTACTACATCAATACTATAATTATTGCTTGAGGTCTGCTCAGTCGATGGTGCCTCATGCTCAGATGGATGTGACTTCCCAACCAGAGGTGCATGCTCACTCGATTGTTCCTACTGATCAGATGGACGTGCCTGCTCAAGAGGTGCTTCCTAATATGGTGTCTGCTAAGGAGGTGCATGCTGATATGGTGCTTCCTTAGCGGATGGTCCCTACTCATATGGACATGCCTTCTTAGGAGGTGCTTGCTTAGATGGTGTCTGCTCAATACTAGGTGTCTGCTAAGATGGTTCTTGCTAAGAATATTTTTGCTCAAGAATAAATGTTCGATGCCCATCTTCGATGTGTGGTGAAGGAGGAGGAGGTGGAGTACTAGAATGATGAATCCCCTCGTAATCATAATCATTCAATGAGTTAATGTGTCGCACATCTCCATGGTGCCTATCCCTCCTAGTCGCCAGTAGCCTGGAAGCTCCGATGATATGACGCATAAGGCTCATTATATCATGGGACATGTACCTCTAGAGCTCTCTGAGCGTACAATCAGCCTAGACCTCTCTGATCTTCACAGGGAAGAATCCATCTTTAACCAGGAGTCTACACAATGGATCGCCCAAATCCATCTTGAATCGAATGTCCACCCTACGTTGCATATCCGCTAATATCTACACCTGAGGAGGTCTATCACCTTGATCCGCGGCCTCTGCCATCTCCTTGTCATCTACAGGATCATCCAGTGGGGGTGGAATCATGTCCCCAGAAACTCTGCCAATATCTACGAAATATAGAGTAAAAAACTATAATTAGAAAATTTCATTGAACAATTTAACAAAACAAGTTAAATAATGCGATAGAGTAAATTTTATTCTAATTAATTAAGACAATAAAATGAAACTATATTAATTTAAATAAAACGCTAATATTACCTCTAGCATCTAGTGGCTCATCCTGCGTGAAGAGGATGTTGGTACACCCATGCCAATCGAAACTCATGTAAGGACACAACACCATCATGGACATGTGATCATCAACACTGTAAGCTCTAGTGCATCACTAGAAATCCTGGATGGATACTCTGATTGTCCCCTCTTGGGAATCATATCACCCCACATTGGCATCCATACATGTAACATCAGCCTACGAGGATGGCAGACAAAACTACGCCTCGTCTCTTGAATCCTCTCAGAAAATAAATAAAAAAGCTATGAAGCAAAAGAGAAGGTCAACCTCCCACCTTCCTGAGAACAACATCTATCTCATGCTATAAAAAACTGCCAATAAAAAATGGTAGACCATCTAACAAGTCATGGCATCCATAAATAATAAACATAAAATAAAAGAGAGCAAATAATACATTGCCCACCACTGGTATAATGTGCAATGGTCGTCAATAATAGTGAGAGGCGCCTCACCTCCTCTGGACCAAACAAAGAAATGTGTATTTGACCACTAGACACATGAAAATATGCAGGAGAAAGTATATTATTCCTAATGTATCTCTAGGAGTACGCCAACTCACTCCCTGCTGCATAACCGATGGGGAAATCTGGGAATCAGGGTAAATCATGCCCTCTCCTAGATAGGCCAATAATAAAATAATTGTCCTCCTCACTAGGATGGTACGACTGGCCAAGACCGGCCTAGAAATCCTGTAAATGGGCATCCCACCTGTAGATCAACTTTTCTAATAACTGACTTGGCCCATTCAGGGATGTAGCCTCCTCCTAGAAGTTAAGGAGGCCTACCTCCCTTAAGAGAAACTAGGTGGGTGCCATAATTTAGGAATTTACAAGGTAAGTTCCTTAGATCAAACACCAAAGGTCACCACTCATAAATGGATCATAGATCAATACACCAGTATTTGACATGGTTAAAACCGCCGGAGAGGGAAATGGTCCATGACCTTAGCCAACGCGACCAGTTCAGGAAATTTATTAATATAAAAAAATAAAATTTACATAAGCTTCTCTCATAAACTTTTACTGGAAAAATTACCCTCCATTCTCTTTAAATAGAGATAATGGAACAATCGGGTGTTACGCAATAGATGAAGTGTCGGTAATACCAAGGAGAATGTGAACTATCAGATCACTACATATTGTGACCGTCAAATTATAAGTTACAAATGTACATGGTAAAGAAACACACTTTACGTAACCTTACACTAGACCAAGTTATACTTAACTATTTCCTATGTGTCGGAATATCCTAACATCCCCCCTTAAGAATAACTTGGGATAGGATTGAAGGATTTACAAAGGTGAAACAAAAGGAGACTATTTCCTATGTGTCAAAATATCCTAACATCACCCCCTAAAAATAACTTGGGACAAGATTGAAGGTTTTACAAAGGTGACAAAATAGGAGAAGGAAGGAGGCATTAGAGCCTATCCCCCCTTAATGATAAATTTCCTGAACTCCAAGCATAGATCAAAGTTTGGTAAACTTCGCTTTTGTGAGAGCCTTTGTAAAGATATCGGCAACTTGATCATTGGTTGAACAATACTGCACTTCAATAACATGGTCATGAATGAGCTTTCAGATGAAGTGTATATGAAGTTGAATGTGTTTCATACGTTGATTCTGAACTGGATATTTTCATAGCTAAATCAAACTCTGATTATCACACCAAAGTGTAGTTGGATGCTGCTGATGAAGACCAAATTCAGACAAGATCTGACGAAGCCACGTGGCTTCCTTGCTGGCTTCAACTGCACCATGATACTTTTCTTATGCCGAAGAAAGAGAGATGGCATTTTGTTTCTTACAATATCATGTAATAGGTCCTGAACGAAGAGTGAATACATATCGTACAATATACTTTCGATCATTAGGGTCACCAACCCAATCAGAATTAGTGAAACCAATCGACAATGGAGATTCTCCTGCACTGTAATGAATATCGAATTGAACTATACCTTGAATGTATCGAAGTATTCTTTTAGCTGCTTTCTAGTGAATTTCATGAGGTTGGTGCATAAACCAAGCAAGAAAACCAATGACAAAGGAAAGGTCAGGTCGAGTATGGGTTAGATACAAATGTTTACTAGAAAGTTGACGGTATAAGGTAGAATCAACTTCAAGGGTAGTACAAGTGACTAAAACCTTGACTCCAAACCAAAAAGGAGAATTATTTGGCTTACAATCTTCCATGTGAAAGTGGCGTAGAAGATCACATACATACTTGGACTGAGAAAGGGTAGTACCTTCTTTGGATTGCAATACTTGAAGACCAAAGAAATAATACAAGTGTCCTAAGTTTGTCATTTCAAAATTATTTTTGAGGCTATACTTCACATGGTTTATATGGTTGGGATCACTACCAGCAAGGATAACATCATCAAAATAAATAACAAGGATGATGAAGGACTTACCCACTTTCCTGGTGTAGACAGTATTGTCAAAATGACACCTAGAAAAGTCATTATCTAAGAGAAATCTATCCATTTTGGTATAACAAGCCTGAGGATATATTTTGAGGCCATAGAGAGTCTTCCTAAGGCAAAAAAAAATTCTAGATTCATTTTGGATAAAGCCACGGGGGTTGTTCCATGTAGATTTCTTCATGCAATTATCCATGTAAGAAGGCGGATTTAACATCCATAGGTTGGACTTCCCATTTAAAGGAGGCGGCAAGGGAAAGAACAAGGAAAATAGAATTCATTTTGGAAACAGGGGAGAAGGTTTCAGTATAGTAAATGCCTTCAACTTATAAAAATCCTTTAGAAACAAGATGAAATTTATGTCTATCAACTTTAACATATGGTACGAACTTTGTTTTGTAAATCCATTTGCATATGACAAGTTTTATGTCCTTTGGAAGAGGAACAAAATCCCAACTATCGTTTGCCAATAAGGAACAATATTCTTCATTCATAGCTTCATCCCAATTTGGATGACCTAAAGCTTCTTCAAAGGTGTTTGGATCGGGATTTTCTGGAACATGAGACAATAAGGAGGAGGCTCATCCGATTGACAACATGTACGAAGTTGATCTGCAAGGTCACCTCCAAGAGAACCTGCTGCATCCTGAGTAGAGTGGACCCATATTGGATGCTGTGGAGCTGAAGGAATATCATCAAGAGGTGGAGGAGGATTTTCATCCTCACTATCATCATCTGAACTAGAAGGAATGCTATCAAAAATAGAAGAGATAGAGAGAGGTGGCACATATGTCGAATCAGTCTCGCAAGCCAAAGGTGGCACACTCGCCAAATTAGGCTCGCAGGCTAATATCTTTTCATCAAATTATAAATTTCTTCTAATGATTATATTTTTGGATTTTGCTTGAAGAAGTATATATCCTTTGAAATCTTAAGAATATCCAACAAAAATGCATTTTCACTCTTAGGTTCTAACGATTTATCTTTCACATCTAGAATATGTGCCCAAGCATCCCTTACAAAAAATCGAAAGTGAATTACATTTGGTTTGACTGAGCTCCAGGCTTCTTCTAGAGTTGTATTCCTTAAAACCTTAGTAGGAGTGCGATTTAATATGTAATTTTCACAAGTAATTGATTATGCCCAAAAATTGAGACCAAGTCCTTTAGATTGAAGCAGACAATTAGCCATTTCTTTGAAGGTGTGATTCTTTCTTTCAGCTACACCATTTTTTTGTGGAGTATATGGAACAATATGTTGCAATTGAATGCCATGCTCAGTGCAAAAGATGATAAATTTGTTGTTAACATATTCTTCTCCATTTTCTGATATTAACTTAAGAATTTTATGTCCATATTGTTTCTCAAAAAAGGCCATAAATTCCAAAAACATGTTAAAAACTTCACTCTTGAGTTTTAGGAAGTATACCCAAGTGAGTCTGGAAAAATCATCAATGAAAGTTAAGAAATACTTGGAACCAGAGAAAGAAAAAATAGGAAGTGGACCACATAAATCACTATGCACAAACTAGAAAGGGGTTGAAGCATGCCAAGAGGCATGTTTGCCACAACTATCTCGATGATGTTTTCTAAGTACACATCCAGAGAAAACACCATATCCAAAATATACCATAGGAAGACCTATCACCATTATTTTATTTACATATATTTTGAAGAGAGCGATAGTTTAAGTGACAAAATCGCTCATGCCAAAGTTTGCTCACTTCATTATTATGAGAAAAAAAAAATGGAGGGAAGACATGATGACCCAAATTTTTCAAACTTATATAACCTTGTGGAATTATCATCAATTCCAATAGATAAAATATGTCTAGAATATTTGAGGTCCTCGATTGCAACATCATGAGGTGAGAATTCTACTATTTTCCCTTCACCTGAATGAGTTATTTGAGAAATAGATGGAAGGTTACAGGACAAGGTAGGAACACATAATACATCATTAAACTGAACATTATCTAGATGACTGGTTCTAAATCATACAACAATAAGAGATCTATCAACACCAAAATAAATATTTTTGGTGTTACAATCATTTAAAGAAGTAAACATGGCTTTATTTTTGGCCATATGGTAAGAAGCTTCAGAATCAATGAGTCACTCATGAGAATAAGAATAAAAATATACATTTAATGCATAATCAGATGTTGATGCTTGAAAACCACAAGAAAAAAGTTCCATTCCTAAAGATGAATTTGAAGAGTTCTCAAATTGATGTGATGCTTCTTCATTGCTACTTCCAAGGCTTCCATCTTCTTAAAACATTTGGAATATACATGTCCATCATGATTACAAAATTTGAAATCTCTATCTGTTTTCTTCCATTCATTTTTATTTTCCTTATCATTTTGGTGATTTGCTTTTTCAGTTTGCAGCTGAAATTGTTTAAGACCCTTGTTTGGGTTAGGACCATTATTTTTGGGATACCGCTTCTTGGGATTCTTTTGATATGGTTGTTGTTGGGATACTAACGCTTTCTTAGAAGAGTTTCTAGTATTGATAAGACAAAGGTGTAAGAGTTTTTATTGTTCTCTTATCAAAGAATCGTAAAATGTATCAAAAGAGGGGGACTTGTAGCCTGTTCCTTGAGAAATAAGGGCTTCTCTAGTGGAATGGAAGGTGGAAACAAATACAGAGTATGCAGGTCCAATTATAGTAAGAATGAAATAGATAAGGCTACCATCTTCCTTTTTGACCTTAGAACCTTCTAAAATAATTCTAAGGGTCTTGAATTTGGACAAAAAATATTCAATAGAGGACAAATTATTAGGGTCCAAAGTAAGCAACTCATTTTCAAGATGGTGGGCCCTCATTTCATTTTGAATGCCAAAAACAATATTTATCTTTTTCATAGCTGCATCAGAGGTGTTAATTTCTTAGATATGAAATCAAATTTCTTGAGCAATGGACATTCCTATCAACCCTCATTCTTGATCTTGTTTATTTTCCCATTTAGTGGCTTTATCTCCATCAGTAGGTTTAGTTTCTTGTCCTGAGGCTATTCTATAAATCCCTTTAAGTATAAGTAAGTCTATCATGTAGGATAGCCATTGGAAATAATTGGTATTCTTACGAATAACCAAGCATGCAATTTCCATTTTTTTTTTAAACACTGAAGCTTAAAAGGCTGAAACTAACTACTCCAATTGAAATATCTCTAAAATTTAGGCTGGTTAAAAAAATGCCTTGGAAAACAACTTTCGAATGAGGAAGTTATTCCTTTTTGAAATAAATGTGTTTTAAATGCCGATTAGTTATGTGAAAGGTTCAAAGTTGATGATGAAGTTCTACTTAAACCCCCCCCCGCCCACCCCCTCCTTTCAAACTTAATACAATAAGCTCACTTTAAAAAGAAACTACTTTATGTGACCCACTTTTATAAATAAGTGAGAATCACTTTTACAATGTTACTTTTACATGTGCTTTTGAAATAAACCCATCTTTTTAAAACTGACAACTTGCCAAAGGGATTTATAAGAAAAAGTAACTTAAAAACAAAATTACAAAAAGAAGCTTGAGAGAGAGACTTGAACCCAAGACCTCTATTCTCATAAACTAACTTTACACCAAGTGAGCTAGTAAAATGATTATGTAATTGTTTAAGAGGAAGGGTTTTTTTTTTTTTTTCTCTTCGATGTGCGGGCTTTTCCCTGCAAAGAAACACAAAATACCGTGCACAAAAAATGAAATGCAATATTGACGGTAGAATGTTATATTTTCTATTATTCTTACTGACAACTATTCTTTTTTCACTATTTCTGATTTCTCGAGATCGCACAAAGACCACGGGGAAAGAGCATATGTAGAAAAAAAAATACTGTCTTCCTGTTTTTTATTTTCCGAGGTCGCACATAGCGCAAAGAAAAGAGCATACAAAGAGAAGATATGGATCTGGAAAATAAAATTAACTATAAACCAAAATAAACATAGGGAACTGAAATAAATAAAACAATTAATAAATATAACTGCAAAAATATACTTTATACCTCAAGATCTAAAATGACATAACTTGGGAAACCATAAACCTTTTTACATGAAACAAAAGGGGTTCCTCCCTATAAAAAATGCTCTGAACACAAGAGAGTAGTTCTCCCACCCTAAAAGTGTTCATAAATAGTAGATCCGGAAAATGACAGTCGCATGCAGTAAAACTGGCTTCAGATTTGGATCAACAACAGATGTGCCCCTCAAAATGGTTTTGATAGCATGTAGGAATTGATAGGGTAAGTTCCTTAGATTAAACACCAAAGGTCACCACTCACAAATAGATCACAGATCAATACACCAGTATTTGATGTGGTTAAAACACTTGAAGAGGGAAACATTCCATGGCTTGAGCCAATGTGACCAGTTCAGGAAATTTATTAATCTAAAAAAGAAAATTTACATAAGCTTCTCTCATAAACATTTATCAGACAAATGGGCCTCTATTCTCTTTAAGTAGAGATCATGGACAAATCGGGTGTTAAGGCATGGATCAAGTGTCGGTAATATTGAGGAGAGAGTGAACCATAAAATCACTACATATCGTGATCATTGGATTATAAGTTACAAATGTACATAGTAAAGAAACGCACATTACATAACTCTACACTAGACCAAGTTATACTTAACTATTTCCTATGTGTCAGAATATCCTAACACATAATAGGGCGAGGGTACAAAAGTCTTTCCCTCTCTCGTGCCTCCCACTACTGTTAAATGTTAGAATTGTCCTCCCTCTACTCTTTTTTTTGTCTTTCCTCTCTTTGATGACATCACTGAATGATTCACATATTTAATGCATCAACCTCCCTCATAGGTAAAACCTAATTTTTTTATTAAATGAAAAATGTATTTACAAATATATAAATATAAATTTTATCAAAAAAACAAAAAAAAAACATTCGGTGCACCTAAACAAACAGTCCAGCACCACCATCGGTGCATACCTGTCTATCACGCACCACCCACGGTGTGCATGAAAAAACTTCACCCACCCGAAAATAAAAAATCTTACTACAATAAATAATTTTGTGTAGTGTGTTGACCAAATTATCTACCCTAGGGTAGTTTTTATAGTGCATCGCACCACCGGCTGGCAATATTTTACCACTGATGGTGGTAGTGTGTTCCCATAAAATGGACGCAACAGGATATTTTTTCTATTTTTACATAATTCCTGTGTGTTCCGGTAAATGACTCGACTGATGTAAATAAAGTGTTATTTTTAAAAATTTAAAATTTTTGGTGTGGCCGACACCCGACACACACCATAATATTTTATTGTAAAAGCGGTGCGCTTTTTCTTGGTAACGTGCCAAGTTGTCACATTTACCGTTCAGTGTAGTTTCTGTTAACACAGTTCATGGTGGGGTGTGTAAATTTATATGGAGCATCGAGAACGGTGTGAGCCGAACAGCTCGAACACACTGCATATTTTTTTTTCTTCGAAAAAATGGTAAATTTTAACTCAATTTAAGAAATTAATCCTCTAAAAGCTTACATTGGTTAGAAACAAGTAGATTAGCTACACATTGTCGCGTCGAGGAGGCATCTTTGCAACAAAATATTGAAAACCAAATTTTCCCATAGTTTTGAAAAATTCAAAGTCCACATTATTGTGGCATAATTTGACTCAGCTAAAAGTGAAGAGAGGCACTGAGCAATTCAAGGTTGTTGAGTAACAGTTGTTAAAATTTTAGGAAAACCTGCAACATGCTCAAAGGGATAACCATAAACTCAACAAGGATTCATCATCACATGTGCACTGGAACCAAAATCAGGGAAGTTGTAGCATTGGAGGTGAAATCTAAGCCAGAGGAGCAGCAAAGAAGAAAAGTGTGCAACAAGGGTCAATTCGGGCTTATTCGCGTGTAGAATAGTTCAAGTGTCGGGATGATAGAGGTGTTCAGAACATTGCACAGAGGTCAGCGTCAAGTCATGCAAATATATGTGCAGACAATGTTATAAGGCTTAATCGAAATCGCATGTGGAAGGCCTGATCGGAAATCACAATCACAAAGCTCAAGAGGAATAGAATAATATTGAATTGTCAAAATGTGAAATTCGATACGAGGACTGGATGCGATATAGTTCAAAGCTTGAAACTAAAGTACTTAAACTCTGGTTGTGGGAAACCCTAGCATATCATACATCACAAGCTCAGAAAGGATAGTGATCATAAGATAATGTGATTTGCCAAAGTGTGAAGTGCAATAACGAAGCAGATGCGATGGAAGTTATCACTAAAGTCTAAAGTTTTTTAAGTCTGGGTACATGGGTTTTTCCTTTGTAAAAATCACATCGGAGGAAAAAATCGGATTATAACATAGAACATTGGAATTCCAAAATGTGGAGTGTGAGAACGACTAGAAGCGATGTAACTCAGAACTATGATTTAATACATTCCAATCACAGATTGCACATCGCAAGCTCAAGAAGAATGATGCTCATGAATATGTTATGAATGTCAAAATGCGAAATGCGACAAGGTTTTATATAGCCGATTTCGATTTGCAATCGGCCCCACATCCACTTGCCACGTCAGCCCTACCTTTATCACACATCACACATTGTATACTTAGGAGGAATGGTCCTCATGAATATGTTATGAATACCAAAATGTGAAATGCAATAAAGGGAAAGACACGATAGTTTTAAAAGGAAAATGGAATATCTTTTAAAGTCCAGTCTTGTGGTAGTTTTTTAATCAAAGACTAAATCTTATGGGCACGAGCTGAAGAGGTAGAGTTGGGTAGTAGGTGACATGATGATAGTGTTCGAAATGCAAAATAATGGGAAGAGTCAAGTAGAGAGGCGTTTAAGCAGACTGTTAGGATATCACAACAGAAACGGAAGGAGACACATTAGCTACAAATCGAATTCAGCAAAAGGATTATATTTCAAGTTTTATTTTGTTTTTTTTGTTAAGATCAAAGCTACAATGATGTCCTCGATTGCAATGTAATAAGTATTTTAACAGTTTAGGAAGTCTAGGAGTTTCAAGAAGCTCGAGAAATTACAAACTTATTTCTTTTGTATTCAAGGAAGAGAGAAAGAGAGAGGAGGGGTTCTAAGTTCTAACCTCTTGGAGACTACATTTTGTACTTCTTTTTCTGATGGGTGAATGAAAGAAGTATAAATTTTCCTGCAAATGTTGATGGTGGTTCATGTTTCTTGTGTCATTTTATGTTATTCCTTCCATGAATGAAGCGAATTAAATAATTATCTGGTCTTTGATCTACGTTTGTAAGTAAGAGTTAAATAGACTTAATAACCGCTCCTTCACTCCCACTCCTCTCCCTTCACAAATTCTCTCTGGAACTTAAAAGTAATAGATTTTTTGTTTAAAACATATTATTTTATGTTTCCTCTCTCTCTCCATTAATTCTCTCTTAAACTTAAAAGTAATAGTTTCTGTGTTTACAGTATATTACTTTGACTTTCCTCTATAGTTCTTCTTTTCCATTTAGATATCTATAGTGAATGGCACTGTGAAATCTTTTATTATTCTAGATCATTAAGGGTTTTAGAAAACTAGTTTCCAAAGGGACAGAATAGATACCTCATAATAAAACTATTTCCGTGACAGACTTTTAAAATGTCTTAAGCACTAATTCCTTTCAAAACCGAGGGATTGCCTCTTAAGATACAACATTTTCTGGCATTGTTGCCAGGGATGAAGCCAAAAATTTATTTTTCCCTCGGTATTGAGATCTTTTTCTTGATGGTGAACAAGATTTAGATATAAAATTCAATAGTTTATTATTCACCTAGCGACTCCACTGATGAATATTTCATTAGATAAGTAGTTTTGCTGGCAAGAAAATGAGAAAGCATTGTGGAAAAAATGGGTATCCGAGTTTGAATATTTTAAAGGAAGTTTTATTTTTCACTATCAGTTTAGTGGTCTATTTTCCCATACATATCAAGAAGATTGTTTCCTGATTTATATTCTCAGAATATTATAAGGCCAAAAAATTACAATCTTTATTGGAGAAAGAAGATTTTCCTTCTTCTCGTATTATTGATCTTGACACAACTTTATCTCCTAAATATGAGAGGAGAGATGATTGTTGCATTACAATTCCTGAAGATAATTTGTCACAGTCCGGGCATAAAGGTGAGGATTCATCATCTTTGGGTGATAATATTATAGCTCATAAAGAATCTTCTTCTTTCCAGCTTGGAACCAAGTTTATTTTAAAACCCTTGGTGCTACCTACAGTTCTTCATCAATATCCTTTAAAAAGATTTAAATTTCTGCCAAGTTTTTATGCAGAAAGTTATGAGGTTATAGCCGAACAACACCTCCTATCATTTGAATACGTTTTGGACAAATTTAAAATTATCTATGAATATGTGGCTTTAATTACTTTTTGTCATTCATTAGAACATGGTGCCCAAGATTGGCTCCAGTGTTTGGAGGAAGGTTGAATTAGCTCATGGCAGAGTCTTCAAGACATCTTTCTTAGATATTGGGGCAAGCACAAGCCATACGAAATGCACCTTTTGGAATTACATTCTATCCAGAGGTAGAGTAATGAATTAATCACTGTGTTTAATAGGAGGTTTCAAAAAATCTATTTCATCATGTTGAAAGAAATTCGACCTCCTGAAGATACAACTATGATATACTATTTGAGGTATCTTTCTATTTTCTTGGATTTTTATCTCAATGAGAGAAAGCCTTGCACTCTAGATCTGATGTTTCTTTATGCATATGAAATCAAAGATAATGTGTGGGCTTGTAGAATTTTTTCCTGTCATGTTGAAAGTATGAGTTTGTTGAAGACAAGATGGCCTGTCAAGAAAACGTTGGAATTTCTTTACAAGAGAATGCAAATTCATAAATGAACAAGGATTTTCAAAAGGTATCGAAGGATTATTGTATCGCTGAAACACAAGAATTTAAGCATTCTGAAGATTTTGGTCAAAAATTCGTTCCAACAACTGAACTACATGTTGAAAGCCTAGAAGATCATTACAACTTTCATAATTTTAATGACTTTGTGAATAGAGGAGAAACTAGTGGAGCTCCTCAGGTGTGTTTGCAGGAGGGGGAAGATTTTTGTCAAGAATTAGCACTATACGAAGAGCATCATCATTATGAGGAACAAACTGTGGATTTCTCTTTTTGGCATAAATGGTTCTCAACAGAAAACAACAATCAATCTTCTCACATACAACCTCAAATTGAGGAGTCAAAAGTGAAGGAAGCTGCCCTATTAAAAGAATTCTACATCAGCAAGATTTTCAAGAAAAGGAGGCAACAAAAAATTGGTCTCATTAGTTCTATGATCTAGTAGCTGAGTATATGAAAACTTTCTTTTGTCAGCAACAATAATTTATGCAAATGTATGTGCAAAGCTTTGTATCTGGAAACATTTCATGGTACCTCCTTATTGTGATATTCAAATTTCAACAGTATGGGGGCATTAGGTCTAACAAGAAGATGTTGGATTGGTGGCATTGGAAGGCTAACTTCCCCTGATTGAGTTCAGACATGAATACATATATAGGAGTTGTGCATAAATAAGATAATAAGTTGAGCATTTTTAGTTGTAGTATTTATAGTTCATTATTATCAGTTTAAGAATAAAGGGAGAAGTCCAAAGTGTAGCAGGCTTCAGGAGGATTTCGTACTGGATCAACTCCCATTTGGGATCGACTCCATGCCCAATAATAGCTATGGATCTACAAGCACTTTTTGACTCCATGCCTAATAAAGGATAATAATCTACAAGTTCTCATCACTTTTCTACAAAACTGTTGTCCACAATTGGAGCCAGATGTTGTAGAATAATTTGACTCAGTTAAAAGTCAAGAGAGGCTCTGAGAAATTCAAGTTTGTTGAGGAACAATTGTTAAAATTTCAGGAAGACCTGCAACATGCTCAACAATGATTCATCATCACATGTGCACTGGAACCAAAATCGGGGAAGAAACAACATTAGAGGTGTATTCTAAGCCATAGTAGTAGCAAAGAAGAAAAGCATGCAGAAAGGGTCAAGTCGGGCCTATCCGCGTGCAGAACAGTTCAAGAGTTGGATCGATTACTTCATTCAGAACATTTCACAAAGGTCAGGGTCGAGTCATGCAGATATATGTGCAAAACTGTGTTCAAAGGCTCAATCAAAATCCCATGTGGAAGGCCTGATCGTATATCACAAATCACAATTGCAAATCTCAGGAGGAATAGAACGAGGTTGAATCACCGAAATTCGAAATTTGATATGAGGACTGAATGAAATACAGTTCGAAGCTTGAATATAAAGTATTTAAAGTCCCACTGTGGGACCCTCTCTCATATCGCACATCGCAGGCTCAGAAGGGATAGCGATCATAAGCTAACAAGATTCGCTGATGTGTGAAGCACAATAATGAAGCAGATGTGATGGAATTTATCGCTAAAGTATAAATTTTTTTAAGTCCGGGTACATGGGTTTTTCCTTTGTAAAAATTGCATCAGAGGGAAAATGTGGATTATAACGTAGAATGTTGAAATGCTGAAATGCGAAGTGCGACAACGGTCGGACGCAATGCAACTCAGAACTATGATTTAATACATTCTAATCGCACATCGCACATCGCAATCTGAGGAGGAATGGCGCTTATGAATATGTTATGAATGTCGAATTGGGAAATGCGATAAGGTTTTGTATCTCTGATTTCCATTTGCGATTGGCCCTACCTCCACTTTCCACATCATCCCTACCTTTATCACAGATCGCAAGCATAGGAGGAATGGTGATCATGAATATGTTATCAATGCCGAAATGTGAAATGCAATAAAGGGATGAACGTGATAGTTTTTAAAGGAAAGTGGAATATCTTTTAAAGTCAAATATTACGGGAGTTTATTAATCAAAGACTAAACGTTGCGGGCATGAGCTAAAGAGGCAAATTTGGGTATTAGGTGACATGATGACAGCGTTCAAAACACAAAATCATGGGCAGAGTTGGGTAGAGATGAGTTTATGCAGACTGTTAGGATATCACAATGGAAATGGAAGGAGACACATTAGCTACAAATCATATTTAGAAAAATGATTATATTTCAAGTTTTATTTTGTTTTCTTTGCTAAGATCGAAGCTACATTGATGTCCTCGATTTAAATTTATTAAATAGTTGAACAATATAGGTAGTCTATGAGTTTGAATAAGCTCGAGAAGTTAAAACTTATTTTGTTTGTATTTAAGGAAGAGAGAAAGAGAGAGGATGGGTTCCGAGTTCTGGACCTCTTGGAGACTACATTTTTTACTTCTTTCTCTGATGGGTGAATGAAAGAAGGAGCAAATTTCCTACAATTGTTGATGGTGATTCATGTTTCTTGTGTCATTCTATGTTGTTTCTTCCTTGTATGAAGTGAAGTAAAGAAGCATATGGTCTCTGATTTATGTTTTTAAGTAAGAGTTAAATAGCCTTAATAAGTGCTCCTTCACTCCAACTCCTCTCCCTTCACAAATTATCTCTGGAACTTAAAATTAATAGATTATGTGTTTACAGCATATTATTTTGAGTTTCCTCTCTCTCCATGAATTCTCTCTGAAAATTAAAAGTAATAGGTTATGTGTTTACATCATATTACTTTGAGTTTCCTCTATAGTTATTCTTTTCCATTCAGATATCATTTGTCAATGGAATTGTGAAATATTTATTATTCCAGATAATTAAGGGTTTTAGAAATCTAGTTTCTAGAGGGATAGAAAAAAGACCTCATGATAAAATTATTTATGTGACACACATTTAAAATGTCTTAAGCACTGATTCCTTTCACAATCGAGGGATTTTATCTTAATATACAACACACATAATGAGAAATGGACAGAAGGAATGCGGGAAATGAGAGCACCGATGGCAGGACACCTCCAAGAAGGAAAACTCACACCAGTGCTAGAGAGCTCTACAACAATGTAACAAGAAAAAATGGATTTTTTATGGTCAGTAATATTTTTTAAATTAACCCTTTTTCGGTGCACTCGATTATGGGATTCACTAGACGATTGTATCAATGGCGCACTTCACTTTTTTATAGTGATCGGGATTACTGAGACGCACTGGGGCAGTTTATATGGAGAGCATAGTGTCTCGGTGTGCCATTTGATAGTACGCACTGGTGCATTGTATGTAATAAGTGCACCATTTTTTTTGTAGTACTTAAAAATAATGATGAAACGCTTCTTTAGCCTCTACTATGCACTGGTGCATTACATATATATATCAAGCACACCGATGCATGTTATGATTAGAAACGCACCGCAAAAAAAACATCTGCAAGAACCTCCACCCACCAACCTCCTCTAGTGACCTCCACTAGAAATGAATATATGGGCTACTTTTATACAGGCTTCCTCAAAAACATCCGCTAGAGGGTTTTTTTCCTTGTAGTGTTATTTTTTTCATCTTTTTAGTGATTACGATTCTTATTGTTGGGTAGAATTTTGTAGCAGTTAATGATTCTTTCTATTCCATCAGTTTCAGGACTGAGCCTAGGTGTCTCAATAAATTCAACCCCACCATGGAACTACCCTATACTATGCAATTGGTGTTGGTTTCAAATTCTCTCATACAATAGTTAAATAGTTTTTTTATGGATCCTGTCTATGTGCTATTTTCCACCGTCCCTTTTCTAGTTAGGGATTCACTCCCCCTTTATTATTAAATTATTTCTTGGATACCTTTATTTCTTATAGCTCCCCACTACTAGTCACATAAAATTTTCATTGTTCTGCACGGTTCATCATTTCTACATTCACAACCCTTTTGTTTCATTGTTATTCATTGCCAAAAGAAATGAACTACAACATTTGAGATTTGTGTCCTATCCTTTCCAAAATAATTAAAACATGATGCATATATTATTTTTTATTTCTACGAATTAAAACAAAATTTATAAGCTTTCTAAATTGTCTCTTCACCGAAAGGAAATAACCATAGCTTTATATTTCTTCTTTTGTTATTAAGAAATAAAACACCAATTATGCTTTCGATATTGCTGGTTCACTAAAATAAATATTCACAGCTTTGGATTTATTCTTTAATTACTAAGAAATAAAATAAATATTCACAACATTGTATTTCTTCTTTAATTACTAAGAAATAAAAAAATAGTTTACACCTTCAATATTACTTCTTCACGGAAAGAAATAATCACAGTTGTTAACCATACTATAAATTTATCACTAATATGTATTGTATTTATTTATCTGATATATAGGTTTTATCAGAATCTACAAGTAAACCACACCACCCAACCTTGATAAATGAAATTACATCCTTTTATCTCCCTCGATTACATTTTTACCAAAACAATCTTAATTAGTAACCTTAACAGGGTTAATCCTTAGGCAACAAAACCCCCTAGGTTCAACCTGAAATTTACACTTGTCTTCAGGCTTCCACTGGCTCTTGTACAACTCAAGAAGACCTCAAGGAAATTTCATGTCTTCCCTCACAATGACTCGTGGGGTTTCTAAAATTCCATTTTCTTCTTCCTAATTCCTCCAACTTCCTCCCTCGGTTTATTTTCTTGGCTTCAATTTTTTTTAGATCTTATTCTATCTTAGAGGAAGAGAAATTAACTGATTCTTAACTATCTGGTAAATTTTTTTATCTTTGGGTTTCCCCTCAATGGATTCCAAGATCACCCTTATTATCCTAGGTTTTAAAATAAAGTCGAAAATACCTTTAACCAACAAAAAATATCGTTATTATTTTCCCATGCATCATATATATATATGTGTGTGTGTGTGTGTGTGTGTGTGTGTCTTTAAGAAACAAGGTAAATATAAATAACTAACAAGATATTTACATTAACTGAGTGTGTTACATCTTCCCCCCTGGAGAGTAACATCGTCCTCGGTGTTACTTATTTCCTATAATAGGCTAGGATAAGCTTCCTCCATAATGATTTCATCTTCCCAGGTGGCCTCCTATGGGATAAACTGCCTCCAATACACTTTAAAATTCGTGATGGATCACATCCATAGCATTACTTCTCCTTGGTTGAGAATATGTTGAGGCTCTACCAAGAATTATCCATTTAGTTCTACCTGTATGTCCTACCTATTAATAACATGTGTAGGATAGTATAAATATTTTTTCAATAATGATACATGAAACAAATTATGTATTCTTATGTGACTGGGTAGTGCCAAATGATATGACATGGGTCCATTCTTTCCAATATTTGGAAAGGGCCACAAAATCTGGCGGAAATATTTGCACAACCACCCCATCGTAGGGAGTTATTCTTAGGTTTAACTCATACATACACATTATCCCCACATTTAACTCCCAATAAGTTTTGTTATTGTCTACATAAGCATTCTTCCTATCCTAGGAAACTTTTTAGTTTTATTATATTTTCTTCACATTTCTCTCCATTTCAGCTAAAATATCTGGTCCCAACATTTTTCTATCTTCCGAACTATTCCAATTAGAAGGTGTTCTACATCTTCTTCCATATAATACCTCAAGCGGGCTCATTTTCAAGGACTCATGATATCTATTGTTATAAGTAAATTCAACCAAGTGTAAATACTATTCCCACTTGGAGGGTTTCTTCATGACATACATTCTTAACATGTATTCCAGTACATGATTGAATCACTATGTATACCCATGTGTTTTTGGATAATATGCAATACTAAATTGTACTTTTGTTCCCAATCAAGCAAATAGAGCCTTCTAAAATGAAAAAGTAAATTTTACATATATGCCTGAGATAACTACCCTGTGTATGTCATGCAGAAGGAGCACCTCCTTCATAAGAATGTCAACAATCTTGATAGTCCTGTAGGTATACTGTACAAGAATAAAATGGGTTGTTTTATTCATTTTTCCAACATCCACCATGATTAAATCATTGTGTCGTTACATCTGGGCAGCCCCATTTTAATTTCAAGTGTAATGACTTCCCATTTCCACTCAGAAATGGATAGTGGATGGAGAAAACGAGCCGGATGATGGTGTTCAATTTTAAATTACCGACACTCCAAAATATTTCACAATATCCCTTCTCATACCAGGCCAAAAATAATCCCTTTTAATTGAAGTTTTTATTTATTTATTTATTTTATAGCCAAGGTGGGAAGCATAAGGACTTCTATGGAATTCATCCAAAATCAATTATCTAACTAAAATCTGGATGGGGACATATATTCTTCCTTTGAAAGCTAACAAATTATTCTCATTAATATTATATTTAGACTACTTTCCAGAGTTATTGGTCTATTGGAATTGCTACCATAAGAACTGATATTATGGGTCTTTTTGGGAAACCTTTTTGATTTGTTCTGTAAAATTAAATTATATTTTATTCAAGCGGAGTTAATTCACGAAATGAAAACTCATACTTAAAGAATTTGCTACCCGATTCTCTTTTCATTTTAAATGCTTAATATAAAATTTGAACACACTAAGGAATGCATAACACCTTTTTTGGCATGAATTCAAGTTAGGTTGTTTGAAATAACTTGTTAATATGTTATGATTCGTCATTAATAAAAAAAAAATTCCAAACAATAATGCCTCCAAACTTTCAATGCATGCACTACCACAGTTAATTTCAGGTCATAAGAAGAATATATTTTCTCAAGTTCCTTCAACTTTCGAGATTCATATGCTATCAATTTTCTCTCCTAAATCAACACTCCCCCTAACCCATCCCAGTAGGCATCAGTGCAAACCAAAAAATATTTTTTTTAGTTAGCTACCTTCAACATTGGGATACTGATTAACAATTGTTTTAGTTGTTCAAAACTTCATTGGCAATCAACTGTCCATTTAAATACCCTCCCTTTATTTTGTAGGGAACTAATAGGGTAAGAAATCGGATAAAACCACTCAATAAAATGACATTAATACCATGCGAGACCCATAAAGGATCATATGTTTGTTACATTTTCACGTACATGCCACTCCAAAATGGTTTTAATTTTCTTAGGGTCAAAAGTTATACCCTCGGCTAAAATGACATGTCCTAGATATTGGATTTGATCCTTGTAAGAGTCACACTTGAAGAATGTAGCATGCAGTTGATACTCCCGTGGAAATTGTAGCACTATCTGCAAATTTTCTTTATGTTGTTCTAAATTTTTAGAATCAACCAAAATATGATCTATCAATATTAAGACAATTGTTTTGAGATATGGGTGGTAGACACCATGCATCATGAACATTGTTGGTGCATTGGTCAGTCCAAAAGGTAGGACAACAAACTCATAATGTACATATCAGCTTCTAAATGTTGTCTTATAAATTTCTTCTTCTTTTACTCTAATTTGATAATAACCCGATCGTAGATAAATCTAAGAAAAAATCGTAGTGCCTTCAACTTGATCAAACAAACATTCAATTCAGGGAAGCATATATTTGTTCTTTACAATTAGTTTATTTAGTTGATTATAATTAATGTAGAGTCTTAGGATTCCATCCTTCTTCCTTGCAAACAACATTGATGCTCAACAAGGAGATACACTTGGGTGAAGGTACCCTTTCTCTAGTAGTTCTTGTAACTGCATTTTGAGCTCTCTTAGCTCTGGTATACTCATACAATACATAGTATGTGACACTAGAACTGATCCGGGGACAACTTCTATTGTGAAGCCAATATTATGTTTTGGGGAAGTCCTGCTATACTCTAAGGAAAGACATCCGCAAAATATTGGATTACTGATATGTTTTCTAAGATAATAATCTTATCCTTGATATTATAATATCCATCTTGGACAACATATATCAAGAAGCCTTTCCTAACAATTTTTCCTCACTGGGAGGATGTAATTGGATGTAGTTTTACTCGCTTTCTAAATCCTTGAATTTTTTTCCTTGATACATCTTTCGAAATGTAACTAATAGAATTTTCTTTGCAATTTACCAAAGGCCAATGTCCCTCCCACCAATCCATTCCCATCAACATGTCATAATATCTCAATGGTAATATATTCAAGTTAACTTTAATTTGACGCTTTCCTATCTCAACAGAACAATCTAGCTAGTTATACCAGCCAGGGGTTCTTAAATTTGTAAATTTGTAAATGAAACTTTTCAAATACCTTAGGGATGACATAACTTAAACTTGCTCCCGGATCTACTAAAATGGACACAGTTTGGTTAAATAACTTTCCTTCCAGTTTTATCATGGTAGGTTGGTAATTTTCCTGATGGTCCTATAAGGCAACATTAATTATGGGAAAAATCCTTCCTACTTCACCAACCATAGAAGCTTCTTGTATGTTGGAAATTGGTTTAGGTATGGTGCAATGGAGGTAATTTTTGTAGAAGTGGGGTTCCCCCAAACCCCAACACTACAAGGGGTGTTTCGGAGCTTGTTTGGGTTCTGGTTTGCTTGATGTCTCGATTTTCCTCAAGTCACCATGATTTCTAGTTCTCTTCTAATTTTTCCCAACATGTATATTTTTTTTTTCCTTTATATGTAGCCTTAAAATTAGTGGATTTTGTACTTCTAGTACTCTAAAAAATTTCCCGCCCCTTTTTACTTGGCCATGTCTTCTTATCTTCACCCTTTTTTTTCATTTATCGGTAGAAACTTCAAACATTCCAGATTGCCTCGTCAATCATATTGGGATTGTCAAATTCTAATATACCCTTCATGAATGCAGGTAGGATAGTAATAAAGCATTGAAACTTGGCCTTTTCTTCCCGTATATATGGGACATATCACAAAAAATATGTAAAATTGCTCACAAATTCATCCATAGTCATATGTCCCAACTTTAGGTCATGAAACTCCTTGGCCTTTTCATCATAAAACCATTCAGTTAGATATTTATTTTTAAAATGCTTTTGAAACTCATCTTAGGTCACCTCCTATTCCTCGATCGCTTGCACAGTTTTCACTTCATCCCACCAAAAGGTGGCCTTTCCTTGAAGCTAGTAGATATCCATCTTGGATTTGAGGTTATTTTCATAAGTATAAATTTTAAAGTATTTTTCATGTTAATCATCTAGGAGTATGCATCTTTTTCAACTTCCCCATCAAATGTTGGGGGTTTGATTTTTTAAAATTCCCCAGAGTTCAATTTTTCTGCTTCTTCGTTCTCCTCTTATCCAAAACGTCCTGAGACTCTTCTTCATTATCAACTATGTCTCCCTCGGGTCTTTTAGTGTGACTTCCTTCTAGAATATTATGATTTCTCTATCGATGATATTCATCCATAGTTTCGTTATCACAAATGGGAATACAAGTTTTATGGTTTTTCCTGTGAGAAAGACTCTTTAGGATTCATTCTTGATCACGCATTAATATTTAATTATCAGTTTTCAATCGAACCATCTCAGCCTTTAGTTGTTGGAAAATTTCTGACAGCATAATTATTGAATTATGTCGCTCTTCACCTAATTACACCCACATCTCTCAATTTTCTTCAGTAATTGGTATGGAACAAGATTCGACCATTGGAATTAACAAGGGTAAACTTCCAACTCCTCTCCTCATTATGTTATCCATTATGTGCACATCAACAAACTTATTATCACTGCAATTTCCCAATCAAGTCATCCTATTGGAACGTATACCAATTGTAACAAACTTCCACACCTCACAAGGAACCCAAAAAAAAAAAATTGTTTTTACTTTACCCAAGTATAGCTGCTCGAATACTCCACTTTACAATCACAAATTTTCATAACATATCACTTCGTACACATTTAAGAGAATTGTATTTATTAATTAACAATAATTATTAATGTTTGTTTTTATATTTACATAACATATCATCAACATTTGAAACCCTACGTCTCTTCTTGCTGGTGTATTCTACGATTGAGAATTTATTATTTACCTGCCTGACAATGCATTGGGAAAAGCATTAACAAAAATATCGATTGATCGGATCAGTAGCCAAAGCTACACCGTTGATTTGACGAGGCCTCAATCCAATGGCTCACCCACTCCTAGATTTTCAATGTGTAACCAACCAGTTTTCCCTAAGTGTTTGCCAGGCATTTGCAAGGTAGTGCAGGTAGGGAAATATCTGCTACCCAACCTTCTAATGCATCGGTTCATGACTCCTTTCCTGTTATCACAACAAATATATGCAGAACTTGGGAATATAGTTTCACGCCCAGCAAGCACATCGCTGGTAAGGAGTTTCCATTTTGAGGGTTCTGGCCAGAATTCAATCGGTAAGTGTGTTAAAACCCTAGTCCCTTCATTTCTTCAACTGATATTGCTCTAAATTCTAGTAATTAACTGATACACCATTTTGGGTTCGATCAGAGTTGTTTTTGGGCATGTTATCAACTTTTTTTACAGTCTGGAGGTTACCCCTAAAACCCTATAGATTTGTTCTAAAAAGTTTGATTAGCCGTCCACTAGGAATTATTCTAACTGCACATTCCTTCCCTTGTTCACAGGGTTCACTCAGGTAATGTTCCTTACCTTTTGTGGATGATTACAATCTGCAAGGTTTCGATAATCTCCTCGACATTCAGCTCTCACATGGGTTTTACATTATTTTCCAGGTGCACTACCTTGAATGTCTTATATAAGGAATAAAATTGCATTTTTGAAGTTTATTAATCCTCCTTCCTGAGAGGTTGTACACGGCGGTAACTATCTTGTTTAAGAAGGAAAAACCTCCAGTGTAATTTGGAAGTATAGCCTCCGGGGATAAGGTTTATCCCTGAATAGTTATCCAAGTGGATTATAAGAATTTTCTTGGCTATCTCTTCCGGCATTTGGGGTTTTAGGTTCCGTTGTTATTTAGTGAAGTGAGCGATTTGGTTTCTCCACCTGCGAGGTTATCGAGGACGCAATTTCTACTTTCTGTTAGGACCATTGTGTGGTGTATTTTTTTGGTACATTTCCTTGAATGTGATAGGAATTCATGTATATCTAATCAGACGTCTCTATGTTGGAATTGTTTATTTTAATTATTTTTCTAATTAATTTTTTAATTGAATGGTGTGAATTGGATGATGGTGGTATATTATGGTCAATGAATGGAATTAAAAGTGATAAC
The DNA here is from genome assembly GCA_034641835.2 of Pinus albicaulis. Lineage (NCBI taxonomy): Eukaryota > Viridiplantae > Streptophyta > Pinopsida > Pinales > Pinaceae > Pinus > Pinus albicaulis. The sequence goes on from CM076581.1 coordinate 277,214,006, forward strand.
TTACTTGCATATCTAAATCACATTTTTAAACCATATTTAAATTAATTTTTTACAAAATATGATTAAAAATTTATGGTGCCTATTGTTGATAACCACCTATGCTAATTAATTAGAAATGAAATTTTAAAAAAAAACTTATAAAACATTCATTGCAACATGGATTAATTTTGAAACTTATAATTGTTCACATTCTCAAACATATACCACTTGGCAAGTGTGCATTTAGAAAGTTTTCCTCCACTCCATTATCCCAGTGGTTTCCTATGCATGTCATTCAAATGTATGCTTGCTCACATGTTACTATAAAGAACTAAATATTATTTTATGAAATTTAACTATAAAGAACAAAATATTATTTTATTAAATTATTCCTGCTGCGGTGGATTTGTTTTTTATTTATTCAAAAAAAAATTATTGTTTCTCCAGTATTCAACTCTCCATGCTATCCATTTGGACTTCCTTTCCTAATGTATAGACATGCACAAACAAATCTACAATGATTAATAGGGTTGAGATGATGTATGATGTTTCATATTATTTAAACACTATAATCAATAACTAATAAATTGTAGGTTTAAATTATAATATAGTTTTAGTTTCATAAATTAGTTGTAAAAAAAATGTGACTATCATGTGATTATATACCACTTAACTAATGCAATTATACTTTTGGTTGTATTTAACATTTGCTTTAATGTTTGGTGTATGGAAAGCTTTGTTTAATAATATGGTTTCATTATCACATAATTGCTATATAAGGAATAAACTCGAAGGTTAAATTATAATAATTATTTTAATACAATTATATTATAATATTATATTATATTATTAAATTATTATTATTATATAAAATAATAGTAATAGTAATAATAAATTATTATAAATTTAGAATTTATTTTAATAATATTTTAACCTTGTAAGCATTAAAAAAATTAGAGATGAGTAAATTGTATTTTAAAGCAATCCCTAATTAATATACATTAATTAAAACACTAAAATATTAATAACTGGGAGCATTAAACATTATTAATTAAAACATTTTACAATATGTAATTAAAACTTTTAGATAAAAATGCTTAATAACATTAAACATTAATTCAAAAATCCTTAAATAAATATATTAATATCAATTAATAACATAGTGAAATAATTATTATATTGTCATTATTACATTAAAATATTAATTAAATTATTAATACATAATTATTATACTTAACTACATTTTTCAAATATATCTAAACATTAATATATTTAGATTTGGTTAATGATAATAATAATAAGATGTTGGAATTAAACTTAAATGTTTTTATCCTTAAAAGATGAATTAAAAATTTTGACAATATATTAATTAAAACATTTATTTGGAAATGTTTAATAACATTAATTTAAAAATGTTTAAAGAGATTAATTAATACAATATTAAATAATTTTAACTTTAATTAATTAATTTTTAACATTACATGAAACATTGATAACATTTATAAAAACATTAAAATGTTTAAGAACATTAATTAAAACATTCGGAAATATATTAATTAAAACATTTATATAAAAATGTTCAATTACAATAAACATTAATTTTTAAATTTTTAAATTAATATTTCCATATTAATTAATAGTAATACTAAGTTAATTAATTAAAATATTTAATAATATTAATTAAAATAATTGACATAATATTAATTAAAATATTTATATAAAAGTGTGCAAGGTGACCGTAGATGAAACCTCATGAGGGGTGGTTATGTCATGTGTTAGGCGGAGGGGACATGCTAAAAAATCAAGTGAGCTAAGGGATCTCGTGGCCCATGGAGGGTGCGATCCTTGAGTGACTTTGATGGCTTAGATGTCCCTTGATTGTGGTTCCTCAAGTCTAGAGGATCACACACACACACACACATTATAACATTAAACAATAATTTAGAAACATTTGAATAAATATATTAATATTAATTAATATGAATATATATTTATTATAATTGGAATTGTAAACAAATGTTTCTAACATTGCAATGTGACATTACAACATTTGGTCAACCACATTTCAGAATGTGGGTGAATCCTTCACTATGTTAGAGTGTGTTTAAAAATCAACAATATTTAACTTTAGTGATAAATAATTTCCTATTAATATTATTGATTAATATTCACAATTAAATATGTTGTAATGCTCGAATGGTAAAGAAACCTATTAGATATTGCAATTTGAAAAACATTTTCGGAATGTTACACATTGCAATTTATCCACTGTCGCAATGCAACTTTACTACATTTTTCAAACACATATACTAATATAATTGAGTATTTTGGAGTATATTTGGTAGTCATGACTCCTCAAGCTCAGTCAAACATAATTCCCTATTAATGGCTCATCATTGTCTCTATGACCAACCATGATCAACCATGGAAAATGACTCTATTGTGAATTATGATTAACCACGATCAACCAAACTCAACCATGGTTGACCATGATTAATCATGATTGAATTTCATGTACCATGATTAAGATTTTTCTTGTTAAATTTGGTGAACCATGGTTAACCATGATTAGCCATGGTCATTTAATGTGAACCATTGTCAATGATGAACAAAAATGTTGAACCACCATCAACCATGTTCAAGCATCATCATCAATGGTGTTACACCATTTTTTGGTCATCTAATCCATTGTTATTAGATGGACCCAAGTATGCCAAGTAAGACCAATTTTACCCCAAGTAAAATCGCATTCACTATGAAAAATAACTAAGTAAACCACCTTTATTAAGTTGTTTATGGTCTAAACAGGAAACTCCATGGGGAAACATTAAATAAATCCATATTTGTTTGATTTTTTCTCAAGGAATAATTAGTTAAACAACAATTTAATTAATATTCTTGGTTATATTTAACCCAAAACAAGGAAATTAATTAGATAAATCATTATTTATCTTATTATTTTCAAAGAATAATTATTTAAACATTACTTAAATAATATTATTTGATAAATATAACTAAATCTACCTTAAATAATTAAATAAATCATTATTTATTTGATTATTACTCAAAAATATCCTTAAAATGATAAACAAATCATTTATTTATTTATTATTCTTTTAACCACATCCTTAAAATGATAAATAAATCATTTATTTATTTATTATTACTTAATCACATCCTCAAAATGATAAATAAATCATTTATTTATTTATTATTTACAAATAAGGGGATTTGACTCAAGTCAAATTCCTTTTCCCTCCAACAAATATAATAAAATATTCCATAAAAGTTGGATCTTGATTTGGTTAATAATATTTTAACTATGCACCAATATCTAGACTAACTAATTACTTTGTTATAAATATAAGGGGTTTCCATTCATTTGTCACCTTTTGTTGCCTAAAGATCACTCTGGATCTCAACTTTTGGTCTGGCTATTGATTCATAATCATAGCCAGATTTTTCCAATTTTGTCTGGATTTTCTACACTGTCAAGAGGGAGGAATTCTAAATCTGAAGTGCTGAGGACTTACAAGAACCCATCCCATTGAGGAGAACAGGGAACACCCTCTTGTGTTTTCCTCCCAGGTGCCATCAATGCAAAATTTATTTGATATATTCTTGTCTTGTCTATTGGATGCATGGATTAAATCTTATATTTTCTATTGTTTAATGTCTTCTAATGCATCGATCTAGATTTTTGCAGCATTTATCTTGATCACCTAACTGCAAATCTGAAGATATTAGCAGTCATTTCTATTATTAGGGCTATTTTTTATGCGTAGCTAAAGTGGTATTTTTTTGTACACTTGGAATTAAGATTCATACTAACAACTGGCGACTCCACACAGGTTTACGATTACGACCGCTATCGTTTTTCTAATCCTTGCATATCGAGCTACTTCAAAGCCTAGGATTTCTCTTCAGCCCCTTGTTTTTTCTTTTCTTGATGTTGTAATTTAACCTATAAAACCCTAAAATGATAAAAATTCTAACTTCCATGTGTTTTTAGACCTATTGTGCAGGTGACAGACATCAGCCACTGCTGAGATGACAACTTTTTCTGAAATCTTTCGGCGAGAATGCCAGAAGTGCAGGTCGCACATTTCAGCCCAAAACCTATGACCTAGACCTCCATGGTGCATTTTATAGCCCAAAAAGTGTGACCTCTACTGAAAACAGGTTAGAAACTGCGACCTAGACTTTTTTCAGGGATTTTTCTAAAATTTTGCTGGGTTTACCTGAGCCTCTGTTTAGGGTTGTCCGACCTCCATCTCCGCTAGTTTTGGACCTATACTTGTTCTGTTTCACTCAAATAAGTGGGAACCTAGCCCCCTAGGGCTTCAGTGCCCTCCACTCTTTGTGGAAGAGTTTTCGTTGTTGCAGGTTGCCTAAAATTTCAGGGTCTTCAGCCATTTTTTCAGATCTGATACCTCACCTTCAGATCAACTTCAGATCGACTTGTTGTCCATCCAAATCTCCTCATTTAGCTTTGTTCCTGAACTTCTAGATCAACTTCAGATCAACTTGTCGAGCCCCTACCTTTGAATACCGTGTCTATATGGACTGGTTCCTTAGGACACTCTTGTCGCTTATTGGGAAAGACGTCGCATCAAAATTTCCTGAAACCGAAGAAGCCGCTCTCCAAATTGTGTTAAAATATGACCTGATCTACGCTCATTCGGGTTATGTTTATATCGTTCTACCTTATCTTCCTAGACCCGGTGGTGCCAACGCACTGGGGGAATCTCATGCCACTGATTGTATCGTTGGAGCTCTCTTTAGTCCATATTCTCAACCTCCCATAGGCTATTGTTTCTCTCAGGGCGAGGCCAGCACCTCCGGCACTTTTCCCACCAGTAACACATATCCAGGATACAACATGCCTCCTCCTTTTTCCCAAACTCCTTTTTACCACACTACTACGCAACCCTCTTTTTATCTATATCCACAGCCTGGTGCTCCAGCTCCTCCAGCATTAGCACGTCCTCCTCCCTTGCCTTCTCAACCCCCGCAACAACAAATACCACCCCCTCAGGGACAAGTATATGCATAGCAGGGCGCGACTAATCCTCCTCCCTCAAAAAGGAAGAAGAAAGGCACTCAAAATCAAGCTACCCCTGGTAAATCCTAGACCTAGTCAAGGTAATGCTCCCAACACTACTCAGCCCAAGCAGGGTAGGCCTCTTCGTACGAACAAGCCCTGTTCTTGTTATGGTGTTTATGGTCATTATACGCATGATTGTCCTCTTCTACCATAGATGAGACAACTATGAGAGTCCCAAGAAACATTGAGAGGATAACAAGCCATCCCTTCCGTTCCTCCTAGTCCTGCACCTAGTCAACCGGTTGTGCTTACTGATCCTTTCCCTCAATAGGTATTTTTGGCTACCAACCACCTAAAGGTCAAGTAACAACTCAACCTCTTCCATCTGGTTCCCCCGATTACCATATTTTCATTATGTCCTCTGATCAACCTTCTGAGCCTTCTTCTCCTAGCCCTTTACCTTCAGTTGGTACTCATGACCCCCTTTACCCTCCAGGGACGGTTCCTCCAGGCCTCAACCATCGTGCTACCATCCCACCTGGTCATTACCCCTCTTGTTAGATATCGTTCCTAGCTACCCCACTAGGAGTGTACACAGTACCTGTTATGGCCACCCTCTCTCTCCCTAACCTGACTCTTGGGATTCCTATCTGGTACCTCGATCCTCTAGCTGCTACCCCACCTAGTCAACCTAAACCTTATCTCGCTTTGAACCCGGTTCAACCGGTCCCCCCTATGACTTCTCCCCCTACAACAGTGCCTCATTCACCTCAACAGGAACCACCTCCTGTTGTGACCACTTCGGGTAAGAAGGGAAAAGCTCACAAGGGGTCATCAAAGGACAAGGCTACCCCGAAAAACCCTACTCGTTCTCGGCCTCCAAAGCATACCATCCAGTGTTCTTTGTGTGACGTTGTCGACCACACCACCCATACTTGTCCAGAATTGCCTCACCTCAAGTCCATGGTCAATGATACGTTTCCAGATTCTGATATCCCATAGGTATATATAACTATACCCGATTCAATCTCGAAACTCAAATCATTGCCCACAAATTACCCTGGTGCTTTGTCTGATTTCCAAGGCCACTACACTCACCTTTGTCCTCACCTTGAATAGTATCGTTCCTCTTTAGAAGCCTTACGCCAATTCGAGGCCGAGCACCATGAGTCAACCGCCCCCTTATTTTCGCATCTTTCTTCAGCAACACCACAGGACATAGATGCTCCCATTTAATTTCCCTCTTATGATGTCAAGATAACAAGGCCTTGGTCAGAATTCCCCGACGAGACCTCCCCTGATGTTTCACCTGACCTCCCTTCAGCACCCTCCCTAGTCTCAACATTGGTTAATCCTTTGTCTGCTTACTCTTCTGTCACCCCTTGTGACGATGCACATGTGAACCTCTCCTCTCATGATGAGGAGTAAGGTAGCTTTGCCACATCAAGGGGGTCTTTCTTCCATCAGTCACCCCATATTCTATTACGATGATAACATTATGGAAGTAGCCACCACTCCTGACTTTATCTATACCCCCTTACATCGAACTCATGCATTCGAACCACATGCACCTTGTGGCCATTACATTGACACCCAATGTTTTGGGTAAGGGGGCACCCATATTTGAGAGACCAGGAGAAATAGTTCTCGACCACTCTCCTAGTGAATCTAGTCGTGTCAACTCTAGTCCCATTATTCTTTCACATTTGGAAGAACCTCTAGAGTCCCATATCACTTCAAGATCGCTCTAGGGATGATACCCCTCATCATTCCTTCATATTTCATCAGAAACCCAATCTCATAGACATTTTGGTTGACCAACCTACGGGTTTTCTGGGAGAACATCAGTTCATTATCCCCAAATCTTATCTTTGGGATAGTAACACCATGTATGCCAACCCAGAAACTTAAATTCCATTTGAGTCATATATGCAGTACCAAACGAGGTTGGTAATCATCTATTTCCTTTCTCAAACTAAAAAACCATACCGAAAGCAAGTGGAACACCACATCATTAAAATATTTTTAGATTTCCTTTTTTCTAAATAGATTTTGGCATGTTCATAACATGCCTAAGGCCACCCATGCCCCTTAACCATAAAATCCTGGATCTCAACCCATAACAGCACTGAAACCCCTTTCTCTGACAGGTCCCACTTTCCAAGTCATTCCCGGGGACAGGTAGCAGTTTCCTACCCAGTACCTACTACCCAGGTCATAGAACAGACCCCAAGAAAGTACGACATGACCTATTCATGAGTTCTGGGTACCTAAGCTGAACTTTCAACCCACTAAAATGAAACAGTAGGATTAGGCATCTTACCTACAACTATCGGATATTAAATCCCAACGATCGGTTTATCTACTATAATCGCCACAAGATTTAAGGCATCCTCTCCTCACGACATTCACCACAGATCCACTGACAAATAAGTGAATCTAGAAGGAAAATGCCTTCTTAAGAGAAAACCCCTGATTTTTCTTTCGCTTACTGCGACCAAACCATAGCTCAGTTTGATGAACCATCTATACCATTGGAAAGATCTCACCAAGCCCTCAAATGGGTATCTATTAGCTTTTTTAGATTTGATACTTCACCAAGACACATGTTGTCCAAGAAGTGCCACATCACCCTTCCTAAAAATCGAATTTATTCACTTGCAACACTTGTACTAGGGACACCATGTTGCCTCCATACTTGTCCACACTAGTGTCGACTTTGGTCGTGAGTTACCATCTTGTACTCATGATTTTATGGTCCCTATTGGACCCTTCTCCTATGTGGCAGCACCATCGTGTCACCCTTGTTTAGAGAATCTGATTTGAGTCATCATTCCTTTCATAGAGTCTATCCCGAGTCCCTTCGCATCCAGCCATAGTCCTCCATCCTTCATTGCTTGTTCCCTCTCTCGTGTTGCACATTATGGCCTTCAGCCCCATTGTCCCCTATCCCTCATGATATTGTGTCAATGGCTGCCAGGTCATCCATGCCATTTATGCTCTAGCAAGGGAAGTCGTATGTTCGCTACTCAGTCCCCCCCCATTTCATCATCATCACTGGTGTCATTCTCTCTGTCACTCTACTATTTTCTCTCGTGCCTTAGTTGAGGATCCCTTATTGCCTCACCTATGGTGGACCTCCTTCTGTCGACATCAGCTCATTCATTCCAGAAGATAGGTCTAGAGGGCGATGTACCTTGGTTCCAGCTTCCACTCTTGTTGGGTGCCTTGGATCAAGCAAAGGGACTCCTTATTTTCCTTTGACTTTATTGTTTCTTAAATCCAGCTTCTTTCAGCATAATCGAGATCTGTATACTTGATGGTTCAGTGATGCAGCAGCTGACATCGGTGATTCCCGGTTGTGTGTGAGATGTCTCAGCCCTCATGAGGGGCTGACCCTACAGGTAGCCCCCCCACACACTCAGATGACCTCTTCATTATAGCCTTTGATGCAGCTCCATACATTTGATGATGTCAGCCTCAGCCGCTTGCAGCACCTTTTTTATGGCATGTATCAGTCAAATTTTTAGAGACGTTTCCTCTATTCAGGGGTATCTCGGTTGCATTTATATCTCATGTACTCAGATATCATTGTACAAGTCTTGGCTGTTATCCCGGGCACAATATGTATGTGGGATTCATTATTGTATTGTTTATCTGGCTCATGTTTATTCCAGCATTATGCCATCTCGTGGTTTTTTGGACGCCTTATTGTTTTTTCTATTGCCTCGGCGGGCATAGGTATGCCTCCCCCACCGCCTATAGCAGGTACTCACTTATCAAAAAGACTTTTCGCACCTGCAAGTCACCTCCTTTGGGTCTAGTTCTTTCAACACTTTGGTCTACCTTACAATTCTCTCTCTTTGACTTCCCCGTTGTTGTCTAGTCATTGAGTGCTTACAATGTACTTCAGTCATATGATTAGCTCCTAACACTCGTACGCTGGGGGGCAATCTATTACACCATTTTTTGGTCATCTAATCCATTGTTATTAGATGGACCCAAGTACACCATGTAAGACTAATTTTTACCCAAGTAAAATCGCATTCACTATGAAAAATAACTTACTAAGCCACCTTTATTAAGTTGTTTATGGTCTAAACAAGAAACCCCATGGGGAAACATTAAATAAATCCATATTTTTTTTATTTTTCCTCAAGGAAAAATTAGTTAAACAACACTTTAATTATTATTCCAGGTTATGTTTAATCCAAAACAAGGAAATTAATTAGATAAATCATTATTTATCTTATTATTTTCTAAGAATAATTATTTAAACATTACTTAAATAATATTCTTTGCTGAATATGACTAAATCTCCCTTAAATAATTAAATAAATCATTATTTATTTGATTATTACTCAACCATATCCTTAAAATGATAAATAAATAATTTATTTATTTATTATTTTTTTAACCACACCCTTAAAATGTAAATAAATCATTTATTTATTTATTATTACTTAATCACATCCTTAAAATGATAAATAAATCATTTATTTATTTATTATTTACAAATAAGGGTATTTTACTCAAGTTAAATTCCTTTTCCCTCCAACAAATATAATAAAATATTCCATAAAATTTGGATCTTGATTTGGTTAATAATGTTTTAATTATGCACCATTATCTAGACTAACTGAATATTTTGTTACAAAGAGAAGGGTTTTCCCATTCATTTTTCACCTTTTGTTGCCTAAAGATCACTATGGATCTCAAATTTTGGTCTGGCTATTGATCCATAATCATAGCCATATTTTTCCATTTTTGTCTGGGTTTTCTACACCATCAAGAGAGAGGAATTCTAAATATGAAGTGTTGAGGACTTACAAGAACCTGTCCAATTGAGGAGAACAGGGAACACCCTCTTGTGTTTTCCTCCCAGGTGCCATCAATACAAAATTTATTTGATATATTCTTGTCTTGTATATTGGATGCATGGAGTAAATCTTATCTTTTCTACTATTTAATGTCTTCTAATGCATCGATCTAAATTTTTGCAGCATTTATCTTGATCACCTAACTACAGATCTGAAGATATTAGCAGTCATTTCTATAGTTAGGGTTGTTTGTTATGCACAGCTAAAGTGGTATTTTTTCATACACTTGGAATTAAGATTCATACTAACACATGGATATAATGGTCAACCAATATTTCTACGGTCAACCATGATTAACCGTGTTTAAATATGGTTAACCATGGTCATTTTCTCTATGGTTAACCATGGCCAACCATGATCGACCATGATAAAACTAGTCAACCATGATCAACCATGGTCAAGAATGGTTGATCATGGTTGATTATGGTCAAGCATGATCATGAATGGTTCAATATGGGTAGCCATGATCAACTATGGTAAACCAAGATCGAGGTCCATTTGGTTGAATCAAACATGATCAACCATGGTAAAGCATCATTAACCATGGTCATTATTTTAAATTAACATTTTTATGGTCAACAATGATTAACCATGGTTGAATATGGTTAACCATGGTCAACAATGGTAAACCATGATAAAAATGGTGAACCATAGTCAACCATGATCATCCATGGTTGAATATGGTCAACCATGACTAACTAGGACTTCGAAGTGTGAAGTGTGCAAAGCTAAGTGTTCCGTGCATGGACTCTACCCCATAAAGTGTTCTATGTATGATATAGCCATCTCATAATCATACCATTTGAATGCATTAGATTTTGTTCAAATGAGTTGGTTGCACAAGTTTTTAATGTCAAGTTTCAGTGAACCACATAATTGTTGTTACTATCTTGGTGGGAAAGTTTGTGAGTCTATGGATGATTTGAATATTTTTCAGTTATATATATATATGGTAGGAACATCGATATTGTTCAAATGACTTGGTTGCATACATTGTTAATATCAAGTTTCAATGAACCGCCCAATTGTTGTTAATATTTTGGTAGGAAATTTGTGCTTTTATGGACTATTTGAAATTTTTTCAGTCATATATATAACATGGAAAATGAGTATTTATCAACATTTAATAGTGAAAATCTTGGCACTATGGTATGCTTGCATCCAACTATTTATTTCATATGGTTACTCATTAGATAATGTTATGCTTTGTCATATTATACAGTGGATGATATGATTCTAGTGATAGGATTAGCAACATTGTTGAACATGTATGAGAAGAAATTAAAATGGTTGAATTCAAAGGTGCACTGATATAGTTCTAGCTTGAAGAAAACAACAAACAATTTAGTCTATATTCCATCTCTCAATGTGTAAATGCATCTAAATAAACAATTCCAATCAATTATCCTGATGGACATCAATTAGGGAATGGTGACATTGAAGTAGATATAATAATAATAATAAAATAAATATATAAATTCACTTGTGACTTATTAAGGTGCCTTTATCCATTATGACTGCACATTTGTTTGACTAGTGACGTTGAAATGGAAATGCATTTTTTCCACTTCATATATATCACTTTGTAATTTTTCTGAAAACATAATTTCCACTTGAATGGTACAGACTATGTTGTCTTGCAAATATTTTTTATTTTAAAGATATATTGTTGCTTTTATTTCCATTTGAAGGCTTTACTTGAAGGGTGATTGTCTTTGATAGAATTGTTCTTAGATATATCCCTTCATCTCTAAATGTTTCAGTTTATTTCTATTGGAAACATAAGCTTCGGAAATGAAAAGTACTTTTTGGTATTTAGATGATGCAAATTACTCTAGGGATCACTCAAATAAAAGGTATCTATAGATGTCATTCTACGTCGCATAAAGAAAGGTATCTACTAGATAGTTCCCTACTTTTCTTACCCCATTCTTATTTGACATTTTTCCTCTTTTATATAAAATAGTTTAGAGAATAGAGTCATATTTATTCCTTTAACATCTATTTCTATAGCATTATGACTCCAATGGGTATTCATATTTATAACATTTGCATACCATTTTTCAATCTAATAGTTGGGTTTCAAACCCTCCATTTATATACCCACCCATGGCTTTAATTGTTATTTATTTTGCAATGGTCACACACATGAAGTAATTTATTGTGCTAAACATGGATTTTACTCTCTTCTTGTGCATTATAATCTACAAAATAAGTACGGTTCAAGATGAAACCCAAGAAGGAAATACAATGGGCAGCTTAGGGGTAGGCCCTTCCCTTCTTTAGCATAATGAAGATCACTAGTGCCCGACAAGCCCAACCATAGGTTAGGAGTTAAATTTAGAGCCAAAACCCTTGAATATTCACAAATTATAGCATGGCAAAGACAATATTATCCTCCACAAATGAGATAAAAAAATTTCGAAGAATTAATCTAGAATACAAAATTTCAATGAAAATTCAACCTCACAAAAAACCTAAAATCTTGAGAAGATATTAACTTATAGCATACACTTACATGAAATATATAGAGTAGGTTTGATGCTTGGTTGGAACGAATAACTTCACAAAATGTATTTTGGTTATGTATTGCACAAATAAGAGAAATAGCATGGTCCAAATGTAATTAATCTCTAACTCTTACCATCAATCCAAATGTAAAGTGAACCACTAGAGATGAGTCAATTTATTTATCAAGAAAAACCCAAAGGAGATCAATATTATTGTGCTAAAGTATATATTGAATTAAACCTAGATAAGGGCCTTCAAAATTTAGTGTAAGGAGGATGAGAGTCACCAAAAAGCCCTATATTAGGAGAAAGTTCCTTCCAAGCATAAAACATATGTAAACTTCACTAATAATTATCCAAGGAATCAAGAATCATGGTCTCCTTCAAAGAAATCTCTCTAACTCTATAGTGAATAAAATCTTAACTCATTTAAGTTGGTAAATAGAGGGCATGAAAATATCTGGTCGAAGGGATTACAATTAAAAAAAAATGAGGAATTGGAGAATCCATAATGAGAATAACTTGAAGGTGGGGAAAACCCACCCAAGACTAAAGTGCATATATATGTTGTTGATCCCAATTAAATAGAAGAGAAGCTCATTCAAGGAATAGACTGGGAAACTCCCACAGAAGAGAAGGAAATCCATGCTTAGAAAAATCCTTTAATTTTTATTTATCTCTATCGTCCAAATCTCCATATTAAGATGTAATTTTTAAGAAAGTCTCTCAATTTTCCCCTCCTTATATAAGAAAAATGAAATCAAATTAGGAAAAAGGAAAAAAAGAGACAAAACTCCTTTGTTTGGGGGGCATAAGTTCTCATTGGATCCACCATTATTAAGGAGGGGATAATTCCAAATCCTTATTGGTGATTATATAATATTTATACATTTTTTTCTACAATCAATTTGTAATAATTTATTCTTCTATCCAATAATTTAATAAAAAAAGACAATCGTGGGAGAAAGCACTACATTTTATCCATAAAACACGTTGATATAAAGAGAAAAAATATGTAACTTATACTGAACCTTCTTAAGTTTCACATATCTCAACTATCTATTTAATCACAACCTCTTTGAATACAATCATTAACTACTCCCATTCAAAAAAAAGTGTTTGTGAACAACCTTCTATATATCTTTTCAAATTATCTAACAAGGTGAAGACATTGACTTTCTATATATTTAGAAAAACTTGGTTAATAAAATTAAATGTTCAACCATTTAAAGAAGTATGTTTTAATAAAAGTATTTCAAACCTTTTTATTTTTTATCATAAATTATATGAAGAAGATGTATAAACTACTTTTTAAAATGACACCTTGAATTTGTGTACTAGTGCAAGAGCTTCACAAACAATAGCAATGACATTTGAAATGACGATAAATTGCCATCAAGGACAACAATCAGATATTTTTGGACTCTTATTGCTCCCGAACCTCTAAAAGAAATTTAGTTGGCATAGTCAAGCATTGTATATCTGATGGATATTGAATATAGAGATGTATTATTACCCTCGTCAAACATTAATATTACAAAAAATATATAATTGACCTAGTAAAACTTTGGATCTCCAACCAAATTTTGGACTCTTATTGCTCTCGAAACTCTAAAAGAAATTTAGTTGGCATAGTCAAGCATCATATATCCGAGGGATATTGAATAGAGAGATGTATTATTACCCTCTTCAAACATTAATATTACAAAAAATATATAATTGACCTAGTAAAACTTTGGATCTCCAACCAAATTTGAATGTTCATTGGATATGTAACAGACATTAAATTTTCATTAGATATTCGAGAAACAAAATTACCACTTGATACCTTAAAAACATATATTTGGACATCTGATGATAAATGTGTTCATTTAATATCTCATGAGAGTCGGGGCTTAAAAAAAAACAATGAAAGAAAAATATGAAAATATAGCCGACCTATTGAAATACTCCATCGGATTATCCACCTGTATGTCCTAGTGTCTATAAGAAATAAATGGCATCATCAAGCCCAATAGTCTAAAAAACTAGCATGCCCATACCATGCCACAATAAACTATAGAAAAATTGGACCACACATGCCCCTTTCTAATCCTCCCTAGAAGAGAGTCTCATGCTAAATGTCACCAGGTCACCTGATCAAAGGTCTCTGTGAATATGTATGGTCGTGAAAGCCTCCCATAGCATGGGGCACCTCTTAAAGTGTAGAATCATACATATAACTATATACTAGTTATCCATTTCATGCCATCCTTGCTTTTACATATTGGTCATCATGATGTTTGAATGTCATAAGAACTCCTCTGCAAACTCCTCCAATTCTTGTCCTCGATGAAGCCTAGATGGTTGGAGGTCAGCATTCGTCCAAATTTTTCTCCTCATTGTTAGCCTCATTAGTGCAATATATATATACATCAAATTGGCTAGAATTTTAGTACCAAATATTAAAAAATTCTAATATATGAACTCAAAAACTCTCTTACCATGTAGGTGAAATCACCATAGGGACCTCGACAGTTTGATAGATGGACTAGCCCATACATTTATTCCATAGGCCCTCTATCAAGTGTTAGAACCTTACTCACATGAGAACCTCAACATAATTACCCCCATTTTATTTTGGATCCCATTCCATTCAATCTCCTTTTGTATTGAGTCAAATTTACTTTCATATTAGAGCTAGGAGCACCTTCATTTCTCGTTATCATGTTGAAAACCAATGTACCCTTAGAATATAACCACTTATTACCTCTTGGTTTAATATAGAAGGTCCTTTTACCCTTTGTACATGGCTCACTTGGTGACAATTTTATCTTTTCAACCTTGTTCATAGCATCAGAGATGAGTAACCATTATTTCCCATGGAGTCTATTAAGTACCACATTGGGTCCTAATATAATATGTTAGCACCTTCTTCAATTGTTCCTAGATTGAACTCTTGATATTTTACCTCCAAATGTACCAATTGTATGTTTATGTGTCTTTAAAAATTCTCTATATAAGTAATTCATCCTTCCCTGGAAAATTCTTCTAGTCACCACCAAGTCAATATTTCATGTTATTCTTTGAGCAAGCGAATTTGTTAGTCCATCCCTTATACCATTATCCCCATGTCAGTGTTAGTATCTTTAATTATACCATAATTCCAACAAACCTTCCTTTATCAACTTTAGCACATTCATTCTAGGGGATTGTCCTTAGAGGGAAATGTATTTTGGACTCATCTTCCTCATTGGTGCATTCCTCGGATCAAGTAGAGGGAGGCCTTAATAGTCTATAAATTGGTTATTTATTGAGTATTTAACCTCAACACGTTATCACACATTCAAGAATCATACAATTAATGATCCAATGCCTTAGATGATTTTACTACATCCATCAAGAATATGTGATTTATTTTCAGATCTCAGGAGGGGGTTTCCCTTCAGGTAGTCCTCTACATGACTCAACTACAACACTTGATGATCCAACCTTAGATGTAGTTTCATTTATTTTAATGGATTCATTCTTCAATTATTAAAGCCATAATATTAGCCCCTCTTCAGTTGGAAAACTCATATATTAGAAACATTCCTATTCAGTAGGGATTCTGAGGTTGTTTCCACCTTCTCTCATTTCTGATGGAGGATCTTTCAAATTTACCTATATTAGTATCATTTATGATATCAATCCTAAAATATTTAGTCCATGGACATGCATAATGTGTGTCTTTATAATTCATTGTGTTATATTATATCCCATTGATTCCTTCAACTTGAATTACTATATATTATTATGCTTAGCCTCAATTCATTGGAACATCATTATATTCTTTCTACTAAGTTGTCTTTGTTATCTCAAAATCAGACCCTGATAGGCTACTAGTCAAGGAGACCTTGAGTAACTATTTCAAACAAAAATTTTAGTTGAGGCTTAGCCTCCTCAACTTGAGAGGGCTCTCTCAATAGGTTAATGATTTGCAAATAAAGATCAGATGGATAACTCTGTGAATAAACTAAATAAAGTGAATAATTGGTTGTACTACTAATCAACAAACATCTATTGGGTAAATGGAGTCAAATGTGCTTTCACAAAACATAAAGATCAGTTTCATATGGAAGTCAGGAAATTTCAGGGTTTAGATGCATTAATAGAACAGTAGGATAGAGAATAAACACAATTCATGAACATATGAAGGAAGTTAGAGCACCTTCAGTGAATTCTAAGTAACATACATGCATGCCACTACAAGTAATTTAAAGACAAACATCATGAGACAATAAAACATCCATAACCATTTCTAAATCCTGAGTGATGAAAAAAAACCCATTGTATTAAGATAAAAACACAGTTCTCTGATATCACAAAAAGTATGCTTGTTCAATGAAAATTACAACCCTATGAAATTTGATTTCTTTCCTCTTATAGAGTGGTCATTACATCCTTGGATTCCTTCCAAACATTTTAGAAGAAATTCGAATTTGATACCTATCAACTTCTAAACAAACTTCATTTACAAACTGACAGTTAAACTGCCTATCTTACAGTCCTAATACAACTAGGACTAAAACACTATTTATTATATTTTAAAAACCTTTAACAACCTTATCTAATCATTAAAAATATGTTTGAAAAATATTTCTTCTAGACTTCGACCATGATGTTGTTTATATTCTTGCTGTTAGACCCCATGAACCTGCTTCTTATCCATTCCTACAAAATAGGAGCATGTTCCCTGTATAATAGCTGAATTCCTCATTTCTGTCCATTCGAGCCAACTGCTGAAGAACTGGTGCTCAAAACATGTAGAAAATGTCTTATAACCTTCATTTGAATTCGACCTTCCAGCTATGCAAATCGCGAACCTCCAAAATGGTGGAAAAACTATCAATACTACTGCGCTACGAAACTGCTGAGTCTGTTGTTTTCGTAGCGCAGACTTTTCCTTTTAAAATCATGCTTCAAAACTCCATTTTTATGTGCAAAAGCTCTTGGATCTTCATTGATATTCTACATATACCTCCCACTAGCATAAAATCTCAAAACCAAACCCTTTTCACCTTTGAAAATTGCAAAATTTCTTCAAACTGCATCCTACAACAGTTTTGTAGCGCGCTACGAAACTGCTGAGTCTTCACTTTTCACAGCTTCCTTCAAAAATTTTAGTTTTCAACCCTTTAATACTATATTTCCAGGTGTATATCAACTTTCATAACCGATAAACATAAACTTTAAATAGCTCCAAAAATGAGATATTACCACATAACATCAAAAATTTGTTAAAGGATGACACTTACTGTTTGCACTTAATTTAGCTATGGCTGATCTTCAAACTGTGCTAGCTATATCTCCGGGTTTTATGCTCTCCTGTTAAGCCTTCTATTGTTTTCCCTTAGCTTGGTATTGACCATCCTAATGAATTTTGCTTCTTTGTTTGCAGGTAGGGTCTGTTGGTATTATTTTATGGCTATCTTTTTCTCCTAAAATTCCATCATTTATCCACCATTTTCTTCCATAAATCCCTTATATTTTATTGAAATTGATTAATATAGAATTATAGTTTTTATTTTTACATTAAATTTAATTTATGGAATTTGTGTGTTAAAAATTGAAAATTTTCAAGAAAATTACAGGATGTGATAACTTCCTATAAATGGTTTATGGTTTGACACGTGGCATAGCAGGTAGATCAAAACGAAGGAAAAGGACATGATCTAGAATGTACACACATGATGAAAAATATATCCAGCATCAAATTTGAAGTTCCTAAATAGCCGGTCAACGTTGGTCAAACCCAGCCAATCTAGTAGAAAAATCTGAAGTCATAATGAATGAGCTTTATATTTTAACTATGATTAGGAATTCCAAACTAATTCGATATGTCTTGGAGATCAGTTAGGATTAGAAGGAACGAAAATATCCTCTTTTGGTTGTAATTTTTTATAAATAAGTGAATGGAAGCATGTAATAAGCTAATGATGCTAGTGATATTATTGAATGTAAGAGAAGACTTGAGAGTATGTATGTGCTTCAGAACTCTGTTTTAATGTAACTCATTCCTAGATCTTAATTAGAGACAGAATTTCATCATTTATGGTGTTTTTGAGTTAGCATTCTCATCATTTGAATTTTCTCAAGTGTGCCTTCAAAGCGTGGAAGGGCACCCATGTGAAGTCGGTACACTTTTCTTTACATTTCTATTAGATTTAGTATTCAGATATGATTAGTATTTTATTTCATTTTCATGATTTTGAGTTCATCAATTTTGACTAGGAGTGCTTGTGATTTATTCATCATTTTTATTTCATGATTCATAGTTATAATTTGAGAATTCGATTACAAAATTAATGAACAGTCCTTATAATAGGTTTAATTGAGTATTGAATCCAAAATCATTTCTGTGATCTATGTTTTAATGACTTCAATTTTTAGTATGCTTTAGTGTGTTACTTTGAAAGATTTTTTGTGAACTATAACCTTGTAAAAGGATTGAAAACTCGGACAATTAGTAGCACTCTATTTTTAGAACGGTAGATCATATTTAATTACATAAGTGTTTAAAGTGTGTAAGGAACCACATCCCAATCTCTTGTAAAAGAGTGTTGGAGCCTACCAGAATAAACATTTACTTAGGCAAGCGGATCCTTCTAGGTATATAAACATTAGACAAGTGCCTCTAAGATTACCTACCTTGGTTGACAATAAATTGAGCATAATCTAGAGCCCTAGATTGGTCTATACAGGGTCCATATGAAGAATTGAGCTTGACTATCAATCAATTCAGGGTTTGGATTTTTCTCCAAATCCCACAGTCCTTTCATCCTTTCAAATTTTGCTCTTTCTTCTGCATGCACTCTCACCTTTTTATTCAACTTATCAATCTCATTATTTTCAAATCTGAGTTTGTCTTTGACATCTTCATAGCAGCTCTTTTCCTTCTGAATATTGACAACCCTGTTTCTGTCTTCTTCAGGCATTGAAAATGATGTATTTGTGGTTTCTTCAAAAACATTTGCACTTTCACCTCCTGTTTGATCTATCTCAATGTCTGACTATTTCAACTTCTTGGAGTGCCTAGTTAAGGGTTTTCTGGACTTAAAGATAAACTCTACCACTTCATCCTAAAAATCTAACATTTTGGATGTCTTCAATTTCTTTGATTTGCCACCACCTGTATCCAGTTTGATGAAGTCTGCTTGTACTAAGGGAGAATCTTCAATGTCAATAGTTTGAATTATATCATTCAAATTACCTCTTGACCCCTCTGTAACTATTGCCTTACCCCTCTCCTTTAACCTTTGACTCCTACTCAACTTCTTTTGATCTGTTTTGCTAGTTGACTGTTCTAGAATTTTCTTCTTAACCAGTGTTTTCTTCTTCTCTACGGATTTAGGAGTATATTGGATATTCAATGTTGTTCTTATCATTGGTTCTTTAACTTGTTTCTGAGGCTTGAGCTTAACAAATATTCTTGACTTTATTTCTACAGGGGCAATAATCTTTGATGGAGTTTTTTCTTTAGCTTGAGGACTAACACCTGTTCCTTCAATCCCAATTCTACTAAAAAAGAGGAATTCAGCCCAATCTCTATTTTCTCTCTGCAGCTCATGTAAGACTATTAACTTGACTAAGCCATGGTGAGATAATGAGGTTTCACATGACTCAAATTTCATTTGTACCTTATCAGACATCTTAGCCAAACTTCTGAAAATATGAAAAGGTAAATCTAGAGATATCATCCCTGTGAAATGAAGAAAGAGTTTAAAGTGATAGGTATACACCTTGTGGTATCTCCCTTCGTAGGTGAAGTACCTCTGAATATTGTAGAGAATATTGGAAAAAGTATCTTTGACATAACTTCTTGGCACATCTTTGTTCAAGTCAACCTCTGTAAACTCTGGTTTTAGAAAGATTTTGCAGGGTACCATGTCAAACTTGAAGTTTTTTAAACCACCTGCCTTCTCCTCTTGGAATTCATGTAACTGTTGATATCACTTCAGGGTAAATTGGTAAATTGAGGAATCCAATCTTTGAGTTTGATCCTATGAATTTTATGGCAAATTCTGTGGTGACATGAGTGTGACCTCCTTGAATATTTTCACAAAACCTCCAACAACCTACTTTATTAAACGCTTCTTCAACAGACTAGTCTTTTGTAAGGGCTTCTACACCTTCAAGTTCTGTTCGTAGGCAATGACCAGACCTATCACTCCTTCTTTATTTAGCCATTTTCTTCTTGAAAACCTTGTAGATTCAGAAATCTGTGATAATCCCTTTGAAATCCCTGTGTCTTCAGCAAATTAGCAAATTAGCAATTAGAGCTTCCTGTTGAATGAATTGGCTCGCTTGGTAAATGATTTCAGCCTCGCTTGATAACAATTCTTCTTCCACCAGTAATGAATTTCAAACTCACTTGATAGGAATTTTTGAAAATACTGATATAACCTGAATTTGTATTAGCAGCCTTGCTTGAATTTGTTTCATCTCTGCCTCGCTTGAAAACTTTACAACGTCACTTGAATACTTTACAGCCTCACTTGAATTTGTTTAAGTAAACTCAGGTCTTTAACCACTAATTTCTTCTTCAAAACATAAGCATGCATATACTGTTGTCTTGCATGAGACAAATCAAGTAGAAAATGTCCAATTTTTTTCAAATTTGAAAGGACCAATGACAACTCACTCCTAATCGATGAAAAATGACCCCTAATAATTACAATGAATGGTTGCATGCATGAAGGAGAGCTCGTGGATTACACCTAATGATCAGGAATTTAACTGTATTTGAAAGATGTGACAGCTCAAATGCAAAACTGAGAATCCTTGATTTCGTAGCACATGATTTGCAAATTTAGGTTTTTGTGCTACGAAATCACAAGCATTTTCGTAGTGCAAAATCAACTTTTTACACTGATCACACTACAAAAACGTGGTTTCGTGGCTTATTCATCAAATTTTCGAAAAAAAACTTTAAAAATGGGTTTCAAAACGTGGCATAGGATCTTTGAAGACTGAAACAAGGCAAATGATCATTGTTTGGTGATGTAATGAGACTTTTAACCCATGATCCAGACCTTTAAAAATATAAAAATGGCTCTAACCCTATCTAGCATTGTGACTTGGAACAAGTGTAACTGACCAAGTTTCCGAAATTTTTTACAGTGATAACAGTCTCAACGGGTATGGATACGCCTCCCTTACCTTCCAATTTGAGAATCTTAGTTAATGAATGGTATCACCCTAAAATATCTCCCTGTCTCTCTCTCTCTCTCACCTACTCAGTGAAATAAAAAATAGAATGTATTTTAATAATAGTATTATGTGCATCTAACCTCACACATTTTGGGAAATCTATTATGACACAAAAAGTGACTACCAAAACATTTTGCTAGGATCATCAAATTACACCATCTTAGTATGGATTTGTGTTTTTACCACATTAAAACCCAATTCACTCATGAAAGTAACCTAAAACAACTTACAACTTTCCCTAAGTTGTTTTCATCAATTTTACCCATTACATGAAAATATCCCTTAAATTCATTAATTTTATTTTATTTTAATTATTTTACCCATTTATATGAAATTAATTTAAACATTTTCACCTATTTCACCCATTCACAATGAAATATTTAGTAATTCATTTTTTCATGAATTATTTTCAACAATTAACTTAAGAGACCATTATTCTTGAGTTAGTTACCCATAATGAAGGTCACTCACCTACTTTTTGACATATTCTTTTTATTTTATTTAATAAATCATAATAAAAATAATAATAAAATATAAAAGAGGGTTAGATGATGATCCGCTGTAATAATAGATTTTAATTATATGGACCATTTAAAATCTAACCATTATTTTTTCTATATATATGAGATTCTTTTTCCGTCATAACACAAGGTCATTTAATTTTCGAACATTTATTTAAACACCATTGTGAAACTTAACCATATTGAAATTGCACATTCATAACCATTGTATACATAACATGAGAGAGAGAGAGAGAGAGAGAGAGAGAGAGAGAGAGAGAGAGTCCTCATAGGCAACGTATACAAAAAAACCCTCCTAAGGAGGAGGTTGAAGGAAAAAAAAATCTTTCAACAATCTTCCATAGGTGTTATTACTAAAGCTATTTCCTTGAGTAATGTAGCTTTTTTTTTGTTTATGTAATTCTTCTAATTATTCTCTATTTTCCATTGTTTTCTTTTTTAATAGTATAAGTGGTCAAGATAATCCATGTCAACTAGGGTCTATTAGTTAATTTAAGAGTTTTGATAGGTACAAACACTATAAATAATTTTTGCTAACCCTTATTGTAGAAAAGAGGCAACATATGGAAAGAAAACAATAAAATAAATAATTATTTGTTGCAAAGTATAAATCATTTGCAAAGACAGATGAAGAATGGATCAGGTTTAGGACATGAGGAAGAAGGAACACCTCATGTAAACAGGGATAAATATAGAGGATAAGCGCTCACAAATTTATAATAGAGCTTAAATACATCACTACTCACCTCCTCATTCAGTTGGGAAATTTTATGTATTTGAAGAGTATAGGAGCATCCTCTAAGTATAGGTTGTTAGGAAAAAAAAAAGATATGAATTCGATAATTTATACTAGGAATATCAAGCCACCAAAACTTAATGGTGACAACAGAAGAGAATATGATGCGAAAATTTGGTTTCCTAGAATAAGAAAATGCTTTTAGGTCCATAGTTACTCAACCAATATGGAGGCTAGGGTTCCCATATATCATATACAAGAGAAAGCCTCTATGTGGTGAGACTAGTTGAAGCAAGTCAATTAAAGAAAATAAATTACAATGACAAGAAAATTAATTCTTGAAAGAAATTTCAATAGTATTGTATTTCATAGAGCTACTATGATAAGAATATGAAAGATTTATTTGAAATCAAGCTCAGGAATTGTTTAGTCAATTTAATGTTCCTAAATTGCTATCATAAATTATCAACCAGAGTTGGTAATCTTGTGAAGTGACAATGCACTGTATATGCTACAAACCTTTATTACTTATTTTATTGTGATGATTTTACATGTGAAGATTGTTTTTGAAGATGTTTTTATTTTGGATGTCCAAAATGAATTTTAGAAACTAAACTATAGTTCATGAAGAGTAAACTAAATCCAAGTGTAACTATGTCCCTAAGAACTTTAGCAAAAATATTATCTAATTTACCTATAGTAATCAACGGTGAATTTGAGAAAACTTTAAAATTATGGAAAAAGAGGCAAAGTTAATATTTTCCTATTTTTTTAGAAATTGTATGTGAATGAAAATTGAAACAAGGAATCGCTAGAAATTATTTACACTATTATGCTCAGAAAGAAAATTTCTAAATCACTATTAAGAAACAAGACTACTTAACATTACAAGAAGAATTTAATTGAAAATTGAGAAGGAAACTATAAAATATGTCTCTCAAAAGAAGAACTAATTCACAACAAATCATTGATGCATAAAATAAATTATGATTATCTCTGTGTTGTAACTATTTAGAAAATAAAACTACATTAAATGACAAAAACAAATTACTTGAACATATATTCTAACAATATGAAATTATGGAAATTATTATAGCATATAACATAATGAAAAAATAAAACCAAGCATCTATATTACGAAATTATGGAAATGATGATAGAAACTAACGTAAAGAAATACAAATGATAAACAAAACATCTATACTATAGAAGTCTATAAATGATTGTAGCTTCGAACATGAAAAATGAAACTAAAAGCAAGAAATATATTTACACTACGAAATACAATGAAAGCATAAACTGAGAAGTAAAGATGAAGCTATGAATAACATCTCATTATAAAAACAAACATAAATATAACATCACCTCTTATGTTGCAGGTGCCCTCCACAATAGATGGCTTTGAGTCTAAACATTACTAACTATTCATTGAAACTCCAGAACGCTTCGTCATTCAAATTGGAAATAAAATAGAGTTTTAATGAGATTACATTCATGCAATAATTCTCCATCAATACAATTACTAGCCCAGTATTTATAAAATCTTGTCATTAATTGTCTTGAGGATTTTACACCTATCAGAACTACTAAATTCTATCTCAAACTATAAAATAGAAAGTATAATTTTGTTGCTTCACAATTTTCTACGTGGCAGAGAAATTCGTGAAGCATGATGGCTTCAGACTCCTTGCTCGCTTGATTCAACACTTGGTTGACCATTCCTTTGACTACATGTAAGGGTGATTGACTGCTTGATTTAGGCCAGATGTATAGGATAGGATCCATGATAGGATCATTTTTCATCTTACCATATATTTTGTTGCTCTATTAATACCTTAGAACCTATCGAAACATGGTGGTGGCTGCAAAAACATCAATCAGCTGTACAATTGCATTAATTTCATAGATAATGAAGATGTTACTCTAATAATAAGGAACAATTGAAATTATGAAAAATAGGTCATCAAAATACTTTACCAAGACAAAATTTGCAACTTAAGACTTTGTTTGAGCTAAAGGTGGTGACAAAAAGAAGGAAACAAGAGTGAAAGGGGTGTCAAAATTGAGGCAGTTTCAAGGCCCTACAGGAATATGACCACAATATGAAAAGGATTTCTTGGAGATATTGAGGTTTATGGGATTTATGAAGAAATAGAAGGTGAAAAATTATAGGTTCTTTAGTAAACTGTCATCTTTTTATATAGAAAAAAATAAATTTGACAAGCCCAAGGCTTTGGAAAATACCCTTATAAAATCCAAGTACCACTATAAATAGACAAAAGTTAGGGAGAATTATCAGAAAAAAATTAAGGATGAGAAGAAATAGAAATATGATTAAAGAAATAATGGATTTAAACCTCCTTTAAATAGAAAATTTCTAATACATATCATCAAAATCAACCTACTCAGTATGATTCTAAAATTGTAGACTCAATAAAAATGAGAAAACCATCAATTAAATGTTAGGGTTGTAAAGGATATCACATGTACAAAGAGATGAAAAAATAAGGACTCTACACAATTTTGAAGAGCCTACCATTGTAGAAGACATGAATATAAATGTTCTAGGGATATATGTATCACTAGAATATTGGGAGGTGGAACATCACTCCCATTTGATTGAGGTGGAGGGTATACTTACAAATAATATTATTGCTATTTGATCCAGACTTATGCAGAAATGAAATAAAATAAAGAAATACACATAAACATAGATATGCAGTAAAAATAACACTTCATTTCATTAATATCAAGTAACTGAAATATTATTACAAACAGAATGCAAATAGACTTGCTAGGGTGCTAGTATCTTATCTTGTACTTAACAGTGGATTTTTCCAATATGCAATGAGCCTATTAGCACATGTGGTCAGGTCAATCAATTAACTTGTTCGCCTTGTAAGCTTCATACTGGATATGAGTTGAATCTATATCAGTAGCCACAATTGGCATGGCTACGTCAATCGAACATAGTGGCTAGAATCCCCGGCCCACCTGAAAGGGGCTATGGTCAGTTGAGTTGTGGAGAGCCCATTTACATCTATGTTGTACATAGGGGAGGCTATCATCCCATGTGTGTGGATGCTTTGAGTTGTACATCCACAAAATGTGTGCGTTCATCCCTTTGACAACCTCTGTCTATCGATCATTTTTGGGATGGAAAGTTGTGGAGTTGGTGAGCTTGGTATCCAGCATCGACCAGAGGCTAGACCAAAATGTACTAAGGAACCTGATGTCCCGATCTGAGATGATAATGTTATGAAACCAACTCTGAAAATAGAAGAAAAGAGAGATCAACGCATTAGAAATTATCCACTTCGAGGGGGAAACCTCCTTTACATTACATAAAGGAAAAATTATTGGATGATACAAATGACAAAACCTCCTTTCTATATATAGGAGTCTAATGGGTCACAATATAGTCCTAGCTGACATAACAATAACAATGTAAGGGCATAACAATAGCAATAGTTGGCTTCTATGGGGAACAATATAATAATATGGGGACTACATGGGGTCTATACTAACAATAAAAGTAAGGGGATACACTAGTATTATTCAGACCTAAAATGCCACTCTCCTTTAAACAAGTGTTGTCCTCAATGCTTGATTATTTCTCGATGCCTGTGTATAAAATTATCATCCTCCCATGTGGAATCTTCAGCAGGTAAGTTCTTCCGTTTGCTAAGATACTCTGAAATTCATCGATTTCGTAGTTGTCAAGTTCATATTTCTGTGACTTCTTCAGAACTTCTTTCGCTGAGATGTGGATCTTCTTCTTGTTTC
The DNA here is from genome assembly GCA_034641835.2 of Pinus albicaulis. Lineage (NCBI taxonomy): Eukaryota > Viridiplantae > Streptophyta > Pinopsida > Pinales > Pinaceae > Pinus > Pinus albicaulis. The sequence goes on from CM076581.1 coordinate 277,240,696, forward strand.
ATTCGATTCTGCACCAAACACTACAAGGAAAAGACCCTCTAGCGGAGGTTGTAAAGGAGTTTTTTAGTGTTATAAACTTGGCCAAAATTGTCAAAAAAACATTTGCTACAACATCCGTTTATGGTTATAGAGGTTTTGGCGGAGATTTTAACATAAATTCAACACAACTAAAAAAAAATTGGTGATCGGAGGTTATTACAGATGTTTTTTTCATTGGTGTGCTACTCTACCTTTAACGCCCGATGCATAGATGCTGATGGTGCCCCGAGGCTGTCTCAGTCCAATGCACTAGGATGTTTAGGTGCAAAACCGCACCGGACATAATGTTGGTCATACAACACATGGGGCCATTCTAATTTGTCTTGGGATTTGTGTGGTGCCCATAGGTCGTATCAATGCACCGGTGCACCATATCACAGAAAGGCACCGAGATTTATAATTGGTATCGGTATTCATGCGGTGCCCATAGATCTAAAAAATGCACCGGTGCTTATAGATACATAAATACCTGAGTGCGCAATATCACACAAATGCACCAATATTTATAACTGGTATTGGTATTTGTGCGGTGGCCATAGATCTTACAACGGCACCAATGTATAGTTACTGACACACATCAGTTTTCATGTTGTATTTTTTAGAAACATCAACCTGTGACAATCCAATTATTGTGATTGTTCTAAATTCATTATTCATCAAAATTCAACACATCTTATAACAATATTCATATTAATTACATTTTTATTAATGCATTTGAATGTGATGTTTGGATTAATTTGTTATATCATATCATAATTATTATGGTTTTTTAAAATTCATTATTCATCAAAATTCGACACATATATATCTTATAACAATATTCATATGAATTAAATTTGTATTAGTGTATTTTAGAACGACAATGGAGAACACAATCGCGATAATGGAGAATGCAATAGAATAAATTAAAACATATTTTATGATTTTATATATATATATAAGACAATCTTTATCATACAAAATGGGACAGTTATTGGTATCCCTTTGTCTTTCAATTGGGACACTATGTCCATTACATTAAACATAATGTCTGATTTCACAGACATATATATTTCAAAAAATAAAACGCCTTGCTTTGATATCCAAACATAGCTATCATCATTGTCCGCTTGAACTGTTGTCACTGCTAGAGCTACTTCCATCTACAAACATAAAAATAAACTGAAATGAGTGTATATACATTGGTGAGAATAATGAAAATTGCAATATTAAATAATATACATCAATGTAAATCGAAAATAAAAATGACCTACCATAGCAAAAATTGGCTCATAAACTATACACATTCTTCAAAGCCATGTACCATGCCATCTTTCAAAATTTCATCTATTGGTGCAGTTCCATACTTTTTTTCCTGCAAGTTGTATACCCCATAACAAATCATATATTTAATATAAAAGATGTTTTTTTTCTATTAATTATAGATGGAGCTAAGTAAAACAAGATCGATAGATGCTTACAAATTCAACAATTAAATTCTGATATGCCAACATATACTCACAAACCATATTTAACCCAATTTCAATCAATTCGTCTGATGGTTCTTCTTTGTATGTTAGCACCTGTTTGAAGACGTTCAATGATGATTTTTGTAAAACAACTTAAAAAATACAAAAATGAAAACTAGTCAAGTTGTTATAACGAAGTAACAATTACTCACAAACTTAGAGATCAACCATTTTCTTCCTTGTTGTCCTGTTTTATGTGCAGAATGGGTTCCATTTTCTTTTCTTTTTTGCAAGAAAATTCTTGACAATTAACATTTAATGCTAAATTGTTTATTTATTGTACTTAATGATCGAAAAATTCAATGATTACATATTACAGTTGAAGCACGTTGTTGTTGTTGGAAAGAACGTCTATACATTCGTTCCACTAGATCCCTCAAACATTTGTAAAAGTTTTTCCCCTTTTGTTAACTTTCAGCACCACTCCAGATTAGCTAAGGAGCAATTGATTTTCATTTTCATGTTCCATTTTTTTGTTTTCTTAGAACAACATTCCTTTTCTGAGTTGTTGGTCCCTGTACAACATTAAATAGATGTGAATTAGTAGACTGTTTGAAAAATGTTATCTAATAATTTTAAGTATATTATTAATGATAATTAAAAAAGAGACTCATATTGGATCGATAGTATTTTTTCATTCACCTGATTCATCCTTTTGTAATTTTTTCATTAAAATTTTACGCTCTTCTAGTCCTAGATTAGAAATAATCATATCGAGCTTCATCATTTTGTGGCTCTGCATGATACATAGTAAAAAATATATATTAGTTAAACTTACATATAGTTCGAAAATAATATTTTTTATAAAGAATTTACAAAAAACTTGTCTTTTTTTCTTTTCTTGATGCGTTAATAGTATTTTTGTTACTTGATCTCCTGTCATACATTTCTTTATCAATCTGAAACTTATACCATATCATTCATTGATAAATTTATAAATAAATTCTCAACTTTTTAGGTAGAAAATAAATATCGAGACACCGATGCGCCTTTCACAAGGTCCACACCACCGCCGGTGCATGGGGATATTAACAACACACTGCAAAATAGTATAATACACCATAAGGTGCATTGGGTATTGTAAACACACCGCAAAAAACCGTAAAATAGACCTAACGACGCGTGGGGTATTATAAATGCACCGGAAAAACAATGTAATACACCATACGGTGCTTTCCTAGTTAAATAGAGCATCGATGCCCTATTTTAGATTTGGCACACAGATTTAGAAAAAAAAAAAAAAAATCATTTTTTTAACTACAATACTTTTGCGGTGCGCTGTATAATACAGAGCACTGGTGTGGTATAGTACGCACGACGCATTAATAAAGAAAAACCCATTTTTTCAAAAATTCGTGCAATGGCGGAATGGATTGGGATCTGACTATGCAAGTCGTCCAGTGGGTTGGACGTCAATTTAAAACGAAAACCCCTAATTCTAAAATCACAAAAACAGGGAAAAGAAAGGGAAAAAACTAAAAAATGAAGGGTTTAGGGTAAAAATGGATAAAACTGCAGAAAAAAAAAGTAAAAAAAATAATTAAATTTAATCACGAGATGGTTTCAAATTCTATGATAGAGGGTTTGAATCACTAGAGGTTTGGTTTCTGATTGTCTGAATACTTCTATTCGAACGTATTTCACTACTCCACAGTGCCCCCTTGCTCTCTTCCTTCAGGTCTGTCTCCTGCAAATATCTGGCTGAAAATTTTAGGAAAAATAGTGAAATAACGAAAAGTGTTTAGTATTTAAAGAATTATTTTATGAAATTAGCTTTTCGAAAATATTTTTCCGCCTATTTTTCAAATTGTAGGTTTTTTTTCGCTTATAGAAAATAGAGTTGATTTTTTTTTAATTTGCGTTTATTCGTTACTGGTGCGATAGAGTTGTGATGCACCGGTGCGTCTTATTTATACGATGCACCGGTGCATGTTAGGATGATAACCGAACTGTATAAAGTTTTTTTTTTGTATGTAAGATCATAATAAAATAATGATAATTATAAAGTACATGAATTTATTTTCATTATTTTCTAAACTTTATTATGTTACAAAAATTCATATTATTCTAGATTTGTTATTTTACAATTATTTGCAAATTTACAAATTTAAATATTTTAATAAAATCATTTCACATTAATAGAATTAAAATTTTACAAATATTTTACATACAATTACAATTAAAAGTACAATTACAATTAGAATTAAAATTACAATTACAATTTTACATTAATTTCACATCCATGAATTACGATTAGAATTACAATTACAATTTTAATTTTACATACAAATAAATTTATAATTTTACATAGAATTACATTTACAATTACAATTACAATTTTACAAATATTTTACATACAATTCAATTAAAATTAAAATGACAAATGCAATTACAATTTTAGAATTTTACATACAATTACATTTACAATTTTACATAGAATTACATTTACAATTACAATTACAATCTTGGAAATATTTTACATACAATTCAATTAAAATTACAATTACACATACAATTACAATTTTAGAATTTTACATGCAATTACATTCACAATGTTACATAGAATTACAATTACAATTTTATAAATATTTTACATACAATTCAATTAAAATTACAATTACAAATACAATTACAATTTTAGGATTTTTTATATATACAATTACAATCATTTCAGAATAAATTAAATATTAAAATTACAATTAAAATTTTACATTAATAAATATTTTATATACAATTACAGTTTAAATTACAACAAGTACAAATACAAATACAATTTTACAATTTTACATACAATTAAAATTTAAATTACAATTACAATCTCGACATATTCGACTAATAAACACATTCAAACATCAAATTAACATTATATATTAAGATCATCACAACACAAACATAAAATATACATCTCAATATGTAAAATAACTCATTCTATCACATATACACATCTATTTGCAAGCTAAACATTAAATGAACATATCTAAGATGACCTAACAATATGCGCCACATCATGATGATCACCAACATGAAAATTAAGTACAATTGCAACATGAACATAAAATACATGGACTATATATATATATATATATATACAACTGTAATATAAATGTCATGGATCAAGTGCTGGTGGTAGTATAACAACATCAATAGCAATACTACAAGTGGATGCCTACTCAGTAAAGCTGGGTGCATCCTCGACAGTCGATGGTCGAGCCTGCTCATGATCATGATTAGTAGTACTGATGGATGCATCCGTTGGTGGTAGTACAACATGAATATGAGCAGTAGTAGTGGAGGCCTGCTTAGTCAATAGTGCAGCCTCGGTGGTCATTGGTCTAGCCTGCTCATGATCATGACTAGTACTGATGGATGTAGCTGCAAGCTGCTGACTGGATGTGGCCAACGGTCCAACCTCATCTCCACAATAACTGTTAGATGCTGCCAGTGGAGCATCATGATCATCAGGAACACCGTGAGGTGAACGATCATGAGATGCATGTGAGTCACTACTTGCAGACTATCCATCACGTGTCATGGCTCGAATACGCCTATAGATATGGACAGTCCTCCTCAGTCATGTAACAGTTGTCGTAGCTCCTACGACATGCTGCATCAGGTCATACATGTTACGCAGCATGCCTCTCCACATCCATAACAACCTATCATCATCTTTTATGTCTCTGTAATGAGCGGGCCTGATGCCCGCATCAACAATCAATTCATAGAGTTGGTTGGCCAACTCCATCATATTTCTGATCTCAAGTCAACCATGCCTAGAAAAAGGCAGCACTGGTGCACCATGATGAGTAGGAGCATGTCTCTCTGCTGCACCGACCTCATCCTCATCATGATCATGCTCAGCATCAACCATATCCTGATCATCATCATCATCAGGATCCACACCTAGATCATGTGGTGGACCCGGAATCTCCTTGCCATCAAAAGAGCCAATGTCTACAAAATATATACAAGTACACAACAATAATTAGACAATTTCATTACACAATTTAATAAAAACAAGTTAATTAAGAACATGTTAGAATAAATATAAATAAAACAGTAATATTACCTCTATCATTTGGCGACTCATCAGCTGTGAAGAGGATGTTGAGACACCCTCTCCAATCTAAGACAACATAAGGACATGGGACCATAATGAATGGATGTAGCATGTCAGCTTTGGCTAGTAAGTCCAGTGAATCATGTGATATCCTGGCTGGAAACAAAGTGTCTCCCCTCTTGAGCATCATCTGCCCCCACATTCGCATCTGGGCCTCAAACATTGGCCTATGAGGCTGTCGAAGAAAACTAGGTCTCATCTCTGGAAACCTCTCAAAAAATAAAAAAAAACAGGTCTAAATCAAAAGGGAAGTTGACCCTCTCTTGTGCATGAGCACGACATCTATCTAAGGCCATACAAAACTGCCACAAAAAAATGGTGGACCACCTGACAAGTGGTGGTTTCTGTACTAAAGAATCAACATAATATAAAATCGAGTAACTAATGCATTGACAGTCATTGATGTTGTGCGAAATGGTTGAAATGATAAGGAAGAGGCAATGGACATCCTGTCTACCAAAAGCACCTATACGTAACTGACCTCCAGGTACCTGAAACTCTGAAGGAGATAGTAAATGTGCTCCAATGTATCTCTGGGACTAAACTAAATAACTCCCTGCTACACAACCAGCTGGCACGTCTGGGAATGAGGGAAAATCCACCCCTCACCTCGATAGTCATGTAATAAATATCCTCCTTAGTGGGTGCGTACCACTGGTCAGGACCAACCTAGAAAGCCTGTCGGTGGGCATTCCACCTGCAGATAAGATATCTCAAAAACACACTGTGGGCCTTTAGGGAAGTAGCCTCCTCATAGAACTTGAGGAGGCCTACCTACCTAAGGATCTCCTGGGTATCTACAGTAATACGGCGAGGGTATGCATCTCTCTCCCTCTCTCAGGCCTCCCACTGGTGAATCATGTCATATTATTCAGCCTGTTGTTGTTGTTGTTCCTCTTCTTATCTTTGAATAATTGCCATATTAAGTAAAAAATTTTATTAAAACAGACATGTATTTAGGAATATCCATATATATATATATATATATATATATATATTTGAAAAAAAAGCAAACAGACAAGTCGGTGCACCATAAAAACAGTCACACACCGGTCGCGGTTTGTCTTAATAATGTAGAGCACTGGTCCCAGTTCCCCTAATGAAATACGAAGCATTGGCCTCAGTGCATCTGTCTATTTTTCAAGCATCGTTAACTTCATCAAAGTTCATAATAGCGGTGCGCTGACTAAAATATATGCCCCGACGCATATAGTCATGTCAGTGCACCAACTTCATGATAATTACATTGTCGATAGTGTGGTCTTTTACCCGGCCGCACCGTTGACCCTCTCAGAATCCAGAATGTGGTGCACTGATATAGACTGGGGTGAATAATTATGTCAATGCACTGCACTGTGATTCCCGTGGTCAATGATGCACCTGCATAAATGAGCACACTGCCTTTTATTTTATTTTTTTATTTCAAAATTATTTGGGGCACCTTTTGGAACCACCCCAGAAACGGTATAGATACCATTAGCACCGATGGCGGTGCGACCTGTAAATTTTACAGGCAGCACCACTAACCGGTGCAAGCCAAACATCTCTAGTGCACCGCGCGATAATTTTTTTTTTTTTTTTTAATGGTTATTTTTAAGGTTATTTCAATTTCTAATCTCCTAAAAGGCTTAATTATGGAAAAAATAGAAAAATACTTGTACATTTCTCCGTCGAGGAGGCATATTGGTTGTAAACTTTGCAAAAGAAAATTTTCCCACTGTTTTTCAAAATGCAAGCTGGATATTAGTGGCCAATGGAGAGTAACAGTGCGTGCAATGGGTGCAATGAGAGCATCGATGTCAGGGCGGCTCAAACAAGGGGAAGTGGCACAGTTGCTTGAGAGCTCTGGAGAACTAAGGAAAGTGAAAAATTAAGTTTTTCAGCAGTAGTTTTTTTTTTTTAATTTGAGCCTGTTTCGGTGCACGGGGTTTTATAGGCGCACCTGTATGCCTACCTACAACCGCACCAGGCTATGTCAAATTTGGCGTATTGTTTATAATGCACCAGGGAGGTTCCCTAACACCGCACCAGGATGTTTCAGTTTTGGCGCAAAATTTTGATGATGCACCAGGGTGGAATATCCGTAAAGCACTGGTGCGGAATAGTCGTAAAGCACCAATTTTTTGGCCTTATTTTTTTTTTATGTAATGATATTCTGGTGTGTGTGGTTTATCAGTGCATTGGTGCTCTTGGTTAAGGACACACCAACACATTTCTATTTTGGCGCACTGTTTTATGATGCACCGGCATGGAGGAGTGGTGAAGCTCTGGTGTGTTACAGTAATAGGAGGCCCTAAATGTCTGTGTATGTCACGCAAGCTATCCGGTGTGCCAATGTCTCGTGCGCACTGGTGCGTTCTATGGTAGGGCGTGCACCGGTAATTGAGAGCTCATGAGCACTAGAAAACTAAAAAATTTCGGTTATTTTGCCATAATTTTTTTTTAATTTAACCCTTTACCAATGCACATTGTTTATAGGCACACCGGTTCTGTTTCTTACAAACACACTAGTTGGCTTGTGTTTTGGTGTGATGTATTATGATGCATCGGTGCGGTTTCTTTCTACCGCACCGGGTGGTTTCAATTTTCACGCATTGTTTTATAATGCACTGGCGCAGAAGATCTGTGACACACCAGTGCTATAGAATAATAAGACGCACTAGGGGGGTGTGGACAGAGTGCACAGTGTCCATTGTGCCAATATTTTGGTCATCACCGATGCTTTCTTGGTTCCAGAGCACTGGGGCGACATGCAATGATAAGTGCACCAAGAGGAAACCCTCCACCCGCCAACCTCCTCTAGTAACCTCTGCTAGAAATGAATGTATGGGGTATTTTTCTGTGGGGTTCCTCAAAAACATCCACTATAGGGTCTTTTCCTTGTAGTGAAATTTAGGTTATCCTTTGAGAGTTGGAGAAGTTGTTGTTGATGCTTGTTGTGTTATGCCACTACTTTATCATCCATATTAGCTTTCATTTGATCCTTCAAACCTTCCAACTTAGCTTCCATGTATGTTTTTAAATGATCTTTGTCATCTTTGGTTGCTCTTTGGAAGATCGAAATTTGTTGCACTTGGTACAGTAATTTTGATATATCATATTGCAATTCTTCCTCTTCACGCGTCATAGTAGAGCCTTCTGAGGGATTAATGGGTTTTGAATTCTCTTTAGGGGGCATTTTAAAACCAAATACTCATATCTAATCCCTTGGAATCACTTCAAACTGATTTTTCAAACAAGACTTATGAAATTTGAGAAAAAATACACACCTTTTTCTCGATTTTGAGGAGCTTGATATTGAAACTGATGTATCTCTATAATTTCAGATCTCTGAGATTTTATCTTCAATATTTTAGTAGGCCTATGAATCTTCTTTCCAATGCCATAAGTCTGACTTGATTTTGATTCTTCAAGGAAAAGATACGCCCAATCTCCCACAATGACCTAATTATTGACTGGTTCAGTAGAGCGAAATTGTATGGCATGCCATGTATCATTGTTTCATCCTTCAGCCCTGAATTGACACATGAGAATCTATAGTCCGTGAAATTGTTCCCATTGTTTACAGAATTCCAATATGATGCTTAGAGAGACATTTGTGGCTATTTTCCCAAGGTCACCTCTTTGAGATGAAAGTTGGGAGCCTGTAAAAATACTAAGTTCCAAAGATCATATCTCTGAAAATATTGTGAAACAAGATCTGACATTTTTACACGAAGTTCCTTAGGATTTCCTTGCAAATGGGGTGTTTTTTTAGCTTTTGAACCTTCTTAGAAAAAAATTTATAGTGAAAAATCCACGATGACCCATTTGAAGCAACGAAACCCTAGAACCCAATGCTCTCATAACAAATGTTATCAAAACAGCTCCAAAAATAGAAGAAAAGAGAGATGAAAACCTTTTTAATCAACCACTTAAAAGGGTAAATTTCCTTTCCATTACATAAATTAACAATTCTTGGATGATACAAATTAAAAAAACTCCTTTCTATATGTACGAGTCCAATGGGTCACGATATAATCCTAGCCGACATAAAAATAACAATGTAAGGGAAGAAAAATAACAATAGTGGGCTTCTATGGGGCACAATATAACAATATGGGGACTATATGGGAAAAGCAATAACAATAAGGGGGTTATACTAACAATAAAAATAAGGGGATACATTAGTATTATAGGTACCTAACAGATAGACTATGGGATCCAAAAGTGTACCCAGACTCATTCAAAGAATAGTTTTACAATGGCTTCTACTTTGATACTCTTCTTGCAGGCCACCATAATGGCCATCTTCAAGAATCTATTGATGACCATAAAAAGATAGTCGTTTCCATGCTTAGTAGAAGGAAGGCCAGAAATGTAATCCATGGAGATGCATTCTCAAGGTTGAATAGGGCTAGGAAATGGAGTATAGAGGCCTTGCTTCTTGATGGTTGGTTTGGGAATGGTGTAGGTAGTGCATGATTTGATGTACTTCCTGACATCCTATTGAAGGTTCAGCCAATAGAAGTACTTTTGTAGTACCACCATTTTTTTCTCAACCCCATAATTCCCAATGACCTGACTATAGTGCGCTTCCTAAACCATCTTGGAAGGCTCAATTGAAGGAACACAAAGGTGTTCTAGGTGACATAGATGTGCATCTCGAAGGTGAAATTTGTAATTTTCTGACCCTCCAATAGGGTCTTGTATGTGTGGCTGAATTTTGGATCGCTTTGGTAGAGAAGTGACCAGTCAGAAGTCTTGTGCCCACAAGAGTTGAGCACGGTGGTTAGCATCATGATCAGTGTTCGAATGAGGCAATCTAAAACATTATTCGTGCTTCCCTTCTTGTACTTGATTTTAAAATTAAACTGTTGCAAGTATGTGGACCACTTCTAAGGGCGATAATTTTGGAACTTCCTTTGTGTTTGTATGAACCGCAAGGGATGGTGGTTTGTGTGGATGAAAGTTTCCTTCGCCAAAATGTAATTCTTTCATTTTCGGAAAGCCTACACAATGGAATACATTTCTTTTTCATAAGTGGGATACTTCCGGACTATGTCAGAAAAACTCTCACTATGATATTCCACTGGATGTGGGTGTTGAGTAAGAAATTCTCCACTAGCATAGTCAGAGGCATATGCCTCGATCTCAAATGGTTGTTGAAAGTTTGGTAATGTGAGCATTGGTGCAGAGGTGATGTTTCAACTCTATGAATACCTTCTATTAAGATTCAAACCAAAATATTTTTTCTTTCACTCCTCCCTTGGTGACTTGACTCAAGTTATAAGTGGTCTGAGAGAATCCCAACATGAACCTATGGTAGAAGTTGGTAAGACCCAGAAAGTTGCGGAGCTCTGTTAGAGTGGTTGGGGATGGCCAATTACAAATGACATTGATCTTGGTTGGATCCACATGCACCCCTCGCTCATAAATCATTTATCCTAGATACTGAACCTAATTCATTGCAAAAGTGCACTTCTCCAAATTGGCACACAACTTGTGTTGTTGCATTTTTTGGAGGACCTGTCAGATATGGTGGAGGTGCTCTTCCCAAGTGTGACTAAATATTGGGATGTCATCCTAGTAAACCACCAAAAATGAGTTTTTGAATGGCTGCAAGATGTCTTCCATTAGCCTCATGAATGTTACAGGAGCATTCGTCAACTCGAAAGGCATGACCAACCATTTTAAAAGTCCCTCCTTGGATTTGAAGGAAATATTCCACACATCGGAGTGTTCAATTGGTACATGGTGATAATTAGACTTCAAATCAATCTTGCTGAAATATTTTCCCCTCTTGAGTTGGCCCAAAAGGACATCAATCTGTGGGATCGAGTACGTATTCTAGACAATGATCTTGTTCAAAGCCTGATAGTCAATACAGAGTCTCCAAGTCCTATCCTTCTTCTACACCAAAACGATCAGTCTCCCACAAGGTGATGAACTCATCTGGATGTGACCTTTCTGCAAAATCTCCTAAAGCTACCTCTTTATTTCATCATTCTCCAGAACACAGCACTAATAGATTGGTCCATTGGGTTGTAGCGAACCTAGGGTGAGATTGATGGAGTGCTTGAGCTAACATTGCAGAGGCACCCCTATGGGTGAGCTGAAGATGTCCGCTTACTCCTCCATGACTTTTTCCATTTGTTGTTGTCATTTGGAGGACCCCTATCTGGAGGTTGTGGCCACAATCTTCTTCTTTCCCTGAGGGTGCATCATCACGGAAAAAAAAATCGCAGTTTTGGTATTGAACTTATTGAGTTGTTTTGCATTAACCAAAGAGATGGCAGTAGGCGGTGCTATCTTCAGTATCAAGTACAACTTATGCCCAAAGTAAAAATAACAGTGTGAGACCTGGACTCAAACAAAACATGTCGATTACATAAGTATGGTTGGCCTAATAATACATCACAAACATCAAGAGGAGAAATGTCACAAAATACCTCATCCATGAAGGACTTGATGTTGTAAAGGAGGTGACATTGTTAGCTGATGCGGAGTTCCTATCCTTGGTGAAGCCACCCAATGTTGTACGGTTGTGGGTGTGTTATTATCATCAAGGCCAACTGCTTCACGAACTCTGCTTAAATGAGGTTCTTTTGTCTCCTGCTATCGACAATGAACTATAGTGGGGAACCCTTTTCCCACATCTGGGAATTGAAGATGTGCTCCCCTTCCTAAGGATATTCTAGTTCCTCCTTCTAGATCTTTGTGCTGACAACATTGGCATTGGGATCTGCATCGATAATTTGCTTCCCTTTTTTATTCCCCTTGTCATCTTCTTATTGAGAGTTGGAGCATGCATCTGATTAAAAATTCTTTAGCTCGGCCACCAGTAACTACTTGGCCCGACACTCACTTGTGTTGTGAGTAGAGCCCTTATGGAACTCACAACACTTTCCCATTTCCTTCTTTGGTTTAGCGGTGTTATTATTTGTTACCAGCTTTGGTGGGTTGTCCTGGGCTGCCTTGCCTTAGCTTTGTCCTTTTTTCTGTGGTTTGGGGGCACCTTTCCCTAGCTTTTGATTCACAGATTCAAAGTCCCGCTTCTTCTGTTTGAATTTATGCTCAATCTTGGCAGCATTTCGGTATGTTGCACCAAGTGAGGTATGTTGCACCAATCGAGGATATGTCGAGGAACTCCATTTCCTCCTGAATGTTTCTATGTAGACAACTTCAACACTTCAACACCAATTTTTTCTCTGAATATTTGATACCCAACTTTTTGCACAGGCTATGGAACAGATTCGTTAACTCATGCACATATTGATCGCTTTACTGTTGCAACATAGTCCATTGTATGTACTTGTCCTCATAAATCCCCACGGATTTTTCCTTGATGGCATCTCGAAATTAATCCCTAGTGGGTGTGGCTGAGAATAGAGAAGGTTCCCTCTCATCCTTTTTCTCACAGTAGGTTTCTCACGATTCCTTGACATGGGGGGCAACTTTGAGGAATGCAAAAGTAATATTTTCCGTTGGAAAGTTCATAAACCGAGAAATATGCTTCTAATAGATTCAACCATCTATCTATGATGTCTACATATATTTGGCCCTAAAAGATGGGAATTCAAAAGTTTACTTGTACTTTAAAAGGAGTGGCACCGCCAGAGTGGCTGCTGGGTGCATATGCGTTGTCGGTGGACAGTTGTTGAAGGATATGGGAAACGTTATCCATCATCGCGTTACTTTGTTTCTTGAGGGCCTCCTTGAGAAATATTTTGATAGAATCTCTTGCTTAATTATATTTATTTTCTTCCCCCATGGGTGGCCTTTGGGGTTTACGAGGTTGATCTTGCAAAGGTTCAACTAGATCAAGCCCTAACTCATTATACCCTCACCTTGTTGGGGACATGCAAAGAAGAATCAAGAAAGAAAAGATTGCTCTGATACAATGATCCAGAATTATGCAGTAATGCAATAAAATAAAGAAATACACATAAACGTAGAGATATAGTAGAAATAACACTTCATTTCATTAATATCAAATAACGGAAATATTCTTACAAGCATAATGGAAATAAACTAGCTAGGGCGCTCGTAGCTTATCTCTGAGGAGATATGTGGCGGCTACATGCCTCTAAACTATGTCAAAATGAGGCTCAAGGACCCTTTTATTATTCAAAAATGTAGGAAAACCCTAAACAACCAAAACCCTAACCCCAGGAGATGAAACACCAAGAGTTTGTTGGCCCCGTTGGGGTTAGTTGTGTAGCCAACTTCCCAGGGTCGTAACTTGGTCATATTATCTCTGTTTGGCATGTACAATATATCATCCGAAATATGTCTCTGAGTACTATAGGTTTTGCCACATGTCATGGCATATGGCTACGGGCCTGCTACAGACCTTAAAAAAATTCGTTTAGCGGGTCAAAACTGCTTCAGAAGTTCATGGCCCAAAAATCTACTAAAAATAGTAAATGCTGCTATAAAAAAGAAAAATGATGAAACTAAATGGAGGTCTAGGTGGAATAGGTGGGTGGCCACCATTATCCACATGGATCATTATTGTAATAAAAGTAGTAGAAATCCATCATTACATTTATCCTATATTAGTGGATAGATTTGGTTTGATGAAAAGTATGCTTGGATGATCATAGTTCATTCAGCTACCCACCAAGACCAAAAGAAGGATTTCAAATATTGTTAAATATTTTCCATTAGATTTGGATAAGTAAGTATAAATATTGGTTTGAACATCATAGTGTTGGGATATTATGATATCCTAATTGGAATGAATTGGCTGGAAAAAAATTATTTCTCCTAGACTGTCATAATTTTCATATTATCTTTACCCACCTCACTTAACAAGATTCACTTTATTTCCCTAGAGGCATTATATGCTTCATTTTCGCTTTCTGATCCCACGTAAAAATATTTAAAAATAAATTCCTTGCAATACACTTACAATTCTTTTTCAACAATGGTGTGGATGCTAACTTCTTTCCCTTAGGGAAGGAGCAAGTTCTTTTAAAGTTCAACGAAATAATAAAATAAAAAATTGAGAATTACACTTTTACAAGAAAAAATTATATGAAAATTGGATCAATAACATCCTAATTCCCATGAGAAATGGTGTTGACCATCTTGAAATGGTATAAATAACAGCCGAAGGAAGGAAAATGTACAGAAATCCTGATCATGCTACAGTTGTCATTTGTTCCTAATTAGTTAAATCATTTTGTACCCATGGTTTTTATGGCAAACATCTCCTCGTGAATTCCCATTTTCAATAATTCCATTTCCCATCTCCTAATATAGTGGTGAAAGACACACTTTTCTTCCTCTTCTCTATGTGGGGTATAAAATCAAACATGAAGTAGTCTTGAGTGCCCAAGGGTACTTGAGGAACTCAGATGTTTATTAAAGGCAATTATGGAATCATAAGTCGGTATATTTATTGTGTTACTATTATTCTTAATAAATTTGGAGATTTCTCTTCTTGACCCTCCCCTGTCTCCCCCAACCCAAATATATTGTGTCTTTTCATTTTAATTTCATCTTTTAGTTTCTAATATTGATACTATTGAAATTAACTATAGTTAGTTTGTTATTTCACAATTTAATTATTATTAATAATTTTTCTATGAATGTTTATTTTTCTATGTATGTGGGTTTTGGAAATTTCAAAAGGAAGTAAGAATATTTGAGGAAGGATAGTTCATGCATATCATCTATATACATTAATCTACTCAAGTATTTCACATAACTGTCTGGTAGTTATACTTAAATTATTATAAATCAATCTAAGAGAAATATAGAGTTATCTTTATTTTTTCGATCTATTGTGATTTTTCCCTAGTCATATTTTTAGATCTATTCATAATAAACTACTTACTTCATTGGGGTATAGCTCCTAGAGTCATTCTTGATAAGTTATTCCTTGTTGCTTCTAGGATTATATTGTGATTTCTATAGATTTTTTAATTATATTTGTCTACTTGCAATCTCATAGGTGAGGTTTCATGTGTATTTTTTGACGTTTTTTAAATTTTTCTCCCTATAATTGAGTCCACTCACTCTTTTTGTTGGAAAAATTTTATAAACATTTTTAGGTAAAAAAATGGGTCTAAAAAAATGTACAACCAAAAAAAAATTTATAGGAAATAATAGGATTCAATATGATGATTTCATCCATGCGGGATGATTCACCATTTTTGGAGTAAAAAAGTAAAAATTTTAAAAATTTTAAATAATTAAAAAACTATTTTTTAAACTTGTATTTTCAACTCATCACCCTATGGTTTTACTCTAGTTTCAAGAGGAAGCAGATGTTGGATGTGAAATTTAATTCTTTATCCAAGGAGTACCCATGTTTCATACTTTTGATGGATCCTGCTACACGAAAAATGAGAAATACATGAAAAACATGATTTGAATAATGTTTTTCATGTATTTCTAATTTTTTTGTATAACAGGGTCTATGAAAAGTATGCAACATGGTAAATTTATGAATGAGGAATTAAATTTTTCATCCAACGAGTGCTCCTACTTGAAATATGAGTCAAATTGTAGGGAGATAAGTTGAAAATACGAGTTGAAAAAATAATTTTTCTTTTTTCCCTCTAAAATTTGGTGATGTGATCTAATCTTATTTTATTATTTCTACTCATATTTTATAATATTCCTTATGAGGGCCATTTTATACCTAAAATTTTCTCTCATGGAGCATGAAGTATTTTTCTCTTTTTAAAGGTGTGAGTACTCACAAATTTTCTTGGCAAAAGGCATGGTTGCTTCCAAAGAGGAAACTTTTCTCACCTTCATCTTTTTTTCTTTGAATTTTTCTTAGTTTTTTTCTTGCTAGTTTTAGTTCTTGAGTGTTTATTCTTAGTATTTAACAATTGGTTTTGGGTTTGTTTAGTTTCATATTAAATTTATTATCTAAACATGAAGATAACATACTAAGTTTGTTTATTTTTTATTTCTTGTTTGCGTGTCTTTTAATTTAGATTAAGTTGCATGTTCTTTATATCAGTATAATATGCATCACAATAATGATTTTCTTTATATTGGTGCTTTTATTTCCATCGAAATCTCTTTTTGAATTTGTTTTTCATGCTTCTAAATTGAAATCATTGAAGAAATTGTGCATCTTTAATTTACTATTTTTCTTACAAAGTAGTTTTAGAATGAGTCCATAACATCACTTGTTGCACAAACATGACCCCAAAATAATTAATAGCCCTAAAATAAACATTTATATTAAAATTATCTAGAAATTTTTCATTTGTACAGAATCAATACAATCTAGGATAACATGCCCTTCGTATAACTTGGAAAAAAAATTTCCTCAAGGCTACACAAATAAAACTAGATATGGCTAGAGAGTGTAAATATAATATGCAATGAGTTTTTAATGGGAAAGCACCTCCAACATAGGTGTTAAGCACAAGGTCACATTAGGTAAAGTTGAGGTGATATTCCCTCTTTCACTTTTCATATTTTTTTGGATTATTGCATATATGGGGACTTCTATAAGTACAAGAACTATACAAAAACAACTTATTAAGGTCACATGCTTTAATTCCTTTCACATACATGTGATCCAAACCCATGATTATTTCTTGCATACATTTATTATGAATTTGGGTCTTTATTTGATGTTCTTATGTCTTCATAGGAGTGAATATGGTAAGGAATGATATAAATAGATATCAATGGCTACCCATCTCTTCCACTGAATCAATCCTTCTCTATCCTCCTAGTATTTTTTCTCTCTTTTTGGGTGATAAACTTTCAAGGCCATTTGAGGCCCTAAGTGATGTTTCTTATAAATTCGGGGGATGAATTTTTTTTATAACATTCCATATACTTGGTAAAACTTTGTATTTCTTGGATACTTATTTCCAAATAGCTACCATGCACCCCAGATGGACACTGTATGAAAACGTTTCACCCTCGGGTGGTTGATGTACCAACTAACCACCTTGGGGACCACAAACATTTTGGTGCTTCATATTAGAGGATTATGGTTTTGGACATCTAGGGTTATTGATTTATTTTAAAAGGACATCATTTCTACCTCTTGTAATAGTTTTTTTGAATCTGTGTAGTTGCGAGTCTCTCCCTTTTCGGAGATAGATACCACGATTCTAGCTAGTTTGTGTTATGCACTATTTTTTATTTAATTTGTTAATGGAATTTTGGATTTCATCATATTAATGTGCATTATTTTACATTTATTTCCATGTGTATTTTTTGTTTCCATTCTTTCCTTTCAGCTCATTCCTTGTACAACTTAGATTAGTGGTATTAGAGAAATATTATCATTGTTGTTTCTTGGTGTTTGTTCCCAATTAGGTTAAGGTACAAATTTATGTTTTGAATTGATTTCCCTTGCGAATGATCTCTCACCAACACAAGCATTGTCCCATGGTGGAAGAAACGAGAGATGATGAAGAGAGAGATATTATAAATTCTTTTCTTGAGGAAGCACCCGCATAATAGAGGAAAGACATGACGAAAATTTTTTCTTAGATCCTTCAATGACTTCCAATAGTAGAGGAGGAACTTTCAAACAACAAAAATTTTGGAGGTGTGACATATTTCAAGCTACAATTTAACTTTTATATCCCATTACTAGAAGGAAAAATAGATGCATATGCTTTGGAGAAATGTTTAAGTATATTAGATGGATATTACTTTGTTCAAATTTTTTCTGTAACAATAAAAATAATACCTTTACACTCCTAAAAGCCCTTATGCATGTCAAATATTGTTGGTAAGGCTACTAGGAGAGGAGAAATGAAAATGATTTTACGATACTCAAGGAAATACCCACCTAGGACTATTTTGTTTATTCCCTTAAGGGATAATTATACCTTCTAGGGAACTATGATGACTATTACATGAGATGTATGATCTCACCACAAGAGAGAGAATAGATCATTTTGGATTTCACCAATAATTTACATACCTTGCACTCCAAGTTGGGTATCAAAGAATACAGGAAGAAACTATTTTTGAAGTACTATAGTGGTATACATAAGTACATCCAATGCAGATGGATTTCTTGAACATATTTTCACCAGGAGTTGCTTATCAATATGTTGTCAAAATTGAGTAGAAATTCAAGTAAGGAATTATGTAGGAGCTTGGGTATATACGTCCAATGTAATAAAACCTGTTAAAGGTGGCCAAAATTTTTTGAACAAGGGATAAAGTAAGGAAATTCAACCTTAAGACAAGTATCACAAGTCAGAAACAAAGAAGGGCAACCAAAAGTCAGAAAGGATAATAAAAATAGGTGTGAGTTACACAAAATCCCCTCACACAACATTAATTAATTTCACTAAAAAAGCCTTGTGTTGCTTGAGCTTAACAATAAGGAAATATAATATGTCTCTAATTATAGTTCATAATAGGATAAAGGAAATTATATCACCAACATTAAACCTAGTGCTACCATTGTGACTAGAAATGTCTAACTAGAAGAGTTAGAGGAGCCTAGAGAGGGGGAGAACGCCTTCCATTCATAGATATTGGTGAAGGCAACCCCATTACATTTCATTTTTTACAATGGGAGCTATACAATCATAATACTGATTAATTTCATCAAATTTTTGAATTCACCAATAGTGCCACACCCCTAGCCATACACACATTGGCTTCTTCAGCCATGGATGAAACATATGTGTTAGCCAACAATGTCGACTATCATATCGCATCAAGCCCTTCAAATATGAGATACTATGTTATGTATCTCCATTACATGTGTTATAATTTCTTTTAGGATAACCTTAAATGTGTAAATTTCATTCTATTTATCAATCTCATCATTATAGTGTCATTGCTTATCTAGGGTGTTAGTTCTATAGGGTACCAGAGGTAGTTTCAACTACTCTAACTTCATTGATATTAAAAAAATAGTACCAAAATTTAATGTCTCAAGATATGAGGTTTCCCCTCTTCATTGTTTGTTCATGATGTGAAAGGAAGGCCATTACATCTTTAACATAGGTCCTCTTTACACAAAAAAAAAGGTGGAAAAGGTTATATAGACATATAAATATATGTTCGCTCAACTTATGTAGGTTCCCCTACACTACTAGGTAAAACATTCACTAACTTGATAACTATTTATTATTTACCTAATGATTTGATATGTAGATGATTTGTCTTGGAGAATGAGTAAATACTTGTTATATTCCTGAGCTCATCCATAAGGGACAAATTTAATTAAGCTCTTCACCTTTTGGGAGTCGAATTATGTAATGAATAATAATTATGGGACATAGAGACTTTATATTGGTTATTTAGCCCCCAAAAAAAATTAGTATCAAGAATCCATACCCAATCCCCTAGATTAATTATCTTCTTGATCAACTTAAGGGTGCCATGTTATTTAGTAATATTGATATGAAGATTCGTTACCAGTAGGTGTGAATTGAACAAACAAATGTATGGAATACAACCTTAAAATCTAGAGAAAGATTTTTTGTGTGGTTGGTCATTTCCTTTAGCTTGATTAATTCTCCAACAACTTTCATGAAGATGATGGCTGATATGTTATAGATATTCAGAAACTATTTTGTCATTGTATATTTGGATGGAATCCTCACATTCGATAGAACTTGGGAATAAAATTTGCATCACATTAAAAAAATCCTAAGCACCTTGTGACAACACATTTTGTGTTCCAATTTGAAGAAATTTTTATTTGGAATGAAAATAATTCAATATTTATGATACATTTTGTATGAACATGGGGTGCAAGTGGACTCAACCAAGATCCAAGTCATTAAGGACTGGTCAACCACAATGAATATAACAAATCTCTATAGCTTACTACGCCTTGATAACTTCTATCGAAGGTTCTATTGGTGTTCTTTCATATCGCTTTTCCCTTAAGTCAAATTTAATTCCCCCTCCAACTTATCAACCTATGCAATAACATTCAAATATTTGAATTTAACTTGAAAATTTTGAATATCCTAGCTAACTATGGCTACATGAAGAGTTAAGTATTCTATGGTCACTAAGGCTATGGGTTGTAAACCCATTTTTCATCATCCTGGTGTCTTTTTTCAACCTTATAGAGCTTGTTTGTTTCATTGCGAGAGATTTTTGTTTACTATTCTAGGTGTTGGAAATGAAGAAAATATTGGGGGGCGAGGTGTGAATCAAAATTTTAATGCATTTGAGAATTAATTAAACATTTAATTAAACACATTCAAAAAAACAAAAGTATACCAATCATGTAAATCTTGAACACCAAAAGTTTATGTGGAAACCCATAAGGGAGAAAACCATAAATTCTTTATTTTATTATGATGTAAATGTAAGCATCAACTCCAAATTACATTTAACTATGTAGGTACCAACCTACAAGAGGCTCCAATTCCCTTATTTTTACAATCACCCACTTATTGGAAGAACCAAGTCCCTGATTTTTATAGGTACCAACCTGAAGGAGGCTCCAACCCCCCTGAATTGCAAGCACATACTTGCTTAACATATCAAATACCTCTTTCGTTAATTTCACATTCATATCAAAGACACATTTTAATTAAACTGGTTTCGAACCAATAATTTAATTCTCATATATGTTTTATTGTCCTCTATATCTAACTTTCTTCCTTTAATTCCTTTATTAAATCAAAGTTCCTCAGCATCTCTTCTTCTCTCTCCCATATCTTCTCTTGGATCTAGTTTCTTTTCTACAGTTCAAAATCTAATGATCCACATATGCAACTCTTTAAATTCATTGTTGCTTCAAACCTCAGTTTATATTCACATTTAAATAGCATATAAATGTATCTTTAGTTATGTTTCATATCTACTCATCTTCACTCTAATATTTGCACATTTTCTATTCTTCTCTAAGTCAACAAACACTACATACATTTCACTTTGCATGAGAACATCTACTTCTTATGTCACATTTTTTTCCTTTTATAGATGATTCGAAAAAGAAACTTAATTTTTTCCAACCATTTTTACCAAATTTTGCATCTGAAATAGATTTTGATCCTCTAACAGAATTTGGCACTCGAACACAAAATTTTGGTCATATTTTGTTGCCTTCATGCTCCTAGGATCATATTACCATGGGCCAAAATAAAGAGTTTAATCCCTAAGGGTTCGCACAACTATACCACTACATACCACTCAATGTTAGAAAACCAACACATCTTAAGGCATGCTAGGATATATGATCACAATCGAGAACCAGGATATCACTTCATGCCCCCCACACTTATTTGACATTTAATGAGAGGGGGAGGTCTAAATTTTTTCATATGTGAAGTTGAGCGACCCACAACTTATTTTATCATGAAATTTGATCTAGTTAGTTGATCATATTTAACATAACAGACAACACTTTAGGACCCCATTACTTCCTTATTTTTAACAATAGGGGGGGCGGGGGGTTTGAATTTTGTTTTTTGACATATGCAACAACTGATCTCCAAATATTTGTATTTCTTTCATCATTGGACTGGATATTCAGAATTTTTTTTTCCTATTCCAATGGGAAGTGGCTAGTGGCTAATAGGCCCTTCGAGTATCGCACCTAAGCCACACGTGACAACTAGTATAACTGAACACTTATCCCTCGTCAATTTCCTTCCCATTACATGAGCCCATTTTTCACCCATCTCTTGCCACTCATCACCTGTTGTCTCATATACAGCACTAAATTGTGCTTTGATGGCCCAATTCCCTAGTATCCTAGAGATGGGGCCCACATGCCACCTCAACTAACACATAATGTGCATGTCATGTATCTCAAGACAATGCGATTTTTCCACATTTCCATATGCATATGCAACACCACATGTCACAACCATGTTCCACTAGGATAATGGCCAGTTAGCCACACAAAAATTCAAAATAAACCTACCACGTGTCACTCCCATGTGTGTCCATGTCCCTTGATTGTCACATCACATTTCCATGTCATCACCTTTTGTCACTTTTCCACTTGTTCTCATCTACATGCAAAGTGAACTTAAGTTCCACTAGCAATCCCATAAGTGCCTATCATTTCCTATTGGCCCCTTGGTGACCAAGTCATATAACCCGCACCTACCAAGACACTTACCATTCACCATTATTGTTTTATCCCTCATGTAATTTCAACCTTTTGTTTCATATTGACACTGAATTGATAAGAACTTGGTCTCTTACTTCCAGGCTCCTTGCCAACTATGCACTCTCATGAATGACTTTTCGATTCATCACCTATCAACCATTGATGTTTTATTCCTCTTGATATTCCATTGTTTAGCTATATATTTTTGTTGATATAACATGGTGGGGCCATTTTGAAACCATCAATGGCTTAGAACCATCACTGAGATGACAACCTTCAAACCATAATCTATCCTTCCTTAGGAGTTAGGATAAGTTCCATATATGACTAGAAAGGTATTCGAGAGGGTTATCTGACCAAGAACTTTTCATGTTATTTTGAGTAAGTTACTAGAAGACAAAATTCCTTCAAATATAGGCTACCAAAAAACCAACTAGGTCATTATAAGCTTAATAAAAATAATAAATACATCAATAGCATCATAAGTACCATGCATGAAAATTCAACAACCTCCCCCTGAACATGATATCACTTGGAAACAATGGGTAGACTTTAAATTAGTGACAATATATGTAAACATTCTCAACAATATCCCCCTTTGGCATTGATGGGAACACCTACTGACAGTGTTGGTCATTAATGGAAATACCTACTGACATTGATATTGGGTTGATGGAAATGCCATCACCTGGAAATACTCTGCCTATCTACCACTGTCTACTCACTCTCACCCTATTATTTTAAAGAGACAATGATTTATCAATATCCCCATTTGGCATCAATGAAAAAGGTTTTTAGCTACTTCCCTTATAACATCACTCTCCCCCTTTGGCAATGACTGCTAAGTTGAATTTCTTGTTGAACATACTAGTTTTTTCTACTTAAGAAGGATGGAGAAAAACTTAGGAACCTTGCAAACTTTTCATTCATAGTTCACAATACAGCCCCTAAATTTGAACTACTCTTACTAATCTTAAATCTCCCCCTAATTTTAGTCTCATATCTATAAAATATGATCATGTAGTTATCCTTAACATATTTGGAAAATTTCCCTCTGTGCTCATGAAGAATAGTGAAGAGATGTGTGAGACATCACTCCCAATTTTTTCCTTAAATACTCAAAATTATCTCAGGTATAGGCTTAGAAAACATATTAGAAACTTGTTATTTTATGGATATGTACACGACACTTCACAATCTGATCAACCATATGTTCTCTAAGAAAATGATACTTTATGGGAATATGCTTTCTCTTTGGTTGAATAACATGATTCTTGGTTATACTAATAACAATTGTATTGTCACACATAATGTGAATAGGTTTATCATAAGTTAGCTTCGCATTTCGTATTGTTTTATTCATCTACAAAATATGAGTACAACATGTTGTAGCTATTATATACTCAACTTCAACAATAGAAAGTGATTTCAGAGTTTTCTTTTTTCTTAGTCAAGCCAAAAAACACTTCCCTAGGCAGAAAGAACCACCAATTGTTATTTTCCTATCATCTACACTTCTATCCCAATCAACATATATGTGTGCAATGAAAGAGAAGTTTCTTCCCTTTGGATACCAAATTCCATAGTCCATTGTGTCTCTTAAATACATGAAAATTCTCTATGGAGTTAAGAGATGACTTTGTTTTTTTCACGGTTGATTCATACCATGCAACTACACTAG
The DNA here is from genome assembly GCA_034641835.2 of Pinus albicaulis. Lineage (NCBI taxonomy): Eukaryota > Viridiplantae > Streptophyta > Pinopsida > Pinales > Pinaceae > Pinus > Pinus albicaulis. The sequence continues at coordinate 277,265,070 of CM076581.1, forward strand.
TAGCTTGCATAATATCTATTCTTTAGGATTTTAGGTATAAGAGGTTTCTAATAATTGATCTAAACTTTGTTTGGTTTACTTCTGGTGACTAATATTTTCTTAGTTTTCATATAATAACCATAATACTACTAACATGTGAACACGCTTCCATCCCAAAATTCTTTAACATTTATTTTAGGTACTTACCTTGGGAAATAAATATACCTTTTGTTGATTCAATAATATTTAAGCCAAGGAAAAATGAGAGTTCCTAGAGTATATAAATCCCATGCTTAGCTTACATATCAAGTGCAAACTTTTGGCAAAGTGTGCATCACTAACAAAAATGATGTCATGAATATAAAAAATAGTAACTATAATATTACAATTTTCATATTTGATATAAAAATTACTATCAATTGTCCTTCCTTTGTAGCCTTGTTGTTGTAGATGATTTTCTAATTTTAAATACCATGCCTTAGGTGCTTTATTTAGTCCATACAATTCACTTTTCAGCTTACACACTACCTCAATATTGTCTAATATTTAAAAACCTTCAGGCTATTGTATATAAACCTGTTCTTCAACTTTACCATTCAATGATGTTGATTTTTTATCCATTTAATAAACTTTGAAATTATTGAGATAGGAAAATTCTAGAAACATTATAATTGCTTCTAATCTTAGTACAAGAGAACAAGTTTCTTCAAAATGTATTCCTTCAATTTGAGCATAGTCTTTACATAGTAATCTCGCCTTATTTATCATAAATTTTCCATCCTCACTTGATTTGTTCCTAAATATCGACTTTGTGCAAATGAAATTCTATTTAATGGTCTTGGAACTAATGGCCAAGTTTAATTTTTCTCAATGTTATCTAACTCCACATTCATGGCTTTTATCCAATGCTTATCTGACTTTATGAAGAAAAATATGTTGGCTCAATCATGGAAAACATACCAATATGAGTTTGACTAGATTTACTTATTAATCTTCTTTGATTTTGGACTTATGCTTCCATATTACCAACAATCTGATTTGTAGGTTGATGCTTTTGTATGTACCTTAAGGGGGTATTTGGGTGAGATCACTCTACCTCTTCTTCTTCTTCTTCTTCTTCTCTTGATTCTTTAATATTTTCTACCTCATGTTCACTTTTGGTCTGATCATGTGGACTAATAAATCTTGGTTGCTTTCTTTTGATACATATCACCTCATGCATATTCACATCAAATTTGTCAACTATCTTGCATAATATTTTATTGTAACATTTATATCCCTTTCACTTGGTAAAATATCATAAAAATATCCCTTAATCATCTCTTTCATTGAACTTACCCAAATTGTAATCATTGTTCTTGATGTAGGACTCGTTCCAAAAGACTTTGAAGTTCTTTCTTGAGGCTAGGTTTCCATTCCATGGTTCATAGGGATTCTTGTCATTGTTTGGCCTAAGATGTGCCTTGTTCAAAATATGGACTGTTATATTAATATCTTCATCGCAAAAGGTATTTGGTAGATTTCCTTCATCCAACATTGCTATTTCCATTTTTTTCATTGATCCATTTTTCCTTTCTACCACACCATTTTGCTATGGGTTGTTTTCAATTGTGAATTGTCTTCTTATATAATGTTCTTCACAAAAATTATCAAAATCATTTCAAGTAAACTCTCCAAACTTGTATGAACTTACAAACTTCAATTTACAGTTAGTTTGGTTTTCATGCATGGCTTTTAAAATTTTGAACTTTTCAAATGCCTGATACCTCTCCCTTAAAAATGTGACCCATGTAAGCTCACTATAATCATCAATAATCAACATGACATAATGTTCACCACTTTGGTTCTTAGTTAAATAATGTATAATTTTAAACGGGAACTGTAAAGTCAAACGATAACTCTCACCAAAAAACCCCAAAAAAACATGAAAAACAACCTAAAAATGAAAAATGTTGATGTGGGAATATTGTTTTTTGTATGTGTGTAGATTTTCAATATTTTTAAAAAATGACAATCAAAATCAATAAAAATCATTTTTTGTGCCAAAAAACACCATGAAAACAAAATATGTTGATCTTGGGCTAAATCCATTTTTTCGAAGTAAATTTTCAACATTTTTTAGCAAGGGCGTTAAGGATAACATAACATGACTGAAAAATCTTAAAATTCCAATGATGTTTAGGGATGACATTAAAGATAAAATATCACATCTCTTAAATGCCTTAAAATTTCAACAATTTTCATCCATGGTGTTAAAGATAAAATACTTATAACTATTTTCCATCATAACATTAAAGATAAAATATAATGACTCAAAAAAACCTTAAAATCCTCACAATTTTTCAACCATGAAATTACGGAAAAAATTATGACTTAAAAAACTTTTAAAATAAACAACTCAATTAAAGAGTCATTATACCAAGAGTAAATTTTCAAATGTTAAAAGTATGACGAATTGGAAATCTTAGCCTATGACAACTTGAAACATTGCAACAAAAATTTAAAACAGAACCATCGAATCGACACGCAATGTAGACGAACTTGACCCATTCTAATGAAAACTTAGAGATCAGCTATGAAATTGACACATTGTGAGGGTGAACTCAATATTTTATCATGAAAATCTAAAATCAACAATGAAATTAACACATAATTGTATCAAATATGTACTTGTGAATTCACGCAGAACCTGCACGAAAAAATAAAATAAATAAATATATAAATAAAAATGAAAAATACAGAAGAAAAAAATATTAAAACATTGAGAAAAATAAAAATAGAGAAACACAACAAGTTTAAAAAATAATAACAAGTAAATAAAAATATGGATTAGAACATTAAAAAAAAAACATGACACACACACATATATATATATATATATATATATATATGACAAAATAAATCAAACATAAAAAAATGTAAAAATAAAAAACAGAATTAACTTATGAAAAAAAAAAACAAAATAGAGAAGGAAAAAAATTATAAAAACTAAAAAAAAAAAATTAAATAAAAAATCGAAAAGCTATTTCGAAACAAACATAATTTTGGAAAAAAAAAAAAACACAAAAAAATATTAGATAATTTAGAAAAAAAAAAAAAAAAAAAAACACAACAAAAAAACATTAAAATAAAATAAAAAACGTAAATCAAGAAATCTAAAAGAACCATCAAATTTTTTTTTTAAAGTATAAACATTCAAATTATTTATATTAAAAAAAAAAAAATGTTGGCTCGACACCTGATTCTTGGAATCAGCCACCATGCCCAAGGTCGGTTGATTGCTTGGCTGGGTGGGTCAGCACCCAGCCGACCCTGGGCTTGGTGGCCAATTCTGAGAATAAAATTTCAAAAAAATATTTTGAAACACACATAATTTAAAAATAAAAAATAAAAAATTAATAAAAAAACTGAAAATAATAATAATAATAATAATAATTAGATAATTTATTAAAAAAAAAAAAACAAACAAAAAAATTTAAAATATAAAAGTAATAAAAAAATTAAAATTAAATTAAAAACAAAAGAAACATAAATAATAATAATAATAATCTTAAAAAATTATGAATAAAAAAACCATAATTAATAAAAAAATAAATATGAACATTCAAATAAAAAAATAAATAAACAAACTTGGACTCGACTATCAAGTGAGGGTGTACTGGCCACTGGGCTCGGGGGTGGTGTCCCAACCCTACCCAACCCACCGGCCAACAGGCCCTCGCTTGGTAGTCGAACCCAAGTCTAGTTTTTTTCTTAATTTGTATTTTCATAATAATTTTTTGATAATGTTATTATTATTATTATTATTATTAATTATGGTTTTTATTTTTTATAATTTAAAAAAAAAAATTAATGTTTATATTTTAATTTTTCAATTTATGTTTTTTTATTTTTTATGTTTCTTATGTATTTAATTTTATTTTTAATTTTTTTATGTTTTTATAACTTTCATATTTTTATATTTTTTTTTTATTTAATCTTTCATAACTTATTTTTTGTTTTTGTTTTTTTACATTTTTTAAGTTTGATTTTTTTTAATCTTATATCTATATATATATATATATATATATATATATAATGTTATCATTTATTTATTTTGCAAAAAAAAAAAAAACATTATTAAAATAATAATAATAATAATAATTGTAAAGAAAAAAAACACTTGTTTGGACAACCCTAAAAAAATAAATATATTAGCAGAAAAAACAAAGAAGAGGAATATGACAACTTGAAAATTTGTTATATAATCAACATTTAAAAGGCAATTGTGCATACTCAGGACACAAGAAAATTAAACTCTCAAAAATATGTGTTAAAAGAAAAAATGTGGATGTTTTTCAAATTCGCATGAAAAACACCAACATTTTAAAAAAATTAGCCGCACTTAATACATAAGAAAATTTAAAATGTCAAAAATAAACCCTCTAAAAAAAAAGGTTAATGCTCGCATCAACAATTCCAAACTCAGCATGAAAATCACTAAGATTTAAAAAATAATGTTTATACTTAATACATAAGAAATTTTAAAATGTCAAAAATATGCTAAAAGAAATAAGTGTATTTTGAATTAACACTTTTCAAAATCAGATTTCTTTTTTGCTACCTCAAAAGAAACGTGTACTCGTATCAGTTCGTGTTTCAATGTTTACATTATTGTGTAGAGATGTTTTCCAGATCAATCACATCCATTCTTGATAAATTCAATGTTTCAAACCAAGCCATCGCGGTTCATCCTCAGGAAAATGTCCATGAGTAAGACTGATCTCACAAGTAAGCTATAAATATGAGAGAGAGGGATGATGACTTTTTTGGTCGGTCTCCCTTGCATCTCCCTATCGTTCATCCCTCTCTCTCATATTTATAACTTGCTTATGAGATCAATCTTACTCATGGATATTTTCCTAAGGATGAACCATGGTGGCTTGGTTCGAAATGTCGAATTTATCAAGAATGGATGCGATTGATCCAGAAAAAATATCTACACAAAATACTAAATGCAGAAGCCTCAAATATATCGTTTATATTGTTTTTACAGGGGACCCACATAACTCTGTATGAACTAGTTGTAGGGGCCTAGTATATGAGCTTTCTTTGGTATTGAAAGGCACTTAAAATTGTTTACCAATTTGGCATGATTTACATATTGTATTTCTTGGCTTTCATATTTTTGGTATGTCACTCACAAATTAATTTTTGTTGAGGTTCAAAATATGGTAAAAATTCAAGTCTCCCAACTTCATTTTCCATAACCAAATCTCATCAAAATTCCCCAAACAACATTTATCATTTTATTCATCTAATATGAATACATTACTTGATGTTCTTGTAGATCATGCCACTAATTTCCATGTGTCTTTAGTTTTATTTCGCATCATTTGGAACAAAAAGTGACATCATACCTCTAGTCACAAATTTGAGTTAGATTCAACAAGTTTCATTTAATTCCATCCACAAAAATAAAATTTTGAGCTTTTCCTCTTCCATTCACGAATATTATTGTGTCTTTCCTCATGATATTTCCTCGAGCATCGTTCCCAAGAAGCAACGCTTCTCGTCTTATCTTCTCTTAATGATATGGATTTTCTCCTATCACCAACCATATGTTTGGAACATCCAATGTCCACATACCAGTGGCTTCCTTGATTTTGGGCATACAAGACAATGCCACATTCTTCATTCTTTTCTCCCTCTTTCTTCTTCCATGCCTTGGCTTTCTCCCGAGCTTGCTTGATCTATGGAGTTGATATCAATTTTTTGGTTCTACACTTATTTACTTTATGTCCATAGTTACAACATTTATAACATTCAATGTAATCAAATATAGGCTTTCTCTAATTCCTTTCTAAAAGAGACTATCTCTTCTTCAAGGCTTTCACACTCCTTTCCTTCTCTTTCAATTGTTGTAACAATTTGTCTTCAATTTTTTTTATTTTTGTTTCTTCCAACTCAAATTTTAAAAGAAGGGATGAATAGTTAGGGTTATCCTTTTATTTTTTCAATTTTTTCTAATATCTCTTTTTTCTTCTTATTCTTTTGCTCAAGCCTTTGAATTTATTCTAAGGCATTGATTAATTCACCTCCAACGTCTATTTTAGCCTCTCCTTTATCAAAAACAACTTTTTCTTCATCTAGAGTTTCTAAGCCCATGAGCATGAAGCTGTTCATTATTCCTTTCATTCTTTCTTCATCAGATTGTCCATATTCATTGTCTAAGGAATTGTTGCATTCTCAGGTATATAAAATCTTCATGTTGAATTTATTTTCCTTATTTTATTTTCTATATTCTATTTATGATCATATTCATTCTTTTCTTTCTTATCTGAACATTTAGATGCATAATGAAATACATTTCCACAATTAAATCATTTGAAGGGTAACTTACCTTTGTACTTTCCAAAAACTCTCTTCAATCTTCTAACAAACTTTACCTCTTCTTCATAAAATCCATAACTCAAGTCATCTTAATATTATTTTACCTTCTTATCATACTTGAAGGCTTCCTCCTTTGAGGTGTATCTACCTTTTGAGGTTCTAATTTCATAGGTTGTCAAAGTTGCATGCAATTGATCCAATGTTAATGGGTTGAGATCTTGCATCTCCTCAATGGTTGATAGTTTGGAATTCAATCTAGCAGGAAGCAATCTAAACACAATTTGAACTACAAAGGAATCATCCATAGGTTCATTAAGTCCTCTTATGGTGTTAATTATTTCATCCACCTGAATAAATAATTTACCTATGTCCTTGTCCTCATTCATCTTAAATTCTTAAAATTGCATTCTATAGACTTGGATTTTTCTTTTCTTTACCTTCTCATCAGCTTCATAGTGGGTCATAAACATATCCCATATTTCTTTGGTGTTTTTTAATTCATTAATTTAACTAACCCATATTTAGGCAAACCACCTAGGGTTTCATTTTTTTTTTTAGCATTGTAAGTGAAATCAAGCTTAACATCTTTGTTAATAAATGCTTATAGATTTTTATATCCATTCTACACTATATCTCAAACACTCGCACCATGGTACATTATTTAGGCTCTCATTATTACCTTCCAAAATGCATAATTCATTCCCATAAACATAAGATATTTTTTGGTCTAATTTCCATCCTAGATAACCATGTCTTTAATTTTCCTTCTATTTGTCAGATTGTCATTGAAGGAACTGGCTCTAATACCATTTGTTGGAAACTAGTAAAATATTGAGAGCGGAGGGGGGGAATGAATCAATATTTTTAACACTTTTAACAATTAATTATTGAATGAAACACATTTAGAAAAACAACAGTATTTCAATCACTTAAATCTTTAACCCAAAAAGTTTACATGGAAACCCATATAGGAGAAAACTAGAAATTATCTTTTATTATGATGTGAATGTAAGCACCAACTCCAATTTACATCAAGTTATGGAGGCACCAATATACATGAGGCTCCAACCCCCTTATCTTTGCAAGCACCCATGATTTGGAAGCACCAAATCTCTTATTTTCACAGTAACTAACATGAAGGAGGCTCCAACCCCCCTAAACTACAAGAACCTACTAGCTCTACCTATAAGATCACTCTTTCATCTATTTTCGCACTCATATATGAGGATCATTTTAAGTAAAATATTTATAAACCATTTTCTTAATTTTTATATCTACTTCAATATCCTATATAGCAACCTTTATTCCTTTAATTCCCTGCCTCAATCAAAGTTTCTTGCCATTTCTGCTTCTCTCTACAATTCAGAATTTAACGCTCCATTTATGAAGTTATTTAAAATCACTAATACTTCAAACTAGGGGAAAATTTAGGGGTTAATATTCATAGGATGGATAACTTTCCATGCTGTTCGCAAAAAACATATTCGTTAATTTCCATTTTTTCTAAAAGTTATTTTCCCAATTTTATAGTATAAAATTATTTTATCTTCAAAATAGACAAAATTTTATAGATACTATATAAAATCATTAGAAATTTGAACATTTTTACAAAAATGTCACCAAACATTTGACAGTTTTCATATTGGGGACTATTAATATTCGCCAAGGTTTCAAAACTTTAAAATAAATTTCCATCCTTCACATTTTCCTTGCTTTAGAAATCAGTTAATATTCACATTCTCTTGTGCATAACAACTTCTCTTAGACTCTATTTCATATCATCTCACATTGACTCTCTATTCGGCTCCCTCTCATCTCTTTCCATTGTCTGTTCTTCTCTAAGTTGACAACAACTACTTATATTCAAATCATAGAAACGTGTACTTATTACGTTGCCTTGTTTTTCTTTTACATAAGTTTCCAAAATGAAACTTGATTTATTCCAACCACTTTTTCCAAAATTGGCGGATGAAACAAACTTTGATCCTCTAAAATAATTGGGCACTTGAATGCCAAATTTATGGTCACGGCCCCTTGTCTTCATGCTCCTTGGAGCATATGATCGGTGGCTTGAACAGAGGGTGTAATCCCCAAGGGAATGTAACCATGGACCATTGCATATCGCTTAATTTTAAATAACTAAAACATACTATGGCATGTCAGGAGATACAATCATGATCGACGGTTGAGACGTCTCTTTTCCCCCTAACCTATATGAAATTTAACATGATGGGGGGGGGGGGGTCCAAAATTTATTGTATACACGTTTAAGTGGCCCCCACCTTCTCAGAGTGTTCCAAGTGATCCGATTAGCCTATAAAATCTCAAAACATGGATAACACTTAGTGGAATTGGAAGAAATTGAAATTCTAGAGTTGTTTTGAGGCCCTAAATGATTTTTTTTGGGAATGAGCTAACAATAGTTACCTACCAAAATTTATAATCCTAAGATAAAAATTTCTAATGGGTTATCAAGTGTGCCAAATGGAGATCGTAATCCAAATTTATTACCTTGGGAAGTTGACAATCCAACTTAACCCATTGGGGCGCATAAGCCGTTGGTGCTTCGTATCCTAAGTCTAGGTTTTTGAATGGTTAGGGTTTTTCATTTCTTTTTCATAATGAAAAGGCCTATAAGATTCATTTTAACATAGTTTGAGAAGGAATGAAGCCATCACATACCTTCATGAAGATAAGATACCACCATTCAAGCTATTTTTCTTTCATTTTGCATGTATACAGTTTCAAAATTTTCCACTTACTAATTAAATTCAAGTTTCAATAGATATATATGTTTTGGTTATAAATGTGTTTTTCATTTCATCCCTTTGATAAATTTGGATCAATGGTATCAGGAAAATCTACACATTCTTTGTTTTTCTATGCATGTTCCTGATGAGGTCAAGGTATAAGGTGTTGGGAGTTGAATTGCTTGAGCCTTTGCGCAATGATCCTCATCAAGCCTGAGAACCTACAATGGTGGAAGAAAATAAATATGAGGGAGCAAGATATACTATACAATTGTTTCTTTCTCAAGCCCTCAAGAAAAAAAGGAATGAAATGATGGATAATTTTTCCTAGATCCTTTGGTGGATACCAATGGGTGATGCATCATCATCCAATGGGCACTTCGGAGGTGCCACCCCCTTTAAGGTACAAGTTAATTTTTACATTCCTATATTTGAAGGCAAGAGAGGTGAAGATGCTCTAAATAAATTGTTAAAACTACTAGAAGAATATTTTTCAGTCCATAATTTTTCCGATAGACAAAATATTAATTTTTCACTCCTAAAGACAACCCCCATGTCAAGTACTTGTGGGAAACTTACTATGAGAATAGTGATGCAAATTAATATGCACTATTTGAATTCATACCCACTTAAAAATACTTTAGGATGTTGTTAAGGAACAATATCAAGGACTTTGAGTGAAATATGGTGCTAAACTATTGTTGCTTTCTATAGATATACATCTAAGAAAAAATGGAGTTCTTGGACACCACCTTGCTTGGAAAATTATACTGACATGCTGTCAAAATCGATAAAAAATTTAAATAGAAGAAACAATACTTTGGAACTGTGAATTAAAAGTAAGGAAAAGGCAACCCCAAATCACAAAACAAAGGACAAATTCAATTTCAACCACCCTATGAAAACCCACCAAAGTTGAAAGCAATGAATGGTAATGGAAATACAAATAAAGACAGAGGAAAGTGGGGTGAATTCCATAAAATCCCCACTCTTAACAAAAATGAATGTCGTAAAAAGTAGTTTCTTGTGGATAAGATAAAATATTTAGAGTTATACATAGATCATAACTCTAAACCAGACCTAGAAAAGGGGAAACAAATCATTGATGTGGAACCCAATGCCATTTTTCCACCACCAAGGTCTAGGAAAGTGAGATTGAAGATTCGTAGGAAGGTTAGTGTTTATTTAAGTCACAAATGTGGGTGAAGGGTGCTCAATTGCATTCCATTTTATATAGTGGGAGTCAAAAGAACCTCATCTCAATAGAGGTTGTGAAGTAGTTTGGTGTACATACCACACCACACCCACAACCATATACCACCAGGTGGCTCCACCAAGGGAAATATAACTTTGTCAGCCAATAGTGTTTCCTTCCCTACAAAATAAATCCTTTAACATATGATATATTTGGTGATGTTGCTCCCCTTGAAGTTTGTGATGTTATATTAGGCCAACCATACTTATGGAAGCATCGTGTTTTGTATGAATATAGACCTCATAGTGTTTTATTAATTTGGTAAGAAAATTATACAAGATACCAGAGGTAGTCCTCTCTATTACCATTTATTTGATATCCACTCAGTAATGAAGTAAGATCATCTCCCATACTAGGAAATATGTTTTCTTCTCAAATTTCTCTCAAAGTAAGGAGAATATTGTGGCCACATCAATGGCCTCCACACAAGGATCCTCCACGCAACAGAGTCAAGTAGATAAGGTCATGGAAGAGTACAAATACATTGTCTCCTCACCCAAGGGGGTACCTTTTCATTGTTAGGTTAAGAATTCAATCGATATAACCCTCATGGCACCTCTACCAAATGGGCCAATATACCACCACTCTCTTCTTGAAAATGAGGAAATAAAGTGGTAGATCCAATAACTGCTACAAAAAAGGCACAACCAACCAATTTGGTCAACCTATGGGAGCCTAATTATACTCATGTTGATGAAGGATGGGACATGGAAACTTTGTTATCATATCTAAAGAAAATAAAATATAGGAACGAGTACCTAATTCCCTAGATTGATTACTTTCTTAACCAACTCAAGGGCTGCAACTACTTCAATAAGATTGATTTGAAGCTTGTCTATAACCAAGTTCCAATAGAAGCAACTGATGTCTGTAAGATAGCTTTCAGGTCCAAGGAGGGTATTTATTGAATGGCTAGTTATGCCCTTTGGTTTGACAAATTCCCCAAGAAATTTCATGAGGGTGATGGATGACATCTTGTGGCCTTTCACGAACTATTTTGTGGTTGTATGTTTTGACGATATCCTCATCTTCAACAAGAGTTGGGCAGGGCACTTGAAACACATTTAGCTAGTCCTTCACACTTCTTGGAAGCACAAGATATGTGATAACTTGGAAAAATGCTCCTTTGGCATGGGCAAGGTCCAATATCTAGACTACATTATCAATTAGCAAGGTGTACATGTGGATCAAGCTAAAATCCATGTCATCCAGGATTGATCAACATTGACAACTCTAATAGAGATTCACAACTTCTTAGGCCTTGTTAATTTATAACGAAGATTCATGTTTGGGTTATCTTATATCCTTTGGATATTAATTAAAGTTAACATGGGTGGAGATCTTTTTCTTTTTCTTTTTGGACTGAGTCATAATATAAGGCATTTGATGAACTAAAGAAATTCTTTTTATCTTCACCAATCCTCACTCTACCGAACCTACAACAACCATTTGAAGACAAATTCCTTATATTATGCTATTTGTGTAGTCCTCATTTAGCGCGGATGTCAAGTGGCCTATCATAGTGAGACACTCTCTGATATTGTTTAGATATACCCCGCCTATGATAATAATATGTATTCCATCATGCAAGCTTGTCAAAAATTGAGACATTACTTTTTGGGGAAGGAGATGATCATCCACATGGATGACTAAATTATTCAATTTATGCAGAGATAAGACAATTTACAAAATGACCACCATTAGAAATGGTCCACATATCTACAATAATTCCCTTTGAACACTAACTTAAAGAAGGTTAGCACCAATGACGATGTAGAATTCCTCAGTCCTCCCCCGACTATGGCACTTACGACCATTCTGAAATATTTTGGGAACAACACCTCTCGATGGCTACAGCTATACAATAATGATTTATAATTCACATACTAGATGTTGATGGAAGGCAAGCAAGTTCCAGAATTCCACCTCCAGTGATCAAGAGCTCAAATTTTAGCTTAAAAAACAAAGTTCTCAGAATGACGCAAAACCTGAACAACCATGTAGTTCTCATCATCTTTATTCAGGCGCACTTTGTTTCCCCTGAAATGGACTCTTTATGCTCTCAGAAACATGATTTTTTCACTTTTCTAAACACAAATTTTGTGCAAAAATGTCAAGGGCCACGAGAGAGTTAGGCCATATCTGCTTCACCTGGAGACCAATTGAAGAGAAAGAAGAGGCTAGATAGCCATTCTTGGCCATTCCAGACTCAATGTTGCATGTTTGAAAAGCAATGGAGCACTTCTAGATGGGATTTTTCCAGCTTGAAGTTTAAGGATGCCTAGGGCCACGAGAGGGTTAGGCCATATCTCATTCACCTGGAGACCAATTGAAGAGAAAGAAGAGACTAGATAACCATTCTTGGCCATTCCGAGCTCGTTGGAACAGGTTTTAGAACCATTTGAGCACTTATGGATGGGTTTCTAGAAAATTGAAGCCTATGGGTGCTATGGACAACCAGCATGTTGAACCAGTTCTTGGAGGAATTTGAGATGGAGATGATCTTGTATGGGTCTTCCAACCTCCATATGTTTGTAGCAAAAACCTTTAGTACTAAAACTTGTGGTGTTTTAGTACATGTTGATCCTCTTTCAAATTGGAATAAGGGATCTTGATTCAAGATGCCCATGTGCTGTTGATAGTTTCATACTTGGTTGTAGGTCAGGAAGTGAAAGGAAAAAGAACTTTGTAGGAATTTTTCTTTGTAGGAGAAAATTACTATTTCATTTCAGCAATTTGATGTACTCCTCATGTTGAAACCATGAGCATAATGAGAATGAACCATGCCTTCAAAGATGATTCAAGGATATGTAACCGAGGAGGGATGAACTCCTTCAACAATGGATTGTTTATTGTTGTTTGATGCAGCTTTCCATTCAGTGTATGATTATTTCATGTTTTAAAGTTTGTTTATGGAATTACCGTAAGAAATAAACTTAAAAGAAACTCTTGAAATAACCTACTTTCGAGTACAAATCTTATTCACATAAGAAGAAATCATGTTTATATTCTGAAGAGGAACTTAGCAGAGCATTTAATAATACTCCTCTATTCAGATATGTTGGTATCAGATCTACAAGTTTATTTTTAGCTTGTGTTGGTTTGTGCAAAGAGGGTTTGACTATTTTCAAGGTGAAAATTCTTACAAGGATGAAACTTTAGAGAGGAGAAGGAAAACTTGTTGGTGCATATTTCCAAGTTGAAACAAGGAGAAGGAGGCCAAATTTGCCACAATATCCACCTCAAGTTTGACATCCAGAGATTCATGAGGCTTCAATAAGAATGTCTCTAGGAGGAGAGTCTACAAGACTGAGAAACGATGAATGCTTCAGAAAGGCTTTCTAGGACATGTCAGGGATGATGAATTTCCTCTATTAAGAGAGGACCTCACAACTGCAAGGTCAAGGCTCTAGATCCTCAAGAGGAGAAGTTTCTCCAAAAAAGGAAGTAACCTTTGAAAGACACAACAGAGGCAGTGGTCCCAAGATCTTGGAAATAATGGGCAGAGAAAAGCAACTCCAAGAGCTAGAGGTGAAAATTTTGGCTCTTCAAATGGACAACATGGAGTTGATAAGATTGTTGAAAAAGGCTAAAGAGGATAAGAGTCACATGTGTTTTGTAAGGCAACAAGTGCTTGATGAGAAAATTGCAGAAATATCTACTCCCTTACCAGCAAAGGAAACCTCTAAAGGTAAGCAAGTATGTGGTCATGGTGCAAATGGTGACGTTGCATGTGATTTTTTCAAACTTCTTCAAAGCACACACCACATGCTAGTGAATGAAATTGGATGGCTTGAGTCATCTGCAAGTTGGCCTTCATCATCATCATCAGAGGGTGAGAATGTGAATGGTAAGCTTAAAGAGGTTATTCACATTTCCAGTACTACTTCTTCTACCCATGTACATAATAATAACTTTGCAGCATTTGAGAAGCATACCAAGGGCATAGGTATGAGGTTGCTCTCCATGATGGGCTATGAAGGGGGAGGCCTTGGCATAAATGGTCAAAGAATTACCAATCCTATTTTGGTTGAGGAAAGGAAAAAATACATGGGGTTGGGTTGTGGTCACCATGAGTATGGAGAGTGGTCTAAAAATCTTGAACCATATCAAGCCTTCAAGAAGGAAATTTCATCACCAGGAGAAGACCGTCGTAGCAGTACTGCTAAAGACAGGTACAACTCTTAAGATATTTATGCAAAGCATGGTGATTTTGATTATTTGCTGGAGAAAATTCCTTGTACTTTTTGTGGATCTTTTGAACATTGCGTGTGTATGTGTGAGAAACACATGGTAATGGTTAAGAGGATGAACCAATTTTTTTGCATGAAGAATATCGACTCCCTTTCACAAGAGAGAACTTCTATGTCTATGAACAAGAAGGTGTTTTTTTGTGTTCATTGCCAAGTGCATGGACATGATATTGAACGTTTTTTGAAGTTGCATCCGGACCTTCGTTCAAGGAAAGGAAAAAGGGTTATTTCACATGATTCAAGGGATTAAAAAGGTAGCAAAAATAGTTCTTCACAATCCTAAGCAACCTCCTTACAACAAGATGGTGCAAAAAGAGAACCCAAAAGCCTAGGAGAGGCAAGATTGGGTAGAATTATTGTAGAGTTCTTTTGAAGGTTTTGTAATTATCTGTTATCATTACCATTAAAAGGTAATTTTGTAAAGTGAACATCATTATGTTCAAAAATTAGATGATGTTTTCTTTGATGTGATTTTTTGGCTTGATAGTCCACATGTTTATGGACTTTGTGAATGTACAAATTGTCGTTCATAAATTGTCTACTAGTCGTCTCATATTCACCGATACAAGTATTCATGTTGAAACTTATGTAAATGAATCTTGTTCTTAATATTTTTTAAAGGTAGCTATGTTTTGTAGGAAAATCCAAGCATCATGAAATTTTTTGCAGCAAAGTACTTATATGTACAAGCTCAGTTTGAAGACGCCAAAAAAATTTGATTTGTTTCTGATCTCTAGGATGGGTTTAAGTTTATCTTCAAGAGAGAAGCTTCAAGATGAAGTGTTTTTTGGAGCAGTGTAAAGATGAGTTTTAAGAGAATATTAAAATTCCACTCGTCAATGTTTTTTCTACAACAACGATAAAAATTATGGCTCAATTATTAACAAGACAACAAGTCTTCATCAGGATGATAAGTGAAATGCCTTGATTGGGTCTTGAAGGGCACCAACTGAAATTTTTACATTACAATTGTGTTTTGGGATATTTATGAGTTCTGAATTCTTCAAATTGATAACTGAAAGTGTTTTTTGGATACCAAAATATTTCAGTGGGGAGTTATGATTAGGAGCTCAAATTTGAGCTCAAAACTCCAAGTTCTTGGAATGATGCCAAACCTGAACGATCATGTATTTCTCATCCTCCTTATTCTGACAAACATTGTTTCATGCGAAATGGACTATTTATGATCACAGAAACACGATCTACTCCCTTTTCTAAATAGGCAAATTTTGTGCAAGGAAGCTCGGGGCCACCAAAGGGTTAGGCCATATCTGCTTCACCTAGAGACCAATTGAAGAGAAATAAGAGGCTATATAGTCAGTCTTGGCCATTTTTGACTCAATGGTGTAGGTTTCAGTAGTAATGGACCATTTATAGATGTGATATTTCCATCTTGAATTTTAAGGATGCCTAGCGCCACCAGAGGTTTAGGCCATATCTGCTTCACCTGGAGACCAATTGAATAGAAAGAAAAGGCTAGATAGCCATTCTTGTCCATTTTGAGCTCATTGGAATAAGTTTCAGAACCATTTGAGCATTTCTAGATGGGTTTCTAGCAAAGTGAAGCCTATGATTGCTATGGAAAACCAGCGTGTTGAACGCATTCTTGGAGGATTTTGAGATGGATATGATCTTGTAGGGGTCTTCCAGCATCCATATGTTTGTAGCAGCAGCCTTTGAAACATTTCTATATCTATTTCTCATCTTTGTGTTGTATGTGTTTTAGAGAAAAATATTGTTTACGTACTTGAAGTGTTTTAGTACTTGTTGTTGCTCTTTCAAATTGGAAAAAGGGATCTTGATGCAAGATGCCCATGTGTTGCTAATAGTTTCATACTTGATTGTAGGCCAAAAAGTGCAAGGTAAAAGAAACTTTGTAGGATTTTTTTCTTTGTAGGAGAAACTTACCATTTCAGTTTAGCACTTTGATGTACTCTTCATGTTGAAACCTTGATCATAATGAGAATGAATCATGCCTTTAGAGCTAATTCAAGGAGATGTAGCCTTGGAGGGGTGAACTCCTTTAACAATGGATTGTGTATCGTTGTTTATGAATCTTTCCATTCAATGTTTTATGATTTCATGTTTTAAAAGTTGTTCATGGAATTACTGCAAGAAAAACACTTAAAATAAACTCTTAAAATAACTTGTTGTTTAGTAAAAATATTATGTACATAAGAATAAATCATGTTTATATTCTGAAGTGGAACTTAGCAGAGAATTTACTAATACTCTTATATTCATATCATCAAGATGCATTGTTCTGATACTTGGGACACCTTTTCATTCCTTTAAGTGAGTTTTCCAGGATGATTCCAGAGGCACATTATAGTCGGATAGCAGGGTCAAAAGACAATCACAATATTGTAGAAGTATTTTTATTGGCTAAAAATTAGACGGGATGTTTGTAAGTATATCAGGTCTTGCCCTCACTATACCATTTACAAACAAACCATTAATAATAAATGTCTATATGCCCTTTTTCCTACTCCTAATGGGTTTTGGAAATCCATCTCGATGGACTATATGTCTAGCCTTCCTTCTATCAAGCATGGTAAGGACTATGTGATTTGGTTGTTGATATATTTTCTAATATGGCCATCCTGATTGCTTAGAAAAGGAGTATCACATCAGAAGCCATTATCAATCTCTTCCAGTGTGGGTAAATTTTTGGGTCCCATAGAATATCATCTAAATTGGGATAACAAGTTCCCAATAACATTTCGGTTGAGCCTTTCATCATTGCTACATACCAAGGTCACCAAATCAACTTAATTCCACCCCCAAACTAATTTATAGATGAAGGTCATCAAAATGATGACTGCACACACATTTTGAACATGTACAAATCCAAGCATCCATGCAGATGGGATGAGAGTCTCCCATATATTCAACACAACTACAATAGAGCCCTCCATAGCTCAAATGCCCACAACCCCTTTCAAGAGGGAATCAAATATCAACCATTACGTCCCATTGATGTTGCATTTCCCCTTGCAACTACACGGTCAGAGTTTGCACATGTTCAATATGAAGACGACAAAGTTATCAAGTTTATTTAATTAATTCAACACATCTTCTAGGACGTCCATGATATTTTGTAGAAATCCAATACTAAGAATAAAGAACACCATGATTAGCACCGGGTTCCACATAAGTTTTAAGTTCAAGACAATGTTTGTTTAAATCTACAGAAGGAACACATTGTCGTGGACCATCATATTCTTTGACCACTCCAATATGGACCTCACACCATCACCAAGGCTGTGGGTGACAACGCTTTTGAGGTAAGCAGCCCCCCATTCCTTGGCCTAAACTCAATGTTCAATATGGACCACCTTCAACCATACTTTTCACCATTGTTGGACACATGAGACATTCTAGGGAATTTGACACCAAGATACATCAACACATATTGCATTGAACAAGCCAAAATTGATCAAATCATGCACACACAAACTAAGAGAACTCACCATTAGAGGGTCCAAAAATAGTGGGTTGTCAAATCATGCTAGCTCCTACACCAAGCCAAGGGGCTCACTAGGGGCCAAGTTCACCAAAAGTTTCCCCATCCCATAGAGGAACTTAATGCAATGGAAATCATTTCTTCCTATAGGGGAAGATTGATTCAGGTGGATATCAGTGACAACCCACCTATTCCAGTAGCTCACAATATAGTTTTCCTATTTTCGTAGTTTTCTATTTTTGGAAGTCTTTAGGTCTCAAAATTCCAAAGCTTTTTTGAGGCCATAAATGACATTTTTTAGGGAAATGGGTTGAAAAATTCCATAAAATTTTGTCATCAATGAAAATTTCTACTCAAATAGAAATTTACAACAGAATATTATGCATGCTAAACAAATATCATATCCCAAAGTTACAACCCTGGTAAATTGAAATTCTAGCTTATCCCATTAGGGCTCATAAGCCTTTGGTGCTTCAACTCCTAAGGTTAGGTTATTGGGGGTTTATGTTTTTTCATTGCTTATTCGTAATAAAACAGTCTATGAGCCTCATTACAAAAAAGTTCAAGAAGACGTGTAGTTGTGATATTTCTTCTTTTAGATAAGCTACCACCGTTCAACCTAGTTTAATTTCATTATGCATGTATACAATTTCAATGTTTTCAATTTATTAATTAAAGTCAAATTTCAATGTATCTCTGTGTTTTTGTTCTAAATATATATTTATTTTCATTCCCTTCATAAATTCATATCAATATTTTAACAACTTTGATTCATATTACATTCTCTCAAATTTCAATCTCATAAATAAATCAACATAATTTATAGAAACTATACCCAAGGTTGTCAACTATTGAATCACTATACCCACATCTTCTCCTCTAATAAGAATAACATACACATGGATTGATAATCTATAATCTCCCATGCTATGCTTTATGTTATGAAATTATCCTTCATAATCAATATTTCCCCTTTAAATATGCTACTTGGTACATATAAAAATTGATATGCTCAACTAACCTTTTATCAATGAATATATGGCTGATACTTCATTCAACAAGTTGTTCAACCTTTTTATTCATGATGTATGTTACAATATTTTTCATTTAAGCTGCAAACATACATATAAATGCATGGATTAATAAATTTCACTTTTTCTTTATATATGCTATGCAAAAATCCCACATCTATTACATGTTATTTTGGGTTCAAAAATTCTTCCTTTTTCATGTGGCCATGCATCTATCACTCCCCCATTAATATTTTCCAACATGAACAATTTTGTTTCTTAAATTTTATGTCTATTGGAATATTTTCAATTAAAACAAAAAGATATTCTTTTTGTTCATATTTAATCCATTTCCTTGTATAATATTTGAGTGGGTTAAGCCATGGATATTTCCTCCATTTATTAAAGTTGTATACTTATGAGTGGCCATATTTTAGCTTTCAAAATGATGAGGATATTGCATAGTTCCATCAACATTTTCTAAATATTCTAGGCAAAGATCATGTTTAATATCTTCTTTTAATATTTCCACAAAATATTCAAATGAATGTTAACTACTTATGTTATTGAGTGGCATTACTATGTGGATGTCACATAAGGTTTTAAAGGAAAATATTTATATTAGGGAAATCACATCGAATGTGTCTAACCATATCATCTATAACATTTTTGAAATAAGTTTACATTTTTATAAATTATAGACACATGGCATAATCTTAAGTTATATGTTTATACACCCTATTATTAAATATTATTAAACATCGGTTCTTTCTATATATTTTGCATCACATTATACTTATTTGATAAAACAGATTGCTTAATTCTTATTCATGGGTATGTCTTTCTCCTTTTATCCAAATTAGTAGGTTCTACCCAACCCTTTGGTGGTTTTATGCCCCCATTATTACTATTTACGTTATAATATTTTATGAATGTGTTGTTTCATTTAATGTTTAAGGATACAATATCTTTAGCCCCCAAGCCAACAAACATACCATCATCGCACATTTGTTGAAGAATAGTGAACAAAGAAGTTTGCAAAGAGCTTGCACTTATCTTTCTATTAAGGATTACCAGTGTTATTCAAAAGTAAATTTTGTAGAGTATACATGCTATTAAAGTGAGTGTGCTCTATTTTTTCATCTATGCGTCATTTACAGCAATAAACAATCTATATGTCATAACTATTAATTCATTTGGTTTTCTCAATCATAGCCAGTGCATGAGAAGGAGTGTAAAGTAGGGCAAGATATGTTTTGAACATTAATTCCTAAAAATTTGTAGATTGATCCAACTGATAAGAAGCATCATACAATAAATATAACTCCATCATAACTATGGATCTATTATGTGCCAATGGGGATGAAAACATTGTCGTGAAAACCCTTCCTAGATATTAAAAAAAGTAATAAATGTCTTGTTTCTTAAGAGATATAATATCTCTAAATCACAGAGTTTTAAGATATATAATTTCTTAAAAAACTAGAATGAAGTTTTCCCATATTTAATAATATATCTCATTATATACTTTTCTTTAATAGTATATAGTCATTACATATTTATGTCTAATTAAAATATATATGTGTATATGTGTATATAAAATCATATTCATTTTTATTCTATTTTTATTACTTAAGTACTTTGTATTATGTATTTTTATTTGCAATTTATTTCAAGTTGTTTGATATGAACATGTAAGTTAATTCACTTTCACCATTAACATATTAATATTGATATTTTCATTAAGTATTATTATCGAAAACAAGGTAATAAATAATTTGCACTATATCATAAAAAATTAATAAATTAATAATATATTAAAAAATTTCGTGTGTGTGTGTGTATTAATGCCACCATTATTATCACTATATATATTGTTGATATTGAAATATTTTTTTATTATTAACATTTTTTTTTTTAATGATGGACGTTAATTCTATGTTCTCAATTCTAATGTAATTGTGAAAATGTGATTAATATGACTAAGGGAAAAAGAGATGCAAATTACACATTCAAATTATTAATATAATAATAAAAAGAAACCACTTGCTACATGATAGATTGTAATTTTTGGGGTGATAATTTCACAAGAGAGGGCACTAAAAGGGGTCCAAAGGGAAGTTCCACATGTCTAACAATCCAAACATTTATTATTATTAAATTTTAATACCTTTGAATTGTCAAAACAACAATTTAATGCATGGAAGAGGTTGATGGGAAAATTTCACTCACTAATTTATGAAAGCATAGGTTGAATACAATATTTATGAAAAAATGTAGTCAAATCTTATTTGAATAGGAGAGAAGAAAATTTTAATATCTACGATTATGGTTAATCGATTAAAGCCTATTTTACTTGCTTTGATTTCACCTGAAAAAACTGGTTTTGTCAAAGGGCGTCAAACTCTTGATGGAATTATTACAGCTCAGGAGGCTATTCACTCCCTTCATCATCTTAAAGCAAAAGGTATGTTGATTAAGCTTGATTTAGCTAAGGCTTATGATAGTCTTAGTTGGAATTATCTTCGGCATGTTCTTCTCTCCTTTGGTTTTCATGTTCGCTGGGTCCAGTGGGTTATGTCTACCATCTCCTCTGCCCACTTCTCTATCTTGTTAAATGGTTCGCCCTCACGTTCTTTTCCTGCTATGAGGGGACTACGACAGGGTGATCCTCTTTCACCCTTTCTTTTCATTATTGCTGCCGAGTGTCTTGGCTGCCTTATTCAGCAGAATGTTCAGGTTGGTGTTGTGCAAGGGCTTCGTTTATAGGGGCCCCAGGTAACTTTGTCACTTCAAAAAATTGTTGACGATACTCTGTTATTTTGTCAAGCTACTCTTAAGGAATGCCAAGCGATTTGGGCTCTTCTCAATATTTTTATGCGGACTTCTGGGATGATGGTTAATAAGAAGAAATCTAATGTTTTGTTCTTTAATACGCCCCCTCAATCCCAACGTTTTATTACTCGCACTCTTGGTTTTACTGTGGGTGGCTTTCTGTTCAAATATCTTGGTATGCCATTATCGGATACTGTGACCAGAGCTAGTTGTTGGGTAGGACTTCTAACTCGACTTCGGAAACGTATGCTTAACTGGTCTTTTCGGGCCCTTAATCTCCCTAGCAGGGTTATTATTTTGCGTGTTGTTCTTCAGGAAATTCCTATTTATCAATTATCTGGTATGGTTTGCCCTCATAAGACCTGTGCAGAGTTTGTTCGTATTTTTTACGAATTTCCTATGGCAGGGTGTTCAGGATAAGTGGAAATGGACTTTACTTTCCTGGGAAAAAATTAAATTGCCAAAACAAAATGGTGGGCTTGGCTTCTGCGACCCGTTTATTCTTAACCAAGTTATGGGTGCTAAGATATGGTGGCGGTGGTTGCAAGGTTGTGATGCATTGTGGCAGAATATTTGGACTCGCAAGTACCATTTTCCTCTCACAGTTCAGGCACATCTTTGATGCTCTTCTATTCAACGTGGCTAAGGGATATGGAACCTTGCCTCTACTAATCGCCATCTCATCAGACAACACAATTTTTGGGAGATTTGTGATGGTTCTCTTGCAGGGTTTTGGGAGGATTCATGGCAGCAGCGAGAGAAGTTGTTCACCCAGCTTGACTTGGCAGAAATATTTTTATTCACGCGCAGCCCTACTTTTCAGATAGTTCATCATTATTGGGATTTTGAACCTGATTCTTTCTGGCGAAAGTGGAAAACAAAGGCCAATTGGCCACATGCCCCGCATATGTAGCAATGGCATAATTTTGATAAGGAACTTTGTACACGGAAGCTTCTTCTACAGGATGGCCCTGATATTTTGCGTTGGGGGTATAGTCTGAAGGGTATATTTTCGATAAAGGAGGCATATCACTTGCAAGCTTGCCATTCGGCTATCGCTGTTAATCGGCTGTGGAAGAAAATTTGGGGCCTTAAGCATTGGCCGAAGGTTGAACATTTTTTATGGTTAGTTGGTCATGGTCGCATCCTCACTTAGGATCAATTGCAGAGGCGAGGCCTTTCTGGACCCTCTCAGTGTGTGTTTTGCTATTCCTCTTTTGAAACCCTCGAGCACTTATTTAACACTTTTCCTGTTATGGACTGTCTCTTGACTAATGTTCATCAACTGTTCCAGCAAACTGACAAACAGGTTACTAGTATCCTAGAGACCCTTCTCACATGGTGTAAGGGGAATTATAAAATTCCTATTGCTAACAGAGCTTGGGTTCTGATTGTTGGTTTTCTCCTCTGGTTTGAGTGGAACGAGCAAAATCGTCGAATTTTTCAGGGTTGCTGTCGCTCCTCAAGATACTTGGCACCTCATTAAGCAAGCCATCGGGGAGACAATTTTGGCTCAAAAATGGGATCATGAGGATTGGATGGTTTCAGATTCGGAGTGACGTATCCTTCATCACCTTGATCTTGTGGAAGACATGGTCGCACCTTCCTGTTGGAAACCGTAGGCCTTACCTTCTCCGATTTGTAGTATGTTTGTTCGTCCTAAGCCGTGTTTTATTAAATTAAACTACGATGGTGCTTCTAAGGGTAATCCAGGGCAATCTGGAGCTGGTGGTTTATTCAGGGATTGCTCTGGCATGACTCTGCAGGTCTATGCCAATGAGCTTGGGTATGCAACAAACAACGAAGCTGAGTTGCTTGCTGTGAAGGTTGGCCTAGACATTGCTCACTGGGAACATTACAATCGGCTTGAGATAGAGGGGGATTCTGCTATGATCATGGACATCCTCACTAAACTTGTCTGTGGATCACATTAGGATTCTATTGCTGAAATCTGGAGAACTACAAGAATTATCCAAGACATACAACAGCAAATTTGACATATAGACTACCTCATACCTCTGCATGTTCAGTGCGATGGCAATCAGGCTACTGATTTTCTTGCCAATTTGGCGACTCATCATGCTCATGGCTCTGTGGATGAGTTATGGCGTTGGGAGTCACTGCAGGTTATGCCGTCTCTCCAGACTATTTTAATAAAGGATCTACGTGATGCTTCTTTGCATTCTGGTTCTCCACGTTTGGGTGGTGCTATGCATCGAACTTTGGGCGCCTCCCTGCACACTCGCTCTTACATGAGTGATTTTCCCGATTGACGTAATGTGGCTCTAGCTTGCCGTAGTGGTAGTGGGTTTACTGCACCCGTACTCCAGCCACGTGGTGGGCACATGCAACGGGATTATGTGGCTCTTCGACGAGATGGTCACCACCTTCCCTCTTAAATGCTCATTGTATGTTCCAGCTTGCAGCTGGCTTGTCTAGCTCATCTGTCAAGGCTTTTTGGGGTTTTGTGTTGATGGTGCGGGATTATGTTATCCTAGAATGTTTTCCCCTTCCCTATCATTTGTTCTTTCTTGTCTTTCACTCTTTTGTGCATTGGTGTCTGTAGCGGAGGTGTCGTGAGCCAGGGTTACAAGGTGACAGACTGTTTCTACATTTGGTATGTATTATCTCTGCTATTTCTTCTCACCATGCGCCTGCAGATTCATGCCATAGTCTTTTTAGAACTATTGTGGGAATGGTGGTTTGGAAGATTTTGGTTGGAGGTTTTGCTGCAGCAGTTATATGCTTCTCATTTCTCTGTTACTCTGTTTCTTGGCCTTCTGCTGCATAACTTATTGGGCATTTTCTCTTTCTAATGGGGTCTTATCATCCATCACATGCATGCCTTCTTGCTGCAGGGTTGGCTTTCTAGCTCTGTTATTTCTTACCCCCCTATGTCTGGGAGCTCGACTAGGGTGTTTTGGCTGATTATTGGCACTTGCTGTATTGGGTTTTTCTTTTCCGTAGTATGTATGCCCTCATGCAGCTGGGTTCGTGTTGTGCCTCTGTTATTGTTTCATCCTATTGTCTTTTTGTATCATGTGGGGGTTTTGCGGATAGTTCGAGTCGCGGCTCTGTTACTCGCGCCATCAACATAAAGGTTTCTTGTGTTAACAGCCCTTTTCATTCCTCTCTCCATGGCTGGTTGTGGTCGGAAGTCAGTTGGTAATTCCAGTGTGCATGCTTTTGTTTCTCCATCTCAGAAGCGTGGACGTAAACCACTTGAAGAACACTTGGAGCCTTTGGTTCATACTTTTCTACATGACATACCCCCCTCTATTCGTCAACAGATTTTTAATTGGGAATCTGGGTTCTTAGCTCCCTCTTCTGCTCAGACGGATTTCATTGCTGAAGACATGCAGGATGTTGCTCCTGATACGGGTCATACCAAGGGGCGAACTTCCTTATATGAGCATACTGTGTGCACCTATTGGGTTATTAAGTGCCTTCATGTTAAGGCCATTGTCTCAATTCCAGAGCCTAATTCTGATTCTAAAATTGAGGCCATGCTTGCTGACATTAACAGGAATATTTAGGAGATCAATTTGCGGCAGCTACATCAATATACTCGTCTTTCCAGGCTAGAAAAGGAGGTTAAAGCTCTCGCTCAACACCCTGTTGAGCTCCCTGCTACTACTGGTACTGCCCCTGCTCCTGTTGATTCTGAAGAGGATTGATTTTCTTTCCTGTTCTTAGTTGTTGTTCTTGGTTTTATGTAGGTTCTTTACTCTTTCTGCTCAGATTTTGGACATCCTTTGCTTCTTGTATTATCTTCAGTATAGACAGTTAAGACTCTTGTTGCTAAGACTATTTATGTTCTGGATGAACTATTTTGCACTTCGATGGCCTAAATACTTGGTTTCCTCTGGGCAGGTTGCGGTCTAGCTCTGTATTTGTTTGGCCTTTTCCCGGAAATAATTAATAGAAAACCGCAGGTACTACTTTAGCTTACAAAAAAAAACTAGTCAAAGCTTAACAGAAGAATAAGAGAGAATATTTTTTTTATGTGATAGTCAAAGCTTATTTAAATAAGTGAGAATATAGTTCCTATGTGAGAGTCAAATATTATTTGAATAAAAGATAAAATAGTTTTTGAAAGACTTTTGGACAACTAGAAGAAGTTGGGTGCTAGGAAAGGAAAGAAAACATGTTGTATATGGTAAAATAATCTGAATGACAATTTTACATTTTGGAGAGGAGATAATGACGAAACAAAACCGACCATCCTATAAGTGAATTTTTAATTGAGTTAGAAATATGATAGTTGATTATTGTGTATGGACAATGGACAACCAAGAAAGCTAGTTATCCTTTTGGATTCATAGTCTCAACTTGGGGTGACTTGTTGTTGATATATGTGGAACTAAAAGGCTATGATTAGGAGGAATGTCCCTAATATGCAGTCAACTATAGGGTCTACAATCTTTAGGGTCTAAAATCTTTCCTCCTCTCTGTAAACTACATCACAATTGGATGATGGGATTTAAACCTTGAATCTCTCTTTTTCTCGTGAATAACATTACTTCAATCACTAATTGAGCTGGCCTAGAAGAAAGATTTGAAATAGATATTAGATACATGAGTATTTCTAAAAATGTTGTAATCACTCAATGAATTTTAATATCAAAATTATATCAGTAAATTTAGAATAGTATGTTTAATTCAAAACATTTAGAGATATGACACATTTTCCTACATTATAATAAATTATAAAAAGTGAGTTATAATAAATGTTAAAAAAATATGTTAAATTAAAATATCATTAATTCATTAACAATTTAAAAAAAAAAAAAAATATTTATATATTAAACTGAAATATAATTAATCCATTAATGTAAAAAAGTTATAATTTCTTACTATTAACTCGAAGAATAAGAAAACACCTAATATCTGGCGAAATAAGCTACAAAATTTTAAGAAAAATATTTGTTTTAATAAATATAAAATAAACACCTAATAGTGAAATAAGACTCCAAAATATTAAGTAAAATATTTGTTTTAATAAATGTAAAATAACAAATAAAATATTTGGTAATTTACTTATTTTTCTATTAAATATACAATAGCAAACAATTTGGAAATTAATAAAGAGCCTTATAACCCTCAAATTAAATTAATATATTTATAAAACATCAATAAATTAAATTAATATATTTAAAAAATATTGATATGAATTCAACATAAGAGGAAGAAACGAGTGACGAATTGTTCCATGTGGTCCCTCGCCTTCGAGCCCTGCAGGAACATTGGAAGGCTGAGGGACTCCTCCATCCCGGCAGGCTAAAAGACTACGACTAACAAGATACTTACAATATCTACGGATAACTTTGATTCATTCATTTGACTACAGTTAACTAATAACTTAACCAAACAATATAATTTAATTAATTAACAATAATAAGATTTAGGATTTTTGTGATTCATAATATATATAAATGCTTTTCGGATTAATCACATTATTAGGATTCCGTCGACATTTCAAACCATAAAATGTGGTACATCTTTAGAACAAGGTGAAAAATGAAATTGATCTCATTGAATAAATGGTAAGAATGCATTCAAACCATCTAATGTGTACATCCTCAAAACAAAGTGAAGAAAGAAATTGATCTCATTGAATAAATAATAAGAATGCGCTATTAAAACTAGCCCTTATTTAACAAGATTATTTAATTAGTTAGAAAATCATTTTTTTTAATTATTTAAAAATATTACTCATAAGATCAATGAATAATATAATAATTTAGTAAAATTAAATTATAAAATTAATATAATAAGAGAGTAGGGGTAAATAATAGTATAAGAAATAATCTTAAAATATTTAAGTTATTAAGAGATATTAATAAGAGGTAAATAAATAATATAGACTAATATAAAAGGAAAGATAAAATTATAATTATTAAAATAAGTGGGAGGGACCAAAAAATAATATATCCACACACATATATATATATAAAGCTAAGAATCAATATTATAATATAGTTCAAGGGATTATATATAACAAAAGGAAATTGACTAAGAACACATATATATAAAGCTGAGAATCAATATTATAATATAGTTCAAGGGATTATATATAACAAAAGGAAATTGACTAAGAACATAAACTAGAGAAAAAGAAAACAAGGATAAAAATAGAAGAGGAAAAATCAAATCAAAGGGACGTAGAGAAACAAATACAAAAGGCGGAAGGAATTCAACGCAGGGGGGAGGAATCATCTTGACAGGGCTAGAGTATAACTCTTACTTAATTTCCACCCATCATCTCTGTTGAGATTCTTAGGATGTCTCTCAATTTCAATAGCCTCCCTCAGCGCTATGATGGAAGTGATCCACCTTCGCAATTACTTTGGAGTCTTCAATGCATACATGGTGACATGATTTCCCAGCATGCTTCGCAAGAGATGAAGTGCGGGATTGACTATGCCTAATGTCTGCAGCATGCTCATAGATTCTCTATCTAATGGATCAACAAGTTTCCCCAATATAGGGAGTACCACTGGAGCAAGTTACTAAATAAACACCTTTCATGTCCTTTGGGTCTATAGGGTCCTTGACAGATTCGACCGTGCCTAATTTCTACAGCATGCTCAAGAATTCTCTCGGATCTATAAAGGGCCTATAGACCCAAAGGACATGAAAGGTGTTTATTTAGTACCATGCTCCTGTGGTACTCCCTATATTGGGGAAACTGGTCGATCCATTAAAAAGAGAATCCATGAACATGTTGTAGACATTAGGCAAATTCGATCCCGCACCTCAGGTCTTGTGGAGCATGCTAAGAAATTGTGTCACCATGTGTGCATTGAAGACTCCAAATTCATTTCTAAGGTGGATCCCTTCCATCATAGAAAGTCGAGGGAGGCTATTGAAATTAAGTAAGAGTTGTACTCGAGCCCTCTCAAGGGATAAGTAAAGAATCTCAACGAAGATGATGGGTGGAAATTAAGTAAGAGCTGGACTCGAGCCCTCTGAAGGTGATTCCTCCCCTATATGTTGATTTTCTTTCGCCATTTGTCTTTGTTTCTGTCTCCTCTCTGATTTTATTCCGATCTCTTTGATTTGATTTTTCCTCTTCTATTTTTATCCTTGTTTTCTTTATATATATATATAGAGAGAGTCTCCTATCCTCTTACTTACTCCTACTCCCTTATTATATTAATTTTATAATTTAATCATTTTACTAAATTATTATATTATTCATTTACTTTTATGAATAATATTTTTAAATAAATAAATAAACTTTTAATTTTTTAAGTAATTAACTAAGATTGTTAAATAATGCTTCCTTATTATATTAATTTTATAATGTAATCATTTTACTAAATTATTATATTATTTTTTTGATCTTTATCAATAATATTTTTAAAATTTTTAATTTTCTAACTAATTAATTAACCATATTAAAATATTAAATGGTTCTAAATTTATTCAAGGAGATCAATTTCTTTCTTCATCTTTTCGTGAAAATAAACCGTATTAAATAGTTAGGAACGTCCACGAAATCTTATAAAATAATAAAATAATAATGTAAAAAAAACCAAAGGTAAAATAATCAACGCTTAGAACTGTAACTTAGATAATAAAATAATCAACGGGCAGAACTATAACGGGGATCATAAAATTTGGACGCTACGTTGTTATATTTAGTTTCCAAAAGATCTTTGACCCTATAAGTTGGTCAGATTTACCACGCCATGACATAAAATCCTCCTCTTTTCGACAAACTCCCACCGCATGGAAAGCCAAACGACTTTGAACATTGAATTTTGTGTTACTGCAACAAAATTGGAATCCCTTGCATGATGTTTGACGATGCTTCCTACCGTGACAATGTTTGTAAATTTGAACCCCATTGAAAAACCAGTTATATTATTATTCGTCCCATCCATTCGCTCAACACAGACTCACAGAGCAGGTTAAACACAAAGACAGCGAGAGGGAGTTGGGTGCTAGGAAAGAAATAGAGCTAGTTTAAACAAACAGGCAGCCATCTTTATTTGGATTTAACATTCCGGGAATGCAGAAATAGAAAAGGAAAGAACGACCAGAAAGCAAGATCCATGAGGAACGTGGAGCAGTTTCTTTCTCGATTTTTTGATCAAATCATATTGAACGTATTCGGGATTTGCATATCCTGCAGAAATATCTCGCATATACCACTGAGATAACCCCGCCACTGCGGTGATAATCCACCTATTCTATGATAACTGGCATATCTTATGGTGATAAATCGCGCATCAAATAATAATTCGCATATTCTGCCGTGATAAACCGCGTATTCGATGATAATTCGCATATACAATGATACCGCGTGTATCTATACACACAAGAATACAAGAATATAAGATGGCCAGTCTCGGCTTTGTGGGGTTGCCTCCTAAGGAAAACTGGAGGCAATAGGGAGCCACTCTGTAGAGTTCATGGGCTGCTGGGCGGAGAAGGCGTTATAGGTGGATGAATGCAAGGGAAACATGTATGATAGTTTACAATGGCTACCGTGGAGGGGGTGTTTGATGGTGTGGTGCCTGGTTTGGTGTTTTTAGCTGGAACCCATTAAGGACAATTTGTTGTTGCATTTGGGGACAATTTGTTGTTGCATTTGGTGGCTATGTTGAATGTTTCTAGCTGGAACCCAATGACAACAAACTGATGTTGGTTTTGGTGGCTATTGTTGATGTTCTTTAGCTGGAACCCTTCTGTGGACAATTTGTTGTTGCTTTGGTGGCTATTACTGAACCTTGAGTGCTACAGTTTTTCCTGAGTGAAGTCTGGTTGTGTTTTTTGGTTAGGTGCCTGGTTAGGAGGTTTTAGCTCATACCAATGTGGACAATTTGTTGATGCTTTTGGTGGCTTATGTTGAATGTTTTTAGCTGGTACCCAACGACGACAACTTGATGTTGGTTTTGGTGGCTATTTTTGAATGTTTTTCTAGCTGGAACCCAATTGTTGACATTTTGTTGATGCTATTGGTGGCTATTACTGAATCATCAGTGCAGTAGTTTTTAGTTTTTTCGTTGGCACAGAACGATGGCTTCCCAGTGCATGTTCTGGTTATTGGTGCCCCGGTCTTACTCATGCTGCCTGCGACGCTGAATGTTGTCGCATGCTCAAGTCGCTTTCTTGTGGGGATTTGTTTGGAGGATGCTTTGGGTTGAGGATGTAGGTTGTGGGAGGACTGGAGGTGAAGCTGTGATAGCTTGGAGAAGTAGAGAAGAAAAGCATTAGATTGGGTGTGGTATTAGTTTGCTTGTGAGAGGGGGTAGATGGTGCTGGTGGCTATGCAAGAGATACGATGGACAATAGGGCAAATGGGCTCTCGTTGCTTGTCTGAATATTGATCCTACTGAGCTCCTCGATTTTCGCTGTTCAGGGTAGAGAGGGCCACTGCGTTGACTGGGCCTATGTTCTGGTTTTCGGAGTTTGGCCCATGGCTACCTTGTCTCTCTAGGCGCTCCGTTATCCATTGAATTTTTCGATGGTTATGTCCCTCTGGTTTAGATTTGGGAGTTTTCTTTCTCTCTGGTCGGTTTTTTGGCACCGAGGATTGTGGAAGCTGCGGGTGTGGGGTGCTTATCATATTACGCCCTTAGGGACCTGTCTTTGCGGGCGATGGTGGATTTTCCCTGGATGCCATGACTGATGTTACTGCCAATGCTGAGGGCTCTCTGGTTTTTCCGGTTAGTCATTTGTTTTTCCGGCTAATTTGAATTGTTTCCCGGGGTATTGGCATTTCGAGATTCCCATCCCAAAATCCGTCTGACATCGGCGGCGATATAGATTTATTGGCCAATGTTGGACAGTTGTCACATTTGTTGACATCTTCATTTATTGTACTCCTATTTATGATCCCCGGAGAGTGACCGTTCACCAACTCAACAGTGTTCGGTCATTTGTTTCTGGGATTGTATTTTTATTGGATTTCGATCTGGGTGCCTCTATTTATGAGCTGCGGCATGTTTCAGCTGTTAATCCTAAATAGGAGATCTCCCATATCCAGAATCTGGGATCTGACTTTCTTCTCCGTCATTATCTGTACTAGCTTTGGGATCGTGGTTTATTGTTATTCGGGCATGCTGCATTATAGATCTCTGGATTTACGACCTGACTGCCACTAATTCCTTCTCCGATGTTCCTTGTATCCACGATGGATCCCGGAGTTAATCAGTTTTTTGATTTTTCGATTTCTGCTGCATTAGGTATAAGCAAGGACCAGGAGGCCGATGTGTTCATTATTCGTCAGGACATCTCATATCCTTTCGATCCTGGATCTGAAGGGCATGCCGGTCTTGGTAGGATGAAGTAAGGTGTCAGATCTCCGGATCGAGCTGGGGAGCCGGATCTCCCCCAATCATGGCGATCAGTCTCATCGTTGTTCGGGTGCTATTTTGTTTTCAGGACAGTTTATCTTTCATCAAGCGATCCTGTTTTGGTGTGCAGGGTTTTTGGTTTTGTCCAGGGCTAGTTTTCTTCTTCAAGCGAACCTGGCATATTCATCAAGCGAGTCGGATTTCCATATGTCATGCGTGCATGATGAATTTCAAGCGAGCCAGTTCTACTATACAAAGGGATGATCTCGTGAGTATGTTTTATACTACCCGTTATATTGTTGGCCATGAACATCGAATAACTTCTCTTCAAAAGTGTATTATGGATGTATTTGGTATATGGGGTTTTCTCGCTATTTTAAATAACAGTTTGAGAATGTATTGATGATCATGTACTGTCATATATTTCTTTTAATATATACAGCGTTTTTTTCCTTCTGAAAAAAAAAAAGAATACAAGAATATAAATAGGAAGGTATCTATATACAAGAATATTCATAGGAAGGTATCTATACACATGAGAAAGTAAGTTACACATAGAAGAGGTTTCTATACACATATGAATATTCATAAATAGAAAGAAGAATAAGGTAGAACCTTGAAGTTAAAGGTAAAGGGATATAAACACAGTATTCATTAATAAAAGATAATTATACTAAGATAGAAAAATAAATGCAACAAAAATAATTAGGATAGAAAAATAACGTGAGAAAGTAACTAACATATAGAAGAATATAGATAGGAAGGTATCTATACACATAAGAATATTCATAAATAGAAAGAAGAATAACGTACAACCTTGAAGTTAAAGATAAAAGAATATAAACATAGTATTCATTAATACAAGATAACTATACTGAGATAGAAAAATAAATGCAACAAAAATAACGTGAGAAAGTAACAGATAGAAGAATATAAATAGGAAGATATTTATACACATAAGAATATACTTAGATAGAAAAATAAATGCAACAAAAATAACGTGAGAAAGTAAGTAACACATAGAAGAATGTAAATAGGAAGGTATCTATACACATAAGAATATTCATAAATAGGAAGAAGAATAAGGTAGACCCTTGACGTTAAAGATAAAAGAATATAAACACAGTATTCATTAATAAAAAGAAGAAAATTTAAGTTGGCATATTGTTTCAAGTTAATAATTGGAAAGATATGTTTTAATTAAACTAAGTTTATAGAGATTTAGATTTGGCTAGAGTGTTTTATAATTTTCTTTACGAATAACATATAAATATATTGTAAAGGTCAAAATTACATATTAAATGAAAAAATTATATATTGAAATTGATGATTTATTTACATTTCTTAACTTTTACAAAAAAAAATAATTTGTTTTTGCACTTTTTAAAACAATAATATTAAGGCTTTTATTCTAATTCATTCCTTATATTACAAGAGAATTTAGTAGCCCTTGATCGGGGTGCCAAGTGTGTTGAGGGAGGTGTCAGGTAGCAGGAGGCCATGCGAGCCTCACATAATAATGCAGTCGACACGTGTTGGAAGTGGTGGGCGGCTCAACCCACACCTAATAAAGACAACACTTAATGTGGATGGAGGACAACTAGGAATGTTAGAGAATTTTTGTGAAAAATGTTGACGTTGGAGGGAGAAAAGGTTGGGTAGAAGGCTTATTTTAGTTAATTAACTTATGAATGTTGAGCAGGAAATGAAGGCGTTTGGGCAAAATGTTGTTGGGAAGAGGAGGGCATTTACAGACACCACGCATCACCTCGAGTATGTTTTCATACCTTGTCTCTTACCGAGTATGGTTGTCTCTGAAAGAAGAGGAGGAGTTATTTTGTATGCTCTAAATCTTTTTCTTGTAACTGGAATGGATTCATAACGCCCTGGTTTAGTCGAGATGTTTATATGGGAATATGCTTTGTCTCAAAGGGCTTCCACATGTTTACCAATGTTGATAGATCTTCCCATTCTGGTCTTTGTTTTTTAATTCCTCTTGGAGATTATGCTAAGTACTTCATCATGATTCCCTTAGCATCCTTTATTCTGTTGGTCATGTTAATTTCATAATGTACAATGATAGCCTCTGTATCCCAGGCATGAATATTGTAATGGAGGTGGTGGGAAAGGGTGATGGGAAACCTTGAAACCCGATTCCTACTGTTATGAGACTTTCTTTGATAACCGTGCATGTCATTTCTATAGCTATGCATGTAAATTCTATAGCCCTGCATGTATAGCTCTACATGTCAATTCTATAGCCTCCACGTAAAAATTTTAGTTCTGCAAACCAATTATATGAATTTGTATGCATGTCTTACAATGACCTTTTGGGATATAGGGGGTCTGCTAATTTCGTCATTAGGGTCGGGGGTAAATTGCTAAGTTTGGAAGACTCCAAAATGTTGTCCAGTGGGGGCATTCACTCAATAACCAAGCAGGGTGAGACTGTTTTCTTGGGATTCATGCAATTAGTGGACCCAATCTCTGGTTATAGTATTTCTCAGGGCTTTGTCTCACTGTTTGAGGTCAGTGGTAATATACGGCTCTTGTATGTTACATCTTTACTCTGTGTCCATGTTGAGAAGTGGAACTATTACAAAATTTTGAATGCAGAGCCATGCTCACGAGGACTTGATTGGGGTAGTGATGGGTATGAGTAGTGTATAACACTCTCAGATCCGTTTAAGAGGGTGTTTCTGGTTGAAAAGAGGAAAGATTCCCGAGATAGGGGAATCTGGACAAAAGAACAGGAGAATATTAATACGGCTGAGGTGGAGACCCTCAATAGACAAGATAATATTCTATGTAGACCAACTAAATCTAATGGTGTTACTTTGTTTCCTTGTACAGATCTTTTAGAATCTCTCACCCTAAAGCCTTTGCACGTCGGGGGAGAACCCTTGTGTGGATTCGGGTGAACGTACAAGGAAGGAAACAGACCTACCAGAAAAAGAGAAGATAAGGAAAAAGTGGGGCCCAGTAAAAGGGGCAGAAAACATGGAAAGGAAATTATGTAGATCCTCTTCCATGCCTATGTAGTGGGGACATGATGCAGGGGCATTAGGCTCAAAAGTTACTTTGTACATAAATAGACATAGGGGGTCCCATGTTCTTTGAATTTCTTGTAAATATTAAAAATTTGAATATTTTGGTAGGGAATTGTAATTGTTCTCAAGCTATCTTGAGAACATGAGAATTGCTTAAGATAGGAATACGAAGAGTCAGTTTAGGATCAGTCAACTATTGAGTCTAAATTCAGGAATTGAGAATGCTAAGAGTTGCTGAACTGTTTGGAGACCTGAACCGATTCAGGTCATCCTTGTGGTATAAATGTAACCCTAAAGAGTCAGAGAGAGGGAGAGAGAGTTGGAGAGTTAGAGAACCTCTTCAGCAACAGAGTAGGAGGATAATGGCCACTAAACTGAATATCTGGCCTATCATGAAATTGTAAGAATTTTCTTTTGAGATTTATCGCCTGTATGTATATATATATCTATTTTGGAGAATTGTTTATAAATCCCGTGTGTGACTTTATGTCTTCTTGGTCGAATCGTATGAGGAAATTATCTCAGTGTAACTGTGCATTTCTTGTTTAAACTCTGTGTGGGGAATACCTTGCGTGTTTGTACATTCGTTGATTATTTATGTTCTAATTCTCTGTAATTATGTATAGTATGAATCTCTGCGTATGAAGCTAAAAGTGAAACCCTGTTGAGGAATCATGGTGGTGGGATTCGAATTCCAGGCAGAGACCTTCTTGTGATGAAGAACTAGCTTAGTTTGATATTTGCAATCATGGAATTATTTGGTTGAATATTTGAGGGGTGTCTCGAGTACTGTGAGGTGAGCTGATATATAAGCCGAAGCATTGATTCGAAAGGAATCGACGCTTCCAAAAACAGAGCATCTAATTCAAGCGCAAGAGATTTTCACCTAATAAGTGAAGCTGTGTATCGAGGAAAATTCTTGAATGTTTAATTTGAAAGCTGAGGAAAACCTTAAGTGAAAGGCGGAGGAACCTGAGCGTAACGGAGTACAGGGGAACCTGGCGTGTCGAGGAAGCAGAACCATGACCAGATGAACAGTGAAGGCGGTTTCTAGTTTTCATCACACCACCTTTACACGGTGAGCGGTATTTGAGGAATTGGGAGCGACTCCATAGGACGAGCGACACGTGTCACCGAGCGAATTTTCAAAACCACTCTCACTGCGCGTCATCGTGCATTATCATCCGCGCACCTTCGCCGAGTGATATCCGTCCGATCAAATGAAGCGAGGCGATGTGAAAACAACAGTTGGATGGCGCGTGGATTTAACGAAGGTATGAATTGGGTTGCGTGTTGACTCCATGTTGGAAAATGCATTGTATGTGTGGGGCCAAATCAAAGTTCTAATTGATCAGGATTGTTTGACTAAGGTTGCAAGATAACAAAGGTATGCTGATTATTGTCGAGCTTCGTTGTAACGTTTTCGATAATTGAAGAAGGTTGTAATATATATATGGATATATTACATATAATGGTTGGCGCAATATGAAATATGTGATGTAGTGAACATGGTTTAATATATGTACCTACCAAGGGTTATATGATATGGTTGATTTATATCAAGAACATGCTGAGTTGCCCAAATTGTGAGTTGATTGGGCAAGAAATTTTGAATGGAATTGTACACACAGTTTGATGAAAGGTTGAGCTAAACTGGGACTGTGGATGACCCCGCCGTTAAGTGGTATCGGAGCTATAGGAGTAGCTCTTTTTGAAAAGTCCAAGTTTGGTGAATGCAAGGAAACCAGACTTGTGGGAAACTGATAAGATTGTAGCCTACAGAAGGTGATTGCAGAATTGCAGAGTCCAATTGGAGGACAAGAGTTTTGAAGACTACAAATTTGAAGAAGGAAGATTAGGCAGCAAAGTACACAGAATCATAGTGAACAGGATTTGCAGGATGAGTGGAGGACAGGATCATGATCTTGCAGGTAATTAACTTTAATCTGATTTGAAATTGGAATTGCAGAGTTATGGTTGCTGAAAATTGAAGACAACGTTTGATAGTGAAGATAGTGAGCCTGGTATTCAGCTAGAGGTTGGATAAAGGGTACAATTGCAGTGTTCTCAAGAGAAATGAGTAGTTTTTAACTCTGGTTGAAGGATTGTTTGCAGAAGTCAGAGTGTGGAAAATTGAAGACATCTCAGCAGAAGTAGATCACAGAAAAATCCAGCAGTGATAGAAGAATCCAGCAAGGGATTATTAGTGCAGAAAGAGTGATAGAAGAATCCAACAAGGGATTCTTAGTGCAGAAAGAGTGTGGCAGAACCTGGAAGATTCCCAACAGAGGTTGGATGACATAAGAAAAGAGGTGTTCTTGAGAAAGTTGTAGAGTGAAGCCTAGTGAGCAAAAGAGAGTGCTCAGAAGGTTCCTACAGAGAGGGGACTAGTACTTTCCAAAAGCCAGATGCAGAGGAAGGGATTGGTGAGGTAAGTTGCAGCAAGAGAGCTTGCTGTTGCAGAGGCTTAGTGCAGCTTGCGATTGAATAACTCCTATAGAAGAAAATGGCTACTAAGAGCCATATCAGAGACTACAGAGATTGCAGAGGTTCTGAGAGAGGCCACAAGAGAAGAAGGAAAGAAGATGCCAAAGAAAATGACATGAAGAAGAAATCCACAGATGAAGAATGGCAGAAATAATTAGCTGAGATCAGGGAAGAGTTCAACAGATTGAAACTGAGGATAGAAGAAAGCCAGAGAGTTGGTTGGCTCCTGAGGAATAACGTGAAATGGCAACCATTACAGTTGAGGTTGAGGCAAAATAAGATTGCCTTATTAAGAGAAGAACTCAGAGCAGCTGAGTTGAAAGAAGAATTTTTTACTTGTGAAGCAGAACAGAACATAGGTGAAGAGTGGAGACCTGCAAGAGATCTTGTGAGACAAAGTGAAGACTTGAGGCAGCAAGAATCTTGTCTTGCTGAGGAGGAAATAATTAAGGAATTCTTGAGTTGTTGGACAAGTCCAAATGATGTAGGGGCTTGTGTTCTTGAGTCTGACAAATTTGAAGTGATGAAAGACTCCACAGAGGAAGAAGAACCCAGAGTTCTTGAGGCAAGAATGGAAACTGAAGATTCCATGTTCAGAACTGTTCAAAAGGAAGTGCTTGATGAAGCAACCAAGACTGAAAAGTCTTGTGATTTGAAAACTAAAAAGTTGTGTGTGTTTGCAGGTACATCACTAGGAGATGAACAAGCTTCAGAGTTTGTTAGTGAGAAGAAGACATTGAATCTGAAATCTGTTCAAATCAATGTTGAGATAGTGAGATCTCAGGGAGAGATGAAGGCAGAAGGTTCAAATGAAGATATCCAGTAGAATGTTGAAGCTGAGAGAGAAGTACCCGCAGAGGATTGGTAAAGAACTAGCAGAGGCATAAAAGGCTGTGTAAGGTTCCTGAAATATACTCCTATTGAAGTTGCTGAGTTATATAGGAGGTTGGATTCTCAGAGAAGAGAATTGGAGAAGTAGGGGACCCATGCACAAGATGGTTTGCTGACGGAACAAGGCAGGAATATCTTCATGGATGGATTTCATGGGGCAGATGATGGGAGAAAAGTGAGACTAGCTGACAGTCTCATGAAGGATGCAGATCAACATGCTGAGGTGCTGACAGAAGGTTTGGAAAGGAGTTCTGCACAACATACTGATGTGTTGTCAGAGGAAAAAAAGGCATTGAAGCATTGGAACTTTACTGCTGATGATCCATGTGTTAATCATGCAGAGAAAGATGATGAAGAATTTCTGAGCCTTGAACCAGACTTAGAATTTTCGGGAGAGGAATTCGTGACTAGGTCATCAATTGGGACCATTGAGTCTCATGGTTTTAACACTGACAGTTTTTTTATGTGTACAGGTGATGCAGAAGACAATTCATCCTTTGAAATTGTCTTGAGAGAAGAAAAATTGTTGCTGAAGGAGGATGGGACAACCTTGTCTCATATGCAGGAATCTGTCACTGTCATTGACAGAGAAGAATTGGCTAGACTGATGGGCCAAGAGCAGACTGATGAAAAGATTTTAAAAGCTGCTGAAGGGAAGCAGAATCAGCATTCCATGCTGACAGAAGATGAAGATATAGTGGCTAGAGAACTTGATTTGATTGCTGAAGTCAATCAAGGAGATGAGAGGCAATTTCTGAAGATTGCCCACAAAGAAGAAGAAAATGCCGAGTCTAACTTCCAGCATGTTGAAGATGTAAATCAAACACAGGAGAAATGGCTGAACTGTTTGCTGGGAGCATTTGAAGAAGAAAAAGGGATTGCAAACCCTGGAGAAAGGATGCCTGAAGCTGTGAAGAAAAGAGGAGCAGATACTAGCTTTCAAAATCAAATTCTGTTTACTGGTATACTAGATGAGTATGTCACTGCTGGTAGGAAATTAAATGGTGAATTGTTTCCTGAGAATGAATTTGCAGATGATGAACAGAAGAAAGGTGTTGTAGAGGGACAGGAAGGAGAGGCAGCAACACCCATGGTGGTAGCAGATGCAACATGGTGGATGACACCTGCAGAAGTAGTAAAGATGTTGATAGCATGTGAGACTGCAAGAGCAGCAATATTGGTAGCGACAGAGATTGAAAGCAGCAGTAGAGGGCAGGATAAATTCCAGCTAGAGGATAAGCTAGACATGGAGATTGAATACATCAGAAGACTGACAGTAAGGGTGTCTATGAAGTAGTAGAAAGCAGCAAGGAAACAAAAGGATATTTGTATAGGGAGGACAAAAGTAGATAGTGAAACTATAGCTGGAGGTGACTTACAGAACAAAGTCTAGAAGCCTGGAGAAGATCTGTTGAAGAATGATGGAGCTGATGGACAGCAACAAAACCAAGTATGGGATCCTGGAGGCAGAGACGAAGACGCATGATTAGGAGATCATGAATAATTTGAAGCTTGGGAGTCTGATGCAGGGGCATTAGGCTCAAAAGTTACTTTGTACATAAATAGACATAGGGGGTCCCATGTTCTTTGAATTTCTTGTAAATATTAACATTTTGAATATTTTGGTAGGGAATTGTAATTGTTCTCAAGCTATTTTGAGAACATGAGAATTGGTTAAGATAGGAATACGAAGAGTCAGTTTAGGATCAGTCATCTATTGAGTCTAAATTCAGGAATTGAGAATGCTAAGAGTTGTTGAACTGTTTGGAGACCTGAACCGATTCAGGTCATCCTTGTGGTATAAATGTAACCCTGAAGAGTCAGAGAGAGGGAGAGAGAGTTGGAGAGTTAGAGAACCTCTTCAGCAACAGAGTAGGAGGATAATGGCCA
Organism: Pinus albicaulis; assembly: GCA_034641835.2. Classification (NCBI taxonomy): domain Eukaryota; kingdom Viridiplantae; phylum Streptophyta; class Pinopsida; order Pinales; family Pinaceae; genus Pinus; species Pinus albicaulis. The sequence continues at coordinate 277,305,618 of CM076581.1, forward strand.
TTAAACTGAATATCTGGCCTGTCATGAAATTGTAAGAATTTTCTTTTGAGATTTATCACCTTTATGTATATATATCTATTTTGGAGAATTTTTTATAAATCCCATGTGTGACTTTATGTATTCTTGGTCGAATCGTATGAGGAAATTATCTCAGTGTAACTGTGCATTTGTTGTTTAAACTCTGTGTGGGGAATACCTTGCATGTTTTTACGTTCGTCGATTATTTCTGTTCTAATTCTCTGTAATTATGTATAGTATGAATCTCTGCGTATAAAGCTAAAAGTGAAACCCTGTTGAGGAATCATGGTGGTGGGATTCGAATTCCAGGCAGAGACCTTCTTGTCATGAAGAACTGGTTTAGTTTGATATTTGCAATCGTGGAATTATTTGGTTGAATATCTGAGGGGTGTCTCAAGTACCGTGAGGTGAACTGATATATAAGCCGAAGCACCGATTCGAAAGGAATCGACGCTTCCAAAAACAAAGGATCTAATTCAAGTGCAAGAGATTTTCACCTAATAAGTGAAGCTGTGTATCGAGGAAAATTCTTGAATGTTTAATTTGAAAGCTGAGTGAAACCTTAAGTGAAAGGTGGAGGAACCTGAGCGCAACGGAGTAGAGGGGAACCTGGCATGTCGAGGAAGCGGAACCATGACCAGATGAACAGTGAAGGTAGTTTCTAGTTTTCATCACAACACCTTTACACGGTGAGCGGTATTTGAGGAATTGGGAGCGATTCCATAGGACGAGCGACATGTATCACTGAGCGAATTTGCAAAACCACTCTCACTGCGCGCCATCACGCGTTATCATCCGCGCACCTTCGCCGAGTGATATCCATTCGATCAAATGAAGCGAGGCGATGTGAAAACAACCATTGGATGGCACGTGGATTTAACGAAGGTATGAATTGGGTTGCGTGTTGACTCCATGTTGGCAAATGCATTGTATGTGTGGGGCCAAATCAAAGTTCTAATTGATCAGGATTGTTCGACTAAGGTTGCAAGATAACAAAGGTATGCCGATTATTGTCGGGCTTCATTGTAACGTTTCCGATAATTGAAGAAGGTCGTAATATATATATGGATATATTACGTATAATGGTTGGTGCAATATGAAATATGTGATGTAGTGAACGTGGTTTAATATATGTACCTACCGAGGGTTATATGATATGGTTGATTTATATCAAGAACATGCCAAGTTGCCTAGATTGTGAGTTGATTGGGCAAGAAATTTTGAATGGAATTGTACACACCGTTTGATGAAAGGTTGAGCTAAACCGGGACTGTGGATGACCCCGCCGTCAAGTGGTATCGGAGCTGTAGGAGTAGCTCTTTTTGAAAATTCCAAGTTTGGTGAATGCAAGGAAACCAGACTTGTGGGAAACTGATAAGATTGCAGCCTACAGAAGGTGATTGCAGAATTGCAAAGTCCAATTGGAGGACAAGAGTTTTGAAGACTACAAATTTGAATAAGGAAGATTAGGCAACAAAGTACACATATTCATAGTGAACAGGATTTGCAGGATGAGTGGAGGATAGGATCATGATCTTGCAGGTAATTAACTTTAATCTGATTTGAAATTGGAATTGCAGAGTTATGGTTGCTGAAAATTGAAGACAGAGTTTGATAGTGAAGATAGTGAGCCTGGTATTCAACTAGAGGTTGGATAAAGGGTACAATTGCAGTGTTCTCAAGAGAAATGAGTAGTGTTTAACTCTGGTTGAAGGATTGTTTGCAGAAGTCAGAGTGTAGGCAATTGAAGACATCTCAGCAGAAGTAGATCACAGCTTTGAGAGCAGTGATAGAAGAATCCAACAAGGGATTCTTAGTGCAGAAAGAGTGTGGCAGAACCTAGAAGATTCCCAACAGAGGTTGGATGACAGAAGAAAAGAGGCGTTCTTGAGAACGTTGTAGAGTGAAGCCTAGTGAGAAAAAGAGAGTGCTCAGAAGGTTCCTAAAGAGAGGGGACTAGTACTTGCCAAAAGCCGGATGCAGAGGAAGGGATTGGTGAGGTAAGTTGCAGCAAGAGAGCTTGTTGTTGCAGAGGCTTAGTGCAGCTTGTGATTGAATAACTTCTAGAGAAGAAAATGGCTACTAAGAGCCATAGTAGAGACTACAGAGATTGCAGAGGTTCTGAGAGAGGCCACAAGAGAAGAAGGAAAGAAGATGCCAAAGCAAATGACATGAAGAAGAAATCCACAGATGAAGAATGGAAAAAAGAATTAGCTGAGATCAGGGAAGAGTTCAATAGATTGAAACTAAGGATAGAAGAAAGCCAGAGAGTTGGTTGGCTCATGAGGAAGAATGTGAAATGGCAACCATTACAGTTGAGGTTGAGGCAAAATAAGATTGCCTTATTAAGAGAAGAACTCAGAGCAGCTAAGTTGAAAGAAATTTTTTTTACTTGTGAAGCAGAACAGAACATAGGTGAAGAGTGGAGACCTGCAAGAGATCTTGTGAGACAAAGTGAAGACTTGAGGCAACAAGAATCTTGTCTTGCTGAGGATGAAATAATTAAGGAATTCCTGAGTTGTTGGCATGTCCAGATGATGTAGGGGCTTCTGTTCTTGAGTCTGAAAAATGTGAAGTGATGAAAGACTCCACAGAGGAAGAAGAACCCAGAGTTCTTGAGGAAAGGATGGAAACTGAAGATTTCATGTTCAGACCTGTTCAAAAGGAAGTGCTTGATGAAGCAGCCAAGACTGAAAAGTCTTGTGATTTGAAAACTAAAAAGTTTTGTGTGTTTGCAGGTACATCACTAGGAGATGAACAAGCTTCAGAGTTTGTTAGTGAGAAGAAGACATTGAATCTGAAATCTGTTCAGATCAATGTTGAGATAGTGAGATCTCAGTGAGAGATGAAGACAGAAGGGTCAAATGAAGATATCCAGCAGAATGTTGAAGCTGAGAGAGAAGGACCCATAGAGGATTGGTCAAGAACTAGCAGAGGCATAAAATGTTGTGTAAGGTTCCTGAAATCTACTCCTATTGAAGTTGTTGAGTTATATAGGAGGTTGGATTCTTAGAGAAGAGAATTGGAGAAGCAGAGGACCTATGCACAAGATGGTTTGCTGAGGGAAAAAGGCAGGAAGATCTTCATGGATGGATTTCATGGGGCAGATGATGGGAGAAAAGTGAGACTACCTGACAGTCTCATGAAGGATGCAGATCAACATGCTGAGGTGCTGACAGAAGGTTTGGAAAGGAGTTCTACATAACATACTGATGTGTTGTCAGAGGAAACAGAGGCATTGAAGCATTGGAACTTTACTGCTGATGATCCATGTGTTAATCATGCAGAGAAAGATGATGAAGAATTTCTGAGCCTTGAACCAGACTTAGAATTTCCAGGAGAGGAATTGGTGACTAGGTCATCAATTGAGACCATTGAGTCTCATGGTTTTAACACTGACAGTTTTTTTATGTGTACAGGTGATGCAGAAGACAATTCATCCTTTGAAATTGTCTTGAGAGAAGAAAAACTATTGCTGAAGGAGGATGGGACAACCTTGTCTCATATGCAAGAATCTGTCACTGTCATTGACAGAGAAGAATTGGCTAGACTGATGGGCCAAGAGCAGACTGATGAACAGATTTTAGAAGCTGCTGAAGAGAAGAAGAATCAGCATTCCATGCTGACAGAAGATGAAGATATAGTGGCTAGAGAACTTGATTTGATTGCTGAAGTCAATCAAGGAGATGAGAGGCAATTGCTGAAGATTGCCCACAAAGAAGAAGAAAATGTTGAGTCTAACTTCCAGCATGTTGAAGATGTAAAACAAACACAGGAGAAATGGCTGAACTATTTGCTGGGAGCATTTGAAGAAGAAAAAGGGATTGCAGAGCCTGGAGCAAGGATGTATAAAGCTGTGAAGAAAAGAGGAGCAGATACTAGCTTTCAAAATCAAATTCTGTTTACTGGTATACTATATGAGTATGTTACTGCTGGTAGGAAATTAAATGGTGAATTGTTTCCTGAGAATGAATTTGCAGATGATGAACAGAAGAAAGGTGTTGTAGAGGGACAGGAAGGAGAGGCAGCAACACCCATGGTGGCAGCAGATGCAACATGGGGGATGACACTTGCAGAAGTAGTAAAGATGTTGATAGCATGTGAGACTGCAAGAGCAGCAATATTGGCAGCGACAGAGATTGAAAGCAGCAGCAGAGGGCAGGATAAATTCCAGCTAGAGGATAAGCTGGACATGGAGATTGAATACGTCAGAAGATTGACGGTAAGGGTGTCTCTGAAGCAGCAGAAAGCAGAAAGGAAACAAAAGGATATTTGTATAGGGACGACAAAAGTAGATAGTGAAAGTATAGCTGGAGGTGACTTACAGAACAAAGTCTAGAAGCCTGGAGAAGATCTGTTGAAGAATGATGCAGCTGATGGACAGCAACAAAACCAAGTATGGGATCATGGAGGCAGAGACGAAGACGCATGATCAGGAGATCATGAATAATTTGAAGCTTGGGAGTCTGATGCAGGGGCAATAGGCTCAAAAGTTACTTTGTACATAAATAGACATAGGGGGTCCAATGAATTCAATTATAATTAATTCACAATGAGTTATCAATAATTTAACTGATAATTCACTATAAATAGTTGCATGCATGTCAGTTTTGAAAAAGACCCAATTGAGACAGAAGTTAAAAATGAGAACATAACTATAAGTTGTATTTATAGAAAATTTCCCATCTGCAATTATAAAGTCATGGGGATGCCATGATGGATTGTGCAATAAAGGAAGGGAATTATTCCTATTTAGTAGGGGCCTAATTCACTAGGAATTGCATGACCAAGGGTGGGCTGAGAAGAGGCTGACAACTGCCTAAGTGTTTGTTAATTGTTTCTGAGCATTGAATGCGAGATTCGAGCAGGATCAGAGCGAGATAGTTAATAAAGTACAAATGTTTCTCAGTGGAGGAATGACATCGTATCATTTGATGATATTCACTATATGAAATATAAATAGAGGGGTTTTGAGCAGTTTCTTCCCCCAAGAACATCTTGTGTTGTGCGATTGATTCACTTATTTCTCTTACTTCCATGTGATTGAGTGATCGTGTTTTGTATTTCACAAATATTGTAGAAAGATTCAATATCTTGTTTTAGTACATCACAAGAGCGGATTGAATCCCATTGGTAGATTTTCTTCATGATATCAAAGCACCAGGAATCACAATAGAAGAGAGGAATAGAGTTTTGTCTTAAACAAGGTCAAATTTGCATATTTATTCTTCAAGATCTAGCAACAAATCAAGATGTCTTTCAATGACTTGAGACTCAAATATGATCTTGAGAAATTCAAATTACATGGCATGGAAGGAAATGATGGAGGAAGGACATGGGTTGTAAGATTTGTGTCGTACAAGTTCATACAATTTTGTGCACCTTACGAAGGAAATTGTTGTACGCTTTTTGAATAATTTTTGCAGCACAACTAGATGAAACAGCTAAGAATTTTGTGATAGGTTTTAGCCTTCATTGAAGACTCTCTGTACCCAAATTTTGTAAGCCGCAGGGTGGATTGTGTTGGTTGTTTTGAGTTGTATTTAAGGCTCAGTTTTGGGGAAACCGAAAGGTTTTCTTCATGAGTGAGATGGGGTCGACCACTTTGATATCATAGACTTGTTTGGGAGTAGGATATGAGCTTAAACCATGGTTGTGATGTAACATATTCATATTGTTATAATATATTTGGGTGGATCAAGGATTCTATCCTTAAAAAAATTGTGCAACATTATTTTGGATGTGATATGTTATGTTTTTTATAATATTATGTGGTTCATGTTGATATGATATTAAGGGACTCTCAACACTATCGTAATTGAAGTTAAATGTGAAGTTGAAATTATACTTGTGTTTATATCAAATGTTTGATTCTACACATACATGAAAATTTTACACACAAATAAGAAGTGTAAGTGCTAGAGGCATAATCCAGTTGTGAAGTAATTACAAGATAGTGACTTCCATTGCAAGGAACCTTGTCAATATTGCACACCTAAAAGATTCAGTGCACTTTATCTCATGTGTATGTTGTGGAGACGTGTGACAGGAAAACAAACTCTCAAACTCTAGAACATCATCAACTAATTTTATACTTCAAATTTTTTATCTCAAAAATTATTGTTTAAAATCTCAAACTAATTTCCAAAGAAATCCTAGAAATCTCCAATCCACCTTATAAAACGATCCGTTATACAATTTTAAAAGCTAGGAAAACAGTATTTGTAAAATCATTTAACTAAACTTAAAAACTTCTAAATAATATTTTGTTAGAATTAATGGAGAAAGATAGACTTAGTTGTTTGTTGTGATAAGGATAGGATTGAGACTTTAATATTATGTCAGATATCTTACTATCTAGAGAGTGGTTCAAACTACCCTATAAGGATGCAAGACAAACTACCCTAATAATGTGCAACACTATATGTACAAGGTTCTTTTGAATGAATATTTCACACTATGTGAAATGCTAAATAATAAACATAAAATGTATTGATTAAGAGACGTCTAAATAGTAAACATTAATGCATTGATAAACATTAATGTATTGATAAGAGATTTTTGAGTCATCTTCTAAGTTCGTCATACGAGACTTCTTTATGATTTTTTACATTATTGTAGAATTAATAAAATAGACGTTATACGAGAGAGTTCTTTATGATTTTTTACATTATGCTAAAATCAATAAAATAGGCTGTTATAGATATTTTAGGGTTGAGTAAATAATGTTTGAAAAAAAAAACATCATTAAATTAATCAAGTTGGTATTTATTTTATATAATTATTGCTGGAAAATAATTTAAAGTTTAAAGTTTTCTTTTGTAGTAAAGAAGATTGTAATATTAATTTAATGTAGAAAGTTTAGGGGTTCAATATTATTGTAGTAATTTGAGAGCTGAAGGCTATTAAAAATGTAATAACTTCTTGTTAGTTTTCAATTTTATTATTTTATATATATTAATTTTGGTTAGTCAATATTTATAAAAATTAGAAATTTAATTATTTAAATCGTTGATTTTGTATAATTAGAATAAGATTTTTAAGAAATTAAATCCATTCACACTTAATTTAAGCTAATAAAAAATAAAAATGTTTTCAATAAGTTAAAATTTTTCTAAATAAACAATAATAATCATTTTCAATAATAAAAATTTAAATATCTAAATATTACAACAAACCTATTATCTAAATTTTCTATAAAAACTGTGATATATATATATATAAAAGTTAGCTAAACCCCAAAGCAATGTTTTGATAGAATATAAATTCGCAATTTCAATTAAAAACAAAACAAGACCAGACCCAACAAAAAAAACCGACATAAAACGTTTATAGTGTGATATAAAAATTCAAAACGTCAAAAGTTTAATTGACTACGCAACTAGACACTTATTCAACAATTCAACCACTCGCAAAGGAATCGCGGAGCATGAATTCAATACCAATAAAGGGTACGTCATTTTTCTTCGGGTTTTCAGTGTACTATCATCGAATTTAAAGCTCTTAGTGAAGCGTACAGGCTACATTACTACTAGCTGGCCGGTTGCGGGCCAATCTCCTCCTTTCAATTGCTTTCTCCGAAAATGCACCTTCTTTTCCTCGAAAATGCAGATTGCGACTCGCAAGAGATTGAGCATGCAGCAGATAACCATTAGCCTATTCAGTCTTCAAATTTGTTCAGACAATTATGAAAAGTTGGATTAGATTTTCATAAAATTTTGGCATGTTAGACTTTAGATATTATTTTTGAGATTTAAAATTAAGTATTCATCTATAATTAGATGGGAAAGTCATTCATCCTAGAGTGCTTTTGGCTCAAGCGCACTTAACTATGGCATTTTCCTCACAATCAAACCCACTTAACTAGCTAAACTTGTTATACTTCAAGATTTTGGGTGTGCCTACTTTAACCCTTTTCCATTATTTAAAAATTCTATTCAAATATTCATACTGTTAGATTTTTTGAAAATTTTTAAACTAGATTGCAGCTATTTTTTTGAAAGAGGGATAGATCACTACCAGCTAATAATGCCGCCACATGATATTATTTTTAAGATTTAACTAGGTTAAGTAAGTGATTCATTTATGACTGTTTCTATGAAAAGATTTCACAAAAAGTCACCCATGCTAGAATGTCTCTAGCTCAAAAGCCCACTTAACGGTAAAATTTTCCCTGCTAAACTTATTAAACTTAAATATTTTAAATGTGCCTAATTTATTTCTTTTTCATTATTTAAAATTTCTATTCAAATATTCACTCTTAAATTTTTAAATTTTATTCTAACCAAATTCCAACCATTTTTTGAAAGAGGGACAGACGACGCCCAGCTGATAATGCCGCCACATGACCTGTAACTACGCCACCGTCGATTCCCCTCATGGAATTTCCATTACAATTCCGCAGAGTCGACGGTCACTTTCAGATTGCCACACCGCCCACGGCTGGCACTGTTAAACCATTTGACTTTCCACATTAGAATAACGAAAAAAGCCAGACTATGCTCTGTTGAGCCTTCCTCCTGTTTCGATTTCTCTCCACGGCCAGAGAGGAAATTCGTTATTCAATTAAAGACATTGTAGATTCGGATTTAGCAATTTCGAAGAATTTTACTGCATCTAAATTTATAGTCTATTTATTTTATTTGAGACGGTTATATATATATATATATATATATATATATATATATATATAATCACGTGAATTTTCTTTGGAAAACTTTTTTATAATCGTAAGTTTTGTTTATAATAATTATGTTTTTTTTTAAATGTGTTTTTACTGTATTAATAGAATAAAAAGTTTTCAAAAATTAATTGTATAACCTTAATTATCTAAATACGTTATTTTAATCATTTTAACTAAATAAAAAAATATGTGTATATATTTTTTTATTTTAAATAATCCATTTTCACTAAATTGCAATTATTAAAAAATAAACATAGTAAGAACAAAAAAATGTTTAAAATAAATTCTTCATTCTTTGGATAATCATTTTAAACTAAATTTCTAATTATTAAGGAGTACGCATACATTTTGAGCTCATTACCAATCATTGTTACAATGACCATTAATCTTATTATTAACTAATCTTATATAGTAACATCCTCAATGAGAAAATTAGAATACCAAAAATAATTAAAAATTAAACATAAACTTCACCGAAAACCACAAGACTGCTAAAGTCTGCATTCAAATTGAAGGGCAGTAATGTAGGTCAAGATACATTTAATGCCGTTTCCGATAAACATGAAACCCTAGCAAGGACCTCCATTCAATGAGCTACTGCTGCCTCATTATTTAGCGCCATTCTTTTCGTCAGTTTATCTTTACATTTCTGTTTTTTCTTTTAGGTCAAGGCTCTGGTTTTTCTTTTAGGTCAAGGATCTACAAATTAATAGCAAATATTTCTGGGTTTTCTCTGTATTCCTTGCTGCACGGGCCGTGACAGAAAATATTAGCGGCAAGGCAAGCAATAACAAGTGGAATCACTCGCAAGATAATATTATATTGCAAAGCTAAGAGATGGGCTGTAACAAGATATCTTATTTGGTGTGCAATTGTTGTGCAGATGGGCGATGCTTCTGGTTGGAAGGAAGAGACATGGCCGCGTCGTCAAATTACTACAGGTTTGTTACGGCAAAAATATCGTTTGGGCTAATCTAAATTCCCTAAAGTTCAACCAATTCCCCACCTTGTTCCAACCAGTGAACTAAATTAGTGGACTCCATAAGAAATGATAAACTCATTAAGATCGTCCCAAGGGTTTGGTTTGTTGGCCCTTTAATTGTGTTGTTAAGTAGGTTATAGGTTCAATTTTCTTTTTATCAGTGTTTTATTTTTGAAAGTGGGTGGTTGCATTTGGAGTTATAGTGGCAGCTGGCCGATATCGGCAGTCAATATTTCTGGAGATATAACTCTTTTCATAGAGCTGTATTTGTTAACTCCAAATATGGACGTATACGGTCCAATGCATTAATGAAACTATAAATTCAGAAATGCATTAATGTATTTCTAGTTTTAGTTCGAATATGATCTTCCGGCCAGAAGAAGGCTGATGCAGTAAGCAGCACGGTGTATGAAGCAGAAGAAAGAATTCGAGATCCTATCCATGGTTGTGTAGGAGTAATCAAAGATCTTCAGAGAAAAGTAGCAAAGCTGCAAATGGAATTGGAGTCCACACAAGTAGAGCTCGCTAACATTAGCATAGAATTTGGCAATTTCCTAACACTTGTTACGGTATATGAGCCCTGTTTTTATGACATCCCTCACTGAGCCGGGATGTCTAATGATAAGGTGCCTTACATTGCAAAGAAAATACAACAGGGACTGCATGGACTGTTAAAACCCCTTTTTCGCCTACCGGAACCTTTGAAACGGCTAAAAATCCACCTTTTATGCTTTAAAAGCGCTTATTCTAACATATCAGGCCTCTAAGCACCTTTCGGCTTAAGCTCTTAGCCCCCGTTTCTCATATGACCCCGCTCTATGACCAACGGCTAAAAATTCTTAAGCCCTCTTCGACTATCGCACATGCTCATTGCCACCCTATATTCCTTATTCGTTGAACTCTTTTTCTGCCGATGTGTGAAACCCCGACACAATCCCAACCATTAATCTCCGCAGATCCAATAGTCATTGCTCGTCACACTGTGCCCATCCATCGCACATCGCACATCACAGTAATCCATTTTCACTCTGTATTTCTCCGCCGATATGCCAATATTCCAAGATAATCTCCACCGTTGATCTCCGCAGATCCAACGGTCCTTGCTCCATCTCACATCGCACATCGCAGTAATCCATTTTCACTCTGTATTTCTCCACTGATATGTCGATCTTCCGAGACGATCTCCACCGTTGATCTCCGCATATCCAATGTTCCTCGCTCCATCGCACATCGCACATCGTAGTAATCCATTTTCACTCTGTATTTCTCCGTCGATATGCCGATCTTCCGAGACAATCTCCACCGTTGATCTCCGCAGATCCAATGGTCCTCGCTCCATCACGTCTTCGTAAATTTCCTGATCACTCATCCAATATTGCATTCCCTCGCTCTGATCTGGATCGTTGATCTCCCTCATCCAATGGCCCACATCACTCTCGCTTTTATAACCCCACAACTGATCATCCCGCTACATGTCAAAATTACTGACGTCATTGCTGGTCCCACCCGATCGTGCAGGTTCGTCCATCGCATTCTTCCTCCGCCATTGATCTAGATTTCTATGATCAGATGGTCCACGTTCCTCTTCATGTTCATTTCGTCAAATAACTTGATCGCGTTGTTTTCATGCGAAATGGGCAATTTTGTGAGGACACGCATCGCCCACCTAACTGTGTCGCATTCATTCTGCTCCTTACCACTTACCACCTTCTTCCTATGCGAAAACCACCCCAGTTTTTCGCAAAAGCGTCTTTTTCACAGTTTCGTGCCAGATTGGATTCAAACCATGTTTTCATCATGGAAACGCCTCCGCTACATTCCTTGCCTCCGCACTGCTCCTCCGCCTTCACCCGAGGCTTCTGAAGCAGTCTATGCCCTCATCGCGGGATTTATTTAACTGGTTTGCTGTCTGTGCAGGTTTTCATGGCATTTTAAGTATTCAAGCTGTCTCATAGCCAATCACAGCAGCTTGATGCCAAGGATGACGATCCTCCACGCCCAAGAAAACAAAGAAAAAGTGATAATAAAGGTCAGTTTCACGTCTCATTCAATGGATCATGACCATTGGCCATTCTATAAGACCCTCCAGTGCAAAAAGCCAACTCTTCCACTACTAGCGGTACCGCATTCTCCATCATAGAACGCCATCTCTCCCACGACTAACAGTATTGCCTTCGCCAGCAACAGCAGGGGTTCCACCTCATCAAACAGCAACAATCATTCATGACTCGGCCCGCGTGGCTTTTTACCTTATGTTCTTTTGACTTTGTCATTTCGGGTGAAATCCTTATTTCACTCCGGTAGTTTTTACTTTCAAATTAGTAAATTGTTCACATTTCAGTTAGAAACGGATTTAGGCCTGCGTTGTAAGTTGATGAGAGGAAATTTTACATCATCATCATTTCTATTTTTTATTTAGACCTGAAACAACATACAAGTATGCGGGGAAGATATTTTCCCAAAATATATTCTCGCGCATAGGAATCATAGGTTATAAAAACAAGAAGAAAACACTATCAAAAGGTTCCAGATTTTCCAAAGGACTCACTAGCTTGAGTATTCTATATGTATTTTGTATGAACTTTGATAGTGGATTTTTGAAGATCCCGTAGGGACTCAGCAATAAGAAGTTTTGCTAGAATTGGGGATTCTGCACAGGATGATTCACACTTTGTAACTCTTCTCCTTGCTTTGGAATATAAATGTTCATTTTGTATCTCTCTACATCTCTTGTATCTAAATGCTCTGGAATGCGAGTGCTCCCATGCTTAAATGTGAATTTATCATACCAGATACTCATATTTACTCATCTATAGCACTTTAAATATGACTCAGGCATGATATTTTGTTTCATTTTCTATCTCTTCCACCATTCTTCCGATACTAACTAAAATGGATTCTTATCTTTGAACGAGCCCAAATATATGGATTCTTATCTCTGAATAAGCCCAGTATATATGGATTCTTATCCTTGAATAAGCTCGGTTATAGTTGATATCTTACTCTATCTTCTGCCATAGTCATCGCTCACATATAAATTGATAATTGTGTATTCATTTTAGAAGTCAACCCCCTTTTATAGCATTATGTTTTAAATATGTCTGATGCATTTACTTATTGTAGTTTGTACTCAGTTTCTGCAGCTTTCCTAGTTGTTGTATTTAAGTTTGGGGTTTTGGTTCCACCCTTATTAAAACCACTCATCTGAGTAATAGTTGCATGAGAGCCAAACATTTCCAACTACAGTCAGTTGATTCATATGCTCCTTGCATTTAAGATGTCCTACGCATTGGTATTTATACAACTCAAGGCTGTCTCTATGAGCTATAACATTTTTTTGGCGTCATTGTCGGGGAAAGAATTTAAAGAAATAAATCCCTGGGCCTCGACAAATATTCATCCACCCTTCAGAATAGGTGAGCAGGAAGGGTTGGGAGTTGTAGATCCCTCACCTTGGCGACTCCACTGTCATTCAAAAGCTAAATCTATTTGTAGTCCTGGCTTCCCGAAAACCACACCTGAGGTCAAATACATCCCAGTTGAGAACATATTCAGTGTCTGATCCAGAGAAGATTTTGCACAAGAGAAGTTGGAGATAAAGACAATCAGTTTATACAGATATTCCCATATTCTCCCTGGAAGACTCTCCATCCTCCTCTGAATTAGCTCAAGATCAAGGTCCTGATTCTACTACAAGAACCCTTGATTATACTTCTAGTAACTCCTCCCTTGAAAATATTGAAGTAAAAGACGAGGCTGAGTCTGTAGACACCACGAGCTTCTTTCTACATCCCACTCCCGAAACCGAAGAATTTAAAGAAGTCACAGAGGTTTCCACTTCTCATATTCCAACAGTTCAATCAACCCATCAAGTCGTTGTTCAGTATATCCCCATTGTCATACATACTTTTCTTCCACCACCTCCTATTACACATCAGACTCTCCTGCCACCTCCATAACCTCCGATGGCTGTTCTCGGCTTCCTACTGAACAAATATGCCCCCCTAGCATTGCCTCAGATCCTGAAAGACATTCTTCCATATTACTTAAAGATCCTACCTCGTTTCAATGGAGAAAATGATACTGAAGCTCAGAAACACCTGGAATTTTTCTACTCCTTAACAGAAAATTTCAATGTTGAACATCTGGATGTGGTGTTGAGATTATTTGTCAAGTCTCTAGATGGAGAGCCAAGAAAATGGTTCAAAACCTTGGGGGATTTCTCCATTAATAACTGCGAGGAAATAGAAAATGCCGTCACCAAGATATGGGGAGAGAAGAAGGACCACAAATATTGTATTACAGAATTCAACGCACTTAGAAAGAGACATAATGAAGATGTGTCCAAATTCATCAAGAGGTTTAATAAATTATAATTAAGTCTCCCAGCCAAAATGAACCCTCACCAGATCACTGCTAAAGTGGTGTTTGTAGCAGCCTTTGAGTCAGAATTCAGATTCTCTTTAAGAGAAAGGAAGTCTGCTACTCTGGATGAAGCCCAGACTGATGCATTGGAAGTGGAAGCCAACTTTGCTTCTATGGGTAAATTTCTCTGTGTGTTGTTGTTGGGAATTACTTAGAAAAATCCATGATGGTATTAGAGCTAGTCTTGCACTCAGTGAACGCATTAGAGTTTGCTCTTCACTGTAGAAGCTGTAAGAAGCTAGTTGAAGCAGATTTCTCCAGCAGAGAAGGCTATTGTTTGTTTTGCTTACATAGTCACGATGGCTGGAACAGGAGCCATTTTGACGAATCCCCAACTTCCACATTTTAATGGGAAGAAACATGATTATTGGGAAATCACCATGAGAGCCCTGTTTGCTTCACAGGACATATGGGAGCTAGCTGAGAATGGCTACACAGAACCAGCAGATGCATCAGTGTTGGCTACTTTGACAACAACAGAAAGAGACGTGTTAAGAGATAACAGGAAGAAGGACTCCAAAGACCTCTTTTATCTCTTTCAATCAGTGCATGAGAGTATTTTCCCATGGATTGCAACAGCAACAAAGTCTAAAGAGGCATGGGATATTCTCAAAACTGCCTATCAAGGCATGGAGAAGGTAAAGACAACAAAGTTGCAGATGTTGAGGAGAGATTTTGAAACTCTCTGTATGAAAGAGTCTGAAACTATAGACTCATTGTTCACTCATGTTATTGGGTTGGTAACCCAAATGAGATCTCATGGAGAAATAGTTGAAGAAAGAAGGATAATGGAGAAAACCTTGGGAATTTTACCCTCAATATTTGATGCCATAGTAGTGGCAATAGAAGAGACAAAGGATCTCTCATAATTTACTATGGATGAGCTTAGTGCATCCGTGATGTCTCATGAACACAGAATTAATAGAGGAACATATTCCTCATTGGAACAAGCTTTCAAGACTCAAATGTCCTTTGGCCAAAGCAGAGGTCAAGGTAGAGCAAATAACAGAGGAAGAGGCAGAAGCCAAAAAAGAGGTAGAAAAAGCCCTGCAAGTTCGAGTGGAAGGAGTAGCAATCAAAACCAGAATGAAGGCTCAAGCCAACAACAAGCTCATGGGCAAAGGTATGATAAATCCCAAGTCCAATGTCATTATTGCAAGAAATATGGGCAGTATGAAAATGAATGTAGGAAAAATCAAAATTACATGAATAATAGATAGAATGCTAATTTTACAAAAGAAGATAAGAACCCAAAGAATGTGTTGTTAGCATGTAACATAGCACAAGATAAATATGATGATGTATGGTTCTTACACTCAGGTTGTAGTAACCACATGACTAGAAACATAGCAATGTTTTCCAATCTTGATGAAGATGTTAAATCTGAGGTAACAACAAGAACTGATAGTAAGATCTCTATCAAGGGAAAAGGCAGAGTAAGTATCCTGGAAAGAAATGGAGAACAAAAGTTTGTGCCAAATGTATATTATTTACCTGGCTTGAAATGTAATCTTTTGAGCATTGGACATCTCATTGACAAGGGTTACAATGTATTCTTCAAAGATGATGTGTGCACAATCAGGGACATACCTCCAAGCAAGAAAGTCATTGCAGAGGTGCAAATGACAAGCAACAGGATGTTTCCTCTCAAGTTCGGAGCAGACTTAAAGGAAGGAAGAAATGTATCTACTATAACACAAGAGCTCTTTCAAAAGGAAGTGAAAGATGAAAACTGGTTATGGCACTTGATATTTTGACATCCCAATTTCGAAGGCCTGAACTTGTTGCACAGGAAGGGAATGGTAAAAGGATTACCATTGATTGAGAAATTGGATGGCCTTTATGAAGGCTACATTTTGGGCACACAACACAGAGAAATCTTTCCAGCAAGGAAGAGTATAAGGGCAAAAGCACCCTTAGATATTTTCCACTCTTATTTGTGTGGACCTACAAGCTTTATAATCCATCTACCTCCAAGGCCTACAAGCTTTATAATCCATCTACCAAGAAATCAGTAATAAGCAGAGATGTGCAGTTTATAGAAGAAGAAGCTTGGGATGGAAGTTTAGAGAAAATAGTGAACGTGAAGACTAGTGTGTCTCATGAAGAAGAAGAGGAGGGGACAGCAGCAAATAATCCTTCCCTGGTGGCTCCTCCTCCACCACCACAAGCTGGAAATAGAACAACCTTGAGAAATCAATGAAGTGGTTCTTCAAGCACACCACAGGGAGCAGAAACACCCTCGAGTTCAAGTGGAACTCCATGTACACCAAGAAGACCAAGATTCAGAAATCTGAGTGAGATTTAATAACAAGGAGAGGTAAATGATAATGCTGGTCTGAGATCTTTATTTTCTTTATATTGTCATGTTGATGACCCAATTCATTTTGAAGATGCTGTTAATAAAGAAAAATGGATTGAAGTAATGAACGAAGAGATTGGTGCAATAGAAAAGTGTAATACATGGGAGTTAGTGGACCTCCCTAAAGGTAAATAAGTCATTGGATTTAAATGGGTTTATAAGACTAAGAGAAATGCTAAATGCAAGATTGAAAGGCACAAGGCCATACTTGTTGTCAAAGGCTACAAGCAGCGACAAGGGAGAGACCATGAAGAAACCTTTGCACCAGTTGCAAGGATGAAAATCGTGAGAACAATGTTGTCAATAGCAACACAACAGAAATGGAAGGTTTACGAGATGGATGTGAAATTTGCATTCCTGAATAGAGTGTTGAAAGAAGAGGTGTATGTTGAACAACCTCCAGGCTATGAAATTGAAGGCCAAGAGCACAAAGTATGCAAACTGAAGAAAGCTCTTTATGGGCTGAAGAAAGCACCAAGAGCATGGTACAACAAGATAGATGCTTACCTGATTGAAAATGGATTTGAGAAATGTGATGGAGAACCCACACTCTACATAAAATAAAATAACAGTAAGATCCTAATTGTTTTTTTATATGTAGATGATTTAATTTTACTGGCAATGAAGATTCTCTAATTGCTGATTTTAAAGTAGTCATGAAAAGATAATTTGAAATGATTGATTTCGGGTTTTTTAAGATATTTTCTTGGAATTGAAGTAGAACAAAATGAAAATGGTATTTTCATTTCCCAAGAAAAATATGTTGATGAAGTTTTGAAAAGGTTCAACATG
This sequence comes from Pinus albicaulis, assembly GCA_034641835.2. Classification (NCBI taxonomy): domain Eukaryota; kingdom Viridiplantae; phylum Streptophyta; class Pinopsida; order Pinales; family Pinaceae; genus Pinus; species Pinus albicaulis. The sequence continues at coordinate 277,322,880 of CM076581.1, forward strand.
CGAAACAACAAGGCACTTGTAACTCCAACTGTCATGGGGTTGAAATTGAGCAAAGAAGATAGCAGCAAGGATTTTGATCCAAAATTGTGTAAAAGAATAGTTGGCAACCTCATGTATTTGACTGCAACTAGGCCAGATATTATGCATGCCGTAAGCTTAATCTCTAGATTTTTGGAAAGGCCGAAAGAAACTCATTGGCAGGCATCCAAGAGGATTCTAAGGTATGTGAATGGAACGAAGGGGTATGGTATTTTCTGCTCCTCATCTGAAAATTTTGAATTGACAGGTTACACAAACAGTGATTGGGTTGGAAGTGTAGATGACAGGAAGAGCACATCTACATATGTGTTTCATTTGGGATCGAGAGCCATTTTATGGGCTTCCAAGAAGCAACCAATAGTTTCTTTATCAACACTAGAGGCAGAATATGTGGCAGCAATAGTAGCAGCATGCCAAGTAGTATGGCTGAGAAGAATACTCAAAGATTTGTGTCATGAACAGGAAAGAGGCACAACCATTTACTGTGATAACAGCTCAGCAATAACTTTATCAAAGAATTATGTGTTTCATGAAAGAACGAAACACATTGACACTAAGTTTCACTGCATCAAGGAGCTAGTGAACAATGGAGAAATAATTTTGAAACATTGCAGAACTGAAGAACCGTTTTCCAATATTCTCACAAAACCGTTGGCACATAAAAGTTCTAATTATTTTGGAATATGTCTGGGTATGCAGGAAAAACCCAGCATTTTCATTTAAGGGGGAGTGTTGGAAATATTAAATCCAACTATGCAGAGGAAGGATGACAGAAGTCCATTTTTGTTGGTTTTTGTTTGTAAGCCAACCATTACATTTTCCGCCATTACGTTTTGAGTTAAATTGGCCACGTCAGCCGTGTGGAGTCCATGTGACACATCGCACTTCACATGTTCGTCAGCACCGCAACACGTTTCATCGTCCCAGTGCCGATGCGATATGACGATATCGGAACATCGCACATCGGCACTACCACCTGCTCGGTGCTCCACCGCGATGCGATGGACTGCGATGTGATATGGCCCACATCACACATTGCATATTGCAAGCGCCAAAGGTCTATGCTCGTCTGTCTCGCCAATCACCGAAGAGAAGTCGGACGCGATGAGGACTCAGCTGGAGTTCAATAAGTTTTTGAATTCCGTGATATGTTAAGGTTCACGCAAGTTCACAGTGAGACCATCGTTTGATCTGAGATAAATGGTTTGCGAGAGCACAACAAGCTCGTTGTTTATGTCGAGGGGGTGCCTCCGTAGTTGACTGCCCCATCTTTCGTTGACCAGAGATCAATAGCTGTGGCTTACTGCGGTAGCACAGGCCTATCATCTTGAACCCGCAGAGGGGTGCCTCTGCAGCCACCAAAGGGGTGTCACTGCCAATGAATCACTGAAGTTGCGCTGCCTACCAAGCGGTGCTGCCAACGAAAAGTTTGACATCAATGCGATCTTCAAGCAGTGAATTTTTTTGTTGTGTCAATTAATGGCATTCAATAGCATTAGGTTTGTAATAAATTTCTGTAGTCAGTCAGTGAACATATAGAGGTTGAATAACACTTTAGAGTGTGTTTTGTAATTGATTTTGTGCCTGAAGGCTATAGACAGAGAAACAAAGAGATATTGTAGTGTAGTGTGTGTAACAGCCAAGAGAAATTTTCTGCTGTGAATCCATAACCTTATTCTGAAGAATTCTATGTTGTATCAGAGCCAATTTGTTTAATGAAATAGAGTTTCATATTTTATCTCTGTGTGTTTTGTTGTTCGGAATTACTCAGAAAATTCCATCAAACTAGTAGACTCCATAAGAAATGATAAACTCATTAAGATCATCGCAGAGGCTTGGTTTGTTGGCCCTTTAATTGTGTTGCTACCTAAGTTATAGGTTCAATTTTCTTTTTATCAGTGTTTTATTTTTGAATGTGGGTCGAAGCATTTGGAGTTATAGTGGTAGCTAGCTGATATCGACAGTCGATATTTCTGGAGATATAAATCTTTTCATAGATCTGTATATGCTAACTCCAAATATTGACATATACGGTCCAATGCATTAATGAAACTATAAATCCAGAAATGCATTAATGCATTTCTAGTTTTAGTTTCCCAGGATCTTCCAGCTTTGAAATTAGACATAAAAAGTGGTTAGGTGGCTGATGGTGTGAATTTTGAATATGATCTTCCAGTCGAGAAGAGAGGTGATACAGTAACCAGCATGGTGTATGAAGTAGAAGAAAGAATTCGAGATCCTGTCCATGGCTGTGTAGGAGTAATCAAAGATCTATAGAGAAAAGTAGCAGAGCTGCAAATGCAATTGGAGTCCACACAAGTAGAGCTCGCTAACATTAGCGTCGAATTTGGCAATATCCTAACAGTGGTTACAGGATATGAGCCCCATGGTTCGTATCCCAATTTTTACACGGCAGCAGTTGAAGAGGTTGAAGACACGATTATAAACCCCAATGTTTCAGGCAATAAGGATCCATTGCTGTTATGTTTTAACAGTTGAATCACTGAGTGATGTTGTTTGCAGGTGGGATACGACTTAGAGTTGTATCTCTGATCAGGTAAGTAAACAATTAGTAAGTAAATTAGGTATATGAAAATCTTAAAATTAAAGAATTGTTAAAATTATATCTTAAATTAGAAGAAAAAAATACTATATTTTCTTGTATCCAGAAGGATAATATAGTCATGTTTTTATGATGGATGTCTACTTGTTCACATTTCATTGCAAATCCAAACTGATTCTAGACTCATGTTTTTTCCAGGCTCGGCCATTATGTTAACAATTTACTATCACTCATTCATTTTCACTATTGCGGCTGACCTCACCACGGATTTGAATCTACAAGGTTTTCACATTACCAATTACTTTTTGCTGCTAACCGCTGCACTGATTTAAATCTACAAGGTTTTCACATTAGCAATTACCTTGCAGTTGGGTTTTCCAGTGATTGGAATCTACAATCGCAGTTGGGCTTTCTGTTCATATTAATATGTAAGAATATTAAAACCAAATAAAATCATTCTTTATTAAAATGATCAACGCAGATAATTATGTATTGTAAAAGTAGTAAATTACATCATTCCATTCATCACAAATCAACCAGGCAACACAACTCAAGATAATATGTTTTGTAATATTTTTGTATAAAGCTCGTATCTTTTTTTCCTATTCTCTTGCAAACATCTATCAGTTTCAGGAATTATCACTAAATATTTACAAGTTTTGAAACAGTTTCATTTATGAAATTCCACAATATTTGTTGTTTCCTTATCACTATCGAAGTGATCTAATTTTTGGCAATGTTTGTGCCTGTTCATCCAATTATGTGCCTCGTATGTTGGGCCTTGATGTCTCAGGGATGAGATGGGGCTACGTCCGGATGAAGGACTTGATTGGGCTGAAGAAGTATTTATTGTTGCATGTTGGTTTTTTGTTGATTTATGAATTCTTGGAACCATTTGGATCTTTTGTGTCCAGCAAGCTGTGAACGTTATGCATGGGATCTAGGGGGAGAGGTCACCTATGGGGAGAGGTAATTTGAGAAGGAGGAAAATAAGTCTATAGATGAGTTAACTATTGACATATTTAGAGATGAGTTAGCTATTGACATATCTTATAATAGAAATTTGTTTTTTTAGTCCAATGGTGGCCAATAAACTCTACTATTATAATTGATGAAGATTTTTTCCAACAAACTTTTACTGAGATTTATTTCACCACATATGAGAGCAAAAGTAACAATACCCTTCTCAAGCTTATATGTATCTAAGTGAATGAAATGTCCAAGTGAATTATTCACACCAGCTAAGAAATATTGATGTGGAAAATGAATAGGCATGTGTAAGAGTATTACCCCAATTGGAGTGACCTAATATGAAAAATAAAGAGAGTTAAAACTAGGGAACCATTTCCAGAAGAAGAGTTGAGAATTTCCCCAAAACCACCATTCTTGATAAAAAAACATCTAATGATCTTAAATATTTTTGAAGTATACCACAAATAATAGTATTCAATGACTAGGTATGATGCACCCATTCTAGAAGCACACTTGCCAAAGGCCATAAACCATTAAAATGAAAAATAATGGCATGCTACAAATAATCTATGGGAGTATTAGAAGGTTGAAGATTATTCACTTTCATAGTTGGGTTTTCTTATTCCTAATCCACAATGAAGGCTAGGCCTAAGAGATCTTTAGGAGTTGTATGTTAAAGCCCTCGCTTTAAGACATCGCTAAAGGATCTAAAATTTCATCCTTTGTCTCCACTGTTTAATCTCAAAACTAGGAAAATTAGGAAGAATGTAGTATCATTGGATTTGCCACAATCTGTAAGCGATTTTCATTCCTAAACCTATCTTCCTCTATAAAGGAGCCATATATAGGCTAAGGGGATTCATGTTCAATCTTGGATTATGTCTACAAGCATAGAGACAAGATCGGAAACATTCACCTAAATGTAGAAAGAACCCCAAAGATTGTCCTCACAAAGATGGAAAAATTCAAAAGATTTGGAGCAATGCCATTAGCTTGAGAGTTGGGAAAACTCTACTACAAAAAAAATTTCTCCTCTATTTGCCCAATTTACATTCAAAGAACTAAGATGAAGGGGTTTCCAAAAATAACATAGTCCTAAAGAAAAAAATATTCCAAAAAAAATTCTCCTCTATTTGCCAGATTTGCATCCAAAGAACCAAGATGAGGGGGTTTCCAACCAATAACATAGTCCTGAAGAAAAAATGTTTCAAAACTACGAAGGTGGCTCAAGACATTAAGGTTTCATTCCTAATGAAAATTTCCCATTATTGATCAAATTAATTAAATGATGATGATAAGATATTTAATTCAAGTGCATATTAATACAAAGTTTTTTATTTTTATAATTGAAATGTTTGAATTGAAGAAAATCTACCTACCAAACCATTAAAATATTATTGAATCTCCACACTCTTTGTAATAGTTAATTTTCTCATAAGCCCTTCCTTTATAATAAAATAAGTTGTTGAAATATCCACTCCAATTATAGCATATCTAGTAAGATTCAATATAATCCATGGGAAAGTATGAATTCCTTTTTGCAAAATATTTAGATGAAAATCTAACCATTGGAGGAGGAAATGGTTAGGATTCTTGGTGAATTGGCTTAGGGTAGCTCTCCGAACCAAAAATTCAACTTGCATCTAATATGTTGTGTGACATCAAGATAAATCGCATCCCTACATAATAGAAAAAGAAACATGTAATTTACATAAGTAGATTTAAAATGTTTAAATTTCATGTCACTTCAACCTTAACCAAATCTTAAAATTTTAAAATGTCCATATGACTTCAACCCTAACAAATGTCATTTATAAGAGACACTTAACCTATATAAGTAAATATAAAATGTTTAAATTTTCATGTAACATCAACCTTAACCAAATGTTAAAAGGTTCATATGACTTCAACCCTAACAAATTTCATTTATATTGATGTAGTATCTTAGAGAGTCTACTCATATAAATAATGTTCCTTCATACCTAATATATCACCATTTTCCATAGAAGGATCATCTTCCAAAACTACGACAGTGGATCAATACATTAAGGTTTTCTTCTTAATAAAAAATTCCCATTATTGATCAAATTAATTAAATGATGATGATAAGATATTTAATTCAAGTGCATATTAATGGAAGGTATTTTATTTTTATAATTGAAATGGTTGAATTAAGAAAATCTATCCACCAAACCATTAAAATATTATTGAATCTTTACACTCTTTGGAATAGTTAATTTCCTCATAAGCCCTTCCTTTATAATAAAATAAGTTGTTGAAATATACACTTCAAGTATGGTATATCTAGTAAGATACAATATAATTCATGGGAAAGTATGAATTCTTTTTTTTGAAAAATATTTAGATGAAAATCTAACCATGGGTGAACGAAATGGTTAGGATTCTTGGTGAATTGGCTTAGGGTAACTCCCTAAACCAAAAATTCAACTTACACTTGATATGTAGTGTGACATCAAGATAAATCACATCCCTACATAATAGAAAAAGAGACATGTAATTTACATAAGTAAATTTAAAATGTTTAAATTTCATGTGACTTCAACCTTAACCAAATCTTAAAATTTTAAAATGTTCATATGACTTCAACCCTAACAAATGCAATTTATAAGAGGCATGTAATCTACATAAGTAAATGTAAAATGTTTAAATTTTCATGTAACTTCAACCTTAACCAAATGTTAAAATTTTCATATGAATTCAACCCTAAAAATATCATTTATAGTGATGCAATATCTTAGAGAGTGTACTCATATAAGAAATGTTCCTTCATATCTAATATATCACCATTTTCCATCGAAGGACCATCTTCCTTCTAAATCTATGGTGTATTAATTTTTGAAATATTTTTGAATATATGCATGTGGGATATAGTAAGAGATAAATCTTAAATTTCTATTAATATAAAAGTTCATAAAATATCAGTTTTATCGTCATCTCAATGAGTGTTTTCTTTACATAGGTGTCAACCAATATAGGATCATCAAACATAGATTCTCGATTTTAATAGAACAATTGTATAATTTGTTTCTCCTTCCCTATATCATATTCCCTGATCTAGTATGTTGGTGACAATATATCATGTCTTATTGCTCTTTTGTTTATTATTGAAAATTAGATGCTAATATTTCTATAACAGTGGCCTATGCGAGGAATACACTTAATTTGTTGTACACTAGCTATCATTCTAATCACTTAGCTTGAATAGAAGGCTCACAACATTTACAATCATAATACTTTTTGTCATAGGAATTTTTATGTGTTCAAATAATATAACACTATAAACAATCGATCAACATGCTTATTAGACCATCTCTTAGTCCTAGATAATTATGTGTGATTTATGCACATATATAATACACTGTAAAATATTTACATATTGGAGTGGGCCTTGATACATCATACATGTATCCCTTTCCACAATTGCTTCAATTTACGATTAATGGTTAGAGAAATTTATCACGTCCCTTCACTTGTATTATACCATGGACTATAAGAGCTAATATAAGATGTTCCTTCTTAATAGAAAATGATGGGGGGATATTTCTATATGATCACTACCACTAAAGTTGGTGCTCCCAGGGAATATGGCTTAATCTCTTCCACGACTATGCTCAGTTGATGTCTTACTACTTCATCCCTGAATTTGTTGGGCCACCTATTCTATATATGCTTCATGACTATTGAATTTGATGGTATCCATATAACTCTTGGCTCACGTCTATACCAGGCATGCCACCCCCACAACATCACTAGCTCTTTGCAACAAAAGAGTGAGCCATTGAATCCATGGGATTATAAATATGTGTCTCAATATCTTATTGGGAGGATCCTATGCCTTTTCCTCATTTCCTGAATTTTTATACCTATAATGCCCACATTATAACATTTGTTAATATATAGAATGCAATCATCTTGACAAGGGTAATACAATATGCACTCAACACTCAATTTTTTTAGAAATTGATTTTCCTTTTTGTAGCAACAAAGAATGGCATTGTCACTTGTATGTTCCTTGTTTTTTAATAATCTACAGTAAATATAATTATGTATTATCATAAAGCATGCATGAACTCTCTTTTTATTAGTGAATTAGTTCCTAGAAATAAGTGTCTCACATATCACACATTGGTTTCAAAATGGTGTAATAACATTATTGTCCTTAGTTGGGTAGACATTGATCCATATCCAAAAATAAGTGTGAGGGAAGTAGATTTTAGGTTTGTGAACAATGTGTCAACAATATGAGCATTTTCTTCTTATTCATCTTGCTAGAATGGATATAACAACAGCCCTCCATGGTATGAGTATTATTTAAGAAACCATCCATATCGACTTGTGTAATATTATTATATTTATTGTCAATTTGTGAAAAAATAGTATTATTATAAAGTTTTTCAATTAATAACATAAAAACTATTTGAATAGGTGATTAATTCAACCTTGCTTGATATAATACTTCCTCTCATAGTTATGCTCATCTAATAGCCTTATAGAGTGAGATTAATAGATGTGATATATAAATCACTCATTATTAAAATATTAAACTTTAGATCATTGATATTAGTAGATGTAATACGAATTTCTTTCCAATAATAGATTTATAGCGAACCATTTTAAAACCATTATTTGTTGGAATTAATGCTTACATCCTATATTTGAGATGTTGGTTTGTGATGGTTGAGAAATTCTCTCAACCTTTCTTTCTAACTTAGGAATAAGTTAGATCTGATAAACTCTATTTAATAGAGTAATATGAATGTAATATGTGTGTGCGTTTACACATACACCTTTTGTGTGTAATATATGTGTGCTTTCAATAGTTTTTATCATGGTATCAGAACTTCATGCTCGTATTGGGATTGTGAGAGGTAAAATATTTTATTTATGTTTTTTAATATGCAGGTGTAATATTTTTTTGCAATTCATGTTTTATCCGTCTGTCATTTAAATCGCAGCTGAAAGAGCCAATCCTATGTATGCGTGAGGAGTAGGTAATTCCCTAAATGTTATGAGTGAATTATTTGATGTGCAAAAAAAAAAAGGCCCAGAAAAATTGATGAGGAGTAGCCAACGAAAAAGGGTCTCGGTCGATCATGTTGAAATAATGGCGCAATGACCTGGTTGAAGAATATTTTTGATGAGGGGTGTTCAAATAAAGAGTACCGAATGCCAATTGAGTTGAACACCAAGGAAAATTATTGTTTCCTGGTGCGGTTTGTTTGTGGAATGGTTTATGCGTGTTTTGATTATCCATTTTACGCAATGAGCATGGAAACAACCAACATAGAAGAAGGGTTGTCCATTGTTTGGGCCTTCCTTGATGGGATTGATTTCACAGATGTAATCATTGTTGGTATCGCCAACTTCATGGGATTAGATCATGACAACCGACTCTATTTCCTGCTGGTGACGCGATGAGCAGTGTGCAGAGAGTTGACTTTATGCTCTAGTGATGACGCAATCTAAGACATCCTTTATCGATGAATGGGCTCAATAAAATACAATGTTCTTGTAATAGGCAACGCAGGATATATTTTTAGTCTGTCAAAATTGCATTGTGGCAGTCACTATTAGCGCGACTAAAATGTATTTTGGAGTCTACATCAAAAAGCAATCGACAGTTGCTCCAATTCAAAATTATATTAATGTTTTTTGGAGTCTACATCAACAAGCAATCCGCAGCTGTACCAATTCAAAATTCGATATATCAATGTGCAATAATTTCGAAATTCAAATGTATAATGAAATGGGAAATATTGATATTTACAGTATCTATTCTCCCACGTGGATAGCTAATGCAACCAGAAATGCTGCATTGGATCAACTCGGACATGAACTCCAGCTTAGCATTGTGAGAAGTAAATTGCTAGTATAGCACTGTCGAGTAGTTTGTTAGTATTATAAATTAATTTGTAAAAATTAAGTGATCGATGAATATCAAAATTAGGTAAAAAATACATGATGTAATAGTTGAATCTAGATACATTCCATAGTTAGAGGACTTTTTTATGTAACTAGTGAATACAACGGAACTAGCGAATACAGTAGTTGGCACCCATGTATTTCGGTAGATGGGAGTTCATCCATATAATGACTAGCAGTTAAACTATGTGTCTGAATCCAGTACTTAAGAGATCGAGTGGAGGTAAAGCTCAATATGGATGGTTGTCGAGATAGTATGGCAGTTGCAGATCTAGGGAAGGATCCCTCATTCCTTGAAGACTTGGAAGTGGTCTTCTAATGAGGTTATGCGACTGTTTGGGATGATTTCTAGTAATTGACTTCGGGAGGTCCTTCATTCAGGAGTTCAGGAGCCGCACTCAGGAATCCAACTTGCTGACTACACCTTTAAGTAAGTTATGAGGCAACTTGATTGAGCCTATACTTAGAAGTTAAAGAATGATTGTGTTTTCAATAAATTTATGTAATATAAGCATTAAGAGGGAATGTTGGAATTAATGTTTGCATCTTATATTTGAGATGTTGGTTTGTGATGGTTGAGAAATTCTCTCAACCTCTCTTTCTAACTTAGGAATAAGTTAGATTTGAAAAACTCTATTTAATAAAGTAATCTGAATATAATTTGTGTGTTTACACATACACCTTTTATGTGTAATATATGTGTGCTTTCAGTAGTTTTTTTCATTATTAAATTTAAAAACGGCTTTATAAACAAACTACCAACGTGTTTCAATAGATAGGGAAAGACATAAGCCAACTTCAAAGAAATTTATATGAATGGGCTGAAGCCATTTTGGAAAAAAGAGAGGAGGAACCCGAAAATTTTTAGATCCTCACAGTAAAATATGAAACCATAATTTCATAATTCCAATCTTTCTCCCCATATACGAGACAATCCACACAGGCAAGCTCGTCATGACGTTTCGCTCCAGTAATTTGTCTTTTCCGTACACAATGGACTGAACCCATTTTCCAAAAATATAATGGGAACCATGAAAATTTGGGAGAAGGAAATATGAAACCTTAATTTCATAATTCCAATCTTTCTTTCCCATATAAGACAATCCATACAGCTAACTTGCAAGCTATCATTACGATTCGCTCTAGTGATTTGTATTTGTCTCTATAGGTTGGTGATATTTGATGCAACGTAATTTTGAAAAGTTGGTTTATTTATTTTCTGATTTAATTGGCCAATCAGAAATTTTAAGTTTGAATTATGAATTTTCTAAGTACTATATACATTATATTTTAATCTATTATATATTTACATTTTTAACCAATAAAAATCAAAATAAAGAAACCTTTTTTTTATCACATTCGGGCCAAAATCTCCAAAACGCTCTTGAAAAGAAGAAGCATGCGATTTTTCTGCTGGTTGACTTTGTACTATCATCCTGCTTACGACTATTCACAATAAGAAAGTTACACTTAAAATTTGTTCTTATACAATTTATATAAAAAGGAATAAGAAAGTTACACTTAAAATTTGTTCTTATACAATTTATATAAAAAGAAATTTATTTATCTAGATTACAAAAATAACTCCAAATTTTATTACAATTTAATTAGTTAGACTACTGCACGAAAATCGTCAAATTTTTACGGCGAAGTGAAAAACAATTGACTGCAATTGACTGGAGTGTTATAATCAGTCTGAGAAAAATGTTTATTATGGAGTATTTTAACTTCCAAATATCAAGATGTCTTGCTTGTCATTCGCGTAGTTTATCGAGGCCGCGTTTTGACCCAGAATCCGGTAACGATTTTCAGAAAATCCGGCAAAGATTTCCCCAGAATCTTGTTTACAGGTGTTAAGCATTAGTATTTTGAGTGTCCAGGGGTTTTTGATAGTGCTGAATCCATTTCCACTATCAAAAATGGATTCCAAGCACTGAAACTACCTGATTTTTTAAAATTTAGTTGACCGGATTCCAACAGATTTCTGCCGTCCGAGCCAAAACGCGACCTCGGTAGACAACTCCCTTGTCATTTATGGCATTCCTTCTCATTTATGAATGGCATTCCTTCACATTTATGAGTGGCATTTTAATCCCGATGAAAAAATATATTAAGGTTTAAAATGTTCTAATTTCTTAATTTATAAAACTATGATATCTTTTAAATGAAACGCAGAAACAAATTTTCCAAATAAATTAAGATAGATAAAATTCATTTTTAATGAATTTTAACTTTATTGTTTTCAAAGTTTTTCTTTTGTTTTTGTTATTTTACTATAATATTTTTTTAAATGAATATTTACAAATTAAGTAAAAGATAAATCAATTTCAATGAACTATAACCGTTATCATTTTCAAAATTTTTCTTTTATTTATAAAATGTCATTTTACTATAATAGTTTTTAAAAATAATAGTTTTTTATAATAAATATCTACAAATTACATTGTAAAAATGTTTAGTAACAATTTTTCACTAACATGTTTTAACAACTTGAATTTTGGACATGGGTTGAACTTATGTAAAAAATGTTCAGTAACAATTTCTCACTAACATGTTTTACCAACTTGAATTTTGGACATGAGTTGAACTTATGTACGAAAAGTCTCTTGTTTATTTCATATTTATAATATTTTGGAAATCTAATGTGAAGTTAAGAACTTGAAATTAATTATTTAATTTTTCTCATATTCATAAAATTCCTAAATATTTCAAAATTTACGATCAGATTACGTTCATTACCAATAATATTTAAATATTAAAATTTTCCCTCTTCTACATTACTCAGTCTTCGTAAGACATGATTTCATTAGTGCATTTGAGATGTGTTGCATATAATTCGAACACATAAAATGGGATATACATGGTTGAAGGTGTTGTACTCCATACAACTCTGCTTTGAATATTAAATTGTTCCCTCCTTTTACATTAATAGGTACTTCATCATTTATTGGGTTGGGTATAATTAGGACATGCATAGTAGAATATACATGGCATGCTGGATCTAATGGTGATGATCGAGACCAACCCACAAGGTTTGTTTAACGTCCATAAATATTTGTAAGATTTAAATATTGAATAGTTTATCTTTTTAATTTAATATTTATTTGAGAGGCATCGCATAAATGTAACTACCTTTCTCATATTTACCCAAATTCACCCGTGTGCTAAGGTAAATATGAGACTAGTCTCATTATAATATGACTCAATTTCCAAGTTCTAGTTAAGGAAGTGGGCCCAACAGATTGAACACATAGTGACATGCTACATGGACTACAAATCACTTAGGAACCCATTTTAACTGACTTAACACCCCAACTGCATGTAAAACAAGGCAAGGATATGGTTATAGGACTCTAACCACATGCATAAATCTACTTCCATGCAATTATGGTCTAATTTCTCATGTTTTGTGCCAACTTTAACCTACAAGCCATGAATGCATGCATATACAATCACAAACTGATGGTATTCATCTAAGAATCTGGAAGAAGACTCTAAGTCCTCTCTAGTGGGCTACAATAACACTTGTTAGTCCATGCATTCATCAACCATTCAATAACTTATCAAAGCATGTAAAGAGCATCCATAGATAGAATACATCATAGAACCAACATGTAACCAATGAATAACCAACATAGAAACCATGGAAAATCATCCATAATAGAACCATCATAATCAATAGAAATGCTCATAGATCACTATAGGAAATTATCTCATATTAACATGTGAAAATGATCTCATATTAACATGGGAAAATTCCAACCAAGTGAATGACTTCCAAGCACCACCCAATCATAGATTGGGTTGAACCATGTTTGAGCCAAATATCTCTTTCATCTAATCACCTCCGCACCACATTTCAAGCATGAATGTGGGATATCATTGAATAAACCAAAACAAAACCAACCAAAGATTCCAAATGTCAAACCACCTCAACCATATCATTAGTAGAAAATGATGAAATTAGTGACTAAGTGACTAAAAATGTTATTCACAACAATTATTTCAAGTGAATTACTACTAAATTGAGCAATTTTAAGTGACTAGACTAAAAATAACTAACTTAAACGACTAATTTTGTTTAGCTATAAAATATATGACTAGATAATAAGTGACCAAACTAAAATCGACTACCTAAAATTACTAATTTAGTCGAGGACTAAAATATATGACTAGATAATAAGTGAAAAGATTAAGAATGATTAACATAAATGAATATTATAGTCCAAGAATAAAAATATGACCAAACAAAATGTACAACAGGTATATGAATTAGCCATTTATGTTAATATTTTTTAATTGTGTCACTCTGGAAATGAAGAATTCAATTTTGATACTAAACTGTCAGTTGGACGAATTTTATTTGTTGCAGTGCATTTCGGTGGCTCAATGGGAAGTTGCCACATGGCCCAACCAGAGGCTGCTACGTGGTGCCTCCACATTAGCTAAAACTTTGTTAAGGGTCGGAAGGCCTTGGTGGGAATCAAACTGGTGACTTGCTACAACAAACTCCAAAGCCTTGCCATCTCGCCTACAGGTGGTTCTCAACTATAATTCCTACCACTTATATTTTAATGGAATGTATGGGTGCATTGGGAGGAGGGTTCGAGCGGTGAGCCCTGACCCTTGGTCGTATCACACCCACAAGACCTGTTGTGGAGGTAGACAAAGCAAAGGAGCATGGACCAACCCTAGCTGATCCTAGTCATGTTCATAGCCCATAGGACTGAGCATATACCAGAGAGGAATTTGGTGGAGGGGGGTGGATTTGTAGGCCCTAGCCTAGTCCCATTATGCTGCATGTAACCACAAGTGGAAAAATAAAGGGCTAATACAAGGGGGTGGGTTGGGGAGGAGGGGGGGAGGGGGGGTGTATAGTTTGAGGCCTAACCCCAAGTCATGGTGCCAATGCGTAACCACCGACTCAATATATGGTGCTGGTGCATAACCACTGACTAAACATTCAGGAGCTAGCATGGTGAAGCAGACAGTTAGCCCCGACCCTGACCACATCACCCCATGCGACCATCAACCAATAGAAAAGGCACCAAGGCCAATGAGGGTAGACCGTTGGCACCATCCCCTGGCCTTATGGTGTGCCACATGACCCTATTTTTATGCCTATGGGGTTATTGGGAAAACTAACTAAGCAGAAAAATGGCATCAACACTTGGAGGAAAAATAACAAAAGAAACTTGGGAGAGTCATAATTTGATGATTTTTTGGTATTTTTGAGCCAAAGAAGAGCCTAGATAAGGGGTTTTCGACATCTTGAATGTAATGGATGTCTATTTTTTTTGTTGAAGCACTTTTGGAAGGAATTTTGCAGGTTTTAATCTATGAGTGCTAGGGAAAATCAGTGGTTTGAAGAATTTTTGAAGGCTTTTTGAGCATAGAGAGGAACTTGTAGGGGTTTTCCAACCTTCATATGGCAGTTTCAACTTCTATGGTGCATCTCTTGTTTGACTTTTCTGATTATGTATTTTTGAGGAAAGCTCTCTTTTAGTACTTCAATGTGTAATTTTTGTACATGTTATGCTTATTTTCAGATGGAGTATAGGGTCTTGATGTGAGATCCATTTTCATGTTGACTATAGGTGGTCATGCTTTTTAGATTGAGAGTTCTTTTCAGGAGAATGTTTCCTTGAAGGGGAAACATGCCACTCATTCTGTCAACACATTTCATGTACTCTTTTATCACTGGAATCTATGGAGTGGTCTAGTTGTGTTAGTAGGCCCATAGATGTAGCCCAGGAGGGGTCAACAACATCACTAATTTTTTTTTTGTCTCCCTTCTTGTTTTCCTTACGAGTTACATGTGGATATGTTTCTTGTTTAAATTTCATATAAAAACTAACTCATTATCCTTGAAGAGGCCATAAAATTTGTTTACATAAGACCCATTTGTTTACTTGCAAAGCATGAAAGGATGGTCAGTTTGTAGGAAGGAGAAGTTCTCCTCCAATTTCATATCATATATTTCTCCATATAGCCATATATATTATGCATCTCGTTGAACACCTATTTTTATGTAAATGCCTTCATTACTTTTGAAAAATATTACAAATACCAAGCATATTTCCATTTGAAGGTATTCATTCCTTCCCCCATTTTCTTCCTTTAGTGAGTTGGCTCTTCACCATTAATATTCTCTTTGGAATTTCTTGGTTCATCACCCATACAAGATAAAGGAAAATAATTGCAATCAATTGGATGTTCTTAGTACTCAAAACTTCAAATTTTGACCTTTGATCAAGTTGATTATGTTTAAGACACATATTTTTTATTTGGTCCCCATGGCTAATTTTCATCATATTGAATATGATCTTCTTCCATCAAATTTCTATATCTAGCCCCTATGACAATAATCCAACTTAACCATTGTGTATATTTACAAAATTACCATGCTTTTCGATCTAAAAAATTTTGATAATCCAAAATTAAAATGATATCTGGAATACTAGTGTTTCTTTGGAAGGAAATTAGAAGCCATCATCAACAAAATCCACAAGAAATTTCAAAACAGGCTACATGAATCCATATCTTGTTGGGGATTCTTTTAGTATTATAAAAAATGAACGTAAGTAAACCAATGCATAAGCTTAGTTCATTTCTACTATTCCTAGATAATCATTTTCATTTTCACTCTTGATTTCTTTTACTCGTACTCCATTGTTATTAAATAATTCATTGTTTATACTGATATATCTAGAGGACACATTTATTTTAATTCAAGACTTAACTTTTCATGCATATCTATGTTTTTTTTATTAACAAGGTCATATCCATTGAACTTAATATACTAGATTTTAACTTGGATATCAAGTTGTTTATGTAGTTTCAATGTACATTATGAGCGTAGAAGTATTCGACTCTTATGAAATTATTTTAAATCCTATGGGGTTTTGATATTTCCAAAACATTAGATGTTCCTTATTTTAAATCTTATGGGGTTTTGATATTTCCCAAACATTAGATGTTGCACATATTATAATATCATGTCATACATGTGAAGTAGATTTATTATATGGTAGACGATGTAAATTACACCTTTGCATTAATATAAATACAAAAATGATGTTTTGTCTTATTGGGAAAAATTTTATGGAAGCGGTTTGATGACACCTTGTCTTGGCCATATATGACACTAAGTGAAGGAAGAGGTTGTTTTAGCTACCAAATTTATCTAAGTATGTATAATAATATGCATATGATATTTCCAATTTGTATTATTTTTATTGTGATGAGTACATAATAATTCTATTCTAACTCTTGATGCTTTGGCTATAAGTTCTAGGCTAAGTTGTTCCATGGTGTTATAAAGAGAAGTGTGTAATATTAATGTTTTTGGTATATACTTAGTTATTTGAGTAGCTACTACACATTAATGTTATGATACCCCTTATTTCCCACCAAAAATGTTTCACTCTAGCCTGCATTTTTGGAAGGCATGGAATATTATTCATTAAGCTTGTTTAAATTTATGGTAATTTATTCTGGCTTGTGGCCAAGATACGGTGGATCAAAAAAAGGGTAACATATTTCTATGGTGACTATAGATAAATGGAAACGTAAGTGTGCGAAAAATGGAAATGGGGTTTTTTTTTTTTTAATTCGACTCTCGTTATTGATTATACCACTCTTATGAATATATCTATTATGGTCGCCTTACGCATAGATTAGCCATGGATTTTTACTGATGTTCACTAAATATAAGGCATAAAATATTGCTTTAAAAATGGCTCACTAGGCAAGACTATGTATCGGAATCATATATATATATATATATATATATATATATATATATATATATATATAATAATGCAGGTTCACGCATCTCCTAACATGTCTCCAATCACCATTTCCACCACCAATGGCTTTATGGATTTTAGAAAGGTGAAGGTTGTTGCACACCATCTATCGTACATGACCCTCTTTTACACTCTAATGCTTCTAGCATTCCTCTTCTCAGATTTTTCCTTAATTTAGGTTACATTTTTTTTCGAGTGCCTACCTCCAAACCTTTTAATGGACGAAGTTATGTCGAAGTTTATGCTCAACCGAGTTGCTGGGTCTAGTCTCCCATTTGAATTTTCGTTATGTCGGTGCCAAGTTGTTGATGTGTCAAACTCATGTAATATTATTTTCACATTGTATTTATGGTTCTGTAGAAGGGAATGATTAAATATGTTTTCTGATTATGTAATTCCTTTAGTTGCTTATTGAGATTTTCAATTCATTGACATTTAAACACGACACATGTATGGTGCAGAGAATGGCCAAAGAGATTTTTGGTGTCCTCCTTCAAGAAAACAATAATTAACTCTAGGAAGGAATGGCACTTCGAGAGTCATTCAATGATCTAGTTTCTGAAACGCGATCTTATCATTATGATCCCATGAAATTTGCAGTAAATTTTAAGGCCATGGTATGTTCTTGTCCAATTCATTCTTTGAATTTCTCACTAGTATTTCATATGTATTTTCTGTTATTGTTTCTTTTTTTGACTCTCGAGTAGAAGAATGAGATTCACATAGATATAAGATATAGATCAATGCAATTACAATATGCAAAGATATAGAAGGTAACATTTTGATAATGTATCAATTTTATTTGAGACCAATGTTGATTTGAAAGAAATACTCAAAGTATTTTATGGAAATCATTCCATTATTTTCACTAGAAATTTTTGTGTTTTCCTTCAACTAATTCATGGTTGCTTTCATTTTGTACAAGTTGTCATTTTTTCAAAAACACAAGATAAATTTCATTCATCTCACAAGATTGCTACAAGGTTCATGGCCATAACTCTGTGGCAATCAATGAAACCATAATTTTGGGGCAATCAGAGTTGATATTCTGAGGGCATTTTGATTTAATTTATTTTTATATTCTACTTTATGAAACTCTAATGTGCTTGCTTTATCTTTTTCCTTGTTGTACCATGGTAGATTATTGAAATGGTAAAGAATTTACTTAACTTGGATTGCTTACAAATGTTTCATTCTTTACAACTAAAAATGGCGTCAACGCTTACCATAGTGTTGGAAACTCCTATGTTGTCTATCCCACAAGAACAAAATTGTACAACCTAGCCACACATTAAGCAATAACAAAGTGAAAATAGCCTCTGTGAGCTACAGTTTATGGATTGAAGACTACGCGTTGGGATTGTTGAAGGCTAAATAATGGGAAGAATTTTTTTTTTCACAGTTATTGTCTTCTCAACTATCCCCATACATGCCCTATTTGTCCATAATAGTTACAACATTACATAAACTCTTATAACTTCTCAACCTTTTCCTTGTGATAACTCTTGAACTTGTATCTCTAATCAAAATTAGAACATGTGTCATTGTGTATAGACATACATACATACATATAAATCATCATTACATGATACAATTGGGAAGGTTCCAAGGGATAATAAATGTGATTCCTCCTCTATTTCCGCACCAAGGTAACACCATTTTTAAGAGATTATTGGTTTTACACCATTCTAAGAGCTTATTGGTTAGACATTTCATGGATTTCTAATGGAAATTTTTTTCTACTTTTTTTTATACCTTTTCATCTACTTTGACTCCATGGATGTGATTATGTGTAACCAACCTAGATCCATCTTAACTCGTGATATATCAAGCCTCGAGAGGGATCAAACATCTCTGGAGTTGCAAACTTTATATTAGTGCGAAACTTGAGGAAATGTTTGCAACTCAAGAGATCTGGAGTTAAGATGAATGTTGTAATATTTTAATGTTAATTGTGTATAGGTTATATATCATTTAAAAATAAATTATTATATATTATGAAAAAAATAAATTTTATGTTAAAACATTTATTTAGTACTATACATATACTTTATTTAACATTCAAAAATAGAATTCAAACAATGAAAAATAAGAAATTGTATTTTACACTAAAGAAATCTACATGTGTGAAAAATCACATTGTATTTGACTCTAAATAAGTTTACATGTGAAAAAAAATTAATCTCTCGATTCAATGTTAAATCAATATTTAAGGTTTATCTATCCTAGTTATAATTAAATAGTCAATATATACAAACACATTTCAAATATATGATTATGTATTCCCACTTCCAAAAAGAGTGCGTCAAGTAAACTATGCTAGTGATAATTGAATCATCAATATATACAAAAATTTTGAAAATATTCGATTCCTTCGCAAACCATGGCTTTGCCCTTCCAAAAAGAGTGTGCCTAGTAAGTAGCTTTATCAATCTCAGTCATTGGCTTTATTAATTTCTAGGGTTTCAGATGATGGGTTTTTTCATGAGATCAAATTTTTCCTGCATTATCGCTTTATCAATCTTAGTCATTGGCTTCATTAATTTCTAGGGTTTTATATGAGGGGTTTTTTCATGAGATCGAATTTTCTCTGCATTATCTCTTTATCAATCACAGTCACTGCCTTCATTAATTTCTATGGTTTCAGATGAGGGGTTTGTTCATTAGATCAAATTTTTCCTGCATTATCTGTAACATGCATATCATAAAATATTAATACATTTACTAAATTAAATATTTTAAATACTTGGTTGAAAACAAGAACCTTATTAAGTTAGTTATGATTATCAAGAATTAGTTATGGAAAATTTGTTATGCCAACGCCTTTCTCCATAATGAGGGTGGTTTCGAATCTTCACCCATTAGATGAAGGGAGCATAAATATGTGAAAATTTGTTACAGATGGGTAAAATGTGTACAAAAAGTTACAAATTTACTACGAAGGTAGGGAGAAGCTAGCATCAATGGCGGTGAGTCATTTTTTATTAAATAATTAAACAAGGAACATGCGGCTACACAGTACGAGGTGAAATTCTTGAACTACAGTTATTTTTATTAAATGATCGGATGAGGAAAATGAGGCTCCTCTCAGTGCATAAGGCTGCAGCCTGAGGCATCTTGCTCCCTTCACTCGCTTAGGGCTTTCACCTCGAAATTCTTTCCAAGTGAAGAATAAGCCAAAGATTGTAAATCTTGGTTGTAATCCTCCATATCTTACTTTCAGTTTTCTTTATATTTCACAATTTCATTCTGATCTATCTATATATGCTATATATGAATGCCGAGAGGAGCTTGATTCTTTGAGAGGTTTTATATATCTCGTGCACAAACTAGATTTTACTTAATATCTATATATGCTATATATGAATGTCGAGAGGAGCTTGATTCTTTGAGAGGTTTTATAAATCTCGTGCACAAACTAGATTTTACTTAATATCTATATATACTATATATGGATGTTGAGATGATCTCGATTCTTTGAGAGGTTTTATATATCTTGTGCACAAACTAGATTTTACTTAACATCTACTATGCTATATTTCTTGGGAAAGAAATACCTTGTCCATGAAAAAATAATATACTTTTTCCATGCACAAATATTAGTTGATTATGTTAAATATATGGAAATAAATATATAAATATTTATATAATATTGCATACGCAAGAAAAGATACGATGTATGCTCTTTATTTAAAAATGGATTTTGTACTCATTTATTTTATCAAATGATAAGAAATCCAATTTATTTTCTTGAAAATGAATGTAGAATAAAGAGGCTAATTTGTGATACATTTTCATCGGCGGTAAAAAAGAAAAGATAAAAGTTAGTTAGATTAATTTTATTGGAAGGCCTTCCATGGATTTGTATGCAAATGTTACTATGTTTTCATTTAAATACTGCATGACTGCACAAAGATTGTATAGGAGTTTTGTGGATGAATTAATGAAAAAATAAAGATTATTTTTATAAAATATGCATATGAATCTTGTTCATACAAGCACAAGAATGCATAAAATTTTAAGTTAACCTTGTGAATGTTTCTTAGGTTTTTTGCATAAAGTATGGTCATCTATGGTCATTTCCTGAGAGGGAAGCATGTGAAAATACAAGTATAAAGACAACAAAAATAGGTTATGTTAACTTCCTGTTGCAAATGAAGTATGCTTTTGTTTACATGAAAAGAATAGTTAATGATGGTGGAATTCTAAGAAGGGAATGTCGTGTTGCCTACATTAAAGAAGATTTATTATGATAAGCTCTTTCATGCACAAAGAATAGTGATTGTGTTGGAGATTTATGTTCTTTGCATGGATAGAAGATCTATTGAGCTATATCCATCTCAAAAAATTATATGTGAATACATTATGCTATCATAATTATTATGATAGTTTCTTTCACAATAAGATTATGGATATGCATGCAAGATTTGTATTATCTTTCATTGGAAAGAATATACAGTTGTATGTGAGAAATGATAGCATGTTTAGTTAGCCTACATTGGAAAATATTCTTTGGAAAAGAAGGTGGGTTACATGCATAAAACTCATATTAATGTGTTGGTTTCATTGGAATATATATGTGGGTAATGTTTATATAATATTTGGAAAATAATACATGTATTTTTATGTTTTATTACCTAATTTTTAAGGAAATTGAAACATGTTTTGCATGGCTTATTATGCTAAAATTCCCTCGAAAAGGAAACATGTGTTTGCACGCTTGATTGTGTTAAGAATTCTGTTGGTAATATTCTGTTGGAAACTATATGCATTTGTATGCATAGGAACAACATTGTTGTGTTAGCTTTCTTTACATGAATCCAAGTAATAGCTTATGGGTTATTTATTTTCATTAAATTTATGTAAATCACATGCACAAAGATCGTAACTGATGTATCAGTTTTTTTTTAAGAAATGTTTGGCAGATGTAGCTATTGTCTTGCATGAATGTGTGTTTATGCGAGGGAAATATTACTTAATGTAATTCCTTATAACTAGCACATATGAAGTGTTGTTAAAGGAAGCATGTCAATATATTTTACTTGCATGTCATGAATGTACATGAGTAGATGGAGAAGCATCACTAGTATAGATTTATGAATGGGTTCATTAATACAGGGTTTACACGGTATACTAGTGTTAAATGATGTGATTGATTATTGTGTCATATTGATGACGTTGATTCCTTTCTTGTTGAGATGTTCATAATGTCAAGTATGTGATGACTACATCAATAATGAAATGAATGCAAGGTTACATCATAAAGTTTTATGTTAATGTACTTCAATAGTCGTTGTTAATGGTTAAGCAACTTACTATTCTTATACTAAGGTTACACTATGAAATGGTGAACATTCTCTCTAATGATTAGTGAGGAATCTAGAATAGTTATTTGGATAGTTACCTGTGGATAATTTGTATAAAAATTTTCTAACTCCTTATATTTCCATGTGAAGATATTAGGGTATGTTACAAGTGGTATCTGATCTATAGGTTGCAGCACTGGCGCCTTTGGAATTTGTTAAGCGAAAATAAATTGAGATATGATAGTAAGGGACATCAGTTAAGTTATGATTCTAGAAATCTACATGTTGATTGGTATATGATTCTAGAAATGTACATATTGATTGATATAGGTAGTAATATACTTTTGACATGAGATGTGTGATTCATGTTCATAACTACATTGAACAGTAATAAGTAATAAATTATTCTGGAAAACAATTTTTCATAACATTGGAATCCTGTTGAGGATAAAAGACCTGAAAACCTTTGTTGTGCTTATGAACAACCTGTGTACTCGCTAGTGAAAGTGAGAGCTGACTATTAACATTTGCATATATGAAAGATTACTGATATATCTAATGGACATAATGAAAGTTACCATGCACTACTTGAAAAATATGAATGTGTATAGTGATGGTGTGTGAAACTAATGCATGAATGCAAAAGATGAGGAAAGTCGTTTTAGAGGATGATAGAGAGTTTTAAAATTAAATTGAATGAAGTCTTTTAGATGTGAAAAATGCATAATGAGTCAAGTAGTATGACTTGACTATAATGGATACTTGCTGAATGAGTCATGTCATGGATGCATTAATAATATTAATAGCATTGATTAGTAATAAATGACTAACTAACAAAACATATATGCATGAATTAATTTTGATTAAAGCTTATGGAAAGTTCCAAACAAGTGATTCTAGTAATTACTTCATGTGTGAGTCTATTGGTAACAAAACATTCTTGGAAATGGAAATGTTTTGAATGCTATCCTAACCATTATTGACATATACACATTAATGAATATATATATATATATATATATATATATATATATATATATATATATATTGCATGACATCATTGTATGCATGAAACTAAAATGATTGTAGAAGATAATTCTTATTTAAGAAATGCATATTTATGACTAGCATTGTTGATGATATTAAGCATGGGTAGCTTAATGGAAACAATAAAACCTATGAAAGTAAAACATTGCAATGCAAATTGCAACAGTAAATGTTAAATTATAATGTTATAATGTGCATGATTGTGTTATTTAGAAAATAATAATGTATAACACATGTATGTTATTCATGTTCCTTGTTAATCTAGATATCATTGGAGCCATGTTGAGGGCCAAGTATGATGTATGATATACATAAAGTTTATTTTTCTTTATGTATAATGCGCATATAGTTCATTATGTAATTTACTATGGGAAATAATTCTAAAAGAGAAATTTAACATACCATACAATTGTGAACAATTGTGAAAGGCTAGAAGGCCTTGGGTTGATGGTGGTTACCTGCCGAGAAGGGTTGATTGCGCTTGCCTGCCTGTATTTCCTCTCCCTTGAGATAGATGATCTAAGTAAGGGAAAATAGTTGGCCAAGATGGTGAAGAGGGGAAAACCTTAGACAACTCTATTGATTTTCAAGCCCGTTACAGGTGGCCCAAAATTCCTCATAGACGAGACGTTGTCAGAGGAATAGGAAAGATGCTGCCAAGAGGAATCCTATATTGGACCTTGTGTGGTCATTGGAATTCTTGAGCTGGTTTTCCAGTGGAATTCTAGATTGGCCCTGGTATGGTCTATAAAAAAAATTGTCTGGATGTCAAAATTACTCGATTTGGTTGTGGAAACCATTTCCCATGGGTTGGGAGGAGAATTTTTTTATCATTGTGGTTCTCATAGAATAAAATTTTAACTAATTAATTATTTTTTGTATTAAAATGAAATTTTTATATCATTGTGCAAATATCTTATGTATATATTGAGAGGAAAAGAGCCTAGCGCTCGAAAAGGAATTACATAAAGTATAAGTTCATTTTCTTGTATTACAAAACTTTTGAATGTCTTAGCAAAGGCTAGGAAAATATACACTTGGTGCAATGATTGGCCATATGTACGATTAGAGAGCTAGGTTCTCTCTGATTACTTTTAGAAGTACTGTGTGGATGTCTTTAGTAGGAGCTAAGATAGTGTGCGCGTGGTGCATTGATTAGAGGGTTGGTGCTCTCTGAGTACTTGTGTAAGTATTCTGATTAAAACATCTCTTGATATTGCATGAGTGTTTGATAGTTCCAAGTATTTCATTTGAATGAAATTATGTGACTTATGTTATTGAATTTGTTAGTCATACATTACAAGGTACTCGCCATGGAGTGTTGATGGGTATTCGAACCATTCTTAAAGTGTTTGTATGAAAGTGACCATGACTTCCAAAATTATTTGGTATGTAATGGTAAGTGGGTATAGATATTCTAATTTATATATTTTTCTAATGGTATTCCTTGGAAATGGAAGTGCTTCCTTGTGAAGGAGAAGGATCCCCTTTCGGGTTTGTTTTAGATTTCCATATCAAAAATAAAAGTTTCAATGAGAGAGGAACACCGAGGACGATGTTCTCTTTAACAGGGGGAGTATGTAACATGCATACAATAAAAGATTAATACATTTAATAAGTTAAATATTTTAAAGAATTGGTTGAAAACAAGAACATTATTGAGCTAGTTGTGATTATCAAGAATTAGTTATGGAAAATTTTCTATGCCAATGCCTATCTCCATAATGAGGGTGAGCTCGAATATTGACCCATTAGATGAAGGAAGCATAAATATGAGAAAAATTGTTATAGATGGATAAACTGTGTACAAAACGTCACAGATTTACTGAGAAAGTAGGGAGAAGCTAACATCGATGGTGGTGAGTCACTTTTTATTTAATAATTGGACGAGGAACATGCGACTGCACAATATGAGGTGAAATTTCTGAACTACAATTATTTTTATTAAATGATCGAATGAGGAACATGTGGCTCCTCTCAGTGCATAAGGCTGCAGCCTGAGGCATCTTGCTCCCTTTACTCACTTAGGGCTTTCACTTAGAAATTCTTTCCAAGTGAAGAATAATTCAAAGATGGTAAATCTTGGTTGTAATCCTCCATATATTACTTTCAATTTTCTTTATATTTCACAATTGCATTCTGATCTATCTATATATGATATATATTAATGTCGAGAGGAGCTCGATTCTTTGATAGGTTTTATAATGTTGTGAACAAACTAGATTTTACTTAATATCTATATATGCTATATATGAATGTCGAGAGGAGCTCGATTCTTTGAGAGGTTTTATATATCTTGTGCACAAATTAGATTTTACTTAATATCTATATATGCTATATATGAATGTCGAGAGGAGCTCGATTTTGAGAGGTTTTATATATCTCGTGCACAAACTAGATTTTACTTAATATCTACTATGCTATAGTTCTTGGAAAAGAAATAATTTTTCCATGTACAAATATTAGCTGATTATGTTAAATATATAGAAAGAAATATATAGATATTGACATAATATTACATAAGCAAGAAAAGATAAGATGGATGCTATTTATTTAAAAAGGGATTTTGTACTCATTTAGTTTATGAAATGATAAGAAATACAAGTTATTTTCTTGAAAATGAATGTAGAATAAAGAGTGTAATTCGTGATACATTTTCATCGGTGGTGAAAAAAAAGAAGATAAAAGTTAGATTAATTTTATTGGAAGGGATTCCATGGATTTATATGAATATGGTCATCTATGGTCATTTCCTGAAAGAGAAGCATGTGAAACTATAAGTATAAAGACAACAAAACTAGGTTATCTTAACTTCCTGTTGCAAATGAAGTATGCATTTGTTTACGTGAAAAGAATAGTTAATGATGGTGGAATTCTAAGAAGGGAATAACGTGTTGCCTATGTTGAAGAAGAGTTATTATCATAAGCTCTTGCATACATAAAGAATAGTGATTTTGTTGAAGATTTATGTTCTTTTCATAGATTGAAGATCTATTGAGCTATATCCATCTCGAAAAATTATATGTGAATACATTATGCTATCATAATTATTATGTTAGTATCTTTCGGAAAAAGATCATGGATATGCATGCAAGATTTGTATAGCATGTTTAGTTAGCCTACATTGAGAAATATTCTTTGGAAAAGAAGATGGATTACATGCATAAAACTCATATTAATGTGTTGGTTTCCTTGGAATATATATGTGGGTAATGTTTGTATAATATTTGGAAAAGAATACATGTATTTGTATGTTTTATTACCTAAGTTTTAAGGAAAATGAAACATGTTTTGCTTGCCTTATTATGCTAAAATTCCCTGGAAAAGGAAACATGTGTTTGTGTTCTTCATTGTATTAAGAATTCCATTGGGAATATTATGTTGGAAATTATATGCATTTGTATGCATAGGAACAACATTTTTGTGTTAGATTTCTTTACATGAACGAAAAGTAATAACTTAAGGGTTAGTTACTTTGATTAAATTTATGTAAATCACATGCACGGAGATCATAATTGATGTATGAGTTTCTTTTAAAGAAATTCTTGGCAGATGTAGCTATTTTCTTGCAGGAATGTGTGCTTATGCCAGGGAGAAATTAGTTAATGTGATTTCTTATAACTAGCACATATGCAGTGCTATAAAAGGAAGCATGTCAAGATATTTTACTTGCATGTCATCAATGTACATGAGTAGATGGAGAAGCATCACTAGTATAGATTTATGAATGGGTTCATTAATACGGGGTTTCCACGGTATATTGATGTTCAATGATGTGATTTATTATTGTGTCAAATTGATGATGTTGATTCCTTTCTTATTGAGATGTTCATAATGTCAAGTATGTGATGACTATATGAATAATGAAATGAATGCAAGGTTACATCATACAGTTTTATGTTAATGTACTACAATAGTGATTGTTAATAGTTAAGCAACTTACTATTCTTATACTAAAGTTACACTATGAACTAGTGAGCTTTCTATCTAATGATTAGTGAGAAATCTTGAATAGTGATTTGAATAATTACCCGTAGGTAATTTGTATAAAAAATTTCTAACTCCTTATATTTTCATGTGAGAATATCGAGATATGTTACATTATCACTCTAATGGAATGCGAACGCTTTTTGGTATGTGGAAACTTAACTGAAATATAGAAACAGATTGAAGAGGAAAAGACGAAATTTATTATGGACAAATGCTTTTTGTTCTTGTTTTTGCTTAACGTTAGGTCTTTTTGTTTTTGTTTTTCTTCTGAAACGTTAGGTTTATATTATTCATGGAATTAGAATGTCTGTGGTCTGAAACTGTAACGGCTGGTCGTGTTGGAATTTAATTTCCAACTACCCACATAACTCAGCAGACAGCAGAATTAATTCGAAAGGAATGAAGAGACAGCAAAACGGCGAAGTTAAAAGTTGATGGCAAGTTGAAGAGCTGTGAATTGATTGCAGGAGTGGTGGAAGAGCTGTATTCTATCTGCA
Organism: Pinus albicaulis; assembly: GCA_034641835.2. Lineage (NCBI taxonomy): Eukaryota > Viridiplantae > Streptophyta > Pinopsida > Pinales > Pinaceae > Pinus > Pinus albicaulis. Next base: position 277,351,048 of record CM076581.1, read on the forward strand.
ACAACAACCACATTAAAATCTTCACCAAACAAATTTAACACCAGAGGAAATTTACCGCCAGATTGAAAGGGCCACGTGGAGTAAATATATTGGATCGCATGAATTTAGAGGAAACCTGAAAACACAAAATCTGGACCCGAATTTTTATAAGGTGGATTTAATTTGGAATTCGCATAACACTTTCGGCCTACGTCAGCATTCCTTTTTGGAACGCGAAGATCTTGTGCAATAGAGTTTGTTTTATGGTTGAAGTCCGTAATTTTTTTTTTCTTACTAAGGTTAATATATATATATATATATATATATATATATATATATATAGTGTTTCATTTTTAATGTTTATGTTCTGGAAAGTTCAAAAGGCCTGAAAGCCAAAACAAAAGAAAGGGGCCGTGAATGTAATTTTTATTTACTGTGTAATTTTTTTTATTAAAAGTTTATTTACACAACAGTGTGTATAAAAAAGGAAAAGACAGAGTGTAATTTTTTTTTAAGAACAAGTGAATGCACAACCGTGCGTAAGAGAGAAAGAAAGAAAAAAAAAACACAGCAGAGTGTTTTAGAGTGAACAGAGTATTTTCTATGTGAGACAGAGTAGAGTTTTGCTTGGCACTGTGTCTTGTAACAGTCCAACATTTTGTAATCCCTCATAGAGGAAGAAGTTTTTTTTTAAAGAGATTTTTACAGTGAATGAAATATTTTGTTTTCAGTGTTGAATTCTGTCTTCTGTGAGTGAAATTTGTTTGTATTTCTCTGTGTTAAAAAAGGGGAATTTCTATTGTAATATTGAGAAATTCCAACATGGTATCGGAGCTAGTTCAGGCTCTTTGAAGGTTCCAAAGAAGCTGAAGAAGAAGAAGACTTGTTGCACCGTTTTCTCCAGCAGTGTGAAAGCCCAACATAAGTCAAAAGTTCAGGTATTTCTCAAAGAAAACAGAGCTGTTGTTTTGTTTTAAAAGAGTTTGTTCTTTCAGAGAAAGAAAGACAGTTTGTTTAAGTTCAGAGTTCATTTTAAGAGCAATGGCTGGACCAAGCACTGGTATGAGCATTGGAAATGTTCAGCTTTCACAATTTAATGGAAATAATTATGATTATTGGGCCATTACCATGAGAGCCCTGTTTGTCTCACAAGACTTATGGGAGTTTGTAGAAGATGGTTTTGTTGAAGCAGCTGATGAGCAGGCTTTTAATGCCTTAACTCAAGTAGAGAAGGATTTATTGAAGAACAATATAAAGAAGGATGCTAAAGCCCTCTTCTATTTGTATCAGGCAGTAAATGAGAGTGTGTTTCCAAGGATAGCAGTAGCTAAGAGATCCAAGGAGGCATGGGAAATTCTGAAAACAGCCTATCAAGGCATGGAGAAAGTTAAGACAACAAAATTTCAGGTGCTAAGAAGAGATTTTGAAACTTTTTTCATGAAAGAGTCAGATAATGTGGACACATTTTTTACACATGTGATTGGGATTGTAAATCAGGTAAGATCCCATGGAGAAACTCTTGAAGAAAGAAGAATTGTGGAGAAACTTTTGAGATGTTTACCCTCAAAGTTTGATGTTATTGTTACCACCATAGAAGAGACCAAAGATCTCTCATAGTTCACAGTGGATGAACTTCATGCCTCACTGATAACTCATGAACAGAGATTGAGCAAAGATGAACATTCATCTCTTGAGCACCCTTTCAAGACCCAGATGCCTTCAGGAAGAGGAAGAGGTCAAGGAAAAAGAAGAGGAAGAGGCAGAAGCCAGAACAGAGGTGGAAGGAACAGCCCTTCACAATCACATGAAAGGAGCAACAGTCAAAATCAGAGCCATGGCCAATGCAACAGCCAACAAGGTGGACACCAACACCAACATGCACATGGACAAAGGTATGACAAATCCAATGTCCAATGTCATTATTGCAAGAAATATGGGCACTATGCCAATGAATGTAGAAAGAAGCAAAATGACATGAAGAATAAGCAAAATGCTAATGTAGCAAAAGAGGAAAAGAACCCAAGTAATGTGCTATTAGCTTGTAATGTAGCACAAGATAGAGAAGATAATGTTTGGTTTTTAGATTCAGGATGTAGTAATCACATGACTGGAAACAAAGCAATGTTTTCCAATCTAGATAAAGAAATAAAATCTGAATTGACCACAGGGACTGATACTAAGATCTCTGTCAAAGGAAAAGACAGAGTTAGTATTCGGGCAAGAAATGGGGAGCAGAAATTTGTCCTTGATGTGTATTATGTTCCAGGTTTGAAGTGTAATATTTTGAGCGTTGGGCAGCTCATAAACAAAGGTTACAATGTAATTTTTAAAGATGATGTGTGCACAATAAAAGATATACCTCCAAGCAAGAAAATCATTGTTGAAATCCAAAAGACCAGCAATAGAATGTTTCCTCTCAAGCTCAACACTGACTTGAAGAGAAAAGGAAAGAGCATAGCAGCTGTAACACAAGAAGCCTTTCAGAAGGAATCGAAAGATGTAAATTGGTTATGGCACCTGAGATTTGGACATCTCAATTTCGGAGGATTAAATTTGCTGCACAGAAAAGGAATGGTAAGAGGTTTGCCATTGATTGAGAAGCCTGACAGCCTATGTGAAGGCTGCATCTTGGGAAAGCAACACAGAGAAAATTTTCCATCAGGGAAAAGCACAAGGGCGAAAGCACCCTTAGAAATCATTCACTCAGATTTATGTGGGCCGATGCAAACAACATCAGTTTCAGGCAGCAATTACATGCTGACCTTCATAGAGGATTACACAAGAAAAGTGTGGGTTTATTTTTTGAAATATAAGAGTGAAGTTTTTCAAAAAATTTGCCACTTTAAAGCTCTTGTAGAGGAACAGAGCGGGCTACACATTAAAGTTCTCAGAACCGATAGAGGAGGAGAATATATATCAAAGGAATTTCTACGTTTTTTCAGAGAGAATGGCATTCACAAGCAGTTTACCACAAGGTACACACCGCAACAGAATGGAGTTGCTGAAAGGAAAAATCGAACCATAATGGAAATGGTGAGAAGTATGCTAAAGGAAAAACACTTGCCAAATGAGTATTAGGCAGAAGCAGCAAACTGTGCCGTGTACATTTTAAATACATGCCCTACAAAAGTTGTGATGAACAAAGTTCCAGAAGAAGCGTGGAGTGGCAGAAAACAGGGAGTCACCCACATGAGAGTTTTTGGATGTGTGGCATATGCACACATTCCTGACAAGTTGAGAAAGAAGTTGGACAGTAAAGGGGAGAAGTTCATTTTCCTTGGATATTGTGAAGAGTCCAAAGGATACAGATTGTATAACCCATCCACAAAGAAGTTTGTGATAAGCAGAGATGTACAATTCATTGAAGAGGAAGCGTGTGATGGAAGCATTGAGAAAATAGTCAATGTTAAAAGTTGTTTATCTCATGATGAAGATGAGGGAGATGTAGTTGAAATTAACAACCCATCCGTAGCACAACCTCCACTAGCACAAGGACAGCAAGGGACACCACAAGCAGCAGCGAGAACACCCTTGAGAAGAAGTGGGAGTGCATCTCCAAGCACACCACATGGAGCAGAATTGAGTGCTTCATCAAGCACGTCTACACCAAGTGAAAGTGGAACAAAATTCAGAAGTATTAGAGAAATCTATGAGCAAGGAGTAGCAAATGAAGGTATGAACTCCTTATTTGCTTTGTATTGTCAAGTTGATGATCCTATTCATTTTGAAGATGCTATTAAAGATAGAAAATGGATAGAAGCTATGAATGATGAAATTAAAACCATAGAGAAAAACAAAACATGGGAGTTGGTTGATCTCCCAGAAGGTAAAGAAGTCATTGGAGTTAAATGGGTCTATAAGACCAAGAGCGATATTGAAGGAAAAATACAGAGACACAAGACCAGACTTGTTGTCAAGGGATATAAGCAGAAGCATGGAATTGATTATGAAGAAAATTTTGCACCAGTTGCAAGAATGGAGACAGTAAAAGCAATGTTGTCAATAGAAGCACAAAACAAATGGAAAGTATACCAGATGGATGTAAAATCTGCATTTTTAAATGGAGTTTTAATGGAAGAGGTATATGTGGAACAACCTCTCGGATATGAGAAGAAAGGTCAAGAGCATAAGGTCTGCAAATTGAAGAAAGCTCTTTATGGGCTGAAGCAAGCTCCAAGAGCGTGGTACAGCAAAATAGACTCCTATCTATTGGAGAATGGATTTGAAAAGTGTGAGGGAGAACCCACCCTTTACATCAAAGAAAAGAATGGTAAGATGTTGATTGTTGTTTTATATGTTGATGATTTAATTTTTACAGGTAATGATGATTACCTCATTGAGAATTTTAAAACAGTCATGAAAATTGAATTTGAAATGATTGACATGGGTTTGTTGAGATACTTCTTAGGAATAGAAGTAGAACAAAATGAAAAAGAGATTTTTATTTCACAAGCAAAGTATGCGAATCATGTTTTGGAAAGATTTAATATGCAGGAGCGCAAAGCTGCAATTACTCCCACAGTAATGGGATTGAAGTTGAGTAAAGATGACAGCAGCAAGGATTTTGATCCAAGTTTGTATAAAAGCATAGTTGGCAGCCTCATGTATTTCACTGCAACTAGGCCAGATATTATGCATGCAGTTAGCTTAATTTCCATATTTATGGAGAACTCAAAAGAAGCACATTGGCAAGCAGCAAAAAGAATTCTGAGGTATGTTAAAGGAACTAAAAGGTATGGTATTTTATATACTACTTCAGAAAATTTAGAAATAGTTGGATACATTGACAGTGATTGGGATGGAAGTGTCGATGATCGGAAGAGCACTTCTAGTTATGTTTTTCACATGGGTTCAGGAGCCATTTCATGGGCTTCTAAGAAACAGCCAGTTGTAGCATTGTCTACAGCAGAGGCAGAATATGTGGCAGCTACAGCAGCAGCGTGTCAAGCAATTTAGATGGGTAGAATGTTGGAAAGTTTATGCCAAGAACAGATAAAAGACACAGTGATTTATTGTGACAATAGCTCAGCAATTGCATTGTCAAAGAATTCTGTGTTCCATAAAAGAACAAAACACATTGATGCCAAGTTTCACTACATCAGGGAGTTAGTGAACAATGGAGAAATAATTTTAAAACATTGCAGAACTCAGGAGCAGTTTGCAGATATTCTGACCAAGCCATTGGGACAGAAGAGTTTTGAGTTTTTAAGGAAATGTCTGGGTATGACTGATAACCAAGCAGTTAAAATTAAGGGGGAGTGTTGGAATTTAATTTCCAACTGCCCACATAACTCAGCAGACAGCAGAATTAATTCGAAAGGAATGAAGAGACAGCAAAACGGTGGAGTTAAAAGTTGATGGCAAGTTGAAGAGCTGTGAATTGATTGCAGGAGCGGTGGAAGAGCTGTATTCTATCTGCAGCAACAACCACATTAAAATATTCACCAAACAAATTTAAAACCAGAGAAAATTTACCGCCAGATTGAAAGGGCCACGTGGAGTAAATATATTGGATCGCGTGAATTTGGAGAAAACCTGAAAACACAAAAACTGGACCCGAATTTTTATAAGGTGGATTTAATTTGGAATTCGCATAACACTTTGGGCCTATGTCAACATTCCTTTTTGGAACACGAAGATCTTGTGCAATAGAGTTTGTTTTATGGTTGAAGTCCGTAAAGTTTTTTTTTCTTACTAAGGTTAATATATATATATATATATATATATATATATATATATATAGTGTTTCATTTTTAATGTTTATGTTCTGGAAAGTTCAAAAGGCCCGAAAGCCAAAACAAAAGAAAGGGGCGGTGAATGTAATTTTTATTTACTGTGTAATTTTTTTTATTAAAAGTTTATTTACACAGCAGTGTGTATAAAAAAGGAAAAGACAGAGTGTAATTTTTTTTTAAGAACAAGTGAATGCACAACAGTGCGTAAGAAAGAAAGAAAGAAAAAAACACAGCAGAGTGTTTTAGAGTGAACAGAGTATTTTCTGTGTGAGACAGAGTAGAGTTTTGCTTGGCACTGTGTCTTGTAACAGTCCAGCATTTTGTAATCCCTCATAGAGGAAGAAGGTTTTTTTTTAAGAGATTTTTACCGTGAATGAAATAGTTTGTTTTTAGTGTTGAATTCTGTCTTCTGTGAGTGAAATTTATTTGTATTTCTATGTGTTAAACAAGAACTTCTATTGTAATATTGAAATCAGATCGAGGGTGAGTGTTTCTTTGTTGTTTTGTTTATTTTTATCTTTGGGCGATGGATCAAATGGGTAAGTGGGTTTCGTTGCCAGCCAACATTGTGTTGTGTCGGGGCGACTGTGTAATAGGCACTAGAATCGTATAACATGAGCGAGAGGGAAGCAACTACTAGTTTTTATAAAGAGAAAATTGGGGTTTAATTAAAGTTTTAATTAAAAATTTGTTTAAATTTAAAATTAAACTGAATAAGGAGTCTACGGGTTTTGTGTCTAGGTCTGTTAAAAACATGTTTGTGTATATATCTAAGTTCCTTTACACACGCTTAGGTCAACAAGGGGTGCTGCGGGCAATTGCAAAAATCTACAGAACTTGTTCTTTTGGGGGTAAATTTGATGGGAATTACTTTTTTTGAAGTGTGGAATAAACTGAACCTTCCCAGCTATTGCAATTGAATTCATATTCCGTATTTTTGGTATATCTGTGAACAGATCTGTGTGACACTGTATATGTATTATTAACCATGTTCCAGATTTGCCAATCTTTTGTGGGGATAAAAAATATGTAGAGATGCAATGGGCTTTTCCAGTTGAAACATCAGAATTACTGCAGCCAGTCTAAATACCAGAATTGCAGTAGGAAACTGAGCCTTTTTAAATGGCTACATAGCCAATGCATGCGGTCCCCAATGATGAAAAAACACTCTTGCTTTACAATTCAATAAATCCACCAGTATTTCCAGGTGGTCGAGCGGCCGGATCACCAGATCTTCCCATCAAATGTAACATAAACTCCTTATGGAACCAGAAGGGTACTGATCTTTCCACACTTATTGCACATTCCCTTTACTACTTGAAGGATTGTTCATTGTGTCTGTTAACACCATGGGTTTTTGAATTTAGGTTTTACTATACCTGTTATTTACAAAGTATTGAGGTTAGAGGACACCTTATATTATAAATACTGTTGACATTGCAACAATTTATTTTGATCTGATCTTGATCTCATCATGTTCTGTTGCAAGCAGCTTGGCGGAAACAGGCTAATTTTCCTGATCTATTCCGCTTTGCGAGACCATCAGACTTTAGATCAATCTCTGTAAGTAGAAGGGCATTAGATATTAAACCTGTAGATATTTGCCTTGCAGTTTGTTCGTGGGTGCATTCTCAGTTTCAGAGGTCTAGAGATCAGTTGTCGTTCAATCATAAGAGTTGTGATGATTCTACTGAGAATGAAGAGCCAATGGCAATGTAGGATGAATATATGGTATCAATGGAGAAGGACCCACTACAACCACAACAACCACTGATCCGATCCACTAGTCTAGCAAGCGAAATTGTCACTGAAGGAATGCAGTGGCAGCAACATTGCTTGAATCCTCAGATATGGTTTTGTTCAGTGCCGTGAGGTCGTATGGCTCTTATTAGAATAAGGCGCTTAGGAGACATTTTATGTCCCCAGTTCAAACTTTGTAAGGAAAGGGCTAAGAAGGTAAAGATGATGGAACTAGATCAGAGGCTCTGCTTGTATAATGGAAACACGCTTTCATGAAGGGTTATCATGTACTGTCGGGCTGGTTATCTATAGGGTTATAATAAACAATGCATTGACCATAATCTTTTTTAATAATAAAAACATAAATATCTAAATATTACAACAAAGACATGAGACCTATTATTCAAATTTTGTATGACTGTCATATATATGGTAGGTTAGCTAAACCCCAAAGCAATGTTTTTATATAATATAAATTCACAATTTCAATTAAAAACAAAAAAGACAAGAGAAAACGCCAACATAAAACGTTAATGGTGTAATATAAAAATTGTCAAAAAAAATTCATTCATCATTTAAACAATATTTAACTAGCAATTGCTCAAAGGAGCAAAAGGACACGAAGGAGGTCAGTGAAGGATTGGACAGCAGCACAGTACGGTAAAGCACAGGTATGGGTATGGATGACATGGTCTTGTATTGGGTTCTTAAAGAGGTCGCTAAGTGTTAAATTTTGACAGGATAGAAGGACGAATCTGGAGCAGAAGTAGAACACAGAGGTGGAACACAAGAATTGGCTGGAATGCACAGTGTTTTCCAATCAATCCCATAAAAAAACACCTTCCGTATAAATATAAAAAATTCAAAACATCAAAAGTTTAATGGACTAAGTAACTGGATACTTATTCAACAATTCAACCACTCGCAAAAGTTAATACCAATAAAGGGTACGTCATTTTCTTCTGGTTTTCAGTGTACTATCATCGAATTTAAGGCTCTTAGTGAAGCGTGCAGGCTACATTACTACTAGCTGGCCGGTTGCTGGCCAACCTCCTCCTTTCAATTGCTTTCTCTGAAAATGCACCTTCTTTTCCTCGAAAATGCAGGTTCGACTTGCAAGCGAGATTGAACATGCAGCAGATAAGCTTTATGGAAAGTTGGATAAGATTTTCATAAAATTTTCCCATAAATTTTTATTGTTAAACATCAAGATTTTGGATGTGCCTCGTTTAGTTTAATCTGTTTCCATTATTTAAAAATTCTGTTAAATATTCATTCGGTTAGATTTTTGAAATTTTTTAACGGGATAATCCATTTTTTTTGAAAGAGGGATAGACGAGGCCCAGCTGATAATGCCGCCACATGAGCTGTAACAACGTCACTGTGCGTTCTCCTCATGGAATTTCCATTACAATTCCGCAAAGTCGATGGTCACTTTCAGATTGCCACACCGCCCACGCCTGTCACTGTTAAACGACTTTCCAGATTAGAATAACGACAAAAGCCAGACTATACTTTTGTCAGATTTTAGATTCGGAATTAGCAATTTCGAAGAATTTTACTGCATCTAAATCTATAATATATTTATTTTATTTGAAACCGTGTTATCTATATATATATATATATAACTCATTTAATGAAGCGAATTTTTTTTTAAGACTTCTTTAGAATGGTAAGTTTTGTTTTCGGGTTAAACGTTGATATAATTTACGTGAAATAATTATGTTTGTTTTTCCTTTGAAATGAGTTTTTGGTGGATTAATAGAATAAAAAGTTTTAGAAAATTAATTTATATAACTTTAACTATTTAAATAGGTTATTTTAATCATTTTAAATAAATAAAAAAATATTTATTTTAATTTTTTTCAATTTAGAAAATTAATTTTAACGAAATTTCCAATTATTTAAAAATAAACATAGAGAGAAAAAAAAATATTTAAAATAAATTCTTCATTATTTGGATAATCATTTTAAACTAAATTTTGAGCTCATTGCCAATCATTGTTACAATGACCATTAATCTTATTATTAGCTAATCTTATATAATAACCTCCTGAATGAGAAAAGAATACCAAAAATAATTAAAAATTAAAAATAAACTTGACTGAAAACCACAAGACTGCTAAAGTCTATGCATTCAAATTCAAGGGCAGTAATATAGGTCAAGCTACATTTTATGCCGTTTCCGATAAGCATGAAACCCTAGCAAGCACCTCCATCCAATGAGCTACTGCTGCTTCACTATTTAGTGCCCTTCTTTTCATCAGCTTATCATTACATTTCTGTTCTTTCTTTTAGGTCAAGGATCTACAAATTAATAGCAAATCTTTCTGGGTTTTCTCTGTATTCCTTTCTGCACGGGCCGTGACAGAAAATATTAGCGGCAAGGCAAGCAATAATAAGTGGAATCACTCGCAAGATAATATTATATTGCAAAGCTAAGAGATGCGCTGTAACAAGATATCTGATTTTGTGTGCAATTGTTGTGCAGATGGGCGATGCTTCTGGTGGGAAGGAAGAGACATCTGCATGCAGTGGTTGCAGGAGGCAGAGAAAGAAATGCTCAGATAAATGCGTACTCGCCCCTTATTTTCCGCAGAGCGAACCCCAGAAGTTCCTATCTGTCCACACAGTGTTCGGACATGGCCGCGTCGTCAAATTACTACAGGTTTGTTACGGCAAAAATATTGTTTGGGCTAATCTAAATTACCCAAAGTTCAACTAATCCCCCGCCTGGTTCCAACCAGTCAACGAAATTAGTGTACTCCATAAGAAATGATAAACGGATGAAGATCGTCGCAGAGGTTTGCTTTGTTGGCCAGTTAATCGTGTTATTTTACATAGGTTATAGGTTCAATTCTCTTTTTGTCAGTGTTTTAAACACATTAACATAGAGTTCGCAATTTCTAGTTTTCGTTTCCTATGATCTTCGAGCTTTGAAATTAGACATAAAAAAGTGGTTAGGTGGCTGATGGTGTGAATTTTGAATAGGATCTTCCGGCCGAGAAGAGAGGTGATGCAGTAAGCAGCATGGTATACGAAGCAGAAGAAAGAATTCGAGATCCTGTCCATGGCTGTGTAGGAGTAATCAAAGGTCTACAGAGAAAAGTAGCAGAGCTGCAATTGGAATTGGAGTCCACACAAGTAGAGCTCGCTAACATTAGCGTCGAAGATGTCAATCTCTTAACAGTTCTTACAGGATATGAACCCCATGGTTCGTATGCCAATTTTTACACCGCCCCACTGCAAGAGGTTAAAGACACGATTATGAACCCCAATGTTTTAGGCAATGACGATCCATTGCTGTTATGGGAAAACTTTTGATGTGATGACGGTTGTATGTTCTAACAGTCGAATCGCCGAGCGATACTGTGTGGAGGTGGGATAAGAATTAGAGAAGGATCTTGATCAGGTAAATCAACAATTAGTAAGTAAATTAGTTATATGAAAATCCTAAAATTAAATAATGGTTAAAAATTATATCTTAAATTAGAAAATAAATACTATAGTTTCTTCTACCGAGAAGGATAATACATTGATGTTTTTATGATGGATGTCTATTGGTTGACATTTCATTGCAAATCCAAACTGATTGTAGATTCAAGTTTTTGCCATAGAAGGGTAATATATTCATTTTTTTTAATGATGGATGTCTATTTGTTCCATTTCATTGCAAATCCAAACTGATTGTAGATTCAAGTTTTTGCCAGGCTTGGCCATAACGTTAACAATTTACTATCAATCATTGCTTTTCACTTTGCGGTTAACCTCTCCACTGATTGGAATCTACAAGGTTTTCACATTAGCAATTACTTTGCAGCTGCGCTTTCCAGTGATTGGAATCTACAATCGCAGTTGGGCTTTCTGGTCATATTAAAATGTAAGAATATTAAAACAAAACAAAATCATTATCTATTAAAATGATCAACACAGATAATTCTGTATTGTAAAAGTAGTAGATTACATCATTCTATTCATCACAAATCAGCACAGCTCAAGATATTATATTTACTAAGATTTTGGTATCAAAATATTATATTTACTAAGATTTTGGTATCAAAGCTCAGATATGTTTTCCTATTCTCTTAGAACATCTATCAGTTTCAGGAACTATCATTTATTATGTACAAGTTTGAAACAATTTCATTTATGGGGTTCCACAATATTTGTTGTTTCCTTATCACTGTACAAGTGATCTAATTTGTGGCAATTTTCGTGCGTGTTCATTGCTTAGCAAAGACCAATGATGTGTCTCTTACATCTCTCTTCTTATGTTGGGCCTTGATGTCTCAGGGATGACATGGGGCTACATGGGGCTACCTCAGAGGACTTGATTTGGTTGAAGAAGTCTTTGGTTGTTGCATGTTTGTTTGTTTGTTGACTTATGAATTCTTAGAACCATTTGGATCTTTGGCATCGTGCTAGCCATGGACCTTATGCATGGGATTTAGTGGGAGAGATCACTTGAGAAGGAGGAAAATAAGTCTAGAGATGAGTGAGCTATTGACATATCCTACAACAGGAACTTGTGTCTTTGTAGTCCAGGTTACTAATAAACTTTGTTGTTCTAATTGATGAGGATTTTTTCCAACAACCCTTTACTGACATCTATTTCACCACATATGAGAGAAAAAGTAACAATACCCTTCTCAAACCTATATGTATCTACCTTAATGAAATAGCCAAGTGAATTATCCACATCAATTAAGATATCTTGATGAGGAAAATGAATAGGCATGTCTAAGAGTATTACTCCAATTGGAGTGACCAAATATGACAAAGAAAGAGGGTTAAAACTAGGAAACCATTTCCCGAAGAAGAGTTGATAATTTCCCCAAAGTTCTTGATAAAAACCATCTAATGATATTAAATATTTTTGAAGTATACCAGGAAGAAACCTTTTGAACAAAAAAAAAGATCAGTATTCAGTGACTAGGTCTGATGCACCCATTCTAGAAGCACACTTACCGAAGACCATAAAACATTAAAATGAACAATAATGGCATGCTACAAATAATCCATGTGAGTACTAGAAGGTTGAATATTATTCACTTTCATAGTTGGGTTCTCTTTTTCCTAATCCATAATGAAGGCTAGGCTAGGCGTGAGAGATCTTTTGGAGTTGTATGTGAAAGCCCTACCTTTAAGATATCCCTAAAGGATCTACACTTTCATCCTTTGTCTCTTTAGTTTAATCTTGAAACTAGGAAGAATGTAGTATCCTTGGTGATGCCATAATATCTAAGCTATTTCCATTCCTAAACCTATCTTCCTTTATGAAGGAGTCATATATAGGCTAATGGGATTCATGTTCAATCTTGGATTATGTCGATGACCATAAAGACAAGATCGAAAACATTCGCCTCAATATAAAAAGAACCTCCTCTATTTGCCAGATTTACATCCAAAGAACCAAGATGAGGGGGTTTAGAACAAATAACATAGCCCTGAAGAAAAAAATATTCCAAAAGAAAATTGTGCTCTATTTTCCGGATTTACATCCAAAGAAACAAGATGAAGGGGTTTCCAACAAATAACATAGTCCTGAAGAAAAGTATATTCCAAAACTAGGGAGGTGGCTCAAGACATTAAGGTTTCCTTCATAATAAATAATTCCCATTATTGATAAAATCAACTAAATGATAATGATAAGATATGTTTTCTTATATTTAATTAAAGTGCATATTAAGATAAAGTTTTTTATTTTTATCAATGAAATGTTTGAATTGAAGAACATCTACCCACCAACCCAATAAAATATTATTGAATCTCCACACTATTTGGAATAGTTAATTTTCTCATAGGCCCTTCTTTTACAATAAAATAAGTTGTTGAAATATCCACTCCAAATATAGCATATCTGGTAAGATCCAATATAATCCTTGGGAATGTATGAATCCGTTTTTTTGCAAAATATTTGGGAATGTATGAATCCGCTTTTTTCCAAAATATTTAAATGAAAATATAACCATTGGAGGAGGAAATTGTCAAGCTTTTTGGTGAACTGGCTTCAGCTAGCTCCCTCAACCAAAAGTTCAACTTGTACTTGATATGTAGTGTGACATGAACATAAATCACATCCCTACATAATAGAAAAAGAAGCATGTAATCTACATAAGTAAATTTAAAATGTTTAAATGTTCATGTGACTTCCACCTTAACCAAATGTTAAAATGTTCGTATGACTTCAAACCTAACAAATGTCATTTATAGTGATGTAGTATAGAGTCAACTCATATAAGAAATGTGTTGGAATTAATGGAGAAATCCATAGTTAGGTTGTTTTTATCATAGAGATAGGATTGAGATTCTAATCATAGATCTCATATCCTAATATTAAGGGAGTGGTTGAAACCATCCCGTTAGTGTGAGAGCCTATAATTAAGGCTCATCTCATTCAATGTAATCAGAGTGTGTGTGAGTGTGTTTGTACACTCTCCAGGTTCTCACCTGGAGAGCCATTTTCATTAATTTTATCATGGTATCAGAGCACAGGGAGAGCTGAGAGAGACTGTGCGTGAGGAAAGCTGTGAAGGCTGTGAGGCTATGCGTGGTGGCTCATTGGACTGGAGCTGTGTTTCCTGTTGACTGCGTGAGGCAGATCCTGTGGCCGTGAAGGCGTTTTCGAAGGCCGTGAGGGCATTTTTACAAAGGCTGAAGGCTGTCTGTTCTAAAGTGGGACGCCAACGGAATCTGCTGCAATTTGCTGCGGTTTGTTACAGGAGACAGTGATTAATATTGCGATTTGGTTTCGTATAGTGAGCGGATCTCCGTTAAAGAAAGCTCTGCGATGCAATAAATTTCATGAGCCGCAGGTGACGTTGGGGGACTTATAACCGGATTGTTGACGAGTGGAGTCGATTCGCTAGACAAGCGGGAGGTAATTGGTTAAACAAATTGTTTAAGTCGCATGCACAGAACAATTTTTTTTTACAAATCGCAAGCGATTTGGTAAGGGGGAGATGTTTGCTGAGCCATCGTGAAGATTGATTGAAAGAGCCGAGCTTCGTTTCATGATAATCTGTGTCAGAAATACATTAATTTGCTTTATTTATACCACTTGCTTCACATTCATTTATTTCTGGCCGGAACGAATTGCTCCGCCTCCCTGCACATCAGAGCATTGCTGCCTTTTTTAGCTCTGTTCAGTTGGATTGAAGATTTGTTAATGGACTTCCAAATGCAACTCAGGAGCCTTTTCTGTCAATTGTAAAGACTTCCGATACAATTCATTTGGGGGATGCTGTTCTTCAACAACAGCGTCGATAATTGGCATTTGATATGCTTCGTCTATTTCGCTATCCCACAGAAATTGATTGACATTACACAAATGATCATCTCCATCTGATTTTGATTTTAAAACCCCATCTAGTTTTTGCAAGCTCCATGGAAGATTATTTTCTTCTTGATTTCACTGCAAATCCTTTAAATCTTTTGCATTAGCTTCTTCACGCTGACGGTTTTGAGTTGCTGTGAGAAATATTTGTTTATTGCGGCTGCCTGTCTAGATGGATTGATCCTTCGGATCTCAATCGAGTGAGTGGGATATTTAGTCACTCGTTGCTGCTGTTGATTCAACACGTCGGCTTCCGGGATTGCTTAAAATGCAGCTGATTTGCCCAGTTCTTTAGGCTTACAAATGCAGCGTTTAATCCCGTAAAAAAAAAAACGTAGGCTGTGGGTGCATCAGATTGACCATCGAACTTAATTTCTACGCTGTCAATTGGTGACGGGAGGCGACAGAGGAAGATGAGCACTGTGGCACAGTGAGGCAGGAGAGATCTGTGGTGAATCTGTAACACTCGACGGAAACTAAACAGCTGTAACGTGTTCCAGAAAATTGGATGAGGAGGTGTCTTGCTGGCACAGACGCTGCTAAAGCCACCGTGTTGTTTGCATGAAGGTATTAACCAGCCTTGTTATTGTCGAGTGTAAACGTGGATCAACCCCCAGCTCCGATCGTAATGTAGAAGTAACGCAGTCACCAGTTGAGATCGTTGCTGCATTCCCGAGAGCCTGCGTGGGTTAAACGTTGGGTTTGTGAGAGAAGCCTGCTTACGTGTCTCCGTGCAAAGCTTCTCATGGTCATGCACGTCCGTGAGGTCCTCCGCTTCGCTGGCCAACTAGCGCTCCCATGTGCAAGTTAAGCATTCTGAACATACATGAGAACAATCGTTTTGCCTTGAGGGGATTTGTAACAGTTCCATCTATTGTACTGCGAGTCTATCAAAGGGCGTGAAGACTGACTGAAGGAACAATGTATATACCTTGTACACCTAAGATCTATGTGTGTGAAGGAGCATTGGGAGAGTTTCTCCATCTGCGACAGTGGCTTGAGAAGGAGGTGTGACTGGTAGAGTCGTGGATCCACCCAAGGAATATGCCACTTGCACTCTTGGACTGAGGAGTGGATCTGCACCTCCCACTGATCTATTGCAAGGTGAGAGCAGATCTGTCCACGAGATAGAAGTCTCCTTGGCATACAGAGGAATGCTAACATGTGGAAGTTGATCGACTATGTTCACGTTTGTTTGGTGAGCTTGCGTTGAGGTTCCGGGACTGAGAGCCAACGCTGCCATTGAGGCTCTGGTGTTGTCTCATCCCTCAGACAGGAGGAGCGTGAGGAGCTGTGGTGCCTGTATGGGTTAACGCTGCAGTGGAAGAAGTGTTCTTGCAAGGGAGAAAATAGGAGAAAATGGGTCGCCAAAGTAAATTAAAAGAGTCTCGAAGAAATTTCAGGAGAAAACATCAACGGAGAAGTGAAAAATATTGTGTTGCTAAATTTTGTGATTTGTTTCAGGTTGACGGTGATGGACTAGCTGCTGATCAAGGTGCTGATTTGGAATTTGGTGAGATTATTAAATTGTTAATGCCAGATTTGCCATCTTTTTCAGGTATGAATTATGAAAGCTGGAGAAATAAAATGAAAACAGTACTATGGAAGTTAAATCTACTGGATTATGTTGAAGATGTTTTTAATGATAGTGGAGATACAGTAGCATTAAGTCTTATAACATCTGCAGTAGATGACAATATCATATTCAGCATAATATATGAATATGGAGAGATTCCTAGTACAAAGTTTTTATGGGATGTTTTAGAAATGAAGTACTATTTGAATGAGGGCAATGATGCTGAAGATATTTCTCTTGATAATGATCCCATGTTTTATTGTGAAACTGAAGATGCAATGATGGGTGATGCATGTGTATCTGTAATTGAAACTTGTAATGATGAAAACACATCCATTATTGTAGAACCTGAAAGTTTTCCTGATGCAAAAATCAAGTTTGATGAGACTTATATATCTCATGATGAGTGGATCAATTTGATGATTGAAAAACATCAAATTGATGAATTACTGTTTAGTGAGAAGGATGGCATATCTTCACATACAGATCAAATGCAGAACATGCTTGTAGCGACAGATTTGGATGAAGGCATAATTATGTCAACAAAAAAGGATGAAGTAGGGAGAGATGGTGAAATGAAAGCTCTTCTGAAGGAGTAGGAAGATGAAAATATTGGTAGGCAAGGATCAACAATAAATTTTGAAGAAGAATTGAAGTTTCTTGAAGCATGGCTTGAAACACCATGTCTTTATGAAATTAACACAGAAGTTGTTGTAATCAATGGTGAAGATGTCATCACTGATGTTCAGATGATTGACACCGGAAATAGTGAGCAGGAACAGTCTCCTATTGAGCCTGCCATAATTCTAAGAAGGATGCGAACAAGAAATCAAGGTTTCCTTCACAGGGGAAGTAATGAAGCAAAGGTACATCACTATCTCATGGCAAAGAAAGTGAAGATGAAGCCTCATCCACGAATGAACAAATATGGTCTCAGAAGCATAAAAACTAAGATGAAAACTCTGTTACCAAGTTTTTTTTTATGTCTTTTTTTTACCATTGTAAGCCTAGCTGAGACTAGACCAGCAGGCGTATGTTACCATATGTTATTGTTCAGTACCCTTTCTCCATTAAGGGGGAGTGTTGGAATTAATGGAGAAATCCATAGTTAGGTTGTTGTTATCATAGAGATAGGATTGAGATTCTAATCATAGATCTCATATCCTGATATTAAGGGAGTGGTTGAAACCATCCCGTTAGTGCGAGAGCCTATAATTAAGGCTCATCTCATTTAATGTAATCAGAGTGTGTGTGAGTGTGTTTGTACACTCTCCAGGTTCTCACCTGGAGAGCCATTTTCATTAATTTTATCAAAATGATCCTTCATACCTAATATATCACCATTTTCCAGAGAAGGATCATCTTTTTTCTAAACCTATGGGGTATTAGCTTTAGAAATACTTTTGAATATATGCATGGGATATAGTAAGTGCTAACTCTTAAATTTTTCTTAATATAAAAGTTCATAAAATATCAATTTCATCTTCATCCCAATGAGTGTTTTCTTTACATAGGTGTCAAAACATATAAGATCATCAAACATAGATTCTTCATTTTAATAGAACAATTGTACAATTTGTTTCTCCTTCCCTATATCATATTCGCTAATATGTTGGTGACAATATATCATGTCGTATTGCTCTCTTGTTTATTATTGAAAATTAGATGATAATATTTCTATAACAGTGGCCTATGGGAGGAACACACTTAAGTAGTTGTACACTAGCTATCATTCTAATCACTTAGCCTAAATAGAAGGATCATAGCATTTACAATCATGATACCTTTTGTCATTAGAATTTTTATGTGTTCAAATAATGTTACACATATAAACAATCGATCAACATGTTTATTAGACAAAACTCTTAGTCCTAGATAACTATGTGTGATTTATGTACATATATAATACAATGTAAAATATTACATATTGGAGTGGGCCTTGATACATCATACATGTATCCATTTCTACTATTGCTTCAATTTATGGTTAATGGTTAGAGGAATTCATCACTTCCCTTAATGGTTAGAGGACTATAAGAGCTAAGATAGGATGTTCCTTCTTAATAGACAATGATGGGGATATTGCTATTTGATCACTACCACTAGAGCTGGTGCTCCGAGGGAATATGGCTTAATCTCTTCCATGATTATGCTCAATTGATGTCTTCCTAATTGATCCTTGAGTTTGTTGGGCCATGTATCGTGTATATATTTCATGGCTATTTAATTTGATGGTATCCATATAACTATTGGTTCACTTCTATATGAGGCATTCCACTCACACAACAACACTAATTCTTTGCAACAAAAGAGTGAGCCTTTGAATCTATGGGATTATAAACATGTCTCTCAATATCTTGCGGGGAGGACCCTATGCATTTTCCTCATTCCTTGATTTTTTATACCTATAATTCCCACATTCTAACATATTTATTTGTTGTCATATTTTTTAATATATAGAATGCAATCATCTAGACAAGGATAATACAATACGCACTCAACACTCAATTTTTTTAGATTGATTTTCCTCTTTGAAGCTACAAAGAATGACAATGTCACTTGGATGTTTCTTTTTTTTTTACTAATCTACAATTAGTAGTAAATATAAATGTGTGTTATCATCAAACATGCATATACTCTCTTTTCATTAGTGAAGTAGTGTGTCTGTCATATCACACATTGGTTTCAAGTTGTATAAGAAGAATGTTGTCCTTAGTTGGGTAGACCTTATCCATATCCAAAAAGAGGTGTGATGGAAGTATATTTTAGGTTTGCCAACAAGGTATCAACAATATGAGCTAATTCATCTTGCTTGAATGGATTTAACAACATCCCTCCATGGTATGGGTATTATCTTTCCATGGTATGGGTATTATTTAAGAAGCTATCCATATCCACTTATGTAATATTATTATATCTATTTTCAATTTGTCAAAAACTAATATTATTATAAATTTTTTCAATTAATAACATAAAAACCAGTGGAATTTGAATAGGTGATTAATTCAACCTTGCTTGCTATAATACTGCCTCTCTCAATTACTAGTAGTCTTTAGTAAGACTATTTGAAGGATTTTCCGTTGGATTTTTCTGATCTAACCTCTCTAAAATCTGGCGAGAATTCATTGAAAACATAATTTTGATGGGTAACCTTGCACAATCGAAGTGCCCTAGGGGCTTTTTAGTGTGATGAATCAATATATACAACATAAGTTTGATGGGTAACCTTGCACAATCGAAGTGCCTTAGGGGTTTTTTAGTGTGATGAATCAATATATACAGTCAAAAAACCACTTTAAATAACAGAAATCAAAATTTTACATCAAATTTTTTCACTAGATTCTGGCACCAGAAAATCCAAAAAATCACACTAAAAACAACTCCTCTCAATTATGCTCATCTAATAGCCTTATAAAATAAGATTTATAGCTTTTCTTTTAATTAAACACAAAATAGAGTGAGAACTACATGCATGTGATATATAAATCACTCATTATTAAAATATTAAACTTTAAATCATATTAGTAGATGTAATGTGAATTTCTTTCCAATAATACATATATAGCTAACCACTTTAAAACCATTATTAAATTTAAAAATGGCTTTATAAACACAACAATAAACTACCCACGTGTTTCAATTGATAGGAAAAGACATAACCCAACTTCAAAGAAATTTATATGCATTTTAGAAAAAATAGGGGAGGAACCTGAAAATTTCTAGATCCTGATATTGAAATATGAAACCATAATTTCATAATTCCAATCTATGTCCCCATTTACGAGACAATCCATACAGGAAAGCTCGTCATGATGTTTTGGTCCAGTGATTTGTCTTTTCCATAGAGAATGGACTGAACCCATCTTGGAAAATATTATGGGAACCATGAAAATTTTTGGATCTTGACTGATGCAGGAGCATTAGCTCAAGAAAATACCTTGTATTTTTATTTAAACTAGGGGTCTCATGTTTTTGAGAAATTATTAATTTTATGTAAATATTAATGAGATTTTGAGTGATTAAATTATATTTTTAATTAATTATATGTGAGAATTTGTAAATGTTTCCAAACAACTGGAAAACATTGAGAGAAATTAGATGAGAGATATCTAAGAGATAATTATGAGCCTAAGTTAGATTTAGTTTCAAGATTTTAGAGATAAAATTTAGATTATAGGGGTGTTGAGATATTTGAGGACTTTGTTGAGTGATTAAGGGAATTTGAACCTAAATTGTTTCAATTCAATTTGTATAAATTTATGAGCCTCAAAGGCAAAAGAGAAGAGGAAAATAGAGAAAATAGATAGTGAGGTTTGGACAACAAGTTTGCAAGCCTACGGACTTTTGTAAAAGGGCCATTGAATTGAATATCTGGCCATGAACATGAAGTTCTTTGTAAATGTTTGTTTTTATATACATATAGGGATTTTGAATTTTGAGCCTTATGAGTGTTGTTGAATTTGATTTGTGAATATTTTTGATTTATAAGAAGAGAATTGATTTTTTTAATTAACATCGATTCTTGCTTTGGAGTGAATTAAATCTGCATTTGTGAAGAAGACGTAGATCGATCATCCTGGAGGAGGACTGGATCGAATATCAATCAAGTTGGGATTGATATGTCGGCTTTGGAAGTCGATTTCATGGAGGGCACACTTGCTTTGGTGAAAATCTAAATGGACTGTTGTGTTAGAATGTAGGGTTAAAGTTTGAAATCTGTCGAGTTGTGGAGTTGTGGCAGTAAACCAATAACCAAGCCAGCGCTTGCATTTCAATTTACTTGGAAGCCATTTTTTGGTTCATTTTGTGGGTTTGTGTAGGTGTTATATGTATTTGAAACCAAACACTGTGAGGTTAAATGAAATCGAATGCTGAGGTTGAATTACAGATTGTATAGAATATATACAGCATTGAAATGCTGTAGTCTCAACATGAGAAAGCATAGTTGAAAGGTGTTAATGGAACACATATAGTGGTGAATGCATAGTTTAATGGAACGCTGTTCACATTAATGTTACATCAGAATTGATAAATAAATCAACACATGAGTTGAGTTTTGAATTAAAATCCGGTTAAATTGTTGATAATTATATGCTACAGCATTAAATGCTGAGTGGAATGGTAAATGCATTGAAAAGTTGATTCAGAGGAATGACATGTTTCACGATTGAATTGGTTGAATTTTGGAACAGGTTGAGGCGAATTGAAGGGTGCACACTGCATACAGGGGCGATGATGCGTACCACAAGTATAGAGAAATTGCTGAGGGGAAATTGCTGGGATTCGATTGGTGAATCAATATCAAGTTTTATAGAAACCTGAATCATAGCGCGTGGAGATTATGAAAACATCAAAACCAGCGTTATGAGTTAATAGGCCATGTTGCGTAATAAAGGTTGAATCACATTGCCAGTGATCGATTGGGAAGGTAAGCTAATTGCCGGTCCAAGTTTTGATATCTGGTTTGGTTTGTTGATGATTGCCCAAAATCAAATGTTTGTGAGGAATAAAATGTTAAATGGCATTCAGTTCGGTCAACATAAGGCGTTGATTATATTCAAATCAAAGTCGATTTTGATTAGAAGGAAATTGGTATGTTGAGCCAAGTCGAATTGTTATGTCAAGTATAAATATTCGACATAAGGGGTTATTAAGTGCAGGCATAATAATTATATGTGATGGCCATTATTTAAACAGGGTTTTATATTGGCATTGGGTTTGTCAAGATTGAATTTATGTATGGTAATTTCTTGAAAGAGTTGAAGTGACTTGAGACTACATATCTGAATGAGATTTCGGATTGATTGATAATTTGAAGTATTTGGTTTTGTTGAAATCCTTGGTTGAGGGTTGAATGGTGTTTAAATGATATGAGTTCTGCATGAAGTTTTTTTATTGGGATTGTATTAAAGTTTGGGGTTGATTGCATGAACGAATTGATTTGAAATATGGTTTCCATAAACCATTAAAAGTTGTGACCATATGTTTAAATGCTTCCACATGTAAAAGTGTGTGCGAAATTGCCAGAAGTGGAAATTTTGGAGCAAAATTTTTGAGACACATTTTTATATGCATAGAGTTGGAGAGATTCTAGGTTTGTAGGGGTCCCCTGCATCATTTTGGTATCAGAGCTGGAATGGCTCTATGTGAAGATTTAAGTTTTTTAAATTGAATTAATTGCATGTGATGAATAAATGTCAGAATTTGAAACTGATGAAGGTTGCAGCACAGAGATGCAGTGCGGATAAAAGATAAGGCAAGATCAACAGGATCTTGGAGGTGAGTTAATGATAATTATTATTGAACTCTGGTTTGAAGGTTATGCTTGAATAATTTGGTTTACAGGCATAGTGAAGAAATCTCAGCAGAAAGAAGCAGATCACAGCTAGAACACAGTGGTGAAGGAGTCCAGCGAGGGATTCTAAGAGAGAGTGGAAGAACCTGAAGATTCAATAGAGGTTGAATAAAGTTGCAGATGAGAGAAGCCTGCAGGAGCAAAAGAGAATGCTCAAAAGGGTTCCAGTAGAGGACTGGTGATTACCAAAAGACCAGATCCGGAGGAAAGGATTGGTGATGTAAGTGGCAGCAGGAGAGTTTGTTGTTGTAGAGGCTTGGTGCAACTCATGGGTGAGAAACTCATGGCGAAGAAGATAACTATTGAAATTCATAAAGGAGAGAGTAGAGGTTTAGAGAGAGGCCACAATAGAAAGAGTGAGAAAGATGCCAAGGCAAATGGCATGGGACAGCAGTTGACTGATGAACAGTATGAGAAAAAGAAAGATGAGATAGTTGTTCATCTTGAGTTATTGATGGAGTTGTTACAGGAAAATATGAAGGACCAGAGACATGGTTGGACCATGAGGAAGAAAGTGAAATGGCAAAGACTACAAGTAAAGAGGGTTCAATAGCTAAACATGCAGTTAACATAAGAGATGAAGAAGCTCAAGCAGATGATGGATGTACAGTTGGGGTGTACACAACTCAGAGCAGGTGAGTTGAAAGTGGAGGTTTCCATTGGTGAAAGAGAGGAGGAGATCATTGATGATTTCTTGAGTTATTGGGCAGATCCAGATCAGTTGGATGATGTAAAACCGTGTATTTTTGTAGCTGACAATTGTGATGTGATTACAAGTTTTACTGAGGAGGATGCGCAATCTCGTGAAGCTGTCACAAGTAGGGAAAAGTATCTTTCAGGAGATAAATACTCTTAAGAAGAAAGCAGTGTTGCGGTTGTAATTGAAGTTGTTATAGTACAAGAGGAAGTTCTTGTGGATGTAGAAGAAGTGAATCAGTCTGAAGCACTGATAAGTGAAGTAACAGTTGAGACTATTGAACTTTGTGATTTTCAAACTGAAAACTTATGTATGAATGCAGGGATGGTACATGATGATGAAATGCTTCGATAATGCCACAGAGAAATTGCATTGTTGGAATACTTGTTAGTAAATTCAGAGTATGATAGGGAGATTGCAGTAGAAGAAAGAGTTCATTACAGTGAACAAGAGAAGAAAGACATCATGGAAACAGATGGTGTGAGAGAAAGACTAGTTGACAGTCTTAAGGGTTCTTTAGAGAATTCTTTGGACAAAGAGAATCAGCATACTGATGTGCTGATTAAGATGGAAAATTTAGAACAACATACTGAGGAGATGGAAAAGGGAGAAAAGGCACTGAGGCCTTATGATTTTTGTTTTAACAAGTGTTTTGTGAATGCAGGTATTGTTGCAGGTACGGAAGAACATTTGACTCAGTTGAGCAGTCAAATGAAGGAGAAAGACGAGAATTTTGTTGAAATTTAAAATCCATGGGATGAGGACGTTATGTTGCTGGAAATGATGCTAAATAGTAAAGATTCAATACAGGAAAATTCTCAATTTCCAAATTGGGGAATGCAGATGCCGAGAGATGAAGATAGCAGAAAAGAGTAGACAATGTACCAGTCCAGTAAGTTACTGATAGGAGAAGGCAGAGAAGAATTTTTCCATTGTAGAAGACAAGAGGGCATGGATGATTGGGTGGCGGTAAAGAATGAAGGAGTAAGAATTGAATGGGTAAGAACGGAAAGAAGCATAGAAGTAAGAACTGAGCAAGTAAGAGCTCAACAGGCAGCAAGAAATCAACAGTTTGAAGATTTATTGGACTGAGAAATTGAATTAATCAGAAGAATCATGTTGAAAGTGTCTCAGAGGAAGACATCAGCAAGGAAGAGAAGCAACAATAGCAAAATGAAGACAGAGACAGATTGTGAAAGTGCAGCCAGCGGAGCAAGACAACATAAGATATGGAGACCTAGAGAAAAGCAGCAAACAACAGATATAGATGATGAGTTACAGAACAAAGTGTGGGATCCCGGCGGACAAAGACTTAAATGTATGATCAGGAGATCATGATTATTTTCAACCTTGGGAGTCTGATGCAAGAGTGTTAGCTCGGGAAAATACCTTGTATTTTTATTTAAACTAGGGGTCTCATGTTGTTGAGAAATTATTAATTTTATGTAAATATTAATGAGATTTTGAGTGATTAAATTATATTTTTAATTAATTATATGCGAGAATTTGTAAATGTTTCCAAACAAATGGAAAACATGAGAGAAATTAGATGAGAGATATCTAAGAGATAATTATGAGCCTAAGTTAGATTTAGTTTCAAGATTTTAGGGATAAAATCTAGATTATAGGGGTGTTGAGATATCTGAGGACTTTGTTGAGTGATTAAGGGGATTTGAACCTAAATTGGTTCAATTCAATTTGTATAAATTTATGAGCCTCAAAGGCAAAAGAGAAGAGGAAAATAGAGAAAATAGATAGTGAGGTTTGGACAACAAGTTTGCAAACCTACGAGCTTTTGTAAAAGGGCCATTGAATTGAGTATCTGGCCATGAACAGGAAGTTCTTTGTAAATGTTTGTTTTTATATACATATGGGGATGTTGAGTTTTGAGCCTTATGACTGTTGTTGAATTTGATTTGTGAATATGTTTGATTTAGAAGAAGAGAATTTATTTTTTTAATTAACATTGATTCTTGCTTTGGAGTGAATTAAATCTGCATTTGTGAAGAAGACGCAGATCGATAAACCTGGAGGAGGACTGGATCGAATATCAATCAAGTTGGGATTGATATGTCGGCTTTGGAAGTCGATTTCATCGAGGGCGCACTTGCTTTGGTGAAAATCTAAATGGACTGTTGTGTTAGAATGCAGGGTTAAAGTTTGAAATCTGTTGAGTTGTGGCAATAAACCAATAACCAAGCCAGCGCTTGCGTTGAAATTTACTTGGAAACATCGTTTTGGTTCATTTTGTGGGTTTGTGAAGGTGTTATATGTATTTGAAACCAAACACTGTGAGTTTAAATGAAATCGAATGTTGAGGTTGAATTACAGATTGTATAGAATATATACAGCATTGAAATGCTGTAGTCTCAACGTGAGAAAGCATAGTTGAAAGGCGTTAATGGAACACATATAGTGGTGAATGCATAGTTTAATGGAACGATGTTCACATTAATGTTACATCAGAATTGATAAATAAATCAACACACGAGTTGAGTTTTGAATTAAAATCTGGTTAAATTGTTGACAATTATATGCTACAGCGTTAAGTGCTGAGTGGAATGGTAAATGAATTGAAAAGTCGATTCAGAGGAATGACATGTTTCACGATTGAACTAGTCAAATTTTAGAACAATTTGAGGCGAATTGAAGGGCGCACACTGCATACAAGGGCGATGATGCCTACCACAAGTATAGAGAAATTGCTGAGGGGAAATTGTTGGGATTCTATTGGTGAATCAATATCGAGTTTTATAGAAACCTGAATCATAGCGCATGGAGATTATGCAAACATCAAAACCAGCGTTATGATTTAATAGGCCATGTTGCGTAATAAAGGTTGAATCACATTGTCGGTGATCGATTAGGAAGGTAAGTTAATTGCCGGGTCCAAGTTTTGATATCTGGTTTGGTTTGTTGATGATTGCCCAAAATCGAATGTTTGTGAGGAATAAAATGTTAAATGGCATTCAATTCGGTCAACATAAGGTGTTGACTATATTTAAATCAAAGTCAATTTTGATTAGAAGGAAATTCGTATGTTGAGCCAAGTCGAATTGTTATGTCAAGTATAAATATTTGACATAAGGGGTTATTAAGTGTTGGCATAATAATTATATGCGATGGCCGTTATTTAAACAGGGTTTTATATTGGCATTGGGTTTGTAAAGATTGAATTTATGTATGGTAATTTCTTCAAAGAGTTGAAGTGACTTGAGACTGCATATCTGAATGAGATTTCGGATTGATTGATAATTCGAATTATTGGGTTTTGTTGAAATCCTTGGTTAAGGGTTGAATGCTGTTTAAATGATATGTGTTCTGCATGAAGTTTTTTTATTGTGATTGTATTAAAGTTTGGGGTTGATTGCATGAACGAATTGATTTGAAATATGGTTTCCATAAACCATTAAAAGTTGTGACCATATGTTTAAATGCTTCCACATGTAAAAGTGTGTGCGAAATTGCTAGAAGTGGAAATTTTGGAGAAAAATTGTTGAGACGCATTTTTATATGCATAGAGTTGGAGAGATTATGGGTTTGTAGGGGTCCCCTGCATCATTTTGGTATCAGAGCTTGAATGGATTTGTGTGAAGATTTAAGTTTTTTAAATTGAGTTAATTGCATGTGATGAATACATGTCAGAATTTGAAACTGATGAAGGTTGCAGCACAAAGATGCAGTGCGGATAAAAGATAAGGCAAGATCAACAATTGACTGATGAACAGTATGAGAAAGAGAAAGCTGAGATAGTAGTTCATCTTGAGTTATTGATGGAGTTGTTACAGGAAAATATGAAGGACCAGAGACATGGTTGGACCATGAGGAAGAAAGTGAAATGGAAAAGACTACAAGTAAAGAGGGATCAATAGATAAACATGCAGTTAACAGAAGAGTTGAAGAAGCTCGAGCAGATTATGGATGTACAGTTGGGGTGTACACAACTCAAAGCAGCTGAGGTGAAAGTGGAGGTTTCCATTGATGAAAGAGAGGAGGAGATCATTGATGATTTCTTGAGTTATTAGGCAGATCCAGATCAGCTGGATGATGTAAAACCGTGTATTTTTGTAGCTGACAATTGTGATGTGATTATAGGTTTTACTGAGGAGGATGCGCAATCTCTTGAAGCTGTCACAAGTAGGGAAAAGTATCTTTCAGGAGATAAATACTCTGAAGAAGAAAGAAGTGTTGTGGTTGTATTTGAAGCTGTTACAGTACAAGAGGAAGTTCTTGTGGATGCAGAAGAAGTGAATCAGTCTGAAGCACTGATAAGTGAAGTAACAGTTGAGACTATTGAACTTTGTGATTTTCAAACTGAAAGTTTATGTATGAATGCAGGGATGGTACATGATGATGAAATGCTTCGACAATGCCACAGAGAAATTGCATTGTTGGAATACTTGTTAGTAAATTTAGAGTATGACAGGGAGATTGCAGCAGAAGAAAGAGTTCAGTACAGTGAACAAGAGAAGAAAGACATCATTGAAACAGATGGTGTGAGAGAAAGACTGGTTGACAGTCTTAAGGGTTCTTCAGAGAATTCTTTGGGCAAAGAGAATCAGCATACTGATGTGATGATTAAGATGGAAAATTTATAACAACATACTGAGGAGCTAGAAAAGGGAGAAAAGGCACTGAGGCTTTATGATTTTTGTTTTAACAAGTGTTTTGTGAATGTAGGTATTGTTGCAGGTACTGAAGAACATTTGACTCAGTTGAGCAGTCAAATGAAGGAGAAAGACGAGAATTCTGTGGAAATTTAAAATCCATGGGATGAGGACATTATGTTGCTGGAAATGATGTTGAATAGTCAAGATTCAATACAGGAAAATTCTCAATTTCTGAATTGGGAATTGCAGATGCCGAGAGATGAAGATAGCAGAAAAGAGTAGACAATGTACCAGTCCAGTAAGTTGTTGATAGGAGAAGGCAGAGAAGAAGTTTTCCATTGTAGAATACAAGAGGGCATGGATGATTGGGTGGCGGTAAATACTGAAGGAGTAAGAATTGAACGGGTAAGAATGGAAAGAAGCATAGAAGTAAGAACTGAGCAAGTAAGAGCTTAGCAGGCAGCAAGAAATCAACAATTTGAAGATTTATTGGACCGAGAAATTGAATTAATCAGAAGAATCATGTTGAAAGTGTCTCAGAGGAAGACATCAGCAAGGAAGAGAAGCAGCAGCAGCAAAATGAAGACAGAGACAGATTGTGAAAGTGCAGCCAGCGGAGCAAGACAACATAAGATATGGAGACCTGGAAAAAAGCAGCAAACAACAGATATAGATGATGAGTTACAGAAAAAAGTGTGGGATCGAGGCAGACAAAGACTTAAATGCATGATCAGGAGATCATGATTATTTTCAACCTTGGGAGTCTGATGCAGGAGCGTTAGCTTGGGAAAATACCTTGTATTTTTATTTAAACTAGGGGTCTCATGTTTTTGAGAAATTATTAATTTTATGTAAATATTAATGAGATTTTGAGTGATTAAATTATATTTTTAATTAATTATATGTGAGAATTTGTAAATGTTTCCAAACAACTAGAAAACATGAGAGAAATTAGATGAGAGATATCTAAGAGATAATTATGAGCCTAAGTTAGATTTAGTTTCAAGATTTTAGGGATAAAATCTAGATTATAGGGGTGTTGAGATATTTGAGGACTTTGTTGAGTGATTAAGGGGATTTGAACCTAAATTGGTTCAATTCAATTTGTATAAATTTATGAGCCTCAAAGGCAAAAGAGAAGAGGAAAATAGAGAAAATAGATAGTGAGGTTTGGACAGCAAGTTTGCAAGCCTACGGGCTTTTGTAAAAGGGCCATTGAATTGAGTATCTGGCCATGAACAAGAAGTTCTTTGTAAATGTTTGTTTTTATATACATATGGGGATGTTGACTTTTGAGCCTTATGAGTGTTGTTGAATTTGATTTGTGAATATGTTTTATTTATAAGAAGAGAATTGATTTTTTTAATTAACATCGATTCTTGCTTTGGAGTGAATTAAATCTGCATTTGTGAAGAAGACGCAGATCGATAATCCTGGAGGAGGACTGGATCGAATATCAATCAAGTTGGGATTGATATGTCAGCTTTGGAAGTCGATTTCATGTTGGGCGCACTTGCTTTGGTGAAAATCTAAATGGACTGTTGTGTTAGAATGCAGGGTTAAAGTTTGAAATCTGTTGAGCTGTGGCAATAAACCAATAACCAAGCCAGCGCTTGTGTTGCAATTTACTTGGAAGCGGTGTTTTGGTTCATTTTGTGGGTTTGTGCAGGTGTTATATGTATTTGAAACCAAACACTGTGAGGTTAAATGAAATCGAATGTTGAGGTTGAATTACAGATTGTATAGAATATATAAAGCATTGAAATGCTATAGTCTCAACGTGAGAAAGCATAGTTGAAAGGCGTTAATGGAACGCATATAGTGGTGAATGAATAGTTTAATGGAACGTTGTTCATATTAATGTTACATCAGAATTGATAAATAAATCAACACATGAGTTGAGTTTTGAATTAAAATCCGGTTAAATTGTTGAAAATTATATGCTACAGTGTTAAATGCTGAGTGGAATGGTAAATGAATTGAAAAGTCGATTTAGAGGAATGACATGTTTCACGATTGAACTAGTCAAATTTTGGAACAGGTTGAGGTGAATTGAAGGGTGCACACTGCATACAGGGGCGATGATGCATACCAAAAGTATAGAGAAATTGACGAGGGGAAATTTTTGGGATTCAATTAGTGAATCAATATCGAGTTTTATAGAAACCTGAATCATAGCGCATGGAGATTATGCAAAGATCAAAACCAGCGTTATGAGTTAATAGGCCATGTTGCGTAATAAAGGTTGAATCACATTGTCGGTGATCGATTGGGAAGGTAAGTTAATTGCCGAGTCCAAGTTTTGATATCTGGTTTGGTTTGTTGATGATTGCCCAAAATCGAATGTTTGTGAGGAATAAAATGTTAAATGGCATTCAGTTCGGTCAACATAAGGCATTGACTATATTTAAATCAAAGTCGATTTTGATTACAAGGCAATTGGTATGTTGAGCCAAGTTGAATTGTTATGTCAAGTATACATATTTGACATAAGGGGTTATTAAGTGCAGGCATAATAATTATATGTGATGGCCGTTATTTAAACAGGGTTTTATATTGGCATTGGGTTTGTCAAGATTGAATTTATGTATGGTAATTTCTTCAAAGAGTTGAAGTGACTTGAGACTGCATATCTGAACGAGATTTCAGATTGATTGATAATTTGAATTACTGGGTTTTGTTGAAATCCTTGGTTGAGGGTTGAATGGTGTTTAAATGATATGTGTTCTGCATGAAGTTTTTTAATTGGGATTGTATTAAAGTTTGGGGTTGATTGCATGAACGAATTGATTTGAAATATGGTTTCCATAAACCATTAAAAGTTGTGACCATATGTTTAAATGCTTCCGCATGTAACAGTGTGTGTGAAATTTCCAGAAGTGGAAATTTTGGAGCAAAATTGTTGAGACGCATTTTTATATGCATAGATTTGGAGAGATTCTGGGTTTGCAGGGTTCCCTTGCATCACTCACCAAGAAATATGAAACCCTAATTTTATAATTCCAATCTTTCTTTCCCATATAAGACAATCCATTCAGCTAAATTGCACGCTATCATGATGTTTCACTCCAGTGATTTGTTTGTCTCTACAGGTTGGTGATATTTTATGCAACATAATTTTGAAAAGTTGATTTATTTTTTTATTTATTTTCTGATTTAATTGGCCAATCACAAATTCTAAGTTTGAATTATGAATTTTCTATACTTTATATACATTATATTTTAATCAATAATACATTTACATTTTTAAGCAATAAAAATTGGAAAAAAGCAATTTATTTTTAATCAAATTCGGACCAAAATCTCCAAAACACCCTTTGAAAAGAAAATGCATGCGATTTTTCTGCTGCTTGACTTTGTACTATCATCAGGCTTACAACTTTATCGGAAATATTCACAATAAGAAAGTTACAGTTAAAATTTTTCCTCATAAGAGTGGTACGAAAAGAAATTTGTCTTCATAAGATTGATATCAAAAAGAATTGTTTAGTTGGAATTTGAGAAGAAAAAAAGAAGAAATTTTGTTGTAGTAGGGTTTGAATATGTTTTTGATGATAGAAATGGATTCATTACTATTCAGACATTCAAAACATTTCAAAAATTGAAATTTGATAGCTATAACATGGATTTACTAAAAATTCATGTCCAATTTTGTTATAATCTAGTCAAAATTTCTATAATTTGCAGGTTTAAAAACAGCTAATTAGACTCCCGTAGTCAAAATTTTACAAAAGAAATTGACTGTAGTGGTATAAACCATCCCAGAAAAATGTTTATTATGGAGTATTTTAACTTCCAAATATCGTTGTTCAAGATGGCTTGCTTATCATTTATGAACTTCCAAATACACTTTTTCAAGATGTGTTCCTTCTCATAAATGAATGGCATTTTAATAATGGCGTTCAAGATGGCTTGCTTGTCATTTATGAACTTCCAAATACACTTTTTCAAGATGTGTTCCTTCTCATAAATGAATGGCATTTTAATAATGGTGAAAATATATATTGAGGTTTAAAATGTTTTAATCTTTAATTTATAAAAACTATGATAGTTTTTTTAAATGGAATGCAGAAACAAAATTTTCAAATAAATTAAGATAAATAAAATTCAATTTTGATGAACTTTAACTGTTATCGTTTTCCTTTTCTTCATAGAATGCCATTTTACTATAATATTTTTTAAAATAAATACCTACAAATTAATTAAGTAAAAGATAAAATTCAATTTCAATGAACTGTAACCGTTATCGTTTTCAAAATTTCTCTTTTCTTCATCAAATGCCATTTTATTATAATAGTTTTTTAAAATGAACATCTACAAATTGCAAATTTTAATGTAAAAATGTTTAGTGACAATTTCTCAGAAACATGTTTTAACAACTTGAATTTTTGACACGAGTTAAACTTGTAGGAAAACTTTTTGGCTTTTTTTATATTTATAATATTTTGGGAATTTAATGTGAAATTAATTATTTAATTGTGTTTATATCCATAAAATTTCTAAATACTTCAAAATTTATAATCAAATTACTTATTGAATATTAAAAAATTTCTTCTTTTACGTTACTCAATGTTCGTAAAACATGATTTAATCAGTGCATTTGAGATGTGTTGCATATAATTGGAACACAAAATGACATATAAATGGTTGAATGTGTTGTGCTCCATACAACTTTACTCTTCTTTGAAAATTAAATTGCTCATTCCTACTCTTCTTTTAATATTAAATGGCTCACTCCTTTTACATTAATAGGTACTTCATCATTTAAGGGGTTGGGTATAATTGGGGCATACCCAGTAGAATATACATGGCTCGCTGGTTGTAACTATGATGTCTAATATCAATGCACAAGGTTTATTTACATTCATATCAAATATTTATTATTCGTAAGATTTAAAAGTTGAATCGTTTATCTTTTTAAATTAATAGTTATTTTAGAGGCATCAAAAGGTTTATCTCGAACTTATTGAGCATGTTTCGCATAAATTTAACCACTTCTCCCATATTTACCCAAATTCACCAGCTTGCCAAGGTAAACATGAGACTAGTGTCATTATAACATGACCCGACCTCCAAGTTTCAGTTAAGGAATTTGGGCCTACAAAGTGAACACATAGTGACATGCTACAGGGACTACAAATCACTCAGGAGTTGAACAACTACCCCAGGTGATCAATCCATGAGCTAAAACCCATTTTCACTGACCTAACACCCCCACTGCATGTACAACAAGGCAATGACGAAATTATAGGACACCAACCACATGCATAATCCTGCTTCCATGCTTTTATGGTATAATTTCTTTTGCTCTGTGCCAGCGGTATCGAGATCTGGGCCACTTTTCTTGTCTATCCTTCAGACCACTACTCGTAACTCCCCGTAACTTTCCATAATCATATTTAACATTATGGCAATGTTAAATAGTGAAACATGAATAAAAAACTTGACATAGACTGCCTAAAACACACTAGACATTTTGTTAAACATATGGAAAACATGTAAGCTACTAGTCATGAATGCATATCTGATCATAGACTGATAGTCTTCATCTAATAATCACGAAAAAGCTTTAATTCCTCTCTCGTAAGCTACAATGACACTTGTTAGTCCATGCCTTCATCAACCATTCAATAATTTATAAAAACATGTCAAGAGCATCCATAGATAGAATACATCATAGAACGAGCATATAACGAGTGAATAACCAACATAGAAACCATGGAAAATCATCCATAACATCACCATCATAATCAATACAAGTGCTCATAGATCATAATAATAAATTATCTCATATTAACATGTGAAAATGTCAACCAATTCAGTGACTTTTAAGTACCACCTGACCATAGATTCGGTTGAAACCATAGGGGCTTCACTAGGGTAACAATGCCATACCGCATGCATTCAGATTAGGGGATATATATTGAGTAACAAATGACATAATATATTGTTGGATATATAGTGGATGAAGGGTTTTTATATTGACATGTATAAAATATGGAGCTCAAAGTTAATGAAACTATATTAAGGGGTATCAAAAATGTTAATGAAAAAATGGATACTTACAATATCTAGTGAAAGTAGGGGTTTTGTAAATTGGGAAGGTGTATTGGGTTCATATTGGTAGGGGGTTAAATAATGAGATTTTTAGAGCTATTTTCCAATATGTAGTGAAATTAGGGGTATTGTTTAGTATGTCATGAACGCATGTGATATGTTAGAGGCCAATTGAGTGAATTCTTCATGGTTGAACCAAATATCTCTTTCAGCTAATCACCCCACCCCCCACCATATTCCAAGCATGAATGTGGGATCTCATTGAATAAACCAGAAAAAACCAACCAGGGAATCCAAAGGTCGAACCACCTCAACCATAGTGATTCTACATCTATGTTCTAGATATCACTAACATTATCTAGATCAGTGTTTACACAAGTTGTTCAAGGCTCCAGAGTGTTTTCTCCAACAGTGGCCCCAAGGGCTAGTAACTCATCCCACCAAGGACTCCAGAGTGTTTTTCCCAACCAACGACTCTAGGAACTAGTAACTCAACCAAAGTTATTCCTGGGCTTCCAGAGCATTTGTTCCAACCTGCAAACATAAGGAACTTGAGCACCAATAAGAAAACAACAAGTGAAAACCCACAAAGTCATGGCTATCCAGGAAATGGAAAGGATGATCAGAACTTAGACAAGAATGCAGCAGAATACATAAATAACCATAATACAGAGATGAAGAAGAAATAACACTTTGTTTTGTTAATATCAAAGAACTGAAATATGCTTACAAACAGAATGGAAATAAACTAGCTCCGGCGATGATAACTTATCTCTAAGAAGAGATGTGGCGGATACATGCCTCTGAACTTGTTAAAATGAGGGTCAAAGGCCTATTTATTATTGAGAAACAATCGAAAACCTTAAAAATCCAAAAACATAACCCTAGGAGATGAATCGCTAAATCTGTGGGCCCTGTTGGGGTAAATTGGTACATCAACTTCCCGGGGTCGTAACTTTGGCATACAATATTTGTTTGATGTGCACAATACCTTGCTAGAAATATATATACGAGGAATACAAATTTTGAATAAAAAAATAAATTAAAGATTAATATTTTATTTATTTTAAAAAAAAAGTCATTTAGGGACTCAGAACGACTTCAGAAGTTCACGACCCGAAAAACTGCCAAAAATAGTAAATTGTGCTACAATTAAGGAAACTTAAAAAATGAAAGAAAAAATGGTAGGGATCCATGTTGAATAGGTGGGTGGCCACCAATATCCATCTGGATCTTTCCTCCTTCCTTAGGAAGCAATGGTCCCCATTCCATTGAGTGCCTCCATGAGATGGGGAAACTTCTGTTGAACTTGGTCCCTGGTGAGCCACTTGCCTTGGTGTAGGAGTTGGACAAATTTAACAACCCGATACAATTGGATGTTTTTCTAGCAAGTGTTATTGAGACGCGTGTTCATGATCTTATCAGTGGTGGTCTATTCCATATAGTGTGGGTTTAACTCTATTAGTGTGAGTTGTTATGGAATGTTCGATGTGTCAAGAAATGGTGGAAAGTATGGCCAAAGGCAGTTCACATTGAACACTGCGAGAAATCCAAGGAACGGTATAATGTTGAGATCGAAATAATTATCCACTACAACCTTGGTGATGGTTTATGGCCCATATTGGAGTGCCTTATGCATAAGTTGGGGTCTAGCGAGGTGCTCCTTCTGCAAATGTAGCCAAACTTTGTCTCCCACCTGGAAGTTGTGTGGCACCTGATTTTCATCATGTCACTGCTTGTACTTAGCATTGGCTTTGTCCAATATGTCATGGAACTGCTAGCAGATGTGATAGATTCACTCAATGAATTTGTTAGCCTTGTAGGTTTCAAACAGGACATGGGTTGAAGCTTCTTGAGTAGCTGCAAATGGTATGGCCACATCAATATGACATAGTGGTTGGAATCCCAGCCCTACCTTAAAAGGTTTGTGGATAGTTGAGCTATAGAGATATTTGTTGTAGCTATGCAGGACATAGTGGAGGCTTTATTCCCATGTGCGAGGATGCTTCAAGTTGTACATGTGTAGAATGTATATGATCATCCTATTGATGACCGCAACCAACATATTCAAAGTATAGCACACATATCTTCCTTATCAATTGTATTAAGTAGGGTAAAGACACCATTAACAAAGTTACCATAATTAACTCAGGTGACATATAAGCATCATCCACAACTTCACCATATTCAATCCAAGCATCCTTGACATAGAGACAATAAAAATTTTCAATAGTGAGAAATGAAATAAGACAACAATAATAAGTGTGAATTCATCATAGGAAAAAAAATGCAATAAAGAGTGCTAAAAGTTCCATAATGCTAAGAATGAGTCATTAAAAGCATATAAGATTCCCCCCCTGATCCTGTGCCAAATATTCACCATCGATTCTGATCACATTATATCCAACTCATTAATCAACAAATGCGCCAAGGAACCATTTCAACAACTGCAGTAATAGAAGTTTTCGTAATTACTCATAAACTCATCATGAACCAGCCTCATTGCTATGTAGCATATGGGCATAATTAACAGTCTTCAATAAATCAACATCAGAACTAGAATGCCAATAATGGACTAGTGAAACATATGAGAATCTCCCATTGAATCTATGCCACTTATTTTTCAATATTGATAAGCATACGCAACTGTCTAGATAAAAAATCAGATATACATGTGACTTTCCTTCATGAGAAACATATATAAAATGTAAAATGTTGTTTTTTCATAGCCACAACTCCCCCTGAACATGTTATGTTTTTTCATAGCCGCAAATCCCCCTGAACATGTCATGTTTTTTCATGATCACTGTTAATCTGTCAAGTGAAATATCATTAATATAAACATCACCAAAAGTAATATCAAAGAAACATAGGGAATCATCATTAAGATACTCATGCATAGCTCCCAATGAGATCATATAGCATTGATCATGTGGGATTGATAGTGATCTTCTGTTCTTCATGAGGTTATAATGTACCTCACATTCACTTATGAAATCACTGTTAGAAGTATTATTTAAGAAAAATGGATTGCAGTAGGGAAAATATTCCCTATGTATCTTACTGTTGTTCCTTCATCCTCCAAATATGCTTGCAATTTCTAATAATGTGCTTGAATTGGTGGAAATTATCCCATATTTTTCTTCCATTCCAAATGATTAACCTGCAATAATTGACCTTATGCCCAAATGAGTTACAAGAGAAACAATATACATGAAACCATCCCTTATCCCCAGGGATTAATCTTGATTTAGATATGGGTGATTTACTTTTAGATGAGTTACTTGATTCTTGTCATTTTATTGTGAATGTGAAGCCATATGGTTGTATCCAATGCTTGTTTTTATTAGAGGAGAGAATTTTTCATTAGTAGTATTCTCTAATGATCCAAATTCCTTCACCCATTTGTTTATTTTCTCATAATATTTCCTTAGAGTCACAACCTCGTATTCTAATTTTTCACAATACCTTTCCTTTTCCTAAAGTTTTTTTTCTAATAATTTTTTTCTTCTATTAGATTTTAATAATTGAGACTTAGAGTAAGTTCATTTCCTTGATGATACTAATTTCTTTTATTTCTATTTCTTTGTTTGCATTCCTGATTCTTTTGTTCAATATTTTCATTAAACCATCTTACTTACAACTACCTGATTTACTAATTGATTGATATTCAAGATCCATAAGTATTTGGTAGCACGTGCCAGAATTTGAATCTGCATCTTCCTCATTATCAGATGTGCTTTGACTATCTCATTAGAATAAAAACTTTTCTTGGCATAAAACTTCCTTTTGACATTTTTATTGACAACATACTTTCCTTTTTCCTTTTTATCATGATTTTTTATATGTGGACATTTGGATGCATAGTGACCTACTCTTCCACAAAAATTTTCTTTAAAGGGGAGGTTACCTATGAATTTACCAGTTCCCATTTGTAGATTTCTCATGAAATTCCCTTCATCCTCATCTGAAATGTAACTTGTATATTTAGGATTTTCTTGTTGTTTCCCTTTGTCTGTGGCTTTGAAGGTTTCTAATCTAATACCTAATGTATCCCCTTTTCTCATATCATAGGCTGTCAAGATCCCATGGAGCTATTCAAGGGTAAGGTTCTTCAAATCATCCATTTTTTCAATGGAGAAGACTTTGAAATTGAACTTTGTAGTTAGTGATCTCAAAATATTTTCAAAAGAAATATCTTTTATTTCATCACCAAGAAATTTCATGGAGTTAAAAATCTCATCTACTCTAAGGAAAAACCTTGGAATATTTTGAGCATCATGCATTCTAAGAAACTCATATTGAATTCTATATGATTGAAGTTTAGCACCTTTGACCTTAGTGCCATCTTCATAGCTTTGGAAAATTTTATCCTGTATTTCCTTTGTGGTGCTTAGTTGCATGACTTTCACAAACTCCGATTCAAGTAATCCTCCCAAGAGAAAAAAAAATCCCTTGCATTGTTCTCGTACTACTTATTTCCTACATTATCTGTGGGAATGGAGGTTTGGTATTGATATCCACCTTCAATAGTTTCCCATACATGTTGGCCAGATAAATCGATCTTGTGGACAAGATCGATCTCCCTAGTGTCAGAAGACAATCTAGCAACAAACAAACAACTAAGCTTGTCTTTCTCTAAATATATTCGTTTTACAAATAAATGTTATGAAGGTGTCGGTCCTACCTTTGATCCAAATACTTATTTGTGGTCATAAAGCTTCCGTCGCATCAAAATCCTTTCGTCGCAACAAGATTTCTTCTGTCGCAACAAGAGTTCTTTCGTCGCAACAAAGTGTCGTCTTTTGTCGACCTGCAATCACAAACAAGAAAATATTAAATAGCACCTATATAAAAAATAATTATAAAAAATGCCTATCATAGTGATCAAGGAATCTATGAAATAAATGATCAAACGACAACTTATTGAAATAAACAATCGAACGACAATTTATTGACAAAAACAAAACTTGATTGTATTAATCTTAAAATAATAGAAGAACCTTGCAACCTTAGCCTTGATGTTCGAAAGACCTTCCCGAGGTCCGAAGCAAGAGTCTCCTCTACTTTGATAAGTCTTGCACTCTTCCTCCAGGATCAAAAAGAGGTATGTGATCTTTCCTCTCAAAATCTCAACAGCACTTCAACTCAATCACACATAAAGCTTGAACTCCCTTTGAGGCTACCCAATGCCTCCTTTTATAGAGCAGATGAGGAGGTTAGGGTTCCACCTTTGAAGGGATAGAATCCTCCTTCAAAGAGA
This sequence comes from Pinus albicaulis, assembly GCA_034641835.2. NCBI lineage: Eukaryota > Viridiplantae > Streptophyta > Pinopsida > Pinales > Pinaceae > Pinus > Pinus albicaulis. The sequence continues at coordinate 277,390,396 of CM076581.1, forward strand.
TAGGTTCCTCACATCAAGGGATTAGTTCCTTAAGGTGTGGGATACATGTACCTTATCAAAGCGTACTCATCCCCAAAAATTCTCATCTAGAACCTTCTAAAATTGACCTCAAATCAATTTTTTGACTTTACTTTCTTGCTTTTTTGACTTTGAGGAGGGTACGCAGGCATTGCAAAGGAAAATTCCCTTCTAAAACGTAGGTAAGAAGTGTATTACCTGCGTACCCAAGCTAGGAACACAGGCAGGCTTCATGTTACCTGTGTACCCAAAGTTTCAGAGATTTTTAGGGTTTTTCCTCCTGTTTTAGGGCTTGAAATGACGATTAAAGGTTTTAAGACTTGTAGAGGAGGCATGTATGAGTATTAATGAGCTCATACAGTCAGCAGAATGTCAAGGTGATATTTTTTAGTGTAACATATTTCCCCCTAAAGTGCGAAGTTTGGAATAGATGAAGATGAAGTCTATCATATATGAAGAGTGAAGTACTTTATCATTTCAAGGATCATCCTGTGGACACCCCAGTCGGAACCTGTAAAAACATTCAATGCAAAATATATATATATGTAAACATATCATCGCTGAGGTAGGCATTCCCATACTCAGATCAAAACTAACTAGAAAATTGATTTAAACTGTTCTGATACAGGAATGATTTTCAATACATCAACAGTATAGAACTATGTAGACACAACATGGACACAACCATCTGTTTATGAATAGTCTACTGTATAAATGAATAACAAAATTCCTCCCATCCTGGATGGTAGAAACTAGATCCAGGGTCTTGATTTCCGCTTCCCAAACTGGTATGATTCTGTCCATGCGAATGAATGTGTCGAAGTCGAACATGGTAGAAACCACTTGATTACCAGTCAATGATGTAAAATATTAACAAGTGTGAGAGTAACCACAAGTAATGTCAATGGATCTCAAATTACTTAGTACAATCCATGAAATGTGAATGAATTAGCTGAAGTCGAACATGTCATGGAATCATTCGATCGAAGGTCAATGATGAAACCTGTCGTCAAAGGCAAGAATCCTGCCATTGAGGCATGCAGATTTCAAGGTACTGACGATTTCTAGATCAACTTCCTAGATAATGAGCTGTCGTTGATAGGAAGTGATCCGTCGTAGGCAAGCCCACAACACGAAGTCATAGGTCAAGTTTTGAAGAAATATATCGGCAAGGACTAACTCAGGGATGGTCAAAATGGAAGACAAATATTTCGCAAATGAATGGTTTGTTTGAACTATCCTCTTGAACAGATAACGACACTACAGATGGCTTGGTGACAATTGACCCAAAGCTAATACCCAGAAATCGGCTGAAGACTTTCAATGTGGTTTGATTAACTATTAGGCAAAGGATTTTCCCAACCTAGGTGAACAAAAGTGTCGTGTTGAAAAGTGGTTAATGGTTTTCTGAATAATCGAAATGCAACAAACAGGTCCATTTTTCTCTCTTTTCCCCCACCATTTCTGGCAAGTACCTCTTTATTTTTGACAAGCTTGAGGAGGATAACATTTGCTTGTTTATAAGCTCATCCTTCGGATGAGTCTAACTTATTTTAATATTCGAACCCTAATAAGGAGTGGTTCGTTCCTGTTTAAAATTGAACAGGTCCTTTACTGTTAAATTTTAACGAGTCCAGTATAGGAGAAACTCGGTGTTTTTCAATTTTAGGGAGTCAGAAGAAAAACTTAAGAAAACTACATGGGTGTACTTTTTCGTAAATTTAGTTTCTCAAGCCCGAAAAAGGATAAAATAGTGCGGGAGAGAACTCTATTGACCATAATTAGTCAACGTATACCTTTTTCGTAAATAGTCCATTTCAGTCCGTAAAAGGGGTAAACTTATACTGAAGGGTTGACTGTTCATTTCCTTTAACAAGTTCGAATAGTCAAGTACTCAAAAATATTTTCATGTTTAGAGAGTCTGAAAATGGCGTAAAAGAGAACTCCAGGGTTTCGCTTTTTCGTAAGTTTTAACGAGTTCGAAAAAGGGATAAAAATGTACTCATGGTTTTCACTTTTTTGTAAGTTTTAACGAGTTCGAAAAAGGGATAAAAATATACTCCTGTGGCTGACTTTCAATTTAATTTACGAGCACGAAAAGATGGAAAGAACTTGGCATTTTCATGTGTTTTACGAGAATGAAAGATAGCAAAATAATCTCGGGATTTTCATGAGTTTAACGAGTCTTGAAAATAACCAAAATTGACTCAAGATAGGTTTCATTTTTACAAAATCTTGAAAAAAAGAAAAAATATGCTTCAGAGTGGTTTCATTTTTACACAAGCTTGAAACAGAGAGAAAATTGTGCTTGATGCCCCCTAAGCATAACTGCTAGAGCACATGCTCCCCAGCTTCATTTCATTCAACTAAGTACACTACTGGTAATTAATAGCTGGATGGAATGCAGGTTCATTTACGAGATCATATGAAAGACCTGACCTAAAACTGTAAGAAAATTATGCAAAAACTAAAATAACTAACCTAAATATACGACTTAACATTTACAAGACTAGTCAAAGACTCGACTCAATTAGGGGAGGATTTGTTTCATTTTTTAACGAGCTTGGCACAGGAAAAGAACTATGCTCATGGCAACGTGTTTCATTTTTTAACGAGGTTTTCACAATAAAAGGAACTTTCCTCTTCTAAATTTTTCATTTTTTAATGAGGTTGACACAGTAAAAGAAACTATCCTCGTATCTACTCTCTAAAATCTACCTATATAACCTACTGATTGAATTTTTAATGAGGTTGACACAGGAAAAGAAATGTTCTCATACCTGATTCATTTTTTAATGAGGTTGACTCAGTAACAGGAACTATCCTCTGACCAACTGATTCATTTTATAATGAGGTTGACACAGGAAACGAATTGTCCTCATACCTGATTCATTTTTTAACGAGGTTGACTCAGTAACAGGAACCATCCTTTGACTCATTGATTCATTTTTTAATGAGGTTGACAAAATAAAAGGAATTATCCTCGGCACAACATGTTTCATTTTTTAACGAGGTTGACACAGTAAAAGGAACTATCCTAACCTACTTGATCATGGCTCAACTAGAAGAAACACATGTCAATGGACACACCTTGATCATGGCTTCCAAGAGGTCTTCATCAGATGGAAGAACAGTTATATGAAAGAAAGACATGTCAAGGGACTCAAAAGGGATAATAACATCGTGTTCAAATAATCCCATAGATTTTTCCATGTCAATTACCAGATCTAAGTCATAGGAAGTCGAGAAAACAGTAAGAGGCTCGCTTACATCGGTAACTGAAAACATGGGACTAGTCACCAGATAATTAACCCATGGATGGGTAGATACCACTTTCATATGAGGAACATTCAAGGATGTTGGATTATTGGTAGTCGAATCAAGACTAGGGAACGAAAGTTGGTCTACAATCACAATATTTCCATTGTGAGGGAAAGACATCACGTGAAAGAGTGTCGATACGACAGCTTTCATTGCATAAACATAGTCTCGTCCAAGGAGAAAATTGAAATCCAAGGGACCTCGAGATACCATAAGATCAATACAGACAGTTTTACCTTCCAAAGTAATAGAAAAAATAGGAAGGATTCCTAAAGGTTCACTGATGGTTCTGTTAAAAGCTTTCAGATTCTGTGTAATAGGCACAAGATGAGGGGAACCCAAAGATCTCCAAGCAGTTGAGGATAAAATACTAACAGAAGCACCTTCATCTACTTGTGTGCGGTGTATGTCCCTATCACCAAACTTCACAATGATTTGGAAAGGGATGGAGGAAGGAAGACGTGGTTTTGTCAATCTATTCCAATCAAAGGAAAAGACCTCAGTACTTGGAGGGGGTTCTGTAGTAATAGGTGAAATGCCCCCCGGCGTAGAAGAATCTGATGTAACAAGAAGAACCTGAGTGGTATGAAGTTCAATCTCTACAGGGAGAATGGGATCGACCGAATGTGAAATCGAATCGACCACTTGATCAACTAATGGATCATCAACCTGAGTGATATGAGTTTCACTCTCCAATGGAAGATTGGGATCAATTATACTTGAAATTAGATCAATCACTCTGACAGTTGATGGTAGATTGGGAGAAAGTTTATGGTAACCAGTTGGAAATTATTGTTGTGGAACAGTAAGGTTTTCCAATAATTTTGAGGCTTCATCCATGTGAGCGAAAATCTGAGTTTGATGACTCCCTTTTCATAACTTACAAGGAAACCTAACTTTACCCTTCTTCCCAGGAACCTGACTATCACTGGTTGATGGATCAACGGAAAGTTGATGAGATTTTTCTGACCATACTTACAAGACCTTTGGAATTATGGGACAATTGATAAGGAAGTGGTCACCCTTAGAAATCCTGCAAGGGTATTTGGGTTTACGATGCATGTTGGAGGTTTCCTCAACAAAACTAACACTTACAGCCATGGTTGGTTGGTTGACTTCTTTCTTATCTTTCTTCTTCTTCTTCTTCGTCTTCCCTTTCTTCTTCTTCTTAGCCACCTGGTTACTAGCGTCAAGGTTTTTACCAAGCGAAGAGGAAGAAATGGAGGAAGAAATATTAGGCGAAGAAGGGAAAGGGTCAACAAAAGTTTGGTGATGTTGAGATGGTGAACTCTGTTGAGGTGAAGCATCTAGTTGAGGTGGAACAATTAGAGTATTCGAGGCCAACGAAGTTGAAAATAACCATATCGGTAAACCTATTGTAAATCCAGGTAATGACAATGTAGCCATATAAGGAGGACCAACATTTCCCAAGCAAGGAAAAGTACTAGGATTCTCATTAAGAGGGGTTCCTTCATTGGTAAATTCCAGAACAATAGCCATTATATTCAACTTCAGTGAATTTTATTAAAAAATTAAAACTAAAATTAACAATTCACAATTCACACCTAACAATTAAAATTCACAATTCACACCTATGGTCTCTAAAAGTAAAAACAAACAAATTAACACGCACTATAAAATCTAGGAGTCAAACCACACACAAACAGTAACTTCCCATACTAAAAAAACTAGTTGGTGATGAAATCCAACTTAGTAGAAATTTAATACAGAAAGGGCAGTTGGAACAGTTACCCCGACAACCTACTTAATGAAACAGACTGGCACAAGTTTATTCACAAAACCATCTCTAGTGAAGAGAACCCCCCAAAGAGTCCAAGTGAGTCTAGTCGACATCTGCTCTAGGTACAGTCAGATCTTTCCTTCACCGTCACCTTAGGAAATAATCTTAAGCTTATGGACACTAAGGTTACCAACAGTAACAAATACAACTGGGGGAACAGTCTACAATCCGATTCCACGCACAAGGGTAGAGTAACAAAGCTCAATACCCTTGAAGGCTCCTCGACATGGTTAATCTGAGGTTTACCGACAAGTGATCCCAGGCTCCTTAAAAATGGTTAATCCGAGGTTTACCATTTGTAATGCGCGCAAAATATTCTATCTTTCCCAATGAAACAGAATTGATTGCTTCAAAGGTTCGGACATGATCTCGTGATTAACTCCTTTAAGAGAAGCGTCCCAGATTGTACCAATTACAATTGGATTTATTTCCTACCGCAAGATTTATCTACTTGTTTGCTTTATTTTCTTTGGAAAGTTAACTACAACCTATTCCAAAGCACTAATCCTAAGCTAGATTGGTGGAAAGAGCCCTAAAAATGTAAAAATTACTAGATGAATTTTAATTAAACGTTGTGTTATTTAGGTTGTTATTACTCAAAAGGGTAAATGGATATGAAACCAATGGTGTTATGACCCGACCCAAAACTGAATGCAATCGAATATGATAATGTAATCTTTTCAATTCGATGAATCCTAACTAAAGTAAGGAGAGAGTTTCCATTGCACTTCCAACAATGCAAAAAATTGATCACTAAGAGAAAATATAAAAAAATTTCTAATGCACTAATTTCATCAAGAAAAACTAAGGCAAATCAATTCCAAAACAGTTTTTATATTTTTGTGTTTTTAAGACAAGCATAAAAACATCTAAATTCAAATCAAAGAAAATTGATCTAAATCTAAGATTGATTTTTTCAGAATGTAAACTATGCAATTGTAATCTATGCACAATTCACTTGAAAAGTATGCAAATGTAATCTATGCACATTTTTCATTCATATTTTGAAAATGAGAATTCTAATTATTCAAATGTGATATATGCAAGAGAATTGTCAAACACAAGATGATTCTAATGTAATCTAAGAACCAATCAAGTGCAAGTCAAGAAAATTCGATGAGAGTTCCAAAGATCAAAAAACACTCATAGGCGATTAACACTCATACATAATTTAAAATAAAATGAGTGTTAAAAGATGCAAAATTGTAAAAATACTGAGACAAACCTCCAAGTAATGCGCAAAGGAAATAAAATTAAAAATTTCTCAAAAAAGAGACTCAAAACACCCAATTAATGGAGATTGATGAGATGAAAAATTCCTGAAAGAAACTCATAAACAAGGCTTTTTTGATAGAAAAATACAGATCTGGGTAGATGCTAAGAATCCTAAATTAAATCCAAACTAAACTGGAAAAAAAGAAATTTGCAGTTTTTCCAAAATTTTAACAAGGTCCGTAGGCTCCCAGAAGTAACAGGTGCGGTCCTGCACTGTTTACTTAAGGAAAGTGCGAAACTACCTGCACTGTGGAAAAGAAAAAAGTGCGGTCCCCAAAAAAGTTCAAGAAAAACTTAAAAGATTTCAAAATTTTCAAAAATAGAGAAAACCTAAGCTACCCAGGCAGATATCCATCAATAAAAAACCAGGAAAATTTTTTCCTCAAGTCAAAATAAAAGAGAACCAAAAACAACAAGTTCTTTCCCCAGTGGATTCGCCAATTTATTGGCCGGATAAATCGATCTTGCGGACAAGATCAATCTCCCTAGTGTCAAAAGAGAATCTAGCAACAAACAAACGACTAAGCTTGTCTTTCTCTAAATATATTTGTTTTACAAATAAATGCTATGAAGGTGTCAGTCCTACCTTAGATCCAAATGCTTATTTGTGGTCGTAAAGCTTTCGTCGCATCAAAATCCTTCCGTTGCAACAAGAGTTCTTTCGTCGCAACAAAGTGTCGTCTTTTGTCGACCCGCAATCACAAACAAGAAAATATTAAATAGCACCTGTATAACAAATAATTATAAAACATACCTATCATAGTGATCAAGGAATCTATGAAATAAATGATCAAATGACAACTTATTGAAATAAACAATCGAACGACAATTTATTGAGAGAAACAAAACTTGATTGTATTAATCTTAAAATAACAGAAGGACCTTACAACCTTAGCCTTGATGTTTGACAGGCCTTCTCGGGGTCCGAAGCAGGAGTCTCCTCTACTTTGATAAGTCATGCACTCTTCCTCCAGGAGCACAAAGAGGTATGTGATCTTTCCTCTCAAAAGCTCAGCAGAAAGAAGTCTAAATCTCAACAGCACTTCAACTCAATCACACATAAAGCTTGAAATCCATTTGAGGCTACCCAATGCCCCCTTTTATAGAGTAGATGAGGAGGTTAGGGTTCCACCTTTGAAGGGATAGAATCCTCCTTCAAAGGGATAGGCTCCTCACATCAAGGGATTAGTTCCTTAAGGTGTGGGATACATGCACCTTATCAAAGCGTATTCATCCCCAAAAACTCTGATCTAGAACCTTCTAGAATTGACCTCAAATCAGTTTTTTTACTTTACTTTCTCGCTTTTTTTACTTTGAGGAGGGTACGCAGGCATTGCAAAGGAAAACTGCCTTCTAAAACGTAGGTAAGAAGTGTATTACCTGCGTACCCAAGCTAGGAATGCAGGCAGGCTTCATGTTACCTACGTACCCAAAGTTTCAGAGATTTTTAGGGTTTTCCCTCCTATTTTAGGGCTTGACATGAGGATTAAGGGTTGTAAGATTTCCAGAGGAGGCATGTATGAGTATTAATGAGCTCATACAGTCATCAGAATGTCAAGGTGATAGTTTTTAGTGTAACACATCAACTCCCAATGACTTAAAATACACTCACATTATGACCTTAAAAAGCATAAATTTAGTTCCATTAAATAAATGTGGCTTTGTAGAAAATACTCCTTCCATCTTGCTTCTCCCTTTAGATATCCCTTTATGTGATCAACCTTATTTTGAGGGACCTTCTCTGATACTGATTGTTAGAAAAATACTGATATTTTTAATTCACTTTAGCTTTTAATGTCACATTCAAGTTTCTGTATTGTTCTTTATGCAACCCGTGTGTATGCAACGTTAATGAATGCAAATCATGTATATCTAGATAACTAATTTTTCATATTTTCCATCATATGTTTATCTTAAACCAGTGCATAATTATTTCACTATCCTCTTCTTAAACAGTAACCATAAGTAGTAACGAGTGGATAAATCATCAACACATAAAAAATATATCAATACATATGGACACTCAGATTTTAGGTGGAAACCCAACGTGGGGGAAAACCGTCGTTGTTTTCATCTCTATGTTATTCTTATTATATAGATAAAATATTCATTACATATTGTAATGGTTTAGATTCTTACCAGCATGCAAACACCCACCTATAGGAGGCTACAACCTCTACTCATTCTATATCACCCACTGGAAGGAAGCTACAACCCCCTAGTCTCGTTTACCGGCTCCAACTGGAAGGGAGCACCTACCCCCTAAACAATTTTTTTATATACCACTGGAATGAAGCTCTAAATCCCCCACTGAATGCTCCAACCCTCAACACCATTTTTGGACCATGTTTCATAATATTTCATACTGGATCCACCAATGCACAACCACCCATCAATACCAAGTCATAAATAAATCCATTGAGTAACCAGACATGAATAAGCATAATAACCACACTATCATCAACACAATGCAAACCCTGATCAAGTTTACTTCATAATTTATACAAGACTATTCTAAAATATATCTGCATATAGACATGGTTATTGTGCATACAACTTGCATACATATCTAAGATTTATAAAGATTGAACCATTTAATCAATTGAATCACTATACTATTAAACTAACCACTGAATCAAGTACTGAAAAAATCACATATCATTGAAACAACTACAAATCACTTAATACCAATATTGAACCATATCCAATCATACTTCTGCAACATTATGATTGTTCAATGTACTAATTCACAACCAAACACATAAAGATATCATTGGAAGACAACGAAAAATAATACAGACTTCGTCAGTTCAATCAACATCCAAACATCTATAAAAAACATAGATCAAGCAACAATCTAAAGGTGGGTTATCTCAAAATATATACACGACTACTATGAATCATATCTGCGTGTATATGCAACTATCTAAAAGAAAACCTGCGTACAAATCTTAAATTACTGGATCAACTTCTTCACTGAAAATCATAACATGTGACAAACCCATATCTACATGCACATACTGTTAACTTCACATATTACAACACAATCAAATCACACTATAACCATAGATCTAACATTTGTAGCTACATAGACATAAGTAGATCAAGCAGGTATATTCATTAGTCTTCACTACACTTTCAGATCTATCAGATCTAAGCCATCTCCTTGCTTCATTGTGCAAACCTCTTCCAAATTATATCACGCATGAATTGTTTATATAATGCACACTTACCACCTATTTGGCACACAATTAAACATAACATATTTGTTGCACAATTTTAGGAGCATTAAAGAAGCTAAACTTCTTCCACTCATATCTCCTAAAATATTGTAACCCAATATTTGATTTTTTTTACCACATAATCAGTGGGATTTTAGATCAATGTGGAAATATTTTCATTTTCTCGGACCTCCCAGAAGAAAACATATAACATAAATTCTGAAATGGCCCATTTGAAGCATTATTTTACAAGCATTAGGAGGCTTGAATTCCTTTACTCATATATCATAAATATTATGACCCAATGTCTAAATTTTCTACCACATGGTAAGTGGGATTTCCCTCAATGTGGACATATTTTCACCTTTTAGGACCTCCCAAAAGAAAATTTATAACATAAATTCCAACATGATCTATTTGATGCATTAATTTTAGGATCATTCACGAGGCTTGACTTCCTATGCTCATATATCCTAAAATGTTGTAACCCAATATCTAAATTTTTTACCACATGAACAATGGGATTTCCCCTTAACGTGGTAAACTTTCAACTTTTGGAACCTAGTAGAATATAATTTATAACATAAATTCCAATATGATATATTTAAAGATGCATTTAGGAATCTCATCTTCCTATGATCATATTTCCTAAAATTTCGTGCCTCGAGATATGAATATTGGACTAGAGGATCAACAAGATTTCCCCTGACCATGGTCCAAGTTTCATGTTCTGATAACCCACATAATTAAAGTTATATTAGAAATGGAATAAATCGTACTCGTCGAGCCCTCCATGTCCACATGTGCATATTAACTTGCACATAAAATTCAAGATATATTTATTAAAACCTCAAGGTATTATTTCTTATAATTCATAAATCAATCAAGAAATTTTTCTTATTTAGTTCCTTGCAACAATTTCCTACAACCATGAAACGTTATCACATATCCATACATAAATTTCAATAAATAACTAAACATCATATTCACAAATCAAATTAATAATAGTTAATAATATTTTAACAATGGTTCACACTAAAGTTGGGACTTGATTTTCCACCCAACCATAGAATAGCTGCAACCTATATTTCTTGTAGCAATCACACTCATGCCATATCCATGATCCAAGGGGATTATTCAAGGAAAATCAATTGGAAATCATATTGACAAGTTTGGCTTCTTACCAAAATTCCAATTATGTTCTCAAACTTCTTTCATTCAACCAAAAGCCAAATTGAATTCTTCGGATCAACCCATCTAGTGTTATTCAGATGCCTTCTTTATTATTTGTCTTATGTCTCTCCATGTTCGTCAACGAACATTCTTATGTGTCTCTTCATGTTCTTCATGGAACATTATTCAAGGTATTTCTTGTTAGCTATCACATTTGATTAACTAGTGGTGCTAGCTAACACCACTTAGGTTCTTATTCCTTTCCCCTTAGATTGTGGATCCATGTCCCACCCTTCAATCCATTAACAAATTATAATCATTAATAATAAAAATATCATTGCGTTACAAAAATCAAGGGGAGTATAACAGGGGTTGTCACAAATATTAATCCTATTTCAAATTAAATTTCAGTGGGAAGGAAAGTTGGCAGTGCATTTACTTATAGAAGCACAAAGGACTATTGAAATTCAAGCTAACCCTTTGGTTGGATCTACCCAAAAAATTTATCACTTGGGATAATCGGTTTAAGAGGTGTTGGGCTGGCCTCAACTAGTTCCCCTCATATAGAATGGAAGAAGAAAATTTTTCTCATGTGTTCATTAATTGTCCTTTCACTAAAATTATATGCAACATGGTATTATCAATGTATTCGACTACTTCCTTTTTTTTGATTATGCATTTCCTTGAAAAATGTGTCAAGGACTCAACATCATATCACTTTGTACAATATTTTCTTGTTTCTCAACTATTTTGGCTCATTATATTTGGTGTACATGAAACCTAGTTATTTTTCAAGATAAAATCATTATAGTAGAGGTGGTGATGGTTGCAATTGAGTCTTTGGTGGATGTGCAGACATTGAGGCCTAAGAAAAAGAAAGATATAATTCCTATGATGCAACTAATGAAAGAAGAGATGCCTTAGGGATTCTTTGATTGATTCGGCTTGGGTCATCCACCTATCTCTGAGAAAGTGCTATTCTCTACATGAACGGACATATAGTTAACCACATTCACTATTGTCCTGGAAGAGGTACAACTACGAAGGTGAAGATTTCATTTACGTGGCCTCTTTTATATGCAACTAACTATCTTGGGGTTTCAAATCTCTATATCTTTAACATTTTTACCGATGAAATAGGTAACTGCACTGGTACCTACTTTTTGAGGTAGCAAGAAAAACACCCGATTTTGAAAAGTGGTGATGTAGAAATTAAAAAAAATAATTGGAGCATGTTTTTGGCACTTCAAGTTTTTTTAATTTTTTTTCTATTTTTTTATGTGATGTTTTTTATATCGATTTTGAATAGTGGTGGTCTATCATCACCAACGTTTTTTTATAGTGTTGATTTTGAAACTATAGATTTTCTAATGTCTTCTTCTTCCGTGAGATGCTTATTTTTAAGTGCATTTATGTACTTGTGTTTTAAAAATAAAAAAATATTTTTTTTAAAAATAAAAATTTGTAATAATATCTTCACTTTTTCACAGAGATAAAAAATGGAAAAAGGGTCAATATTCTAAAGTTTATATTTTATACATGTTTATGTATTGTTAAATAATTTTTCAATGCACTTCAAATAATTGTTGCTAAAAACCAATATTTTGAACCATATGACAAAAAAATACAAATTTTCAATATAAATAGAATGCAAAAAATACACTTTTAGAGACTTTTTTTCAAAAAAACATGTTAAATAAACTAATTTATTGGGAGAATCTTAACAAAAAAACTTAAGAAAACAACATTTTTATTGAATTTTATGTCAAAACATAATAGTAATCACATGCTTTTTGCAAAAAATAAGGATTCTTCTCATAAAATATCAAAGTCTAAACATTACAAGTAAAACTGATTAATAGATCTCAAAAATGAGCTTTGTTTGCAAGAATAACTTAAACATCATCAACAATATCAACTAATGCATGTTCAACATCATCTACAACATCATTGATGGCTTCTTCTGCAACATTTTCTTCTTCATTTTGGTCAATTTCATCTCCTAATGGATCTTTCATGTCTGCAAATCTTCCAAAGTGTCCCTTTCCAATCATTCCATATAATGGTGGTTGAGGTTCCTTTGCTTTTTTTGCCACATGTGATTCATTAAAATCCCCTTTCTTCAAACCAACTTCTTGCTTCGCATCTGGAAGGAATTCAAGAGTGTTAATTCTTTGTTGAATAAATTTTCATTGCACTGGGTCTTTCTCAATGGCAATGCAATTTCTTCCTTTTATTAGGAAACTGCTAGTGTTGTACCTAATCATCAAGCACAAAAGAAATAATTAAAAAAACTAGTATGAAGACATAAAAAGTAAAAAATAAAACATTTAAATTTAAATTTGTATAATAAAACTTACCTGAACCTGAGAATAAATCCAAAACCCATTCTCCTTCATTTGAACATAGATCTATAAGATAGTTTATCAATGTTTGTGGTTTTTTATAAATTTTAACTATATCTCCTTTTGCATCTTTATCCTCATATGTTAGTTTTCTTACAACTGCATCATGAACCAATACTTGACTATGACTCTTCCCATCGACTCGATTCATAAGAATACGCTTATAGCTATCCTATTTTGTCCAACATTCAACATGGATGAAATCACAATCATTTATAATAGGTCGATCTTTGAAAGAAACAATATTTGACTTATGCCTGTAACATAACATAGTAAAAGTTCAATTAAATTTTACATGAATAAAAAAATTTAGGAGTAATCAAACATACAATTTCAATGTTTTACCATGTAAGTTTCATCCTTGAGTTATCTTTACCCTTGAAGCTTGTTAATATCATTGGAAACTGTGTGTCTGAATGAAATGTCACAAATCGCCAAGGTGGTGATGTTGTCACTTCTTGAAAACCCGTAACCACTTTACTAAAAGCTTGATAAGTATATGGTTCTCTACCATATTCAATGTCTGGAAAATTGAAACCATGAGGAATATCTTCAATAACTAGGGCATATTCCCTTTTAGGTATTAGTGATGCAATGTCTTCACAGTCACCTTGTATTATTTGATATTAGATATTGTTGAGCTCATTCCAAATGTAATGATTAAGAGTAGGATCAAGTTCAGCATTCATAAGATGCTTCTTTCTCATGTTTTCCAACTTAAAATTTTCAATAAAGCTTTTGAAAGTATCTGGTACTCCATTTCCATCCTTCTTTGACATCTTTAATGACATAAAAATATATATATGAATAAGTAACAAAATAAAAATAGTTTAAATATGAATAAAATGAATGTATAAATCAACATACCTTATTGAATGCAATATAAAAATCTTTAAGTGTTGTTATAGAACTTTCTTCTGGGTAGTGGTGCACAACATCATCCCAACTGTCTTCATTCAACATTTTAACCATGTGTTCTTGTATTTTCATAAAACATTTCTGACTGAATAAATCAAGTTAAAACTGTTAATATAATGACATGTATAACAAACTCTACCAACATCATTATGTTTTATTTAAAAGAAAATTATAATGAAAGGAAAATAAGAAATAATTCAAGAGACTTACTTTTGAAATTTTGCACACATTTCTTCCATTGATAATTCACCCGACTTCACATGGGCTAGTACTAATTTGAATAATTTCTCATCCTTCACACCTTGCGTTGTTCTCCAAGGTGTGATAGTCATATCCTCTGGAAGCTGCTTCATTTCAGGACCTGTCTTACTGTTGGTACATATTATGGGTTTACTCTTTTTAACCTTCTAATTTTTTATGGAAATATTCTCCCACTGCTCAAAAATCTCATCAATCAAATCCCATATCTCCCCAGTTCTAAATGCCAACTAAAAAATATTATCCATGCTTCTGAATAAATTTGTATTCACTTTTCCATCTTTTTCTTTGATTTTTTCATCAATTTGATAACTTGTTTCCATTAAGCATTCCTTTAGAAATGTTAGACTAAATTGTGTCTTATCCCCACCATTTTTTCCTATGAATTCGTTATGAATAAATCTGACCCTTTGGATGAAATTCATTTTCATTTTGTACTCATTATCTGCATTATGATCCCATGCCAATAACTTTGATTCTATTTCTGTTAAGCCAACGTAAATGATGCATTTCACTGTTTGAAAAATATAGTTATTGGGATATTCCTCAATCAATTGTCTTTTAGCCTCTACCGAATGGTTCCCTCCAATTACATAATATTTATAATCAAAAAACAATTTCTTGTCAAATGTCTGTTTGTTGGGAACCTGACATGGATCGAAAAGAACCACATAATCCAACACATGTGCATATGGATTGAACCTAAACAATGTTTCTGTTGCGTGTAGGAATTACACTTAAGAAAACTCCTCAACACTTAATTGTCAACCCGGGGGTTCGTAAATTTAGAGACGAAGCACAGGAAATGCCAGAGATGGTATGAATCTCTCTGACATAAATCCCTACTTTCTTTGAAGGAAATATTGCAGAATCAAATCAAGACAAGAAAAATATAACTTGAGTCATCAACATAATCTAATACTGAAACAAGAAAGAATGTATTTGTGAAAAGGAGATCAAAGATAAAAAGGAAATCACTCTAGCTGATTATTCTTATTAAGAGTGTGTTTCTCTTCAACAGAGCCACTTTAGTAGTCTCATTAGATGGGCCCTTAAATATTTTTCCTTAGATATTTCCTTCATGCATCAATTTGTCCTGCACTAGTGAAGGATCAGAGTTTTATGTAGAAGGTATAAACTATGTCTTTACTGAAGGTTTTTTATACTTCATGCAAGGGCTCAAACTGTTCAAGGTTCAGAGCACTCAGATCTTGTGACAAGAAACTAGCTCTTGCACCAAATCAGAGCTTCCCGCACTTAGATTTTGATTCTTGAAATGATTGTTTAATTGTCGCAAGTGTTACTTTGTTGTAAAACCAGATTGCATATATGAAAAGTAAATGTTTCTGAATTTAATGAAGTGCAGAGATAAATAATCATAAACATCTATCTTATCATAATCATTCAATGAAAGAAATTTGTAGAAAGTAAATAAAGACTTGTTGTAACACACCAACGTACGCTAGTGCAGGTGTATGTTTCCTGCTTGGACCAGGCATGAAAGCCTATCAACCACAATTGAAGAAAAGAAATGTCACACCAACATGCACTGGTGCAGGATGATTTCTCCTGCTTGGACCAGGCGGGAAAATCCAATCCGAAATCAATGCAGGAAAGTAAATTGCAGGAAAATAAATTACAGGAAAATAAATTCTATTTGCTTCACGCAACGGATCCGTTTCACACAGATAGGAATTTATGCACTAAAAGCTAAATCACACTTTGACAATAAAACATAAATTACAGAAATAAGAGAGTGGGGAAAACATGCTGGGTTGGTTGGACCCTAGCCAACCAGCGTGTTTTCCTCTTAAGTGAAAATTCTACTCAGCACTTAATTTAATTAATCAATGGAACCATAAAACATGATTCATGAAGCCGAGGCAAAATTCCTTTTTATCGGAGCATTGAGGCAAATACATTCGTGAATACATGTTCAACCCAGATTTGGGCGATAACAAAATAACCTGCTATCACCTCTCCGTTCTTCTCTATTCTCCAAAACTTTTGCTACTAAGTCCTATTTACAAATTACATTATATAGATCTGTTGGCCGAAGGCTGAAACATATCATTCAGTTGACTCATAACAAAAATGCAAAATTTAGATTGTTTGGTCTTCAAAATAAAACAGTTTTGCAAAATTGGCCGTAACCAATCTTCAGCTTCCACCCTTCACGGATCTAATATATGGCTGCCTTCGAATTACTTGTTGTCATGGAAGAAAATACTTGAGTCAAGGCGGTGATCGAGAGGATTTAGATCCGCTGCGAAGATTTGCTGTGCTGGTCATGGTACAAGATCTGATCCTGCACTAAGACCAACAATCACGTTAAGCATTCTAACCACCAAACGACATTGGAGATATTGATAAGTTAAAAAGAATAATTTAAAAGTAAGAAATCATGTAATAAATATTTAATAAATGATAAATCAAATAAAAATATGAAGAATAAAGGTTTGTACAAAATATGTCACCATGCTTGGACTGGTGCAGGATGAGGGTGCATAAAGGAGGTGAAACAGGAGTAAATGCTTATGATTTAGGAAGGGAAAAGTAGTAAAAAGAGAGAAAATCAGGGGTCTAACATCCTCCCATCCCTAAGCTATTGTGTTTCCTCACACAACTCTTTACCTCTGCAAAAAACTTCAAAATTTTGAGTGTTCCAGCTCACTCCTGCTCCTGCATACTATCATCAGTCTGTAGTGTTTCAGACTTCATCCTTTTCCTTCTCTTCAATTTCTTCGTCACCTTTTTAAGCCATCTGAAACATTGTGAAGCATGGTACTTCCATGCCCTGACTTCTCCTTTCTTCTTTTGGATCACCATCGTGAACTCTTCCTTATTTTGTTCTTTTTCTTCCTCTGTTTTGGCTAGGAACTGCTTTAAATTCTGTACTTGAAGCTCCAGCTCAAGTATCCGAGTAGAAGAAGCTACCAAATCTTCTTCCTTTTATATCTCAACATGGGCTATATTTTCTTCAGAGACCTCAGTATCCCTTGGAGTTTCATTAAATACTTCTTCTTTTTCTAGTTCTTTTTCTTCTTCTAACTCTTTCGGTTCTTCCTTTTCTACTTCCACTTCTTCTAGCTCTTCTTCGTCCTCTAACTCTTTCAGTTGTTCTTCTTCTCCTTCTACTTATTCCGATTCTTCTTTGTCTTCTTGCACTGGTGTAGGAGGGAACTCAATGTCTTGTGGAGGTTGTGGTTCTACACCCGCACCAGGTTCATCATCCTTTTTCCGACTTTGTTTAAGGAAATTTTCCAACAGTATATCGTCTTCGACCTCTACAGATTTTGCTGCATCTACAAGGACTGATAGCAAATCATCTTCCTTAGGGGTCTGTTCATGTACTGGTGGAGATTGTTTAATAGGTATACCTGTTGTGTTCTATTTCTTTGGAGATGGAACCATTTTTTTCTGCGGATTTCTCAGTTCGTTCACTTCTTGCACTGGTGTAGGAAGGAATTCTCTTTTCACTCTTACTCGATCCTTTACTCGTACTGGTGGGGTTCTCCATTTCCTTTAGCTATTCCAATAGCGTCTCCCAGGTCATGTTTTTAGTCTTCAACTGTTTCTGGACCAAGATCTTGATCAAGCCTTGATGATACAATTTCTTATCGACCTGGTCTACCCGTGCTCCCTGTACACCCTCGCCCATCTTCTCTAAACTCTTAAGAAAAAAGTAAGTGAAATCCATCCTCCATCAGAAATTCCAGTCAGGTTCAAAATGTTGCAGCATCCTGGAATGATACACAAAGGTGAGGGAGTACCTCCCCTCACAAGTCATGAATTTCCAAAGAATAAAAAGGAGGTCCCGCCTTTGTCCCAGCAGGGCGCTGCGTGGAACTCCTTTCTTCCAGTTTACGTTCATTTCTTTATCAAAAACAAAATGCTGCCATCGCTTCCTCTCGAGCTTCTGATTTTTAAAGTACTGCACACAAGTGTTCTGTAAACCCGTCGCTACTGCTATTGATTTTTCCATGACTTTAAATCTCAAGGGCCCAATCTTTACACGACCATTTTTAAAACTCTGTGCAAACTGTAGGGCCACCTCCCTGTTGTGCCCATTAAATTTCTGCAGGAATGGAAGAAATCCTGAGTCTCGCAATAGTGAAAGACTATTGTAAAACTCGGCGATCTGATCTACCTCACTAAGGGACGATCGTTCACAACGAACAGGCAACATTGCTGCTAATAGTTATGAACAGTCCAAGGAAAGCTGCATGCAACACCAGAAAATTGAGCTTTTTATAAATAGGGATCCAACTGTCTCCCGTCTCTTTTGTCTCATCACTAATTCCTTCCACCTAAATAGCCGTAGCTGCGTGACATCTTTGAATCGTGTCGGATTGGTACTAGTGGCGGCATTTTTAATGGCTAGGTAAGAGAATGATATGAGTGAAAGGACATTAAGGTTATGGTGGAATAAGGAGTAATTATGTCTAAGAAACGGTTAAATATTCACACATTCCTTCATAATTCAAAAAATATTTAGCATTCATTAAAAATAATTATGACTCTTAACTCTTAAAAAAACTTTGTACTTTGAAAATATTTCTCCTAGTTGATATAATAGCATAGGTAATTATTAATAAATGAAACAATTTCTTATAACTTCAATGATGACCACTTTCCTATGGCGTATAGTTATGAAAAGAAGAAATATTATGCTTCGGATGAGGTGCATGCTTGCACTGTTATGCTTACACTGCTTGACTAAGCTGTTCTGTTGGTATCTGTTTACATTTTTAAATAGGACAACATGCTTGCACTGGTGCAAGAATAATAACTAAAAAAAGAGAATTTAAATAAAATATAGGCTAAACTTCTGACTATTTCCTCAATTCTAGAATTTTGCTTCGCTCTTTCTTGATGCTTCAGAGCATATCCTTCTGCTCTGTGTATAAGATTCTGTAATAAATTCACGAAGGAAAAAAGAAGTGGGAAAGTTGAATTTTAGAATGGGAAGGAATTTCATTACAGGGATTCCAGGAATAGTACCATAGAGGGAATAAACAGAAGTGGGACAGGAAAAAAAAATTTAGGGGTAAGTGGGATTTTTCACGAAGTAGACAGGGTAAGTTTAGAAGAATATGGGAAGGTAAATTATATTGGGATTTCAAGAAGAAAACTGAGGGATCATTATGAAATGGGATATGAAGAAAGGCAGAAAACTTTCTGTAAGTTCTGCCTACACTGGTGCAAGAAAAAATAACTGTAGCGAGAATTAAGCGTTACTTGAAAATAAAAATATCCATGCTAATTACCCCAATTGTATAAAGGTTGTCTCTGTTGAGCCTGCTTTTACTTTGGTGGTTACTAGCATATCTAAAGATCAACTAACATTCTCTTTTTATTAGAATTTTTTTATCTTCTCGCCAGCAAGCTGGTTTTCAGGTTGACCCTTCTGCAATCATGTCAGCGAACTGATTTTCACAATTACAGGAAATTATTTGTTCTTTGCTTTTTTTTATTTTTTATTAAATTTATTTTTTTCTTTGAGAAGAAGAGTTCATGTTTTCAAAAGGTTTTTTTTACTATTTACCACTACTGTCCCAAATTGGTGTTGGACTTGCTGTGTAAAATCTTCCTTGGCAAGTGGCTGAAAATACTTTTTTAATCTATGCCCATTTACCAAGAATACTGAATCTTGTCCATCAATAGTTTTGACTTTGACTGCTCCATTCTTGAATACTCGGATCACTTCATAAAGTCCCATCCAACGTGTATGGAATTTTCCTTTAGAAATTTTAAATCTAGAATCATAGAGGACTACCCAATCACTTGGTTGGAATTGCTTTTTCTGAATAATCTTGTCATGCCACCTTTTCCGTTACTATTGAATTAATATGTTTTGCTGAACAACTTCTCTACAAAATTCATCTAACTCATTTAATTGAAGAAGATTTTGTTGTTCCTTGGAGAGATATAATCCTAACTGATTTGCAGTTCTGAAGGCTTTGATCTGGAACTCAATCGGTAGCAGAACCTGTTTGCCATATACTAGCTCATATGGTGTATGTCCCATGCTATTTCTCCAAGTGGTTCTGTATGCCCACAAAGCTTCTGGTAATCTTTCAGCCCAGTCTTTCTGATGCATATTAACTGTCTTTGTAAGAATGGACTCGATCACTTTGTTTGTAGATTCCACCTAGCCATTTGCTTGCGAGTGATACGGCATGGATTTCCTGTGCTGGATCTTGTATTGCTCCATTATACCCTGTACCAGATTAGAAATGAACTACGGACCATTGTCAGAAAAAATTTCTCTAGGCACACCAAATCTAGTAAAGATTTCAGAAAAAAGAAAATCAACAACAACTTTTTTTGTAGCAAAATAAATGGCTTTAGCTTCTACCCTTTTTGTAATGAAATCTGTACAAACCAAAATATGCATTTTACTTAAAGATGTTGGATTTATTGGTCCTATAAAATCAATAGCTCATTTTTCGAAAGGCTCAGTCATAACTTGGGGGCATAAATGCATTTCATTGGTTTGATTAGGCTGGCCCATTCATTGAAAGCTATCACATTGCCTGACATATTGTTTGGCATCTTTAAACAAGGAAGGAAAAAAGTAACCAACACGTAATACTTTATATGCAGTCCGCTTATCAGCGAAGTGGCCTCCACATGGTTCATCATGAGCAAATTTCAATATGTCAAACACTTCCTCGTCTCTTACACATCTACGGATAATTACATCTGGACCAGTGTAAAAGAGGTCTCCTTGAATCCAGGAATATGCAGCGCTTTTCTGAATAATATTCCGCTTTTCACGAGCGGAAAAGTGAGGTGGTGTTTTTCTAGTAACCAAGAAATTAGCAATGTCAGCAAACCATGAAGAATTTGTAGACATAGAAAAAATATGTTCATTCAGAAAATCATCATTAAAAGGAGTTACTTCACCAGGATTATCTAATCTAGAAATAAAATCTGCTACAACATTAGATTTCCATGGTCTATCAACTATAGTAACATTAAACTCCTATAGCAATAGTAACCACCTAGTCACTCTACTTCTTGTCAATGGTTTATTCATCAAATATTTAATCGCGGAATGATCAATATGTACAAATATTTCATATCCTGTAATATAGTGTCTGAACTTATTAATTGCAAAAATCACAGCTAAAAACTCCTTCTCTGTAACTGTATAGTTCAATTCAGTGGAAGAGAAATTTTTACTAATATAATAAATAGCATAGAATTGCTTATCCTCCTCTTGTCCTAAAGCTACGCCAATAGCCATATCTGAAGCATCAGAGGAAATGTGAAAAGGCAGGGACCAATTTTTTCCTCGCAAAACTGGTGCATGTACCAACTTTTCCTTCAATGTTTCAAAAGACTGTTAGCAAGCTATGGACCAAGAAAATTCACTATCCTTAGCTAGAAGTTGGAAAAGAGGAGCAGCTATCTTTGAAAATTTTTCAATGAATCTTCTATATTAACCAGCATGTCCTAAAAAAACTCTTACTTCCCTTTGAGTTTTGGGTGCAGGAAGATGCAAAATGATTTCAATCTTTGCCGGATCAACCTGGATACCTTTGTCAGAAATCAAATGGCCAAGCATCACTCCCACTTTGCACATTAATCTAAATTTCTTATCACTCAAAGCGAGATGGGCTTCCTGAAAATGAAGAAGTACTTTCTCCAAATTTTTAAGAGCTTCCTGAAAAGAATTACCAAACATAGAAAATTCATCCATATAAATTTCTACAAATTCTAGATCAGAAAATATAGGCAGGACGAACCTTCGAAAGGTAGCCGGGGCATTACATAAACCAAAGGGAAGCACTTTGTAAGAAAATGTCCCCCATGGACATGTAAAAGTAGTTTTATCCTAACCTTCGGGTGCAATCTGTATCTGGTTATAACCACTGAAGCCATCCAAAAAGGAGAAATATTTATTTCCTGTAAGGGTATCAAGCACCTGATCAATAAAAGGGAGAGGGAAGTAATTTTTAAGAGTTTCTTTATTCAATTCTCTATAATCAATACAAATATGCCATATTCCATCTTTCTTAGGTACTAGTACTAATGGAGAGACCCATTGACTGTCGGAGATAGGATAAATAAAACCAGCATCTAAGAGTTTCTGTACTTCTTCTTTCACAATGTCCCTTAGGGCTAGATTCATTTGCCTTTGAAGTTGTCGGACAGGTAGGGTTCCTTCCTGAATATATATGTGATGTGTACAATTTTCAGGAGGGATACCCTTCATATCTTCGTAACCCCAAGCAAAGGCACTAAGATGGTTTTGCAACAAATTCACAAGCTGCTCTTACTGAGATGAGTCCAAATCTGAACTAATATGCAAGGATTTACCAGGGCTGATCTCAAAAAGAGTGGTATCAAGCTTAGGAGTACTTAAGGGAGTGGTCAAATGCAGTGGTACAAAAGAATGAGAATCATGATTTTCTTGAAAATTTAGGCTGAAAAATTGGCTCAAAGGCTCATAATTAGGCATAATGTCTAGATTATTCAGGAAATCTTGAATCTCATCTTCTTGTGAAGACCCAGTATAATGATGAATAAGGGAAATAGACTGAGTCTCCTCATCACTACTTTGATCCAACCATAACGTATCTCGAAGATCCTGAATGGATTTGGCAGGGGGGTATAAGGTAACTTTCTTCCTAGAATCTCAATGTGAGATATACATATCACCAGAACGACATCCAATATATGCATCAACCGTAGCAAGCCATGGTCGACCCAAGATCAAGGGATGTCCTCCTACTGGGTTCTTTGGTTCAAGCACAACGAAATCAGCAGGATATTCCCAAGAATCTAATTAGATGATCACATTGTCCAATACTCCTTCTAGCTTAATTTTAGATCTATCTGCTAATTCAAGCACAGTGGGAGTATGGCGAAGATGATATAACCAAAGTTGATCCATGGTTTGCTTATTCATGACATTAATGGCTGCCCCCAGGTCTATAAGAACATTAGAGACAAGGACATTACCAATCTGAACTGTGACAACAGGGTTTCTGGGATCAATATATTTTTCCACAGACAGACATCTTGTCATCAACTCTATTTCCCTACCAACAAATTGAATTGTTTGAGGTTCCAATCTCTTCCTCCCAGGTTTATTGAGACAGAGTTCCTTAATGATATTAGTACAAATGGGGATCTCTTTGATGGGTTGAAGCAAAGGTATCTTAATGAAAAGATCACGAAGCTCAGATGCCAAAATAGTCTCAGAAATAGGTTCACTCATTTCCATTACTAGCCTCTCTAGGAAGGGAGGCTGGTTGGAAGAGGATGGCAAGGATTGAGACGGTAATGGATGCTTAGTAACAACTTTTGGAGATTGGTTAAGAGTTTCCTCTTCTCCTTTCTCTTCAATAATCACCATAGGTTGCTTCTGATTTTCTGATGTTATAGTCCTTCTCAATCTTAATTGAATATCATGAACCCCAACTAGAATAGATTGGTATTCGAATGGTAGAGGTGGGTTTGTTACATGGATCATTTGCACTTCTTTATTATTATTAGGATTGGGCATAGGTTGAGCAGGCAACTAAGGAGGTCGAAAGGGTGGAGGTAAAGGCAATGGTGGTGTGGACTGACTCGGAAGTTGAGGCATTTAATAAGGTGCATGTGTAGATGGGTATGACTGCATAGGTGGCTGGTAGGAATATGGAAAATGAGTTGGCCCTTTCCAACATTATTGCCATGGTTGAGAATGTTTCCAACCTTATTGCCATGGTTGAGAATGTTACCCATGCTAATATTGATTCCCATATTGCCACTGCTGATGAGAGTTAGGATAAGAATATGCATGAAAATTATAACCAAAATAGTGTGGAGGAAATTTAGGAGCAATACCTATACCTACCTGAGGCCAATTCCTTCTTTCTCCCATAACATTCATGTATTCAGCTTCAGGTTGTCCCCCTGTAAATACAGCTTTAAGTCCTGGTATAGAGGGGCATTTTCCTGTGATATGGTCTTCTACACAAATAGCACACTTATTAGTTTCCTTCAAATTAAGAGGACACTCTTTAGGGGGATCCTTGTCTCTACATTTAGGACAGAAAATACATAATGACTCTTGTTCCTTCATGAGTTTCTGCTGAAATTTAAAGGAGTCTAACTGTTTGGTAACAATGTTCATTATATCAATTTTCATGTTTTCCATTTTATTTTCTAGTCCAATAATCATGGCATCATTAGATTAGGTTTTTCTATTTCTGTTTCAAATTATTTCTAGCATTAGCAGTAAGTCCTCTTAAGAACAAGGTTCTAATAGTGTTGAGATCAAGCTTAAGTTTAGATCTTTGTAAAATATGCAGAAATATTTCCAAATAATCTTCAAGCATTTCATCATCATCTTGTATGATTGTAAAAATTTCATCCTGCATGTCCCGAGTTTTGCAATATTGTTGATATTTAGAAAAAAATAATTTCTTCATCTGATCCCAAGAAGTTATGGTGTTTCCTCCTAACCCCATGAACCAGCTAAGAGCTGAGTCCTTAAGGGTAACAGGAAATAATCTTAACTTCTGAGCCTCAGTTGCATAATCATAACTTCTACACAAAATATCAAACTCAAATAGAAAAGATTTGGGATCTTCATGAACTTTACCATGGAAATGAGGGAGAGATGATGATGGAATATTCTTCATCTGTGATACAGTATCAGGATCCACAATTGGAAACACAAAATTTGATTGTCCTTCACTTACCTGGTTGTCACCAGTCTCTTCCAAATGATCTTCTTGATCCACCATTGTTCCCTTCTTACTTATACTGCTCTCCACAGACTGATCCACACCTGAGTTGTTATTACCAGAATCCAGGTGGATTTTCTTGCGTGATGGGTTTGAATTGGATTGAGCTTCTTGCTTGTAGAAGGAGACCCAATATGAGAAAAATTCTTTTCGCCCTTAGTGCGCTTCGGAGCCTTACCTTTCCTAGGCATTCATTTGAAAAAGAAAAAGAAAGAAAAAATAATAGATAACTTCTAAAAAATGTTGTCATAAATCAATTAACACCAGTAAAATTCCTTCAAAAACTTTGCCAAACAATATTGCAAAAATAAGGAAAAAATTACCTCTATTGTCTAATCAAAAAATTCTTACCAAATCAAATCGCCTCCCGAACAACGGTGCCAAAATGTTGGGTGCAAGAATTACACTTAAGCAAACACCTCAACACTTAATTGTCAACCCGAGGGATTTGTAAACTTAGAGACAAAGCACAAACAATGCTAGAGATGGTATGAATCTCTCTTATATAAATCCCTACTTTCTTTGAAGGAAATATTGCAGAATCAAATCAAGACAAGAAAAAGATAACTTGAGTCATCAAAATAATCTAAGACTGAAACAAGAAAGAATGCATTTGTGAAAAGGAGATCAAAGATAAAAAGGCAGTCACTCTAGTTGATTATGCTTATTAAAAGTTTGTTTCTCTTTAGCAGAGGCACTTTAGCAATCTCGTTAGATGGGCCCTCAAATATTCCTCCATGGATATTTCCTTCTTACATTAATTTGTCCTGCACTAGTGCAGGATCAGAGTTTTATGTAGAAGGTATAAACTATCTCTTTACTGAAGGTTTTTTCTACTTCATACAAGGGCTCGAACTGCTCAAGGTTCAGAGCAATCAGATCCTATGACAAGAAACTAGCTCTTGCACCAAATCATAGCTTCTTGCACTTAGCTTTTGGTTCTTGAAATGATTGTTTAATTGTGGCAAGTGTTACTTTGTTGTAAAACCAAATTGCATATATGAAAAGTAAATGTTTCTAAATTTAAAAAAGCTTAGAGGTAAAGAAACATAAACATATATCCTGTCATAATCATTCAATGAAAGAAAGTTGCGGAAAATAAATAAAGACTTGTTGTAACACACCAACGTGCACTGGTGCAGGTGTATGTTTCCTTCTTGGACCAAGTGGGAAATCCAATCAACCAAAACTAGAAAAAAGAAATGTCACACCAACGTGCACTGGTGCAGGATGATTTCTATTGCTTGGACCAGGTGGGGAAAGCCAATTCGAAATCAGTGCAAGAAAGTAAATTGCAAGAAAATAAATTACAGGAAAATAAATTCTATTTGCTTCACGCAATGAATCCATTTCACACAGATAGGAATTTATGTGCTAAAAGCTAAATCACACTTTCACAATAAAACATAAATTACAGAAAGAAGAGAGTGGGGAAAACATGCTGAGTTGGTTGGACCCTAGCCAACCAACGCGTTTCCCTCTTAAGCGAAAATTCTACTTAGCACTTAATTTAATTAATCAACCAAACCATAAAACACAATTCATGAAGCCAAGGATAAATTCCTTTTTATTAGATCATTGAGGCAAATACATGTGTGAATACACGTTCAACCCAGATTTGGGCGATAACAAAATAACCTGCTATCGCCTCTCTGTTCTTCTCTATTCTCCAAAACTTTCACTACTAAGTCCTATTTACAAATTACATTATATATATCTGTTGGACGAAGGCCGAAACAGATCGTTCAACTACTTCATAACAAAAATGTAGAATTTAGATTGTTTGGTCTTCAAAATAAAATGGTTTTGCAAAACTAGCCATAACCAATCTTCAGCTTCCACCCTTCACGGATCTGATCTTTGGCTGCCTTTTGATTACGTGTTGTCATGGCAGAAAATTCTTGAGTAAAGGCAGTGATCGTGAGGATTTAGATCCGCCGTGAAGATCCGCTGTGCTGGTCATGATACAGGATCAGATCCTCCGCTAGGATTAGCAATCACGTTAAGCATTCTAACCACCAAACAAAATTGGAGATATCGATAAGTTACAAAGAATAATTTAAAAGTAAGAAATCATGTAATAAATATTTAATAAATGCCAAATCGAATAAAAATATGAAGAATAAAGGTTTGTACAGAATATGTCACCATGCTTGGATTGGTGCAGGATGAGGGTGCATAAAGAAGGTGAAACAAGGGTAAATGGTTATGATTTAGGAAGGGAAAAGTAGTAAAAAGAGAGCAAATTAGGGGGCTAACAGTTTCCAGACTATGTACATGTAGGTGATGGGCCTTTCTAATTTTATATTAAGATTGTCCTTCATCTGGCCTATAAAATTGTCTAACATGAAGCTCAAATTTTTGGCCACCAAGAATTAATTTACTCTTTCTCAACTCATATCGAATAGCATTTTATTTTATTTTAATAATGCCATCCTCTAACTCGGCACCTGGTGTTATGATTTCTCTTCTTCTATTAGAGATTTCAGTTTGTTCTTCATTGCTGCTCATGACCTTTACAAGTTCACCAATATTTGATTTCCTAGTCTTATTGGTTAACATATGAGTTCTTTTATAAACAAGATCTTCATCATCAAGTAAAAGAGAGACATCTTTGGCAATTTTTCTTTTTGGTGTCTGATTTGTTTTCTCCTTTTGCACAACAGTTCTAATCTCCTCCTCACTAATTCTATCATAATTTTTAGTTTCATGTTCGATATCTTCAAAAGAAACATGTTTAATTTTACTAGATTGACCCACCTTAGTGACTCTTGGTTGATCCCCTCTCTGTAATATTGCAATGTCACAAGCTATTGATCTTTGCTTCAATCTCCTTTCCTTTGTTTTTTTCTGTGTGGAAAGTGTTGATCACATTCATAACATTTGGCTCTAAATAATAAAGACCTTCAAACATGGTTGAAAGACTCGGAACAAAATCCTATGAAACAAAATAAAACATGTCAATGATCAATAATTTATAGAAAATTGAAT
The DNA here is from genome assembly GCA_034641835.2 of Pinus albicaulis. Taxonomy (NCBI): domain Eukaryota; kingdom Viridiplantae; phylum Streptophyta; class Pinopsida; order Pinales; family Pinaceae; genus Pinus; species Pinus albicaulis. The sequence goes on from CM076581.1 coordinate 277,418,528, forward strand.
CATCCTTACAATAATGAATAGCGGAAATAAAAATAAGCATACTTATAATGTAATTTTCAATGTTGCTTGAGATTTCTTTAGAAAAAATTGTAGATATTTCATCTGTGACATACTTGACCTTTGAAAGATGATATCTAACCTTCTCATGTTTATTAGCCTTCCTTGCAAGAACAATATAGTGTTTGTATTCAGCACCATACATATGTCTCGTACTCTGCCCATCACATCATATGGCTCATTTAAGTTAATCATACCACAAACCAAATAAATATGTATATCACCCTCTGTTTCACTGTCTTCAAGATACCATGAGAAATCAGTTTTATCTATTTCCTCGGCGTTCTTCCAATCAGAAATAAGCTTTAAAGAACTTGGTGCCCCACTTTCTTGACTTTTATTAGTGTGTGCAACAATGTTCTTATTGGGTCCAACAGTTTCCATAGTGCGTCCAGCTGCAACTTTAGATTTGGGAGTTGTATCCATAGTGTGTCGAGCTACAACTTTAAATTTGGGAGTTGTTGCTCTAGGTGCAGAAACATTCATAGAAATATTTTTTGATGCCATTTTCCTGATAAAAAGAAATATATATATTAGTTAATGAAAAAATAATGTCAATAAAATAAATTGAAAAAACAAAATTTATTTGTAAAACTAAATAAATTGAAATTAAAACAGTAAAATTAACTATAAAAAATTTTCATTTAAAAATAAAATATTATAAATTATATTTAGATATATGTATATATATTTATATAATACATTCTTAATACATTTTATAAAAAAATAAAATTTGTTTTAAATGGTATAAAACAATTCTAAAAAATTAAACATTATTTTCAAACATAAGTTTTTGTTTAATATTTAAAAAAACAAAAAAAATACATACTATTTATAACAAATGTTAAAATTAAACTTTATTTTTTTAAGCTAAAGATTTTATTAAAAAAACAAAATCAAATTAATTTTTTCTTTTAATTTAATTATGTTTTTTTATAAAATGTACCCTTAATAAATAATATTTTAAAATTTTAAATATATTGAATAAAATTATGTACACTTAATAAATAATATTTTAAAATTTTAAATATATTGAATAAAATTAAAGCATATAGATTAAAATTAAAATTTTAATTAAAAACTTATAATATTTTATTATATTTTAAAATTTTATTTTACAATATTGAAGTTTATTAAAGTTTAAAAATTTTAAATATAAAATAGATTTTAGATTTTAAAATTTCTATCATATTAATATTATAATTATATACTTAAAAAAAATGAAAACTACAATATAGAACATTATAATTATTTTAAAAAATTTAAAAACTTATATTAAATATTTAAAGAAAAACATTTATATTTAAAACAAAATAAAAAAATAAATTAAATTGTTTTTAATTTTTATTTTATATTGAAATTAGAAAAAATTTAAAATTTTTATAATGTTTATTATATATTTAAATTTAAAAATAAAAATTATATATATATATATATATATATATATATATATATATATATATATATATATATATATATATTATTTGTGGCGGGGTCGGCTGGGGAGGCCTCCGATCCGCGGCTGGGCAGAGACTCATTCTCGGAATTGGAATCGAGCTCTGCTTAGCTTGCTCGGCTGGGCAGAGGCGATTCTCGGAATCAAAATCAACCTTTGCCCAGCCAAGGGCCGCAAAATACATTTTATTTTTATTTTTTTTTCAATACAAAAAAAACTATATAAACAATTTTTTTTTTTTTAAAAACTAAACTATTATAACAAAAAACATTGTTTAAAAAAAAAAGCAACTATCTAAAAACAAAATTTAAAAAAAAAAACTATATAACAATACAATACAATAAATTTTTTTTTTTTAAATCTACATAAAAATACAATTAAAAAAAAATTATAAAATATAATATATAAGCAAAAAATAAATAAATAAATGAAAAAATTGTTTTAAAATATTAATTAACTAAAAATATAAATAAAAATTTTAAATTTTATAATTATAATTTAAAAAATAAAAAAATAAAAAAATAAAAATAAAAACTTTGTTTTAAAATATAAAGTAAGAAATAAATTAAAAATTATATTTTTAATTTAAAAAAAAAAAAAAAACAATTATAATATAAAAATCCATTGTTGTTTTATATATATATATATATATGCAAAAACAAATTTTAATTATACATTATAATTAAAAATAAGATTTAAAATTAAAAAAAAAAATAGAATATAAAATCAAAAAACTGTAAGTAAAAAAAAAAAAAAAAATTTAAATAATGAAACCACCAATATATTTATAATAAAAAGAAACAAATAAAAATATAATATTGTAACTTTTTTTTTTTATGTGCATGGTGATTTTATGGATTTTTCTGTCTAGATGAATTTATAAACTCCAAAAAAGAAAAAAACAAATCAAAATTTTTGTCCTAAAAACCCTAAAAAATTTAGTTTTTTTTTTTTTTTTTAAATTCACTAAAAGAAATTAAAAAAATTATGGTTTTCGAACCTAAGAACCTTTAAAACATACTTTTCGAACACAAAAACTGTAGAAAAATAGATTTTCAACAAAATCATCTTTAAATGAACAGAATAGAAGGAAAACTAACCTTCGAAATGCAAAAAACTATTGTCACCAATACCAACACAACACCTCCACAATATTAACAATAGCAACACAACGCCTCCAATGCCAATGCAATGCCTCCACAAAATTACCAATGCCAGCGCAACACCTCCACAAAATTACCAATAACAACACAATGTCTCCAATGCCAATGCAAACAAAATTACCAATAACAACACAACGCCTCCAATGCTAATGCAATGCCTCCACGAAGTTACCAAATCCAACACAACCTCCAAAAAATTTCTCTAACGAATATCAGAAAACTTGATGTGATGTGATAAATAGGAAGAATGATTCTTATTATATAGCGAATATTGTGTGATTAATTTACTGTTTAACGAATGTGGGATTAACATTTAAAATTTAAAACATTTACATGTAGTTTATTATAGTTCATATTATAGTTAAAATACTTAATATTTGCATGTAGTTATTATGTAGTTAATATTTTATTTAATATTTACATGTAGTGAATGTTAAATAATTCAAATATAATCTCCAATTAAAATTTAAAATATAAAATACTTAGATGTAGTTAATTATAGTTTATATTATAGATAAAATAGTTAATATTTGCATGTAGTTATCATAGTTAATATTTACATATACTCAACTTTTAAAATCATGGGATTAAATTTTAAAATTTGTAGTGAATGTTAAATAATTCAAATATAATCTCGAATTAAAATTTAAAATATAAAATACTTAGATGTAGTTAATTATAGTTTATATTATAGATAAAATAGTTAATATTTGCATGTAGTTATCATAGTTAATATTTGCATGTTGTTATTATTGTTAATATTTAGACGTAGTCAATCTTAAATCATTCAAATAAGAAAATTATTTTAGTTTGGAAGGCATGCATGAAAGGAATATTTTGTGGATATTTTGAATAGAAATATGATACTTGATTGTTGTGTATACACAATGGAAAACTAAAGAAGCTAGTTATCCTTATCGATTCATAGTCTCAACTTGGGATGACTTCAAATGTTCCTCATATGCACTCAACTATAAGGTCTATAATCTTTCCTCCTCTGTACACTGCATCACAATTGGTTAATGGGATTTAATCCTTGAATCTTTCGTTTTGTCATGAATAACATTATTTCAATCACTGCCCAAGAAGAATATTCTAAATAAATATTAAATAAATGAGAATTTCTTAAAATGTTGTATTCACTCAATGAATTTCTAAAAATGTTGTATTAGTGAAATTTAGAATAATGTGTTTAATTAAAAAAAATATATAGAAATATAACCAATTTTCCTACCTTATAATAATAAATTGTAAAAAGTGAGTTTTAATAAATGTTAAAAAAATATGTTTAATTAAAATATGATTAATTAAAATAAATAAATATAAGTAATCCATTAACGTAAAAAGTTTTATAGTTTCTTATTATTAACTTGAAGAATAAGCAAACACCTATTATTAAGTAAAATCTTTGGTTTAATAAATATAAAATAACAAGTAGACTACAAGATATTTGGTAAGCTAAAACTATTTTTTAATAAATATAAAATAACAAACCATTTGGTAGATAATAAAAAGCATTATAAACCTAAAATTAAATTAATATATTTAGGAAACATCGATAAATTAAATTTATAAATTTATATATTTATAAAACATCGATATAAATTCAACATACGAGGAAGAAACGAGCGACGGATTGCTCTACGTGGTCCCTCGGGCCCTGCAGGCTAAAAGACAGGGACTAACAAGATAATTACAATGTATAAGGATAACTTTGCTTCATTCATTTGAATGCACTTACACTAATAACTTAACAAAACAATATAAATTAATCAGTAAAATTAATTAATTAACAATAATAATATAGAAAAAACCAAAGGTAAAATAATCAACGCACTATAACTGGGATCATAAAATTTGGACGGTACGTTGTTATACTTAGTTTCCAAACGATCTCTGACCCTATAAATTGGTCAGATTTTCCTTGCCATGACAGAAAATCCTCCTCATTTCGACAAACTTCCACCGTATGGAAAGCCAAACGACTTTGAACATTGAATTTTGTGTTACTGCAACAGAATTGGAATCCCTTACATAATGTTTGACGATGCTTCATACCGTGACAATGTTGGTAAATTTGAATCCCATTGAAAAACCAGTTATATTATTATTCGTCCCATCCATTCGCTCAACACGGACTCACAGAGCAGGTTAAACAGACAGACAGCGAGAGGGAGTTGGGTGGTAGAAAGAAATAGAGCTAGGTTAAAATAGACAGACAGCCATCCTTATTTCGATTTAACATTCCGGGAATGCAGAAATAGAAAAGGAAAGAATGACCAGAAGGAAAGACCCATGAGGAACGTGGAGCTGTTTCTTTCTCGATTTTTTTGATCAAATCACATTGAACGTATTCCGGATTTGCATATCCTGCGGAAATCTCTCGCATATCCCACTGAGATAACCCACCACTGCGGTGATAATCCAGCTATTCTATGATAACTCGCATATCCTATGGTAATAAATAGCGCATCAAATAATAATTCGCATATTCTTCCATGATAAACCGCGTATTCGATGATAATTCGCATATACAACATACCGCCCATATCTATACACACAGAAGAATAGAAGAATATAAATAGGAAGGTGTCTATACACACAGAAGAATATTCATAGGAAGGTATCTATACACATGAGAAAGTAAGTTACAAATAGAAGAATATAAATAGGAAGGCATGTGTACGCAGAAAAATATTCATAAATAGAAAGAAGAATAAGGGAGAACCTTGAAGTTAAAGATAAAAGAATATAAACATATTAATCATTAATAAAAGTAACTATATTAAGATAGTAAAACGAATGCAACAAAAATAAAGTGAGAAATTAAGTTGGAGATAGAAGAATATAAATAGGAAGGTATCTCTGTACACACAAGAATATTCATAAATAGAAAGAAGAATAAGATAAAAGAATATAAACACAGTATTCGATAATAAAAGGCTTCTAAAAGTAAAGAAATATAAGTTGGCATATTGTTCCAGGTTAATAATTGGAAAGATATGTTTTAATTAAATTAAGTTTATAGAGATTTAGATTTGGCTAGAGTGTGTTTTTATTTTTTTGAACCACATATATGTAAATGACAAAATTATATATTGAAATTGCAGATTTATTTACATTTGTTAACTTTTAAAAATAAAATTTATTTTTTTAAAGCACTTTCAAAATAATAATATTCTTGCTTTTATTCTATTTCATTCTTTATATTATAAGATAATTTAGTAGCCCTTGATCAGAGTGACAGATCGAAGTGCCAAGTGTGTGGAGGAAGGTGTGAGGTGGCAGGAGTCCATGCAAGCCACACGTAGTAATGCACACACATTGGAAGTGGTGGGCGGCTCAACCCATGCCTAATAAAGATGACACTTAATGTGGACGGAAGACAACCAAGAATGTTAGAGAATTTTTGGGAAAAACGTCGACGTTGGAGGGTGAAAAGGTCGGGTAGAAGGCTCATTTTAGTTATTGAGCTTATGACTATGGAGGAGTCACTAAAGGCGGTTGGGAAGAAGGCAGTTGGGCATAGGAGGGTGTTTACAAAGACTGTGCATCGGTTCCTCGGGTATGTTTTCATATCTTTTCTCTTACTGAGTATTGTTGTCTCTAAGAGAAGAGAACTTATTCTGTATGCTTTGAATCTCTATCTTGTAACTCGAATGGATGCGTACCAGCCTAGTTTAGTCAAGATGTTTATATGGGAATATGCTTTGTCTCGGAGGGCTTCGACATGGTTTTCCAATGTTGATAGACCTTCCCATTCATGTCTTTGTTTTTTAATTCCTATTGGAGATTTTGCTATGGTACTCCATGATTCCCTCAATGCTCGTTATTTTTTTGGTCGTGTTAATTTCAGAATGTATAATGCTAACCTCTGTATCTCGGGCATGAATATTGTAAGGGCGGTGGTGGGTGAGGGTGACGGGGAAACCCTAAAACCTGACTCCTTCTTTTATCAAAATTTCTTTGATAACCCTGCATGTCATTTCTATAACTATGCATGCCCATTATTTAGCCCTTCATGTACAACTCTGCATGTCAATTCTACAGCTCTGCATGTAAAAAATTTAGTTATGCTAGCCAAGTATATGAATTTGTATGCATGTTTTACAATGACCATTTGAGATATATGGGGTCTGCTATTTTTTTCAATATGGTCGGGGGTAATTTTCTAAGTTTTGCAAACTCCAAAATGTTGTCGGGTGGGGGCATTCACTCAATAACCAAGTCGGGTGAGACTATTTTCTTGGGATTCAGGGGATTAGTGGATCAGTTCTCTGGTTATAGTATTTGTCAGGGCTTTTTCTCACTGTTTGAGGTGAGTGGTAATATACGGCTCATGTGTGTTATGTCTTTACTCTGTGTCCACTTGAGAAGTGGAACTATTACAAAATTTTGAATGAAAACCCATGCTCGTGAGGCCCTGATTGGGGAACTGATGGGTATGAGCAGTGTATAACACTGTCACCTCAGTTTAAGAAGGTGTTTCTAGTTGAAAAGAGGAAAGCTTCCTGAGATAGGGGAATCTGGACAGAAGAAGAGGAGAATATTAATATGACTGAGGTGGAGACTCTCAATAGACAGGACAATATTCTATGTAGACTGACTAAATGAAATGGTGTTACTTTGTTTCCTTGTACAATTCCTCTTAGCATCTCTCACCCTAAAGCCTTTACACTTCGAGGGAGAACCCTAGTGTGGATTTGGGTGAGCGTACAGCTGAAAGCATGCCCAGGAAAGGGACTTGCGAGAAAAAGAGAAGGCAAGGATAAAGGTAAGGAAAAAGTGGGGCCCAGTAAAAGGGGCAGAAAACCTAGAAAGGAAATTATACAGAACCTCTTCCATATCTATGCAAAGGGGACACCTAGTGAGGTAAAATCCTTGATTTCTGGTTGGGAACATGACCTTAAAACTAAATTGGAGGAAGATATCCCTGATGAATAAATGGATCTTATGCTGACATACCCTAGGAATACTAGAGGAAGACTATCCTTGTTTAAGAATTCTATTCATATTTATTAGACAATGAAGATTTTAATGGAGAAGGCCATTGTAGTTGTTCAAGAGGTAGGAGGAGACCCAAAGGCAGCCTCCATATTGGCAGAAATGCGCAAATATATTCAGGAAATACACCTCTAGAAACATTATTAGAATGTATGCCTTGGTCGAATAGAATGGAAACTCCAAAGTATGAATCAGGTTGATATTCCTGAGTCAAGTGTCAAGGACTCGACACCCATTGAACTGTCAAATGAATGATTGAGAGTCTTTTTGTTTTTTGTTTTTATATGCAAAGAGCAGATATCATTTACTTGTTTTATATGTCAATAGATATAGTAGATAACAGACCTAATAAGGTATCTAGAGACGGATTCAAATTGTTCCAATTTTGGTTGGCTTATAACTCTTTGAGGTGGCCAATGGACCTCATTTCCTATAGGCGGGTTGAGGCTACCAAGTATATAATCTGATAATGTAACCTGCTATATTGATTACATGATTGAATAGAGAGGTACTACCAAATTTACAAAAATAAATAAATAAGAGAATTTAGTAGAATTAAAATAAACTTCTTATAATATAATATTAGTGTATGAAAAGACATAATACAATGATATAGTGTGAGAAATAATAACTTGATTTCTTCTTGAAAGATGGTAAGAATTCTCCTTTGTTAGATTGAGCCATAGAATCACAATTTCTCACATATCTCCTAAAAAGAGTGCCTTGAAATCTAAACTATAAGAAATTAGGACGGGTTATTAAGCATTGACACTTTCCTAAATATTACTACAAAGATGAGCATCACAGATAGAGAGATTAGTGGATATTTTTCTTAGAAGGCTTGTGATATTAGAGATCTAGGCCATGCAGACTTTTTATTTGTGACGGTTTGCCTTATATATATATATATATATATATATATATACTTTAATGAATGAATAGCATGTGTTAAATTCAAAGAGGTGAAAGTAGCATAACATCAAGCTCCTGAATGGAGACTATCAAGAAGCTATCATATTATAGTGGTTTGTTCCTATGTTAGGATTTAAAAAAGAATCATTACTTATTTTAGGTTTATTTAGTGATTTGTGGGATGATAAGATATGTTTACTACCTCTATACTAGTTTTGGAAATAAAAAGCCTTATTAAAAATAGCACTGAAAAAATGGACACAAAAGGTATCTTGTAAAAATAGTGCCTTTTCAATTGGAAAGATATATTGGGAGGAGGGTGTAATAGAAATATCTTGGGAGGTGATTTTTAATATCTAGTTAAATTAGGGGTATGCTTTAAAATATCATTAACATGTGCTATATTATAGGTTCACTAGGTGAAATCACCATGGGGTCATTAGAAAGATATCCCTCACATAAGTAGTCCAACAATCTTTGAATCCATATCAATTTATACTTAGTATGGTAATAATGATGAAGAGAAGGAAGAACATATATTCACTTTGTAAATGTTAGTTTGAGAACAACAATGGTTGCAAGTAGGGAGGATATAGACTCATTCAAGTAAAAAAAGAGTTCAAGAGAACACAATTTTGTATATTCTTAGTGGGCAAGTGAAGGTGTGGGAAGAGAAGCTTACATGGAAAACAACATGAAAATAGGTTTCATTAAGAATTTTGTGAAGTTTAATGTTCCATACAACCAAGAATGTTTGTTGTGGAAGAATTAATATTCCAACACTAGAATTTTATGTTGTAGAGTTCCCAAGTTACTACATACAAGTGAGTTATGGTCATTGGAACATTAAGCAGTCGCTTGTGTGGAATAATTCTTAGTTGTGAAACTCTAAAGCAAATATTATCAAATTTGGAGTGAAAGAAATTTGAAATGGTTAATATGAAATTGTCATTATATTATAAAAGTGAATCCAAAAGAGCATATTATAGGAGAGGACTTGTTATGGAAGAGCAATTGATCTAGAGCTCTGAGCTAGTGATATCCTCAATTTTTTTACTTAACTTATTCGAACGAAATCAATTAATATTGAGCTAAAGAATACATGTGAGAAGACCATCAATGATTAAGATGAAGGGTTTCATTCAAATAATGTAACTAAAACAACCCAGGATATCCCTAGCTCTTGGTAGTGTGAAGAATAAAGAACCAACATGTTGCTTAATGGAATTGAGTATTTGATAATGTGAGACCCATATAAATAAAAGAAGAGAGAGCTAGAAAATGGGTTTCCATGGCCTAGAAACCAAAATTGTTTGGTAATGATGAAAAGTAGATTTTTTTTTTACTATTTCACAATTAAGTCCAAATGCAACGAAAGAAGAATTTGATAAACTATTGAGCAACTCAAAGTTTCTAGCCTATTGTAATATATTTATATCAATAATAATATGGATATGTTGACCTTACATGTTGTTAATGTCATGAATATGCATTCACGTGAACCTTTTCTTTGTAATATTTATGTGAATGTACCAACCATACAAGAAGATCATGTTAGATATGAGAGTCATGTAGAGAGAAGTATATTTGAAATTTGCACATTTAAACTATAATTACATGTTTCAATGGTGCAACTTTATTTTCTCATTATGTAGGAATATCAATGAAGGATACTATGAGCACATAACCTATACATTACTAGTCATTTTTTTTTGTCCAATAAATTTTTAATTTACAGAATGAGCTGCTATGTGTGCATTTATATAAAGCAAGAAAATAATTTTTTTTTAATTGAAGGATGGGTTAGGTGAAAGTATGCATATAATCCCATTCTACATATTTCATTAATTCCACTTCAAAATAGATCTATGTGTAAGTCTAGCTTGTTGAAATTTGCAACAAGAAACAATGAAATTGGCAACCAGAAAGGACAAAAAAAATGCACCCACATTGATGAGGAATTTCAGATGCACATTGGTAAGGAATTTATGATGCACACTGGTGAAGAATGTGGGGTGTCTAATTTATTTTTCTCTGAAATAAATTGTAATTTCATATCATAAAAACTTTTATTAGTTAACTAAGTCATGATGACTGAGTTAGCTTAAAAAATTCGAGTTGAGGGTCTAATATGAGGCATGTAGAGGGATTCTAATATTTTTGGGGTCTAGTTGGTTAAAGCTAGTAACATAACTATCAGTGGTATTTATAGAAAATTGCCTATGTGCAATTATAAAGTCATGGGGATGCCATGATGGATTGCGCAATCAAGGAAGGGAATTATTCCTATTTAATAGGGGCCTGATTTACTAGGAATTGCGTGAGTGAGGGTGGGCTGAGCGGAGGCTAAGAATTGGCTAAGTGTTTGTTAAATTGTTTTTGAGCATTGAAAGCCAGATTCGAGCAAGATCAAATAGTGCAGAGGTTTCTTAGTGGAGGAATAACATTATATTGTTTCATGATCTTCACTATATGCAATATAGATAGAGGGGTTTTGAGCAGTTTCTTTCCCCGAGAACATCTTGTGTTGTGCGATTGATTTACTTATTTCTCTTACTTGCATGTGATTAAGTGATCATGTTTTGTATTCCACAAATATTGTAGAAGGATTCAATATTTTGTTTTAGTACATCACAAGATTGGATTGAATCCCATTGGTAGATTTTCTACATGGTATCATAGCGATATTTCTACATGGTACCAGAGCGCGAGGAATCACAATAGAAGAGAGGAACAAAGTTTTGTCTTGGACAAGTTCAAATTTGCAGATTTATTCTTCAAGATCCAACAACATATCAAGATGTCTTTCAATGACTTGAGACTCGAATATGCTCTTGAGAGAAATTATATAGCATGGAAGGACATGATGGAGGAAGGACATGGGCTGTATGGGTTGGGTCGTACAAGTTTGTGCGCCTTACGAAGGAAATTTTTGTACGCGTTTTGAAGAATTTTTGTAACACGACTAGAAGAATCGGCTAAGAATTTTGTGATACGTTTTAGCATTCATCGAAGACTCTCTGTACCCGAATTGTGCAAACCATAGGGCGGATCGGGTTGGTTGTCTTGAGCTTGTATTTAGGGCTCAGTTTTGGGGAAAATCGAGAGTTTTTTTTATCAGTGAGGTGGGTCGACCACTTGGATATCATAAACTTGTTTGCCAGTAAGATATGATTTGAAATCATGATTGTGATGTAACATATTCTTATTGTTATAATATATTTTGGTGGATCAAAGATTCTACCCCTAAAATCGTGTTGATATGATGTTAATGAACTCTAAACACTCATTACACTTTATCTCAGGTGAATGTGGTGGTGGTGTGTGACAGAAAAACTCTCAAACTCTAAAACATCATCAACTAAATTTATACCTAAATTTTTTTATTTCAAAACTTACTATTTAAAATCTCAAACTAATTTCCAAAAAATACTACAAATTTACAACTCCAATTTTTCCACATTACAGAAAGATCCGTTATATAATTTTAAAAGCTTAGAAAAAAAAATATTTGTAAACTCATCTAACTAAACTTAAAAACTTTCTAAATATTATCTAAAAGAAATCTAAATAATAAACATTAAATGTATTGATTAAGAGACGTGTAAATAGTAAACATTAATGCATTGCTAACAGATTTTTGAGTCATCTTCTAAGCTCGTTATACGAGAGTTCTTTATGATTTTTTACATTATTATAAAATTAATAAAATAAGAAAAAAACATGATTAAATGTCTTAAGTAGATATTTATTTTATATAATTATTGTTTGAAAATAATTGAAAGTTTAATTTTTTTTAGTAGTAAAGAATATTGTAATATTAATTTAGTGTAGAAAGTTTAGGGGTTCAATATTATTATAGTAATTTGAGAGCTGAAGGCTATTGAACATGTAATAACTTCTTGTGAGGTTTCAATCATATATATATATTGCTCAGTTAATAATTAATAAAATTAAAATTTTGATTATTTAAATTATTGATTTTGGATAATTAAAATAAATTAAAAAAAAATTAAATGCATTCACACTTATTTAAGTAATCTATATTAATAAAAAATCAAAACTTTATCAATAAAATAGAGAATTTATAAATAAATAATGTATTGATAATAATCTTTTTTAATAACAATAATTTAAATATCTAAATAGTACAACAAGGACAGGATACCTATCATCTAAATTTTGTATGAAAACTGTCATATATATATATGGTAGGTTAGCTAAACCCCAAAGCAATGTTTTGATATCATATAAATTCACAATTTCAATTAAAAACAAGACAAGACCCAACAAAAAAGGACCAACATAAAACTTTTTTTTTACAAAACAAGAGAAGACCCAACATAAAACTTTCTTTTATAGTGTGATATAAAAATTCTGAAAATAAAATCATTCATCATTTAAATAATTTTTAAATATAAAAATTCAAAACGTCAATAGTTTAATTGACTAAATAAGAGACGTATTCCACTGGGAAAGGAATCGCGCAGCATGAATTCAATACCAATAAAGGGTACGTCATTTTTCTTCTGGTTTTCAGTGTACTATCATGGAATTTAAGGTTCTCACTGAAGCGTACAGGCTACAGTACTACTAGCTGGCCGGGTCAATCTCCTCCTTTCAGTTGCTTTCACCGAAAATGCACCTTATTTTCCTCCAAAATGCAGATTCCGACTTGCACGCGAGATTGAACATGCAACAGAGAAGCTCTATGGAAAGTTGGATGAGATTTTCATAAAATTTTCGTAGAAATTTTTATTGTTAAAAGATTTTGCGTGTGTTTAGATTAATCTGTTTCCATTATTTAAAAGTTCTATTAAATATTCATATTGCTAAACTTTTGAAATTTTTTAGCGGGATAATGTTTTTTTTTTATATAAAGAGAGGGTAGACTTGGCCCAGCTGATATAATGCCGCCACATGAGCTGTAACAACGTGACTCTGCGTTCTCCTCATGTAATTTCCATTACAATTCCCGATGGTCACTTTCAGATTCCCACACCGCCCACGGCTGGCACTGTTAAACCATTTGACTTTCCAGATTAGATGCAATCTATTGACCATAACGACAAAAGCCAGACTATGCTCTGTTGAGCCGCCTCTCAAATTCTCAGGGTCTTCCTTCTCTTTCGATTTGTCTCCACGGCCATCCAGGAAATTCGGTATTCAATTAATAAGATTGTATATTCGGATTTAGCAATTTCGAAGAATTTAACTGCATCTAAACTTATAATCTATTTATTTTATTTCAGACTGTTATATTTATATATATTTTTATAGACTTCTTTATAATGGCCGGTTTTGTTTTTGGGTTAAAAATTGATATAATTTACGATGACATAATTATGTTTTTTTTTTCTTTCTTTGAAATGTGTTTTTGGTGTATTAATAGAATAAAGAGTTTTAGAAAATTAATTTATATAATTTTAACTATTTAAAATGGATTTTAACTAAAGTTTTAGATAATTGATTTTTATCCTTTCATAGTTAATTAGTAAAATTAGTACGCATAACATTTTGAGCTCATTGCCAATCATTGTTACCAAGACCATTAATAATTAACTAATCTTATATAGTTATATCCTGAATGCAAAAAGAATACCAAAACTAATTAAAAATTAGACATAAAATTTACCGAAAACCACAAGACTGCTAAAGTCTATGCATTCAAATTGAAGGGCAGTAATGTAGGTCAAGATACATTTAATGCCGTTTCCGATAAATATGAAACCCTAGCAAGTACCTCCATCCAATGAGCTACTGTTGCTTCATTATTTAGCGCCCTTCTTGTCATCAATTTATCATTACCTTCTTTATTTCTGTTCTTTCTTTTACGGCAAGGCTGTGGTTTTTCCTTTAGGTCAAGGGTCTACAAATTAATAGCAAATCTTTCTGGGTCAAGGGTCTACAAATTAATAGCAAATCTTTCTGGGTTTTCTCTGTATTCCTTTCTGCACGGGCACTGACAGCAAATATTAGCGGCAAGGCAAGCAATAATAAGTGGTTGCAAGATAATATTATATTGCAAAGCTAAGAGATGCGCTGTAACAAGATATCTGATTTGGTGTGCAATTGTTGTGCAGATGGGCGATGCTTATGGTGGGAAGGAAGAGACATCTGCATGCAGTGGTTGCAGGAGGCAGAGAAAGAAATGTTCAGATAAATGTGTACTCGCCCCTTATTTTCCGCAGAGCGAACCCCAGAAGTTCTTATCGGTACACACAGTGTTCGGACATGGCCGCGTCGTCAAATTACTACAGGTTTGTTACGGCAAAAATATTGTTTGGGCTAATATAAATTACCTAAAGTTCAACTAATCCCCCACCTTGTTCCAACCAGTGAACTAAATTAACGGCGTGCATAAGAAATGATAAACGGATTAAGATCGTCCCAGACGTTTGGTTTGTTGAAATGATAAACGGATTAAGTAGGTTATAGGTTCAATTCTCTGGTTATCAGTGTTTTATTCTTGAAAATGGGTAGTTGTATTAGAGTTATGAGTTATAGTGGCAGCTAACCGACATCCACAGCCAATATTTTTGGAGATATAATTCTATTGATACACTAGGGCAGTATATGCCAACCTTTACATAAACAAAAATTGGCATATACTATCCAATGCGTTAATGAAACTATAGGTACAGAAATAAAATATCCTTGTGATAGTAAAGGATAAACACATAATTAAGGATACACACATTAACATAGAGTTCGCAATTTCTAGTTTTCGTTTCCTATGATCTTCCAGCTTTGAAATTAGACATAAAAAGTGGTTAAGTGGCTGAGGGTGTGAATTTTGAATAGGATCTTCCGGCCGAGAAGAGAGGTGATGCGGTAAGTAGCATGGTGTACGAAGCAGAAGAAAGAATTCGAGATCCTGTCCATGGCTGTGCAGGAGTAATCAAAGATCTGCAGAGAAAAGTAGCAGAGCTGCAATTGCAATTGGAGGCCACACAATTAGAGCTCGCTAACGTTAGCGTCGAACATGGCAATCTCTTAACAGTGCTTACAGGATATGAACCCCATGGTTCCTATGCCAATTTTTACACCGCCCCACTGCAAGAGGTTGAAGACACGATTATGAACCCCAATGTTTTAGGCAATGACGATCCATTGCTGTTATGGGAAAAATTTTGATGTGATGACGGTTGTATGTTCTAACAGTCGAATCGCCGAGCGATACTGTGTGGAGGTGGGATAAGAATTAGAGATGGATCTTGATCAGGTAAATCAACAATCAGTAAGTAAATTAGTTATATAAAAATCTTAAAATTAAATAATGGTTAAAAATTATATCTTAAATTAGAAAAAAAAATACTATATTTTCTTCTATCCAGAAGGATAATATATTGCTGTTTTTATGATGGATGTCTATTTGTTAACATTTCATTGCAAATCCAAACTGATTGTAGGTTCAAGTTTTTGCCATAGAAGGGTAATATATTCCTGTTTTTATGATGGATGTCTATTTGTTCCATTTCATTGCAAATCCAAACTGATTGTAGATTCAAGTTTTTGCCAGGCTTGGCCATACTGTGAACAATTTACTATCAATAATTGATTTTCACTTTGCGGTTAACCTCTCCAATGATTTGAATCTACAAGGTTTTCACATTACCAATTGCTTTGCAGCTTTCCAGTGATTGGAATCTACAATCGCAGTTGGGCTTTCTGGTCATATTAAAATGTAAGAATATTAAAACAAAAGAAAATCATTATCTATTAAAATGATTAACACAGATAATTCTGTATTGTAAAAGTAGTAAATTACATCATTCTATTCATCACAAATCAGCATAGCTCAAGATAATATATTTACTAAGATTTTGATATCAAAGCTGAGATCTTTTTTCCCATTCTCTTACAAATATCTATCAGTTTCAGGAACTATCACTAATTATATACAAGTTTTGAAACAATTTCATTATATACAAGTTTTGAAACAATTTCATTTATGAGGTTCCACAATATTTGTTGTTTCCTTATCACTATTCAAGTGAGCTTGTTCATTGCTTAGCCAAGACCAATCATGTGTCTCTTACATTTCTCTTCCTATGTTGAGTCTTGATGTCTCAGGGATGACATGGGACTATCTCAGGCTAACGGACTTGATTTCGTTGAAGAAGTCTTTGGTTGTTGCATGTTGGTTTGTTTGTTGACTTATGCATTCTTAGAACCATTTGGAAATTTTGAGTCCTGGTAGCCATGGACCTTATGCATGGGATTTAGGGGGAGAGATCGCTTGAGAAGGAGGAAATAATTCCAGAGATGAGTTAGCTATTGACATATCCTACAGCAGAAACTCGTGTCTTTGTAGTCCAACGGTTGCTAATAAACTCTGGTGTTCCAATTGATTAGGATTTTTTCTAACAACCCTTTATTGACATCTATTTCACCACATATGAGAGAAAAAATAACAATACCCTTCTCAAGCCTATATGTATCTACCTTAATGAAATGGCCAAGTGAGTTATCCACATCAGCTAAGACATCTTGATGTGGAAAATGAATAGGCATGTCTAAGAGTATTACCCCAATTGGAGTGACCAAATATGACAAAGAAAGAGGGTTAAAACTAAGAAACCATTTCCCCAAGAAGAGTTGCTAATTTCCCCAAAACCACCGTTCTTGATAAAAAACATCTAATGATATTAAATATTTTTGAAGTATACCACGAAGAAACCGTTTGAACAAAAAAAGATCAGTATTCAGTGACTAGGTCTGATGCACCCGTTCTAGAAGCACACATACATGAGGCCATAAGCCATTAAAATGAACAATAATGGCATGCTGCAAATAATCCATGTGTACTAGAGGGTTCAAGATTATTCACTTTCATATTTGGGTTCTCTTCTTCCTAATCCACAATGAAGGCTAGGCTTCAGAGATGTTTTGGAGTTGTATGTGAAATCCCTAGCTTTAAGACATCCCTAATGGATCTACACTTTCATCCTTTGTGAGATATTTTGGAGTTGTATATGAAATCCATAGCTTTAAGACATCCCTAAAGGATCTACACTTTCATCCTTTGTCTTTAGAGTTTAATCTTGAAACTAGGAAGAATGTAGTATCCTTGGCGATGCCATAATATATAAGCTATTTCCATTCCTAAACCTACCTTCCTTTATGAAGGAGCCATATATAGGCTAAGGGGATTCCTTTTCAATCTTTGATTATGTCTATGAGCATAAAGACAAGATCGACAACATTCACATGAATATAAAAAGAACCTCCTTCATTTGTCATATTTACATCCAAAGAACCAAGATGAGGGGGTTTCCAACAAATAACATAGTCCTAAAGAAAAAAAATTCCAAAAAAAAATTCTTCTCTATTTTCCGGATTTGCATCCAAAGAAACAAGATGAAGGGGTTTCAAGCAAATAACATAGTCCTGAAGAAAAATATATTTCAAAATTAGGTAGGTGGCTCAAGACATTAATGTTTCCTTCAGAATAATAATTACCATTATTGATAAAATTAACTAAATGATGATGATAAGATATGTTTTCTTATATTTAATTAAAGTGCATATTAAGAGAATTTTTTTTATTTTTATCAATGAAATGTTTGAATTGAAGAACATCTACCCACCAAACCAATAAAATATTATTGAATCTCCACACTATTTGGAATAGTTAATTTTCTCATAGGCCCTTCGTTTATAATAAAATAAGTTGTTGAAATGTCCACTCCAAGTATAGCATATCTAGTAAGATCCAATATAATCCTTGGGAAAGCATGAATCCACTTTTTCGCAGAATAGTTAGATGAAAATTTAACCATCGGAGGAGGAAATTGTTAGGCTTCTTGGTGAATTGGCTTCGGCTAGTTCCCTCAACTAAAAGTTCAACTTGCACTTGATATGTAGTGTGACATGAAGATAAATCACATCCCTACATAATAGAAAAAGAAGCATGTAACCTACATAAGTAAATTTAAAATGTTTAAATGTTCATGTGACTTCCACCTTAATCAAATGTGAAAATGTTCATATGACTTCAACCCTAACAAATGTCATTTACATTGATGTAGTATAGAGTTCACTCATATAAGAAATGATCCTTCATACCTAATATATCACCATTTTCCATAGAAGGATCATCTTTCTTCTAAACCTATGGGGTATTACCTTTAGAAATATTTCTGAATATATGCATGGGATATAGTAAGTGCTAAATCTTAAATTTTTATTAATACAAAATTTCATAAAATATCAATTTTATCTTCATCCCAATGAGTGTTTTATTTACATAGGTGTCAAAACATATAGGATCGTCAAACATAGATTCTTCATTTTAATAGAACAATTGTACAATTTGTTTCTCCTTCCCGATATAATATTCCCTAATCTAGTATGTTGGTGACAATATATCATGTCGTATCGCTCTCTTGTTTATTATTGAAAATTAGATGATAATATTTCTATAACAGTGGCCTATGAGAGGAATACACTTAAGTAGTTGTATAGTAGCTATCATTCTAATCACTTGGATTGAATAGAAGGCTCACAAAATTTACAATCATGATACCTTTTGTCATTAGAATTTTTATGTGTTCAAATAATGTTACACATATAAACAATCGATCAACATGCTTATTAGACCAAACTCTTAGTCCTAGATAATTATGTGTGACTTCTGCATATATAACACAATGTAAAATATTTACATATTGGAGTGGGCCTTGATACATCATACATGTATCCCTTTCCACAATTGCTTCAATTTATGATTAATGGTTAGAGGAATTTATAACTTCCCTTCTCTTGTATTATACCATGGACTATAAGAGCTAAGATAGGATGTTCCTTCTTAATTGACAATGATGGGGATATTGCTATTTGATCACTACCACTAGAGTTGGTGCGCGCAGGGAATATGTCTTAATCTCTTCCATGACTGTGCTCAATTGATGTCTTCCTAATTTATCCTTGAATTTGTTGGGCCATGTATCCTCTATATGTTGCATGGCTATTTAATTTGATGGTATCCATATAACTCTTGGTTCACTTCTATATGAGGCATTCCACCCACACAACATCACTAATTCTTTGCAACAAAAGAGTGAGCCTTTGAATCTATGGGATTATAAACATGCCTCTCAATATCTTGTTGGGAGGGCCCTATGCGTCTATCTCATTCCTTAATTTTTTATACCTATAATTCCCACATTGTAACATATCTATTTGTTGTCATATTTTTTAATATATAGAATGCAATCATCTAGACAAAGATAATACAATATGCACTCAACAATCAATTTTTTTAGATTGATTTTCCTCTTTGCAGCTACAAAGAACGACAATGCCACTTGGATGTTTTTTTTTTTTTTACTAATCTACAATTAGTACTAAATATAAATGTGTAGTATCATGAAGCATGAATATACTCTCTTTTCATTAGTGAAGTAGTGTGTCTATCATATCACACATTGGTTTCAAGTTGTATAATAAGAATGTTGTCCTTAGTTGGGTAGACCTTATCCATTTCCAAAAAAAAGTGTGATGGAAGTAGATTTTAGGTTTGTCAACAAGGTATCAACAATATGAGCTAATTCATCTTGCTAGAATGGATTTAACAACATCCCTCCATGATATGGGTATTATTTAAGAAGCCATCCATATCTACTTATATAATATTATTATATCTATTTTCAATTTGTGAAAAAATAATATTATTATAAAAAATTTCAATTAATAACATAAAAACGAATGAAATTTGAATAAGTGATTAATTCAACCTTACTTGATATAATACTACCTCTCTCAATTATGCTCATCTAATAGCCTTAGAGAGTGAGATTTATAAGCTTCTTTTAATTAAAGACAAAATCGAGTGTGAGGTACATGCATGTGATATATAAATCACTCATTATTAAAATATTAAACTTTAAATCATATTAGTAGATGTAATAAGAATTTCTTTCCAATAATACATATACAGCTAACCACTTTAAAACCATTATTATTAAATTTAAAAACGGCTTTATAAAGACAATAATAAACTACCCACGTGTTTCAATTGATAGGAAAAGACATAACCCAACGTCAAAGAAATTTATATGCCGTTTTGGAAAAAGGAGAGGAGGAACCCGAAAATTTCTGGATCGTGACAATGAAATACGAAACCATAATTTCATAATTCCAATTTTTCTCCCCATATGCGAGACAATCCATACAGCCAAGCTCGTGATGACGTTTCGCTCCAGCGATTTATCTTTTCCGTACAGAATGGACTGAACCCATTTTGGAAAAATATAATGGGAACCACGAAAATTTCTGGATCGTGACCAGGAAATATGAACCCTAATTTTAAAATTCCAATCTTCTTTCCCATATAAGACAATCTATACAGCTAACTTGCAAGCTATCATGATGTTTCGCTCCGGTGATTTGTTTGTCTCTACAAATTGGTCAGATTTTATGCAACATAATTTTGAAAAGTTGGTTTATTTTTTAATTTATTTTCTGATGTAATTGGCCAATCAAGTTTGAATTATGAATTTTCCAGGCTTTATATACATTATATTTTAATCAATAATACATTTACATTTTTAACCAATAAAAAAAAAAAAAAAATTATATTTTTTTAATCAAATTCGGGCCAAAATCTCCACAACGCCCTTTGAAAAGAACCCTTTTCGTACTCTCATCAGGTTTACGACTTTATCGGAAAGATTCACAATAAGTTAAAATTTGTCCTACGACTTTATCGGAAAGATTCACAATAAGTTAAAATTTGTCCTCGTAAGAGTGGCACGAAAAGAAATTTAATTTGTCCTCATAAGATTGGCGCGAAAAGAAATTTGTCTTATAAGAAGAAATTGTTTGTTTGTTTGTTTGGATGATTAAAAGTAATTAGAATTTGGAAAAAAAAAAATTTTAAAAATTTTGTAATAGTGTTTAAATCATGTTTTTGATGGTGAAAATAATTCAATACTATCTAAACTTCAAATTTTATCTAAATTTCCATTACATTCCAAAATTTGAAGTTTGATAACTATAACATGAATTTACTAAAATCTCTAACTAATTTTATTAAATTTTTATTAAAATCTAATCAAAATTTCTATAATTTCCAGGTAAAAAAGCAGCTAGTTAGACTCCCGTGTACGAAAATAGTCAAAATTTTACAAAAAAGTGAAAAGCAATTGACTGGAGTGGTATAAACCGTCCGAGAAAAATGTTTATGATGGAGTATTTTAACTTCCAAATATCCTTGTTCAAGATGGCTTGCTTGCAAATTATGAACTTCCAAATACCCTTTTTCAAGATGTGTTCCTTTTCATTAATGAATGGCATTTTAATAATGGTGAAAATATATAATAAGGTTTAAAATGTTTTAATACCTTAATTTATAAAAACTATCATAGTGTTTCTAAATGGAATGCAAAAACAAAATTTTCAAATAAATTAAGATAGATAAAATTCAATTTTAATGAACTTTAACTGTTATCGTTTTTCTTTTCTTCATCGAATGTCATTTTACTATAATATTTTTTTAAATAAATATCTACAAATTAATTAAGTAAAAGATAAAATTCAATTTCAATGAACTGTAACGGTTATCGTTTTCAAAAATTCTCTTTTCTTCATGGAATATCATTTTATTATAATATATTTTTTTAAATGAACATCTTCAAATAGCAAAGTTTAACGTAAAAAATGTTTAGTAACAATTTCTCACAAACCTATTTTAACAATTTGAATTTTTGACAGGAGTTGAACTTATGTAGGAAAACATTCTAGCTTATTTCATATTTATAAATTTAAGGGTTTATTTTATATTTATAATATTTTGGAAATTTAATGTGAAATTAATAATATGAAATTAATTATTAAATTTTGCTTATATCTATAAAATAATTAAATAATTCAAAATTTATAATCAAATTAATTTCATTACTAATAATATTTGAATATTAAAAAATTTCTTCTTTTACATTACACAATGTTCGTAAAACATGATTTAATCACTGCATTTGAGATGTGTTGCATATAATTGGAACACAAAATGGCATATACATGGTTGAATGTGTTGTGCTCCATATAAATCTACTTTGGTTTGAAAATTAAATTGTTCATTCTTACTCTACATTGAATATTAAATGACTTTCTCCTTTTACATTATTAGGTACTTCATCATTTAAGGGGTTGGGTATTATTGGGACATACCCAGTAGAATATACACGGCTCAATCGATGTAACTGTGATTACCGAGATCAACATACAAGGTTCATTTACATTCATATTAAATATCTATTATTCGTAAGATTTAAATATTGAATCGTTTATCTTTTTAAATTAATAGTTATTTTAGAGGCATCAAAGGGTTTATCCTGAACTTATTGAGCATGTTTCGCATAAATGTAACCACTTCTCCCATATTTACCCAAATTCACCAGCTTGCCAAGGTAAACATGAGATGAGTGTCATTATGACATGACCCGACCTCCAAGTTCGAGTTGAGGAAGTGGGGCTTACAAACTGAACAAATAGTGACATGCTACAAGGACTACAAATCACTCAGGAGTTGAACAACCACCCAGGTGATCAATCCCTGAGATGAAACCCATTTTCACTGACCTAACACCCCCACTGAATGTCAACCAAGGCAAGGATGCAGTTATAAGACTCCAACCACACACATAAGCCTGATTCCATGAATTTATGGTATAATTTATTTTGTTCTGTGCCAGCGGTATCGAGATCTGGGCCACTTTTATTGGCTAGCCTTCGAACCACTGCTCATAACTCCCCGTAACTTTCCATAATCATATTTAACATTATGGCAATGTTAAATAGTCAAACTTGAATAAAAAACTTGACGTAGACTGCCTAGAACACACTAGACATTTTTTCAAACATATGGAAAACATGTAAGCTACAAGTCATGAATGCATATCTAATCATAAAATGATAGTATTCATATAATAATCACGAAGAAGTCTTTAATTCCTCTCTAAGGAGCTACAATAATAGTTGTTAGTCCATGCATTCATCTACCATTCAATAAATTATAAAAACATGTCAAGAGCATCCATAGATAGAATACATCATAGAAAGAGCATATAACGAGTGAATAACCAACATAGAAACCATGGAAAATCATCCATAACATCACCATCATAATCAATACAAGTTCTCATAAATCAAAATAGGAAATTATCTCGTATTAACATGTGAAAATGTCAACCAAGTCAATGACTTTCAAGTACCACCTGACCATAGATTCGGTTGAACCCACAAGGGCTTCACTAGGGGAACAATGCCATACCATGTGCATTCATATTGGGGGATATATATTGAGTAACAAGTGACATAATATATTGGTGGATATATAGTGGGTAAAGGGTTTTTATATTGACATGTATAAAATATGGAGCTCAAAGTTAATGAAACAATATAAAGGGGTATAAAAAATGTTAATGAAAAAAAGGATACTTACAATATCTAGTGAAATTAGGGGTTTTGTAAATTGCGAAGGTGTATTGGGTCTATATTAGTAGGGGGTTAAATAATGTTATTTTTAAAGGTATTTTCCAATATGTTGTCAAATTAGGGGTTTTGTTTAGCATATTATGAACGCACATGATATGTTGGAGGCTCATTGAATGAAGTCTTCGTGGTTAAACCAAATATCTCTTTCAACTAATCACCCCCCCCCCCCCCCATCCCCACCATATTCCAACCATGAATGTGAGATCTCATTGAATAGACCAAAACAAAACCAACCAAGGATTCCAAAGGTCGAACCACCTCAACCATAGTGATTCTACTTCTATGTTCCAGATATCACTAACATTAACCAGATCGGTCTTTACCCAAGCTTTTCAAGGCTCTAGAGTGTTTTCTCCAACCATGGCTCCAAGGGCTAGTAACTCATCCCACCAAGCACTCCAGAGTGTTTTTCCCAACCAATGACTCTATGAGCTAGTAACTCAACCAAATTTATTCCAGGGCTTCCAGAGTGTTTGTTCCAACCCACAAACATAAGGAACTTGAGCACCAATAAGAAAACAAAAAGTGAAAAACCACAACGCCATGGCTATCTAGGAAATGGAAAGGATGATCAAAACTTAGACAAGAATGCAGAAGAATATAAATATAACCATAAATATAGAGATGCAGCAGAAATAAAACTTCATTTCATTAATATCAAAGAACTAAAATATGCTTACAAACTCAATGGAAATAAACTAGCTCAGACGATGGTAGCTTATCTCTGAGAAGAGATGCGGTGGCTACATGCCTCTAAAATTCTTAAAATGAGGCTCAAAGGCCTATTTATTATTGAGAAACAATGGAAAACCTTAAACATCCAAAAACCTAACCCTAGGAGATGAATCACTAAATCTGTGGGCCTCGTTGGGGTAAATTGGTACATCAACTTGCCCAGGTTGTAACTTTGGCATACGATCTTTGTCTGACGTGCACAATACCTTGTTATAAATATCTATACGAGGACTAAAAATTTCGACTAAAAGCACAAATTAAAGATTCATATTTTCTCGCTTTTAAAAAAACTTCATTTAGGGACTCAAAACGGCTTCAGAAGTTCACAACCCGAAAAAACTGCCAAAAATAGTAAATTGTGCTACAATTAAGGAAACTTAAAAAATAAAAGAAAAAATGGTAGGGCTCCATGTATAATAGGTGGGTGGCCACCAATACCCACCTGGATCATTCCTCCTGCCTTAGGAAGTAATGGTCCCCATTGCGTTGAGTGCCTCCATGAGATGGGGAAACTTCTCTTAAACTTGGTCCTGGTGAGCCACTTGCCTTGGTGTAGGAGTTGGACAAATTTAACAACACGATATAGTTGGATATTTTTCTAGCGAGTGTTATTGATCCACGTGTTCATAATATGATCAGTGGTGGTCTATTCCATGCATTGTAGGTTTAACTCTGTTTGTGTGAGTTGTTCTGCAATGTTGGATGTGTCCAAAAATGGTGGAAAGTATGACCAAAGGCGGTCCACATTGAACACTAGGAGTAAGCCAAGGAACGGTGGAATGTTGAGATCGAAATAATTCTCCACTATAACCTTCATGATGGTTTATGGTCCATATCAGAGTGGCCTAAGCATCAGTTGGGGTCCAGTGAGGCGCTCCTTCTACAAATGTAGCCAAACTTTGTCGCCCACTAGAACTTGTGTGGCACCTAAATTTGATCATGTCGCTGCTTGTACTTAGCATTGGCTTTTTCCAATATGTCATGGACTTACTAGCAGATGTGATAGATTCGCTTAATGAATTTGTTAGCCTTGTAGGTTTCAAACTGGACATGGGTTGAAGCTGCTTGAGTAGCTGAAAACGGTATGGCCACATCAATATGGCATAGTGGTTGGAATCCCAACCCCACCTGAAAAGGATTGTGGCTCGTTGAGCTATAGAGATATTTGTTGTAGTTGTGCTGGACATAGAGGAGGCTTTCTTCCCATGTGCGAGAATGCTTCAATTTTTACATGCGTAGAATGTATACGATCATCCTCTTGACGACTTCAATAAATATATTTAGAGTATAGCATACATATCTTCCTTATCAATTGTATTAAGTGGGGTAAAGACACCATTAACAAATTTACCAAAATTAACTCAGATGACATATAAGCATCATCCACAACTTTACCATATTCAATCCAAGCATCCTTGACATAGAGACAATAACAATTTTCAATAGTGAGAAATGAAATAAGACAACAATAACAACCGTGAACTCATCATAGGAAGAAACATGCAATAAAGAGTGCTAAAAAGTCCATAATGCCAAGAATGAGCCATTAAAAGCATATAATATGCTCCCCATGATCTTGTGCCAAATATTCACCATCAATTCTGATCACATTTTATCCAACTCATCAATCAACAAATGCACCAAGGAACCATTTCAACAACTATAGTAATATAATATTTTGTAATTAATCATAAAATCATCATGAAATAACATCATTCCTATGTAGCATATGGGCATCATTAACATTCTTCAATAAATCAATATCAAAACTAGAATGCCAATAATGGAATGGTGAAACATATGAGAAGCTCCCATTGAATCTGTGCCACTTATTTTTCATTATTGAGAAGCATGCACAACTGTCTAGATAAAAAATCAGATATACATGTGACTTTACTTCATGAGAAACATGTATAGAACGTAAAATGTTGTTTTTTCATAGCCACAACTCCCCCTAAACATGTTATTTTTCCATAGCCACAACTCTCCCTGAACATGTCATGTTTTTTCATGATCACGATCACTCCGTCAAATAAAATATCATTAATATAAACATCACTAAAATAATATCAAAGAAACATAGGGAATCATTATGAAGATACTCATGCATAGTTCCCAATGAGATCATACACCATTGATCATGTGGACTTGATAGTCATCATCTGTTCTTCGTGAGGTTATAATGTACCTCACATTCACTTATGAAATGATTGTTAGAACTATTCTTTAAGAACAACGGATTGCAGTAGGGACAATCTTCCCTATGTCTTTGACTGTTGTTCCTTCTTCCTCCAAATATGCTTGAATTTGTGGAACCTATCCCATCTTTTTCTTCCATTCCAAATGATTGACCTACAATCATTGACCTTATTCCCAAATTAGTTACAAGGGAATCAATATACATGAAACCTTCCCTTATCCCTAGGGATTGATCTTGATTTAGATATGGTCAATTTCCTTTTAGATGAGTTACCTGATTCTTGTCATTTTATTATGAATGTGAAGCCATATGGCTGTATCCAATGCCTATTTTTATTAGAGGAGAGCATTTTTCACTGGTAATATTCTTTAATGATACAAATTCCATTACCCATTTGTTTATTTTCTCATAATATTTCCTTAGAGTCACAACTTCGTAATCTAATTTTTCACATTACCTTTCCTTTTCTTAAATTTGTTTTCTAATAATTTTGTTCTTGTATTAGATGTTAATAATTGAGACTCAGAGAAAGTTAATTTCCTTGATGATACTAATTTCTTTTGTTTCTATTTCTTTGTTTGTATTCCTGAGTCTTTTGTTCAATATTTTCATTAAACCATATTACTTACAACTATCTGGTTTACTAGTTGATTGATATACAAGATCCATAAGTATTTGGTAGCACGTGTGAGAATTTGAATCTTAATATTCCTCATTGTTAGATTTGCTTTGACTATCTCATTAGAATAAAAAGTTTTCTTGGAAAAAAACTTCCTTTTGGCATTTTTATTGAAAACATCCTTTCCTTTTTCGTTTTCATCATGATTTTTTATATATGGACATTTGGATGCATAGTGACCTACTCTTCCACAAGAAAGAATTTTAAAAGGAAGGTTACCTATGAATTTAGCAGTTCCCATTTGCAGCTTTCTCATGAAATTCCCTTCTTCCTCATCTGAAATGTAACTTGTATATTTATGATTTTCCTTTTGTTTCCCTTTGTATGTGGCTTTGAAGGTTGCTTCTCTAATACCTGATGTATCCCCTTTTCTCATATCATAGGCTGTCAAGATCCCATGGAGTTGTTCAAGGGTAAGGTTCTTCAAATCATGCATTTTTTCAATGGAGGAGACTTTGGAATTGAACTTTGTAGTTAGTGATCTCAAAATATTTAAAAAAATATATATATTTTATTTCATCACCAAGAAATTTCATGGAGTTAAAAATCTCTTCTACTCCAAGGAAAAACCTTGGAACATTTTCAGCATCATGCATTCTAAGAAACTCATATTGCATTCTATATGATTGAAGTTTAGCACCTTTGACCTTAGTGCCACCTTCATATCTTTGGACAAGATTATCCCATATTTCCTTTGTGGTGCTTAATTGCATGACTTTCAAAAACTCAGATTCAAGTAATCCTCCCAAGACAAAAAAAAAATTCCCTTGCATTGTTCTCGTACAACTTCTTTCCTACATTATCTGTGGGAATGGAGGTTTGGTATTGATATACATATTCAATAGTTTCCCATACTCAACTCCAAATGACTAAAAATATACTCTCATTTTGACCTTCAAAAGCATAAATTTAGTTCCATTAAATAAATGTGGCTTTGCAGAAAATAATCCTTCCATCTTGCTTCTCCCTTTATATCTCCGTTTAAGTGATCAACCTTCTTCTTAGGGACCTTCTCTGAAACCAATTGTTAGGAAAAATACTGAACGGGGGTGGGCGCGGGGGCGGGGGCGGGGGGGGTGGGTGGGGTGGATCAATATTTTTAATTCACTTTAGCTTTTAATTTCACATTTATGATTTTGTAGTTTTTTTTATGCAACCTGTGTGGATGCAATGTTAATGAATGCAAATCATGTATATCCAGATAACTAATTTTTCATAAGTTCCATCATATGTTTATCTTAAACCAGTGCATAATTATTTCACTATCCCCTTATTAAGCAATAACCATAAGTAGTAAAGAGAAGATAAATTATCAACACATATTGTAACACCCCTACTTTCTATGCTTTTTAAGTTAAGACATTTGAACAAAAATCCAAAGGGGTGTGGACCCTAATGGATAATTATTGTGTGGATTTTATTTAAATAATTATTAATGAAAATAAATGGAATATTTATGTATGTACTATGACCAGATGAGATTGGAGATCATAAGCCTAATCCATGAGGATATGGATACGGCTAAGACTTTCCCAAAACCTTTCAAAAAGCCTTGAAAGAATTATTCCTAATTTAGATTTAAGAGGAAAAATATAAATTCCCCAATGATGAGAAAAGTAGTTGGGAAGAGGTAAAAAGATGCGAAAGCAGAAAGCAACTTTAAAGTCCCTCATTAAGGGAAGCCTAGGCAAAGAGGAATAAAAACATCCTGAGATTCTGGACACAGAATTAGAAACAGGATTTGGGGAAAGCATAGCTTAAGTAAGCTACTCCAGAACAGATTGGGGTTGGTCTATTCTGGGAGGAGATCTTAGCTCGGGGGTGAATTCTGGAGATAGAAGAATTCTATGGTTGGGAGGATCGGTCATAGAAAAACATTGGTATGCACCCTAATAGTTTTAACTCTAATTTTGCTGTGGAAACTTATTGTGAAACTTAAACTAAGTGTCTATATATCAATAAATGTTGAATAGTAAACTGAATAATCAAACAGTTAGTTGCTATAGTTATTCTGTGTACATATTTCATTTCCATGCATTTAACAGATTTGAATATAGATTATTTCCATGCATTTAACATATTTGTATATAGATTATTTCCAAATCTGTATAGTTGCATGGTTATTAATAAAAAATAACCATCTACTAGAATGTCTAAGATATATGCTTAGATCTGGAGATTAGTTTATTTTCGAATAAATTTATTATGTATACTTATGTAAAATTTGAAAACTACATTTAGCAGATGAAATTATAGAATTAAAACTGTGTTATAAATTTCTAGTGTAACGGATAATACCGAATGTAGCAGAGTTATATTACATCAAAAATATACATCACATTTCTTAATCCTAGAAGGACAAAGGTGAAATGAGGAAATTAACAAGACTGATCTATGGAATTGTTCTAACATTAACCAATTATTATACAAAATTCTACTATTACCACATAATTTTATTAAAGCAAAAGTATTATCTGTACATATATCTTTGAAAGAAAAACCAACCAAAACTTGGGTATGAAATTATGAACAGAGAATTATATTAATCATTAGTGAAACTCCTTGTAGATAATTAACCGAATTCCAACAGCAAATGAGATGTGGAAAAAAAAAATGTTACTCTGCAATGATATCTGAGTATATGCACCCTTTTTTAGTATGGCACAGTTAAGATTTAAAAAAAAAAACTAAACAATTCATATATGTATAGCGAAAATATTGATATTTATTCTACATATAAATAAATCAAGGAAACTATTATACCAAAATAACAAGAGGAATTAAATTCATTGTTTTATTCAACAGAAGGGTTAAGAAAGATAAACCGAAACCCAAACTGATGAGTTAAAAATCTATTCAACAGAGTTGTAATATTGAGTACTACGGTAGAAGTTGACTGCGGAAATCAAACTTACAACGATTCTGTAGAAAACGAGTACTAAATGAACCTGGTAAAAGTAAATTAAACAATTCTAAAAGAGGATTATTAACCATAGGAGTGATTATTCTCAATTTTATGCAGAAGTAGTTTGCGTAAAACAATATTGTTATTATATACCTAATTATTAGCATAGCACAATTATGAATAGATAGCATTTTAAGATGATAGAGAATGTGCCGACACGAAAAATGCTAACAATTTACGACTCAAACCAAATCAAAGGATAACCCAAAGTTTGGGCATAAAACGACAAGTTAACTGTGGACAACACAGTCCATTTAATTGTATGGTTACAAAGCCTCTGGTTGGAAAAATTTTCTCGGTATCATAGTATTAAAAATAAATAAATTTACAAGCCCTCAAATATAAAATTCGAGTTCTACTAAAACATAAAAGAGGCCGAAAGGTTCATATACTCCTCAGAGAGGACGAAGCCCAAACCTGGAGAATGACATTCATTACTGTTAGAAGGAGAAAGTGAAAGCCATAAAATGAATATTTTCCATAATGATAGACGGCTTTACACATACCTGAAATAAAATCCAAAAGAAGTAAGTAATAACCCTATTTTAAATGGGTAAATGATAACCATTAAAATCAAACCAAAATTTTATATATCTATATTAAAACCCTTTTGGATCAAATTTAATTTACCTATGAAGGCTAGGTGGGAATGATAACACCATTCTTCTACCTGAAACAAAGAGATTAACGATGGGTAAGTAATAACCTTCAAATATGAACATATGAAGACATTATCTACTATAAAAATGCAGAGTACGCCAAACTGAGCGAATTTTACTTAGATGAGAGACATTAAGCCAGAGCCGCCTATGCATAGAAGCTCTCATAAGTGAGTGCGGTTGATATAGAGGGGGCGTTGTAAAAAAAACCATAATTGTCATAGAAAATCTCATGAAATCGATTAAAAATGTATCTCGATAAAATCTATTAACTAAGTTAAAAGGAATCGATTTCAACAAAAACAAAACTAGCTCATAACTGATACAAACAAATCTTTACTACCTAGTGAGAAACCATGACCATTGATGTGAGCGATGGACTCATTGTGGATAAAGCAAGAAGACTTCCGGAGGAAGAACAATACTGTCATGGAAAAGAAAAAGGAATGGCAAATGAAAGTGAAACTGTATAAAATTTCATTTAATACTAAAGCATGTGTGAAAAACCCTAAAGGATCATCACCCTACAAGTGGCGAGATCTGCAACCATCGTATATAAATTACAATAGAAAAATGGATATTTTCGGAGTTTCAAATCCATCGATGATGAAATTGAAAGATCCAGTACCATACTTAATGAAAACCCTAAATCGTACCATCAGAATCCCAATAAATCTTATCGTAAACAGAGCGGGATGGTAGTTGAGAAGAAAATACATACAACTGTGTTGTCATAAGTACCGTGTCTCATTAATACGATGGGAAACTAGAAAAGTCTTTCCATAACAAAAGAAAAATTTAATAGTTATTCACGGTGATAATATATGAGATATGTACTAGTTACATCAAAATAAATCGATGTGGAATGATATCACAGACTATAGTCATAGTTTTAAATAGTAATACGACTTTCCCAATGAAACTATGGTTCCAATGGAACTTATAAAAAATCAACATCGCAGGAGTTGTTTTATCATCATATTGTAAATTAAATCAATATCAATGCAATTTAATAAAAGACTCGATAAGAAACCAATTTCGATAAGACAAAGTACTTGGGAATTAAATTCATTAATGATGCCAAACCTCAATGGTGCTGTGAAGTCAACAATCAAATACAAAAGTATGCATATGACATGTTTAACTAGTTAAAACACATCGATGTCTATACCCACTACAATTTAATATTGTACTCCCAAATCCTGAGGGGTCACTTCATAAATCTCTCAAGATCAAGCTACCACATCATGTCAGAACCATGATAATGAATAGGAAAACAATTACAAGGTGGGTGTAATTATTTAATTGGATATAAAACGATTAATGTAGATGGTATTCATTATAGTTCATCTCCATTACAAACAACGTTTAACGTGGAGTGAAAATCGGAGTATTTATTATATGTTCATAAAAAGAATTTTTATGTTATTCAATAGAAATATGATGGCCAGGGAGACGTGTAAAGTTCGGTTGGAAAAACTGAATGTTGAAATATATATATATAGATATAATTAGACCATATAATAAATTGTATTTGGCAATAAGGTGGGAATATGGCATTTCAATAAAGTGAAATAAGGGAGAGAAGATTTATTTGGGTTAATTAAATAAACGTCAAGTTCATGTATGAAAATTTTTGGAAAGGGAACATTACTTCAGTGCCCTTTATATATGATATGATAAATCCTTTTCCCAAATGAGTAAGGTAGGAATAATCTAATGAAATTCCTTATGAAAAAAAAAAATTTGGATGGTAAGTGGAGGGACATTACAAATGGTATCGGAGCCCATCTTGGAAAACTGGGTTGTTTTTTTGTGCTCACTGTTATGAAATTATTATTATTATAATTTAAAAAAAAAATTAGTGATGTTAAATTGTTTTAGTGTAAAAAGGTACTAAAAATGAAAAGTCAATAGCTGAAGAAGATGAAATCTATGTCAATTTGGGTGGTAGAGATAATACACCAGATCAAAATGCTCCTCTGATGGCTATGTTGCATAGTTTGCAATAGGATATGGCCCAGCTAAAAAAGCCAGAATGACAGGCTATCTTTAGCGAGTGAGGAGCAGGAGAACTTGATAAGAAAACTAACTTCGCGGAACAGCCAAGAAGGTGAAGGTTTCGGAAGGAGGAGGAAAGGTAGGCTCTCAGATGAGTCTGAGGAAGATGACACCACTAGACACCAATATAAACAGAAGAAGGAATTAGAGGGTGAATTCCGAAAAATAAAACCTCCCTCCTATGATGGAGAGAAGGAGGAAGATGTTGAGGCATGGCCGTTGAATATGATTAAGTATTTTCAAGTCTACGAATATGAAAGAATTCTGAGGGCCAGATTAGCTATCTACCAGCTGCAAGGTAAATCTACCTTGTGGTGGGAGGAAACAAAAATGGTTCATGCCATTGATGAAAAAACCGTCACTTGGGAAGATTTCCAAGTCAAGTTTAAAAACTGGTATTTGAACGAACTCTATTATGATGATAAAGAAAAAGAGTTCCATGAACTCAGATTGGGACAACTCACCATAGATGAGTTTTTCACCAAGTTCACAAATATGTTATGATATGTTCCTTATATTTGTGAAGAGAAAGAAAAAGTGCAAAGTTTTTTGAACTGTTTGCCTATGGTGTATAAGGAGAAAATAGAATTTGAAAATAAAAAAACTATGGACGAAGTGGTGAGAAAAGATAGATTATGCTACCAACAGTTTAAAGGAAAGAGTGAACAAGGGAAGAGCTGGAAAAAAAGGGGTGAATTCAAAGGAAAGGAACAGAAACCAACTTATTTGAAGAATTTTGGTAGGAATCATCAGCGAAAGAAATTTAACAAACCAAAGGAAAGTCAAACTGCTCAATCCCAACTTAGTTCAAAGCAAATAGATGGGGATAATAAGAAAGAAGGAACTATTAAAATGCGGGAGCCTTTAAAATGTTGGGGTTGCGGAGAACCTCATCTGTTGAGGGACTGTCCACACCGATATATTCAGATGGTTTTGAGAGACAGAGAAGCTACCACAGTGAATGACATAGCAAGGAATATCCCCACTATCAGTGTAGCCTTGGAGAACCGACAAGCAGAACATCGGTCTACTATGTCGAGATGGAAGGTAAAATTTCTGATCAATCTGTTACTATCTTAATTGATCCGAGTTCTTCTTTGAGTTATATTAGTCCACAAGTTGTAGAAAAATGTAAACTCTGAACACAAAATTTTCAATAGCCTTGGTTGGTACAGTTAGCTACCGGAACTAAACGCAAAGTAACTCATAAGCTACCTAAAACAGCTATTAAATTGAATGAATATCAGACAAAGGTAAATTTAAACATTCTGCCATTAGGCTCCTGTGATATATTGGTAGGAATGGATTGGTTAGAAAAGAAAAAGACCATGCAGAATTGTTGGGACAAAACTTTGCACTGTATAGATGATGAAGGAAAACCATTAATACTAAAACGGAAACTGAAACCTATTTCTGTAAGGCAGATCTCAGCCCTTCAGCTAAAAAGAATAGCTAGGAAGGGATATCAAGTATATGCTGTACATGTGGAAGAATTAGTACAACAACCTAAAGAAAATTTGTTAGACACTTTACCAGTGATAAGAGAATTTAAGGAAGTTTTCCCGGATGAAATTCCTCATCTTCCCCCAAAGAGAGAAATCAAATTTTCAATCGATTTAGTACTAGAGGCAACACCCGTTTCTAGAGCACCTTACCAGATGAGCCCCCCTGAACTCATGGAGTTAAAAATGCAATTACAAGAATTTATGGATAAAGGTTGCATTAGACCGAGTGTATCTCCTTAGGGAGCCCCGGTGTTGTTTGTGAAAAAGAAGGATGGAACCTTCAGAATGTGCATTGACTATCGTCAACTTTATAAGTTGATAATCAAAAACAGGTATCCATTGCCCAAAATAGATGACCTTTTTGATCAGGTGAGAGGAGCTTCAGTATTCTCTAAGATTGACTTAAGGACTGGTTATCACCAACTCACAATTAAGGAGGAGGACATCAGTAAAACAGTCTTTCGAACCAGGTATGGTCACTACGAATTTGTAGTCCTACCTTTTGGTTTGACCAATGCCCCTGCCACTTTTATGTGCTTAATGGATAGCTTACTGAATAATTACTTCGATAAATTCGTTCTAGTATTTATAGACGACATTCTAATCTATTCAAAAAGTGAGGCAGAACATAAAGAACACCTTAGAATTGTGCTACAGACACTTAAGGAGAATCAGTTGTATGCCAAGTTTAGAAAATGTGAATTTTATAAGGATAAAATTCAATATTTGGGGCATATCATTTCTGAACAAGGATTTGTTGTTGATCTTGAGAAAATAAAAGCTATTAGAGAGTGGCCAGTACTGACTGATGTTTCAGCGGTAAGATAATTTATGGGGATTGCGGGATATTATCGACGATTTGTAGAAAACTTTTCTGCAATAACATATCCCATAACTTCGCTACAGAGGAAAGGAACCAAATTTGAGTGGACTGAAAAATGCCAAAATAGTTTTGAACAACTGAAATTAAAACTTACTACAACACCTATACTGAAGATTGCAGATCCTAATAAAGAGTTTGTCGTGTGTACGGATGCGTGTAGAGAGGGATTGGGAGGAGTTCTGCTGCAAGAGAATTCAGTTCTTACATATGAGTCTAGAAAACTTAAGAAACATGAACAGAATTACAACGTATATGATCTTGAGTTAGCTGTTGTAATCCATGCCTTGAAGATGTGGCGAGACTATCTTCTCGGAAAAAAATTTACATTGATGACAGATCATATCAGTCTCAAGTATTTTTTCACTCAAACAGAATTGAATGCTCGAAAAGCTAGATGGCTGTCTTTTCTAAGTGAATTTGATATGGAAATAAAACATATCAAAGGGAAGGAAAACAAATTGTTGATGCTCTAAGTAGAAATGCCTGCCAAAACATAAGTAACATTGGGAGTAGTGCCAGTTTTGACTTAGAAGCATTAGTAAAAAAGGTAGCAGATCAAGATCCCAACTATGAGAACCTACAAGTGCAAATGCTGAAAAAGGAAATGGTTGGATACACTCAAAATCAGAAAGGGTTGATATGCTATAAAAACAGATTGTATATCCCCAATGTAGACTCTTTAAAAAAAAGAAATCCTAGACGAGTACAATAAACAACCATACTCAGGACATCCTCGATATCAAGAAATTCTTACAGCCTTGAAAAAGAAATTATTTTGGCCAGGAATGAAAAAAAACATGTCCAACTACTTAGCCAGATGCATGGAATGTCAACTAGTCAAAGTTGAACATCAGCATCCAGCTGGTCTTCTAAATCCCTTACCAATTTCAAAATGGAAATGGGACACTGTTTCTATGGATTTTATAACTGGGTTACCCAGAACAAAGCACCAGCATGACTCAGTGATGGTAGTGGTAGATACCTTAACAAAGGCTGCACATTTCATACCTGTAAAATCTACTTTTGGGACAACCCAAGTAGCAAATGTGTTCCTAAAAGAAATTGTAAGGCTACACGGGGTTCCAAAGATGATTATTTCAGATAGAGATGCTAAGTTCATAGCAGCCTTATGGAAAGGTCTTCTTGGGGGCATGGGCACTAAATTAAATTTTAGCACTACTTATCATCCTCAGACGGATGATCAAACGGAGAGAAAAGATCAAATTATGGAGGATATACTCAGAATGTATGTGATGGATAGGTCAACTAAATGGGAAGACTACTTACATTTAGCTGAATTTGTTTATAATAACAACTACCAATATTCCATCAAAATGAGTCCATTTGAGGCCCTCTATGGAAGAAAGTGTCGTACTCCTTTAAGCTGGAGACAGCCTGAAGATAAGGTAGTACTTGGGCTAGATGCTTTACAAGAAATGGAAAGGAATTTCAAACAAATACAGAGAAATATCAAGACATCCCAAGATTGACAGAAAATTTATATCGACAAGAAGAGAGTGCACCGAGAGTACAAATTGGGTGACCATGTGTATCTATGGATTAAACCCAAAAAGAGCACTCTTTATGATGGAAGCTGTGCAAAATTGGCTCCTAGATACTGTGGACTTTTTGAGATCTTAGAAAGGGTGGGACCGGTGGCTTATAAACTGGCCTTACCCCCCCATGTTAAAGTTCATGATGTGTTTCATGTTTCGTTGTTAAAAATATATGTACATGATGATTCTCATATTGTTGATTGGAATGTGATAGAGGTCGAACTAGAAGGGGAGTTCCTTCCAGAGTCACTTCAGATATTGGAGTGGGAAGAAATTGAATTGAGAAATAGAATAGTAGCCAGAGTAAAAGTGCAGTGGAAACACTTTACTACTGAAGATGCTACATGGGAAAGAGAAGCTGAGATGATGGAAAAA
The DNA here is from genome assembly GCA_034641835.2 of Pinus albicaulis. Taxonomy (NCBI): domain Eukaryota; kingdom Viridiplantae; phylum Streptophyta; class Pinopsida; order Pinales; family Pinaceae; genus Pinus; species Pinus albicaulis. The sequence continues at coordinate 277,456,239 of CM076581.1, forward strand.
ATTCCATATTTATTTTCAAAATAAAATATAGTAGATAGTTTGTAACACCGAGGACAGTGTTTGTTTTAGGAGGGGGAATGTGTAACACCCCTAGTTTCTATGCTTTTTAAGTTAAGACATTTGAACAAAAATCCAAAGGGGAGTGGACCCTAATGGATAATTATTGTGTGGATTTTATTTAAATAATTATTAATGAAAATAAATGGAATATTTATGTATGTACTATGACCAGATGAGATTGGAGATCATAAGCCTAATCCATGAGGATATGGATAAGGCTAAGACTTTCCCAAAACCTTTCAAAAAGCCTTGAAAGGAATTATTCCTAATTTAGATTTAAGAGGAAAAATCTAAATTCCCCACTGATGAGGAAAGTAGTTGGGAGGAGGTAAAAAGCTGGAAAAGCAGAAGGCAACTTTAAAGTCCCTCATTAAGGGAAGCCTAGGCAAACATGAATAAAAGCATCCTGAGATTCTAGACGTAGAATTAGAAACATGCTTTGTGGAAAGCATAGCTTAAGTAAGCTACTCTAGAAAAGATTGGGGTTGGTCTGTTCTGGGAGGAGATCTCAGCTCGGGGGTGAATTATGGAGATAGCATAATTCTATGGTTAGGAGGATCAGTCATAGAAAAAAATTGGTATGCACCCTAATAGTTTTAACTCTAATTGTCCTGTGGCAACTTATTGTGAAATTTAAACTGAGTGTCTATATATCAATAAATGTGGAATAATAAACTGAATAATCAAATAGTTAGTTGCTATAGTTATTTTGTGTACATATTTCATTTCCATGCATTTTACAGATTTGAATATAGATTATTTCCATGCATTTAACATATTTGTATATATATTATTTCCAAATCTGTATAGTTGCATGGTTATTAATACAAAATAACCATCTACCAGAATGTCTAAGATATATTCTTAGATATGGAGATTATTTTATTTTCGAATAAATTTATTATGTATACTTATGAAAAAATTGAAAATTACATCTAGCAGATGAAATTATAGAATTAAAAATGTGTTATAAATTTCTAGTGTAACGAATAATACCGAATGTAACAAAGTTAGATTACATCAAAAATATGCATCACATTTCTTAATCCTAGAAGGACAAAGGTGAAATGAGGAAATTAACAAGACTGATCTATGGAAATGTTCTAACATTAACCAATTATTATAAAAAATTATGATAATGAAATTCTGGAAAAATACTTTTGAAATTGCTATTTTGTGGCAAAGTAATAATAATTCAAGCTGGGAAATAAAAGAATTTCAATAAAATTCTGTTCTGACTAATACCACAAAATTTTATTAAAGTAAAAGTATTATCTGTACATATATCTTTGAAAGAAAAAGCAACCAAAACTTGGGTATGATATTCTGAACAGAGAATTATCTTAATCATTAGTGAAACTCCTTGTAGATAATTAACCGAATTCCAACAACAAATGAGATGTGGGAAAAAAAAAACTTTACTCTACAATGATATCCGAGTATCTGCACCCTTTTTGAGTATGGCACAGTTAAGATTTAAAAAAAACTAAACAATTCATATATGTATAGTGAAAATTTTGAGATTTATTCTACATATAAATAAATCAAGGAAACTATTATACCAAAATAACAAGAGGAATTAAATTCATTGTTTTATTCAACAGAAGGTTTAAAAAAGATAAACTGAAACCCAAACTGATAAGTTAAAAATCTATTCAGCAGTGTTGTAATATTGAGTACTACGGTAGACGCTGACTGTGGAAATAAAACTTAGAACGATTCTGTAGAAAACGAGTACTAAATGAACCTGGTGAAAGTAAATTAAACAATTCTAAAAGAGGAGTATTAATCAGAGGAGTGATTATTCTCAATTTTATGTAGAAGTAGTTTGCGTAAAACAATACTGTTATTATATACCTAATTATTAGCATAGCACAGCTATGAATAGATAGCATTTGAAGATGATAGAGAATATACCAACACGAAAAATGCTAACAAGTTACAACTCAAACCAAATCAAAGGATAACCCAAAGTTTTGGGCATAAAACGACAAGTTAACTGTCGACAACACAGTCCATTTAATCTTCTCGTTACAAAGCCTCTGGTTGGAAATTTTTTCTCGATATCATAGTATAAAAATAAAAAATAAAAATTTACAAGCCCTCGGATATGAAATTCGAGTTCTGCTAAAACATAAAAGAGGCCGAAAGGTTCATATACTCCTCAGAGAGGACGTAGCCCAAACCTGGAGAATGACATTTGTTACTGTTAGAAGGAGAAAGTGAAATCCATAGAATGAATAGTTTCCATAATGATAGACGAATTTACACATACCTGAAATAAAATCCAAAAGAAGTCAGTAATAACCCTATTTTAAATGGGTAAATGATAATCATTAAAATCAAACAAAAATGTTATATGTTTATATTAAAACCCATTTGGATCCAATTTAATTTACCTATGAAGGCAAGGTGGGAATGATAACTCCATTCTTCTACCTGAAACAAAGAGATTAATGATGGGTAAGTAATAACCTTCGAATACGAACATATGAAGACACTATCTACTATAAAAATGCAGGTTACGCCAAACTAAGTGAATTTTACTTAGATCAGAGACGTTAAGCCAGAGCCGCCAATGCACAGAAGCTCTCATAAGTGAGTGTGGTTGATATAGAGAGTGTGTTGTAAAACAAACCATAATCATCATAGAAAGGCTCATGAAATCGATTAAAAATTTATCTCAATAAAATATATAAACTAAGTTAAAAGGAATCAATTGCAACAAAAACAAAATTGGCTCATAACTGATACAAAGAAATATTTACTACCTGGTGAGAAACCGTGACAACAGTGTCATGGAAAAAAAAAACGGAATGGAAAATGAAAGTGAAACTGTATAAAATTTCATTTAATACTAAAGCATCTATGAAAAACCCTAAAGGATCATCACCCTACAGGTGGCGAGATCTACAACCATCGTATAGCAATTACAATAGAAAAATGGAGATTGTTGAAGTTTCAAATCCATCGATGATGAAATTAAAATATCCAGTACCATACATTAATGAAAACCCTAAATCGTACCATCAGAATCCCATCAAATCTTATCGTAAACAGAGCGGGATGGTAGCTGAGAAGTAAATACATGCAACTATGTTGTCATAAGTACCATGTCTCATTAATACGCTGGGAAACTCGAAAATTCTTTCCATAACAAAATAAATATTTAATAGGTATTCACGGTGATAATATATGAGAGATGTACTAGTTACATCAAAAGAAATTGACGTGGAATGATATCACAGACTATAGTCATAGTTTTATATAGTAATACAACTTTCCCAATGAAATTATGGTTCCAATGGAACTTACAAAAAATCCACATCGCAGGAGTTGTTTTATCATCATATTGTAAAGTAAATCAATATCAATGAAATTTAATAAAAGAATCGAGAAAAAACCAATTTCGATAAGACAAATTACTAGGGAGTTAAATTCATTAATGATGCCAAACCTCAATGGTGTTGTGAAGTCGACAACCAAATACAATAGTATGCATATGGCGTGTTTAACTAGTTAAAGCACACCACTGTCTATACCTACTACAATTTAATAGCATACTCCCAAATCCTGAGGGGTCACTTCATAAATCTCTCAAGATCAAGCTACCACATCGTGTCAGAACCATGATAATGAATAGGAAAACAATTACAAGGTGGGTGGAATTATTGAATTGGATATAAAACGATTAATGTGGATGGTATTCATTATAGTTCACGTCCATTACAAAAAACGTTTAACGTGGGGTGAAAATTGGAGTATTTATTATATGTTCATAAAAATATTTTTTATGTTATTCAATAGTAATTTGATGGCTAGGGAGACGTGTAAATTTCGGTTGAAAAATTGAACGTTGATATATATATATATATATATATATATATATATATATATATATATATATATATATATATATATATAGATATAAGTATACCATATAATAATTTGTATTTGGAAATAAGGTGGGAATATGGTGTTTCAATTAAATAGAAGTAAAGTGAAACAAGGGAGAGAATATTTATTTGGGTTAATTAAATAAATGTTGAGTTCATATATGAAAATTTTTGGAAAGGGAATATACTTCAGTGCCCATTATATATGATATGATAAATCCTTTGCCCAAATGAGTAAGGTAGGAATAATCTAATGAAATTCCTTATGAAAAAAAATAAAATTGGATGGTAAGTGGAGGGACATTACACATATGGAAACTGGGATTTTAGGTGGAAACCTAATGTGGGGGAAAACCATCGTTGTTTTCATCTTTGTCTTCTTCTTATTATATAGAGAAAATATTCATTACACATTGTAATGGTGTACATTATTAGCAGCATGAAAACACCCACCTATAGGAGGCTACAACCTCCACTCATTCTCTATCACCCACTGGAAAGAAGCTACAACCCACTGATCACGTTTACCAACTCCGACCGAAATGGAGCACCTACCCCCTAAACAAATTTTTTAGATACCAGTGGAAGGAAGCTCTAAATCCCCCACTGAATGCTCCAACCCTCAACACCCTTTGTGGACCGTGTTTCATAGTATTTCATACTAGATCCACCAATGCACAACCACCCATCAATACCAAGTCATAAATAAATCCATTGAGTAACTAGTCACGAATCAGCATAATAACTACACTATCATCAACACAATGCAAACCCTAATCAAATTTACATCAGAATTTATACAAGACTATTCTAAAATATATCTACATATATATGTGATTCTTGTACATACAACTTGTGTACATATCTCAGATTTCTAAACATTGAACAATTTAATCAACTGAATCACTATACTATTAAACCAACCACTGAATCAAGTACTGAACAAATCACATATCATTGAAGAGATTAAAAGTCACTTAATACCAATACTGGACCATATCCAATCATACTTCTGCAACATTATAATTTTTTGATGTACTAATTCACAACCAAACACATCAAGATATCATTGGAGGAAAACGAAAAATAATACAGACTTTGTCAGCTCAATCAACATCCAAACATCTGTAAAAAACATAGATCAAGCAACAATATAAAGGCAGGTTATCTCAGAATATATACACAACTACTATGAATCATATCTAGTAGATACGAAACTATCCAAAAGAAAACCTATGTACAAATCTTAAATTACTGGATCAACTTCTTCACTGAAAATCATAACACGTGAAAAACCCATATCTGTGTGCACATACTGTCAAATTCACATATTACAACACAATCAGATCACATTATAAACACAGATCTAACATTTGTAGCTACATAGACATAAGTAGATCAAGCAGGTATATGCATTAGTCTTCACTACACTTTCAGATCTATCAGATCTGAACCATCTCCTTGCTTCCTCATGCAAACCTCTTCCAAATTATATCACACATGAATTTTTTATCCAATGCACACTTAGAACCTATTTGGGACACAATTAAACATAACATATTTGGTGCACAATTTTAGGAGCAATAAAGAAGCTAAACTTACTCTACTAATATCTCCTAAAATATTGTGACCCAATATTTGATTTTTTTTACCACATAATCAGTGGGATTTCAGATCAATGTGGACATATTTTCATTTTCTCGGACCTCCTAGAAGAAAATATATAACATAAATTCTGAAATGACCCATTTGATGCATTATTTTACAAGCATTAGGAGGCTTGACTTCCTTTACTCATATATCATAAATATTACGACCCAATGTCTAAATTTTTTACGACATGATAAGTGGGATTTCCCTCAATGTCTACATATTTTCACCTTTTTGGACCTCCTAAAAGAAAATTTATAACATAGATTCCAACATGAGCTATTTTATGCATTAATTTTAGGATCATTCAGGAGGGTTGACTTCCTGTGCTCATATATCCTAAAATGTTGTAACCCAATATCTAAAATTCTTACCACATTAACAATGGGATTTCCCCTCAATGTGGTAAATTTTCATCTTTTGGAACCTAGTAGAAGATAATTTATAACATAAATTCCAATATTACCTATTTAAAGATGCATTTAGGAATCCCATCTTCCTCCGGTCATATTTCCTAAAATTTCATTCCTGAAGATATGAATATTGGACTAGAGGATCAACAATATTTCCCCTCACCATGGTCCAAGTTTCATGTTCTAATACCCCACATATTTGCAATTATATTAGAAATGAAAGAAATTGTACTCGTTGAGCCCTCCATGTCCACATGTGCATATTAACTTGCACACACTACAAGGAAAATACCCTCTAGCAGAGGTTATAAAGGAGGTTTTTAGTGTTATAAAATTGGCCAAAATTGTCAAAAAAACATATGCTACCACATCCGTTTCTGGTAATGGAGGTTTTGGTCGATATTTTAATGGAAATTCAACACAACTAAAAAAAAATGGGCGGCCGAAGGTTATTACGGATTTTTTTTCATCGGTGCTCTTATTAGGTTTTAATGCACCAGTGCGTATCGATAGCCAGTGCACTAAGGCAGTCAAAAGAGAATGCACCGGGCCGTTAAGGAAAACAAAAGCACTGGGCTTGGTGTTGGTGATACAACTCATGGGGCCGTTCTGATTGGTCTTGGGATTTGAGCGGTGCCCATAGGTCATATAAGCGCACCGGTGTGTGTATCTTTATGAGGCACTGGTGCTTCGTATCATAGAAAGGAATCGAGATTTATAATTGGTATCAGTATTCGTGCGGTGCACATGGCATCTACAAATACACCAGTGCTTATCAATACATAAATTCCCCGGTGTGCATTATCACACAAATGCACCGATATTTATAACTGGAATCGGTATTAGTGCGATGCCCATAGAATCATAAACACACCAGTGTGTATGGACACATAACTGCACCGGTTTCATTTTTTTTTTTTAAACGTCCACCTCTGATAGGTCCAATTATTGTGATTGTTTTAAATTCATTATTCATCAAAATTCGACACATCTTATAACAATATTCATATTAATTACATTTTTATTAATGCATTTGAATGTGCTATTTGGATTAATTTGTTATATCATATCAAAGCTATTGTGGTTTGTTTAAATTCATTATTCATCAAAAGTCGACACACATATATAATCTTATAACAATATTCATATGAGTTAAATTTTTATTTGTGCATTTGAAAATGACAATGGAGAACGCAATAGAATAAATTAAAACATATTTTATGATTATATATATATATATATATATATATATATATCTATGAATAAGATAGTCTTTATCATACAAAATGGGACAATTATTCATATCCTTTTGTCTTTCAATTGGGACACTATGTCCATTACATTAAACAAAATGTCTGATTTCACAGACATATTTCAAAAAATAAAACGCCTTGCTTTGATATCAAAATTACATAGTGATCATCATTCTTTGCTTGAATTGCTGTCACTGCTAGAGCTACTTCCATGAATTGGGTTATTTTCAGAAATGTTGTGTTCACGGCATTGATTGTTTTCTTCTTCTTCACTTTCCATCTACAAACATAAAAATAAACTGAAATGAGTGTATAAACATTGGTGAGAATAATGAAAATTCCAATATTAAATAATATACATCAATGTAAATCGAAAATAAAAATGATGTACCATAGCAACAATTGACTCATAAACTATACACATTCTTTCAAAACCATGTACCATGCCATCTTTCAAAATGTCATCTGTTGGCGCAATTCCATACTTTGTTTCGTGCAAGTTTTATACCCCATAACAAATCATATATTTAATATAATATATGTTTTTGTTCTATTAATTATAGATGGAGCTAATTAAAACAAGATCGATAGATGCTTACAAATTCCACAATTAAATTCTAATATGCCAACATATACTCACAACCCATATTTAGCCCAATTTCAATCAATTTGTCTGATGGTTCTTCTTTTTATGTTAGCACCTATTTAAAGTCATTCAATGATGATTTTTGTAAAACAACTTAAAAAATACAAAAATGAAATCTAGTTAAGTTGTTATAAGGAAGTAACAATTACTCACAAACTTAGAGATCAACCATTTTATTCCTTGTCGTCCTGTTTTATGTGTTGAATGGGTTCCATTTTCTTTTCTTTTTTGCAAGAAAATTCTTGAAAATTAATATTTAATGCTAATTTATTTATTTATTGTACCTAATGATCGAAAAATTCAATGATTACATATTACATTTGAAGCACGTTGTTGTATTCGTTCCACTAGATCCCTCAAACTTTTGTAAAATATTTTCCCCTTTTCGTTAACTTCCAGCACCACTCCAGATGACCCAAGGAGAAATTCATTTCCATTTGCATGTTCTATTTTTTTCTTTTCTTAGAACAACATTCCTTTTCTGAGTTGTTGGTCCCTGAAGAACATTAAACAAATGTGAATTAGTAGAATTTTTTACACATGTTATCTAATAATTTTAAGTATATTATTAATGATAATTAAAAAAATAAACTCATATTGAATCGATAGTATTGTTTCATTCACCTGATTCATCCTTTTGCATTTTTTCCATTAAACTTTTACGCTCTTCTGGTCATAGATCAGAAATAATCATATCGAGCTTCGTCATTTTTTGGCTCTGAATGGTACACAGTAAACAATATATATTAGTTAAAGTTACATATAGTTCAAAAATAATATTTTTTATAAATAATTTACAAAGAACTTGCCTTTTTTGTTTTTCTTGATGTGTTAACAGTATTCTTGTTACTCGATATCTTGTCAGTCATTTCTTTATCAATCTAAAACCTGTAGCATATCATTCATTAATATATTTATAAATAAATTCTCAACTTTTCAGGTAGAAAATAAATCTCGAGACACCGGTGCACCTTTCATGAAACCCGCACCCCCGCCGGTGCATGGATATATTAACAATACACCGCAAAACAATATAGTACACCATACGGTGCATTCGGTATTATAAACACACTACAAAAAAATGTAATAGACCTAACAGTGTGTGGGGTATTATAAACACATCACAAAAATAGTGTAATACACCATACGATGCTTTCCTAGTTAAAGAGAGCACCGGAGCCCTATTTCAGCTTTGGCGCACAGATTTAAAGAAAAGGTTTTCAATTTTTTATGACACAGAACTTGTGCGGTGCGCTATAATAATACAAAGCACTGGTGTGGTGGTGTATCCATGGCACACCGATAAAGAAAAATCCATTTTTTCAAAAATGCACGCAATGGTCGAATGGATTGGGATTTGACTATGCAAGTCATCCCGTGGGTTGGACGTCAATCTAAAATGAAAAACCCTAATTCTGAAATCACAGAAACAGGGAGGAGAAAGGGAAAAAACAAAAAAATGAACGGTTCAGGGTAACAATGGATAAAACTGCAGGAAAAAATAAAAAACTCTAGAAAAAAGTATAAAAATTTAAAAACAATTAAATTTAATCATGAAATGGTTTGAAATTCTATGATAAAGGGCTTGAATCACCAGAGTTTTGGTTTCTGATTGTCATAATACTTCTGTTCAAACGTATTTCGCCATCCACAGTGCCCTCATGCTCTCTTGCTCTAGGTCTGTCTCCTGCAAAAATCTGACTGAAATGTTTTAGCAAAAATAGTAAAATAATGAAAAGTGTTTAGTATTTAAAGATTTGTTTTATCAAATTAGATTTTCGAAAATATTTTTCCGCCCATTTTTCAAATTGCCGCTTTTTAAAAACTTAAACAAAATAAATTTACGTTTTTTTTGTTTGCGTTTATTCGTTTCCGGTGCGCGTAAATGTGACGCAACGTTCCGTTGTATTAATACAATGCACCGGGGCCTGTTAGGATGATAAGCGCACTGAAATTTTTAAATTTTTTTTTTTGTATGTAAGATCATAGTAAAATCATGATAATTATAAAGTACATGAATTTATTTTCATTATTTTCTAAACTTCATATATGTAAGATCATGATAAAATAATGATAATTATAAAGTACATGAATTTATTTTCATTATTTTCTAAACTTTATGTTACAAAAATTCATATTATTCTAGATTTGTTATTTTACAATTATTTGCAATTTTACAAATTTAAATATTTTAATAAAATCATTTCACATTAATACAATTAAAATTTTCACATTAATAGAATTAAAATTTTACAAATTAAATTTTTACATACAATTACATTAATTAAAATTACAATTACAATTAGAATTAAAATTACAATTGCAATTTTACATTAATTTCACATACATGAATTACGATTAGAATTAGAATTAGAATTTTAATTTTACATACAATTACATTTACAATTTTACATATAATTACATTTACAATTACAATTACAATTTTACAAATATTTTACACACAATTCAATTAAAATTACAGTTACAAATACAATTACATTTACAATTTTACATAGAATTAAATTACAATTATACTCACGACATAATATTTAATAAATATCATAGTCATTTAATAATATTAAATTAATTAATAAACATCATCACGATCATGATAACCATTGTACAAACATCATATTCGACTAATAAACACATTCAATTAACATCAAATTAACATTATATATTAACATCATCACAACACAAACATCAAATATACATCTCAATATAAAGTCAAATAACTCATGCGCCTATCACATATACACATCTATCTGCAAGCTAAACATTAAATGAACATATCTAACATGACTAACAATATGCGCCACATCATGATGATCATCAACATGAAAATTAAGTACAACTGCAACATGAACATAAAATACTGCATGGACCATATATATATATATATATATATATAAAACTGAATAATGTTAAAAATATACAACTGTAATATAAATGTCATGGATCAGGCGCTGGTGGTATTATAACAACATCAATAACACTAGTACAAGTGGATGTGGCCTGCTCAGTAAAGCTGGGTGCAGCCTCGATAATTGATGGTCGACTAGCCTGCTCATGATCACGATGATCACTAGTACTGATGAATGCATCCACTGGTGGTAGTACAACATGATCAATATGAGGCACAGTAGTAGTGGAGGCCTGCTCAGTCAATAGTACTGCAGCCTCGGTGGTCGATGGTCCAGCCTGCTCATGATGATCGTGACTAGTACTCATGATGGATGTTGCAGGCTGCTGACTGGACGTGGTCGATGGTCTAGCCTCATCTCCATGATGACTAGTGTCAGATGCTGCTAGTGGAGCCTCATGCTGATCATCAAGCGCGCCGCGAGGTGAACGATCACGAGTTGCATCTGAGTCGCTGCTAGCAGACTTTCCATCACGTGCCACAGCTCGACTATGCCTATAGCTACAGACAATCCTCCTCAATCGCGTAACAGCTGTCGTAGCTCCTACGACATGCCACATCAGGCCGTACATGTCACGCGGCATGCCTCTCGACATCCGTAACAATATATTATCGCCTTGTATCTCTCTGTAATGAGCGGGCCTGATGCCCGCATCTGAAATCAATCCACAGAGTTGCCTGCCCAACTCCATCCAATATCTGGTCTCAAGTCAACCACACCTAGAAAAAGGCAGTACTGGTGCACCATGAGGTGTAGGATCAGTACGTCTCTCTACTGCGCCGCCAGCCTCATCCTCCAGCGCATCAGCCATCTCCTGATCTCAATCATCAGGATCGACACCTGGATCATGTGGTGGATCCGGCATCTCATTGCCATCAAAAGAGCCAATGTCTGCAAAATATATACAAGTACACAACAATAATTAGACAATTTCATTACACAATTTAATAAAAACAAGTTAAAGAACATGTTAGAATAAATATAAATAAAACAGTAATATTACCTCTATCATCTGGCGGTTGATCAGGAGTGAAGAGGATGTTGGGACACCCTCGTCAATCTATTCCAGCATAAGGACATGGGACCATAATGAAGGGATGCAGCCGCTAGCACTGGCTAGTAAGTGCAGCGAATCATGTGATATCCTCGCTGGAAACATAGTGTCTCCCCTCTTGGGCATCATCTGCCCCCACATGCGCATCTGGGCCTTGAACATCGGCCAACAAGGCTGTCAAACAAAACTAGGTCTCATCTCTGGAAACCTCTCAAAAAATAAACAAAACAGCTCTAAAGAAAAAGGGAAGTTGACCCTCCCTTGTGCATGAGCACGACATGTATCTAAGGCCGTACAAAATTGTTGCAAAAAAATGGTAGACCACCTGACAAGTCGTGGCTGTTGTACTAAAGAATCAACATAATATAAAAGCGAGCAACTAATGCGTTGCATGTCACTGGTGTTGTGCGAACTGATTGAAGCGATAATAGAGAGGCACTGCATGTCCTGTCTACCAAAGGCACCTATATGTAACTAACCTCGACGTACCTGAAACTTTGAAGGAGATAGTACATGTGCTCCAATGTACCTCTGGGAGTAAACTAACTGGCTCCCTGCTACACAACTAGCTAGCACGTCTGGGAATGAGGGAAAATCCACCCCTCTCCTCGATATTCCTATAATAAAATCTATGTCCTCCTCAGTGGGTGTGTACCACTAGTCAGGACCAACCTAAAAAGCTTGTCGGTGGGAATTCCACCTGTCCATAAGATGTCTCAAAAGCACACTATGGGCCTTTAGGTTGGAAATAACCTCCTCATAGAACCTGAGGAGGCCTACCTTCTTGAAGATATCTTGGGTATCTGCAGTAATAGGGCAAGGGCATCCATCTCTCTCCCTCTCTCTCACCTCCCATTGGCGAATCATGTCATATTGTTCTATTTGTTGTTGCTACTGTTGCTCCTGTTCTCTCTGAATCATTGCCTTATTAAATAATTTCTTTTATTAAAACATAAATGTATTTATAGATATACATATATATTTTTTTTTTGAAAAAAAAACAAACATACAAGTCGGTGCTCCATAAAAATAGTCACGCACCAGTGCCGATGCATCCTAATATTTTAGCGCACCATCATCGGGGCCCCTAATGAAACAGACCACACCGGATTTGGTGCAAATGTCTATTTTTCAAGCACTGTGGACTGTATATAATTCAGAATAGCGGTGCGCTGACTAAAATATACGCCCTGGCACGTATATTTGTTTCAGTGCACCGAATTCATGACAATGACATAGTTGACGATGCGGTATTTTACTTGGTCGCACCGTTGACCCTCTCGAAATGCAAAATGCGATGCAATGACATAAACCGGGGTGGCAATTGAAGTCAACGCACCACACTATGATTGTTGGGGTCAACAGTGCGCTTGGATAAATGAGCGCACTACCTTTTTTCTTTTTTCTTTTTAGTTTAAAATTATTCGAGGCGCCTTCTGGCACCGCCTCCAAAACGGTGCAGTTACCGTTAGCGCCAGTAGCAGTGTTGCCTGTAAATTTTATAGGTAGCACCGCTATTCGGTGCGAGCCAAACAACTCAAGCACACCGCGCGATAATTTTTTTTTTCTTTTTTAATGGTTATTTTCAAGTTTATTTCAATTTCTAATTCACTAAAAGGCTTAATTATAGAAAAGCTAGAAAAATATCTGTACATTTCGCAGTGAACGAGGCATATTGGCTGTAAAATTTGGAAAATAAAATTTATCATTGTTTTTCAAAATGCAAGCTGGAGATTGGTGGCCAATGTAGAGTAGCAATGCGTCCAATGGGTGCAATGAGAGCACCAATGTAAGGGTGGCTCAGAAATAAAGAAATAACATCGGGGCTTGAGAGCTCTGGAGCACTGAGGAAAGTGAATAATGAAGTTTTTTTGCCGTAATTTCTTTTTAAATAACCTTGTTTTGGTGCGTGGGGTTTTGATAAGTGCACCGGTGCGGTTAAATAAAACCGCACCGGACGGTATCAATTTTGGCGTGTTGTTTATAATGGATCAGGGCGTTTCCCTAACTGCGCACTGGGATGTTTCAGTTTCTGCATGAAAATTTGATGATGCACCGAGGCGGCGTAATGGTAAAGCATCGATGTGTAATAGTCGCAAAGCACCTGTTTTTTGCAAAGCACCGTTTTTTGGCCTTAATTTATATATATATATATATATATATATATATATATATATATATATATATATATATATATATATATATAATGCTATTCCGTTAAGGCATGATTTCTGCGCACTTCATGTTTTAGGAGAAGAATTCACTGGCTCGTTTCTGTTTTGGCACGGTGTTTTATGATGCACCGACATAGAAGAGTATTGATGCCTCGGTACGTTACAATAATTGGACGCCCCGGCGGTGTGTGTACTTCATGCACACTGTCTGGTGTGCCAATGTTCGGTGTGCACTGGTAATTGATAGCCCAAGAGCACTGGAAAACTGAAAAATCCAAGTTATTTTTTGTAAGTATTTTTTTAATTTAACCGTTTACCGGTGCGCGTTGTTTATAGGCGCACCGGTACTATTTTCTACAAACGCACCAGTCGGTTTGTGTTTTGGCGTGTTTTTTATGATTCACCAGTGCGGTTTCTGTCTACTGCACTGAGTGGTTTCAATGTTGGCATTGTGTTTTATAATGCACTGGCGCGGGCGAGTTGTGAGGCACCGGTGCTCTATTATATTATGACGCACCGGGCAGGTGTGTATGGAGTGAATGATGTCTGGTGTGCCAATGATTTTTTCTGCACCGGTTCTTTCATTTTTTGAGAGCACCAGGGCGATTTTTAACGATAAGAGCACCGATAGGAAAACATCCACAAAACCCTCCACCCGCCAACCTCCTTTAGTAACCTCTGCTAGAAATGGATGTATGGGGTATTTTTCTTTTGGTTCCTCAAAAACATCTGCTAGAGGGTCCTTTCCTTGTAGTGACATAAAAATCAAGATATATCTATTAAAAACTCAAGGTATAATTTCATTATAATTCAAAAAATGATCAATAAATTTTTCTTATTGAATTCCTTGCAACAATTTCCTACAACCATGAAAAGTTATCACATAGCTATACACAAATTTCAATAAATAACTAAACATCATATTCCCAAATCAAATTAATAATAGTTAATAATATTTTAACAATGGTTCACACTAAAGGTGGGACTTGATTTTCCACCCAACCATAGAATAGATGCAACCTATATTTCTTGTAGCAGTCATCCTCATGCTAAATCCATGATACAAGGGGATTGTTCAAGGAAAATCAATCGGAAATCATGTTGAAAAGTTTGGCTTCTTTCCATTCCAATTATGCTCTCAAACTTCTTTCAGTCAACCAAAATCCAACTTGAATACTTTGTATCAATCCATATAGTGTTATTCAAATGCCTTTTTATTATTTGTCTTGTGTCTCTCCATGTTTGTCATGGAACATTCTTATGTGTCTCTTCATGTTCTTCATGGAACATTATTCAAGATATTTCTTGTTAGCTATCACATTTGATTAAGTAGTGGTGCTAGCTAACACCACTTAGATTCTTCTTCCTTTCCCCCTTAGATTATGGATCCATGTCCCACCCTTCAATCCATTAATGAATTATAATCATTGATAATAAAAATATCATTACATTACAAAAATCAAGGGGAGTATACCAGGGGTTGTCACAAATATTAATCCTAGTTCAAATTAAATTTCAATGGGGAGGCAAGTTGGTGGTGCATTTACTTATAGAAGCAGAAAGGACTATTTAAATTCAAGCTAACCCTTTGGTTGGATCTACCCAACAAATTTATCACTTGGGATAATGGGATTAAGTGGGATTGGGTTGGCCTCAACCAGTTCCCCTTGTATAGAATGGAAGAAGAAAATTTTTCTCATGTGTTCATAATTTTTCCTTTCACTAAACTGATATGCAACATGGTATTATGAATTTATTCGACTACTTTCATTTTTTGGAATATGCTTTTCCTTGAAAAATGTGTCAAGGACTCGACATCATATCACTTTGTACAATATTTTCTTGTTTCTCGACTATTTCAGCTCATTATATTTGGTGGACATGCAACCTAGTTATTTTTCAAGATAAAATCATTCTAGTAGAGGTGGTGATGGTTGCAATTGAGTCTTTGGTGGATGCACACAAATTGAGGCCTAAGAAAAAGAAAGGTAGAATTCCTATGATGCAAATAATGAAAGGAGACATTCCATAGGGATTCTTTGATGGATTCGGCTAGGGTCATCCACCTATCTATAATTAACGACATATAATTAAACACATTCACTATTGTCTTGGAAGAGGTACAACTACCAAGGTGAAGCTCTCATTTACGTGGGCTCTTTTATATGTGGCTAACTATTTTTTTGTTTTAAATCTGTATACCTTTGGAGACTCACAACTTGGCACTGAAAGGATCAACAGTAGGATACAAATTGAAGGTCCCCACCTTTATCATATTCTAAGGGAATTAAAAAATGAGGTAAACAAGTTTGAGTGGTTATAAGTAAAGCATGTTTTGAGGGAGTTGAATACAACAACAGATCGCCTCTAAAAAGAGGCATTGAAAATTAATCAAGGAGCCCTTGAGATCAAAGAATTTATGGATGATGATGCTCCAAAAGGGGAAATCATTCAATTTCAGTTCTAAAGTTACAATAATTCTTTAAACATTTATGGGGATGCACACTACTTGGTTACAAGTAGATTTTTGTCTTTGCTATGAGTGAAAAATTAAGCTAGATATATGGCTTTCAATTATAGTTACGTTTCTTATGGGGGTTTATGTTCTTTCGCTTGGATATTTTATTTTAGATCAATCCTCCAAGGTATTTTATGCGAAACCATCCCAGGATAAAGGGAAAGTGGTTGCCCAAATAGACAACCATGAAGAGACAAAAAGAGAAGAAAGGAAAGGAGGCTCCAAAAAGTTTCCAAAAATTGGGCTGAAGTTATTATAAATTATGCTAATAGAGAAGCAGAAGAAAACATTCAGGTCAAAAAAATATAAGATAGAGAAAGAAAGAAAAGGAAAGATAGAGCATCAAAAATAATTATTAAAGGGGTGAAATACTGTGGGAAAATGAATCTACTTTTGACCTTGTAAGGGATTTCTTGAAAGACAAGCTATTATGGCAAGGACAAATATGCCAAGCATGGAAGGTAGGCATGTTTAACGATGAGAGAGCTTGGCCCACAAGAGTCATCATGACTAGCTTGCGTGATAAAGATATCATTATAAGAAAGAAGCATCTCCTTAGGGCTTCTTGTTTTTTTCTAGCAGAAGATTTAACTGTAAGATAATAAGAGGAAAGGAGGGAGGAAATGTTAAAGGTTAGAAAAGAAAGAGATGAGGGAAAGAGAACATGGATTTAAAAGGGTAAAGTTGTGATAATGTGATTTGGACTTCCTTCCAAAATAGGGCGGCAAGATGATAATAAAGAAGAGACAAAAAAAAATTTACCAGGAAATCAGGAAGCAAGGTCAGTATGGGCAAGAAGAGACAAAGACTCAACTTTGAGTATTGCGTTTCAAAACAAATAGCAATCAAGTCATACCCGGGTTTATTTAAGTTTAGTTTGTTGGAACTACAGAGGTTACCCATGGAGACAAGGACGTGGGTTAGGGCCTACTGCAGAAGATAGAGATATAATTTTCCTCATAGAAACACATGAGCATGAATGGTGCATGACACCTTTGTTTGAAAGGTACCGGAAGATGGCAGTGTGGAACAAGGAAACATGGAATGGAAAATTACACGAGGGTATCATGGTATTAGGGAGAGAAAAAGAGGGTAGTTTCATTCATCTAGAAAAATAAGACTCAAATAAACATTAGAGGAAATTTTAGCCTAAAAGTGCCCATGAAATTTTCACATAATTTACATGTCATAATATGTATACCAAACAAAATCCTTTTAATTTAAAAAGAGGTACATGTAAACATTTTTAAGGGAAAAGAAGAAAAACTACTTTTTTTAATTGTATTTTTGGCTTATCTCCTTATAGGTTTACTCAAATTTCAAGTGTAGACACTCGTTGGATACATAATCAAATTTTGCATCCAACAAGTACCCATCATGCATACTTTTGAGAAGACCCACATTGATAAAAATTGAAGATACATTAAAAAATGTGTTGAACACATTTTTTTTTATGTATCTTCAATTTTTATCAATATGGGTCTTGTTAAAACTATGCATTATGGGTACTCGTTGGATGCGGAATCAAATCTATAAGGAGATAAGCCAAAAATAAAATTAAAAAAATTAGTTTTCTTCATTTCCCTCCAACATTCATAACTCTTATTTTATTATTTTAACTATTATTTTATTATTTTTCCTTAGGAAGCCACTTTTAGGCTAAAATTTCCTCTAATGTAATTTGTTTGGTTTAAAATATCAGAAAGTGGAAATCACATCAAAATTGTAGCATGTTATTTTGTGCCACGAGTTTGAAAAATATACAAAAGTAGAGGGCTTGATCACAAAGATTCCTTTGGAGCCTTAAAGGCACATATTTCAAGGTATCCTCAACTCGGTGAAGTCATTATAGTGGGTGATTTCAATGCTAGGACTAAAAGTGCGTAAGGTAGTATTCTTTCTTGTAAAGAAGACTGCAACCCTATCTAGCTTACAAAAGAGAGTAATCATCAGTGGGAAATAATATCAGAGGACAAGGGTTGCAATAGCTTTGATGAAAAATTTCTTACTCTATGTGGAGTTTTCGATTTAGTGATGTGTAATGGTTTGACTAGATGTTAAATGTCTGGTAATTTCACTTGCAATACTTACAATGGAGCAAGTGTAGTAGACTATGTAATTTGTCACATAGTTTGTGTGAGAAAATGGAGGAAGTTTTTATTGGAGATCAGCTTTGGGACTTAAAATCAGATCACAAGGCAATTTGTTTAAGTTTCTCTTGGATATGAAAGAAGCAGTTAGAGTCAAAAACTCAGTATGTTCAACAAAATATTCCAAAGGGCATAGTTCTTTAAACTCCAAAAAATTGTAATACCTTCAAAATAATGCTATAAAGGCTTTTCCAGAAGGAGAAAATCCCATTTCATGACATGCATAGTCACGAATTAACACATTTAATTCAAAGTGCACTTGCAAAGTGCAAAAGAGAAAAAATTAAAAAGTTTGAAAAAAATTGCTTTCTCGTTAATACTCAGTTTGACGAGGAATGAAAAAAGGAAAGGAGAATGTGGAAAGAGTCAAACAAGGATAACATAAATCTCAAATCTTACAAGCATATATTAAGAAAGAAAAATGCTCATTTCATGGCTTCGAGGAGAGAATAACTAATCTTCCTTGGGAAAAATAACCCCAAAATATTTTGGAAGGAGCTCCAACCAAGAAAGATGCAAACTGAAAACAATATTATAGCTTCTAAATGGTTTGACTATGAAATACAACTTTATGAGCAGGATCCCAAGGTTGACCCTCCTCCCTTGGTCAACACTGATACAACATTATTCACAATACAAGTGGTAGAGATGGGTATCAAGAAATTGGGTGTTGGAAAAGAAAAAGACTTAGCTAAACTCGAAGCATAGTATCTAAAGTGGGGCTTAAAATTTCTTGCACCTCACATTACATAAAAATTAAACAACATCATACAACAGGGGTTCCCCACAGATTGGACAAATAGCCTGGAAATACCTCTTTTCAAGAGTGGCGACATTAATAATCCCTCCAATTGTAGGACCATAATGATAAATCCATTGTTTGAAAAGTTATTTGGAAGCATGCTAGAAAATAATATCAGCAACTAGGCAGAAGAAAGAGATAAAAATGATAAAGGGAAAGAAATTTTGAGACCTAAACATTCCATAGTTGATCATGGTATAACTTTAAGGCGCATCATTGAAAAAGTTTGGGAGAAAAAGGAAGAAGATTTTTATTGTTTTTTTTATTTCGAAAAGTCCTTTGACACAGTGCCTGGGGATAAGATTTGGCACAGAATAGAGGAAATTTGGGTTCCCAGGCATTTGAGAGCAGTTGTGCATAGGCTGTATGAAGAGGTGAAGGTGAAAATCAGAACTTCAGCAAGAATTTCTGAAAGTTTTAGAAGTGATATCGAGGTCAAACAAGGTTACACATTGTCTCCTACCCTCTTTGGTTTATATATCGACAAGCTTGAAGAGTGGCTAAATTCGCAAGGGGGTGACGGTATCCATTTTTGCAAGTTTGTTTATGGATTCTTTTGTACACAGATGAACTTATTCTAATTTCCAAATCTTCTCTTGGTTTGTAAGAGCACTTACTTTCCCTTGAGATTTTTTGTAGAAGTGTGGGGATACAAGTCAATATTATCAAAATGAAAGTAGTGGTTTTCTTTAACAAAAGAAAACATAACTAACATAAGTTCTACCTTGAAGGTAGCATTCTGGAAGAAGTTGCGGCTTACAAATACCTCGGAATTGACTTCCACAGTAATCAAAGTTGGGATGGATGTAGAATGAAAAGAAATTTAGGGGGGTTGGAAAAAAAGTATGCTTTTCAAAATAAGTGTAGAGAGGTAGAGTTATGGGAGTGAAAACCACTCTAACTCTTTTTGGGATTTTAGTGATTCCGGTGATTCTCTACGGTTGTGAATTGTGGGTTAGTAGTACATCCTACATGCATTGGAAACAAATTAATAAAATTCAGAAGCATTTGATTACAAAAAAATTCAAAATTAAAAGTGAAGTTGCTTATGTTACCTTGTTAAGTGAAACAGGGGCTGCTTCTATTGAAGTAATTGATATGGTTCATATCATAAGGTATTTAAAGAAAATTGATCAAATGGAAGAGGGAAGATGACCTAAGGTTGTATTTAATGACATATTGTGAAAAAGAAAGAAGACTTGGATGAAGAAAAATAACAAATGGTTTAGCAAATGGGGCATTTTCTTGAGCATGTGTCCCACAAATAGTAAAGAGAGAAATTTTTTTGTTATGGACAAGTTCCACAAACATACTTGGGAGAAGGAGCTAGGGAGAAAGAAAAATATTATATTGAAGAGTTTAATCCCACTCATAATAATCAACAAAAAGCGTACATAGGGGACAATATTTATTGGAGATCCAAAATTATTATTGCTCAATTAAAGACTTATTCTCATCAACTCCATTGTGAAACGGGGTGCTGGAAAAGGCCAAAAGAAGTGTGGGAGGAAAGAGTATGTATTTTTCGCTCTTCCAGAAAAGTGGAAACATAAAAGAATTTCATTTTAGAATATGAGGTCTTCAAAGACAACAGGGAAAGTTATGCAGATATTTTGGTAGCTAGTTCTTGGGATAATCTATTATGCAAGGGGTTTGTCGAGAAGCTCTTAGCGTTTATTGTGAAACTTCATAGGAAAAGGGCCAAATAAAAGAGCCAGATCGAGATGTAATCTATCCCATAGGATATCTTTAGCCTCATGGATGTTAATATAGCTTCTTCTTTTTATTGATATATATTTTCAACATATAAATATTTTTTTTTCAAGAAAACAAAATCTTAAGTAAATTTATTAAAAGTGTTTCAAGGAAAATTTTAGGGGCTAATTTTGCATGTTTTTTCCCAAAAAAACATTCACAAATTTCCATTTTTTCTAAAAATAAAATCGCCAACGTTTTATATTATAATATTATTTTACCTTAAAAATCGCCGAGGTTATATATAACCAATATAAAATAATTAGAAATCTAAAATTTTTTACAAAATTATCATCAAACATTTTAAAATTTAGATATTAGAAACTATTTAGATATTAGGAACTAGTAAAATTAGCCTAAGTTGCTAAACTTTAAAATATACTTCTATCCTTAAAATTTTATAAATTGATTATATATATTATACCCAAAACGAATATAAATGTAAAGAGATTGTTATAAATATAATAATAAGCTTCCACATATATTTTTTGAAAAAAAAAGAGAGAATTTCAGATAATGACGTTAATTACTTTTGTCATATAATTCAATAATCCACTAAAATAAACTTTCCAATAATTTAATAAACATGGAAAAATGACGTTAATTACCCATTTTTGTTTTGTCACATAATTCAATAAACATGGAAAATGACGTTCAATACTCTTCTTTGTTTTGTTATATGTTTTAAGGTTTTTTATATATATGTTTTGAAGATAATTTGTTTAAATTTAGTAGTAATTTGTTATTGGTTTTAATTATTTAATTTATTTAGAATAGTACAAAAAATTGTTGGAATTAAAAATTTTAATTAATTTTTTTTCACAATTTAAGTACCTTGGGATTTTTTAGAATATTAAATCCAAAAATAGAACCAAAAACCCATTTTAAATTTTCACCAGACAACACCAGGAAGTGTACTCTCTTGCAATATACGGCTCTTAAAAAGTGTACAAGGACGTATAGTAGCACTGGCTGGCCGGCCGGTTGCGGGCCAATGAAAATCCCGGTTGCAAGCGACGGTGAACCTACAGCTGATAATGTCGTCACATGGGCATGAGCTTCAGCTGTAACTAAGTTCGTGATTGTCCGTTTTGTTCATTTCCATAATAATTTCGCCAAGTGGATGGTTACTATTTTAGAAATAGTGGAAATTTTATGATAATTTAGTTGTTAAATTAATAATGGAGAATGTTATAACAATTTAGTCTAATGGATGGTCACTTTAAAAAACAGTGGAAAAATCTATCATAATTTAGTTGTCAAATTAATAATGGAGAATGTCATAATTGGCATTACTACAATTTCCGAATGCAGGTTGACTCATTATTATTAAGTGAAAACCATACCACTAATTATTCAGCTAATGGTAGTTAAGAGACAGGTAAAGGGCCAGGCTGAGAGCCTTTCTTAGGTCATTAACCTGTTTCGTAACAAAGTTTTTGCCATATTTAAATTTATAATATATTTATTCCATTTTATATTAATAATAAAAAAATTATTATAAGATGAATTTTTGAAAAGCAAATATATTTATCCAAATTTTTCCATTAGTAATTCTCCTCATATTTATTCTTCATTACGATTTTATATGTTGTTTAAAATAAAATTTGAAATAATTAATCTATGTAAATTTAAGAATTAAAATCTTTCATTTTAACAGTTTTTATTTATATTTCTAATAGAAATATAGAATATTTAAACTAAATACTTCAAAATTTAAAAATCTAGAATTAGAAGATCTCAGCGCTAGATAATAACAATTTTGTTTAATAACAATTTTGTTTAATAGAAATATAGAATACTTCAACTAAATACTTCAAAATTTAAAACTCTAGAGTCAGGAGATCTCAGCTCTAGATAATAACAATTTTGTTTAATTTGATTTTTTTTTCAAATTATTTACATGTTTTAATATAAAATAAATAATTAATTTGTATAAATTTAAGCTAAAATCTTTCATTTTAACAATTTTTAATTATATATCCTATAGAAATATAGAATACTTAAACTAAATACTTTAAAATTTAAAAATATAAAATTAGGAGATCTAGCTCTAAATAATAATAATTTCCTTTAATTTGATATTTTTTTTCCAAATTATTTACGTATTTTAATATATTTTAAATAAATAAATATATTTATAATAAGAAGAAATGTTTTTTTGAAATTTTGTTAAAAATGAATAAACCTTTCACTCAAAATTCACTTAAAACTTGAAACATTTCATCAATTTTTAACATACTTCCTCCTAAAACATTTCTTATCATTCTAAATTACAATTATACACATTTTTATATAAAATTTTTAAAAATTTAAAATTTTTTAATTTATATTTAATAAAAAATAATAAATTTATTTTAATTAATTAAAAATAAAAAATCATATATGTAAACACTCATACAGAATTCACATAACACAAATGCACCTTCAATCCAAAGAAGCGCATGCGTTTTTATAAATAATATCATTGTTAAAACTTTTGAGTTTTGTCATAATGGTTTAGAGTAGATTTTCCAACTTTAGTTTTATGTCTCGAACAACGTAGAATTCATCTTAATTTTTATTTTTTAAATAGCATTTTTTATTTTCATTTATTTTATGCACTAAATAATTTAATATTAATTTTAATTAATCTTTATATTTTTTATTTTCATTTACTTTATGCATTAAATAATTTAATATTTATTTTATTATCATTTTTTTTGGTTAGCTTCATCAATAAGAATTTAAATTTTATGATTTACATAATATTTTATAACATAATCATCTTAATTTGAGTTGGTCCTTTTGAATCTTAATTATCAATTTACAAATGAGAAATGAGAATCTAATTATTAACAAACATTATGTGATAAAAAAATCAAAATCTATTCCAATATTATTTTTAAAATAAAAAATTTACCATATATAATCGTTATATATATATATATATATATATATATATATATATATATATATATATATGATCATTATATATATATATGAAATGACTCTTTTTATTTGGTTATTTTTTTAGAAGTTCATTAAAAAACAAATCATTTTTTTTTAATGTTGAATTTATTTATGTATTTAAGAATCCAATTTAAACAAGGAATCACAATCTTGCTAGAAAGTGTACTACTGAATTTGGAGAAAAACTAAAATAAATAAATAAATAAAACTATGATTTAACAATACTTTTTTTTGAAACAAAATTGAATAAAAAATAAATTAAATAAATTGGAGGACATTTAATGTAAAGAAAGATGCTCTCTCTTGGTAAAGTCTATCCATTCTATTCAAAGACAATAATGTATCTCAAGATAGGTTGAATATCGTTTTTTTTAGATGAAAGATTGGCAAAGACCTCCATCCCACCAATAACACCATACAATGAACTACTGCTAAGTGTATATTTAGTGCCCCTCCTTTCATATGGTTATCATTACGAGTTTATGAATTTTGTTTAAGGTAAAGTTTCTATAGACTGAAAGTAAGAGCTTTCGATCTCTTTAATTGTAACATCCCAAACGTTACAAATTTTAACATATCTAGCACACTTTAGTGTTTTGATTAAGAAAACACTTTCAACAAGAACAAAAACAGAAGGGATCAAAAAACACATCTAGTTTATTTAATTAATTACTCCAAGTAATTCATGCCAGAACGATTAACATAGAAATCCTTGCCAATGGCATGCAAGGCTGGTTATCAACAAACTCAACCAACTGAATTTTGAAGCACACTCGTGGACCCTGAATGGACACACTAGACAACTTCACCACGGGGTTTTCGTCCCAGGATCAAGCGGAACTAGACACACCAAGTTCTCACAAAACACAATAAGACAAACAAACTTAGGATGATGCCACTATCACGATCCTATCCCATTTTATAGGCTTGATATACTCTCTAGAAACCTTATTCTATTGTTTTCCCTCGAAAAATGAAGGTAAATACCATGGGTTGATACTGTGGGAAAATACCACAATAAATACCATGGGAAGATTCTATCCACTTTGACCATATCAAGAAAAGGGAATATTACAAATCCCGCTGCCCAAAGCTTTCTTTCCCTCAAGCAATCCACTTCTATCCACGGAAAAACAATTTGTATACTGATACCAGGATCCCATACAAACTAGTGTGTTATCCCATGCCTCCATGTAAATTATAATGAATTATTCCTTCAATACCTAGATCCCAAACAATCCTCTCGCCAATACTGCACTGAATAGATTCACCTGGATCCCAATGCCACCTAAGTCCTCGGATTTGTGGGTTATGATACCATCTCTATATTCCACCACTGCCCATACTTAAGGGTCCAAGATGTAATATGCTCTTGGCTAAGGGTATCCTCCTAGGGATCATCCCATCAATAGAGTTCCAACTCATAATCCCTTCTTGTGGGAAGGATCTAATGCATGTATTCCTGCACATGGAATAAGTCTACCATGTTGATGTTGCGTGATGCTCAAGTCAAGCTTCTCCACCCGGTCATCCAACATGATCCATTTTTATAACTTTTCCCTGCTCTCCCTAATTTATAAAGGTGGGTTAGTAGTGACATAAGCCCTATCTATGTACTCTTTTAGAGTGCTTCTCTGGAACTCCCAGTGTATTCCTCTTGTTTCCTTGCGAGGGACTTGAAACTTCCCTCTCCATTAGAAAACTCGGCCGTTGAGTCGACACATACCCCTATGATCTCCTCAATTTTTTTTTCTCATTTAAGATAGTTTCTCAGGTTGTAGAGACTCTCTTATTCAACATCATAAGATCTTCCTTGAAATGCGTGATCTTTCCTAAAAGGTCCTCTATTAGCAATTAGAATGCCCTATTGAATGTCTGTGTACATGCCTGCATTGGATTCCCCATGACCACAACTTCAACTTGAGCCTTTGATCAACTCTCTGGGAATGGTTCATCTTGCACATTATTTTTTCATGCTTCCCCTCATGATCATGCTCATCATGTCGGTTCACTTGTGTTGACTCCTCACTCAAGTTTTATGGCCTCCTCCATATGTGAAGACAATATGTTGTTCATCCTCTCCATTTGTCAAACATAGATGCACTTGTGGACTGTTATATATACTTGAATTTATGCACATCACCGAGGAGACCTATGGACTCAGTGGTATAGATGTATACCTCATCAATACCATTAGGTACGATTTCCTTACGCACTTCCAAATGATTGTCATCCTACAAGTCTCGCTCAATGATATCACATTGTTTCTCACCATCTTAGAAATCAGTAGACCCAACAATAGAAGACTCCCCACGATCTGAAGGAATCTCCTCTTGTAATGTTCTTCTAACCTTCTTCCTATCACCTGCACAAGAATGGTCAAGTTCCCATGGTCCCTTCCAGATAAAACATAGTCCTCTCCTTATTTAATTCTTGTTGTAGGTTTTACTACCTTTGTTCTTGCTTCCTCCATCAATCCTTTGAAGATCCTTCTTAGTTAGCACCCTTTTGACAATTTTATGTTTTGCATGGACATCTTCTCCACTATATCATCGGAAACTAGTGATACAATTAGTTCCTTCCTCCAAATGGTCAATCTTTTGTATCTTAGTATCTTGCAGATGTCGACATCTCCTTCTAGGAATAAGGACAAACTCTTTTGCATGCTTGTTTTAACATGGTCTAGATGAGCTGATTTAATGAGCCTAGTGTAATTTTTTTGGAACACTTAAATGATTAAGTCGTCACATTCCAGATTCAGCATGAATGTGCCAAAGCTATATTATGCCATGAGTTCTAAGTTTATGTGCCGCTTCTGAAAGGTAGGAAGCATGTTGTTGTTCAACCTTTGAAGGGCTTCTACTATGAACCACAATATCTCTCTCATGATATAATTATTGTAAGGTAGTAGTGGCGATGTTATAACTATGATCCTCCTATGATAGGAAGTGACTGTGAGCCTGAACTCTTCAAAAGGATGCTCCGAGAGTTTGGGTTGTATTAATGCAAGAATGGATGGCTTGAGAACCCAACTGAGTTTCTTCCATTTTGGCTGCCTCACCCTGGACATACATGTGTCTAAATCCTCCATCTTATGAATTTATATTACTTACTTTGTTTGTTGCAATTCATATCCAAGTGTGAAGAGCTTAGCCCCTCTTCCATGTTCTTCCTTCACTTCCCCTAGGTGCTTTGACTGCAAAATGAAATGGAATTTTTGACAATGGTCTATTGATTTGAATATTATTTTGGTCTAAGTGGGTATTTTGTATAAAGGACCATATATTCTCACTAGTTCATCAAGAAATTTCAAGTGTTTTCCAAGGTCTCTTCAAGATGATCCTTCTTCTTCCATACCAAAGCAAGAAAAAATGCACAAATACACTAATTATTCATAGAGATATATTGTGTGTCATACCTTCCCAAATATTTTCAACAAATTTGACGCAAAGTTACTATAGCTACAAACTTTAAAATGAGTCTCTCATCACCCTTTTGTTTTTGTTTTTTACTAAAAGCCCTCATTTCTATAAATAAATATTGTACCCAAACTAAAAAGAAATAAAATCCTTATATCCCCAAAACCATTTTTACAACACATAACTATATTCCAAATACAAACTACTCACTTTCTTCCTTTTTTTATAATTATTTTGTTTTTTAATATATACTTTACTTCTTCTGAACATACTCTTCTTATATGGAAGAAATCAATATATTTAACCACAAACTCGGTACATTGTTACATATACTATTCAAACACTCGGAGATAACAGACTTGGTCAACTAAACTCATTCTGCAAAAGAGGTAAACTCAGTCATATTCGTTACTAATGAAAATTTTGACCTATAAGTTCTGCTTCTGATGCCCTGGCACCTCATCCTCCTCGTTAGATGAATTTTTCCTTAAAACCCTCTCTTGGTATTCAATAATACGATCCGCTTTCGACCAGTGAGCTTTTCCTTTCACAAAGGTATGTTTTTGGCCACTCTTTGAAGACACTAAAATGATACAACAATTCGACCCTTAATAAGCCGAGGAAATACTTGGTTTTCCTAATATTTTGGGTCTTTGGCAGTGAAAATATAAACCATATATGGAACTTACTAGCACAATTCATCCTTCAGATGAGTTAATTTGGCCTTCGGAAAGAAAGCTCCCGACTCCGGAAAACAGAACACAATAATAATAATAATAATAATAATAATAATCTCGTTCCATACAGTTTAATGTGCCCCCTTTCATATTTTTTGGTCTTATGACAACCATTTCAAAATAAGCCCTCAAAAAATAATAATTATTCAAGTTTGCTTGATGGCTTTCAACAAATTAAAAATTGGCCCTCTTTTCAAGATATGATTACAGAGAATCATCAAATACTAGTTTCGCTCAAGTCTTGATCTTCTTTGAATTTGACCTGAAATACTAGTTTTTGTCAAGTCTTGATCTTCTCAGAATTTGACCTGAAATACCTCAGGCTGGAAAGATGCACAACTTTGATATTACTATAAGATCTCAAATGTTAAAAATTTCAACAGATCTAACACACTTTAGTGTTTTTATTAAAAATAAACTTTCAACAAGAACAAGAACACAAGGGATCATAAATGCAACCATTTTATTTAATTAGTTACTGCAAGTAATACAAGGAAAAATTATTAAAATAGAAACCCTTGCCAATGGCATGCAACTATGCTCAACAGTAAACTTGACCAACTGAATATTGAAGCACACTCCCTGACCTGAATGGATAAAGTGGAAATAGCCACCCCAAGTTATCAACAAACACAAACACAATAAGACATACAAACTCAGGATGATAGATCCCACTGTCAGGCTCCTATCCCCTTTTATAGGATTGATGGACTCTCTATAAATTCTATTTTATTGTTTTATGTCAAAAAAATACTATGGGAAAATTTTGTCCACTTTAAAAATATAAAAAAAAACAATATTACAATATTGCAGTAATCCTTCTAGATACAGAGGAGGTGACAACAAATATTATTAACTGTAAAGTAATAAATAATAAGTAGAATCAATCTCTAGTATAACAAGACGAGCTGCAGAGTAGCAAGTCGCTGCCATACTTGAAGTTATTTAGGTAAGGTACTAGAAGTTAGTTCCAATTCCAATCACAGTAGCACCTGCAACATAATGGGTAAAATCACTTAGTAAGACAAACATAGAGTAAAACCAGAATATGAGGCTGAAGATATAGGCTACGGGACACCATAGCTGTAACACCCCTAGTTTATGTGTTTGAAATTAAAAAAACTAGACATTTGAACTTTAATCCTAAGGGGAGTGGACCCCAAAGGACAAATATTTTGTGGATGTAATTAAATATTTAATTTTAGAAAATGAATAAAATAACTTTGAGCAGATTGACCAAAAAAGAGAATTATGAGATCACTTGCTAAATCCATGAGGATGGATAAAGGAAAATAATTTCCCCACAATCTTTCAAAAAATCCTTGAAAGAATTTCTAAATTAGATTTTGAGGAAAATCTAGTTTCCCCAATGATGTGGAGAGTAGTTGGGAAGAGGTCAAAAGCTGGGAAAAACATAAAGCAAATTTAAAAATTCCCTAAATTTGGAAGCCTAGGAAAACAGGAAGAAAAACATCTTGATATTCTGGACGCAGAATTAGAAACAGGCTTGGGGAACAACAACTCAAATAAGCTACTCCTAAACAGATTAGAGGCTGGTCTGTTCTGGAGGTGGTCTCAGCTCGGGGGTGAGTCCTGGAGATGAGGGACTCTAAGGTTGGGAGGACTGGTCAACTACCAAAGGGGTATGCTCACAGTGTTATGATTGATTTAAATTATCTGTTGTTGTGTAAGAGTTAATGATTAGTAATTGTTTTATTTTTTGCTGATGTTCCATACATTTACAGAATAGTAGAGCAATTAAACTCTTTCAGTTCTGCCTAGTTGTAGGAACCATGAAAATGAGGACCAATCAGCCAGAAACTCTAAACTAGCCCTGGTTTAAATCTGGAGATTATGTTATCTCATAAATTTTATTTTGTAACTTTAATCTGTTTCTAGAATGCAGAAATATTAACTGTGTTATTTCCAATTAACTGTTATCTTAATTTTAAGCTGAACATCCAGATAAATAGAAATGAAATGCTGAAATAAAACAAAAATATATATAACTCTGAGAAAAAAAAAAAAAACAAGTGTGTGCATTCAATCAGAGTGGCATATTGAGTGTGAAAGATGCAGAAATATCTAAGTTAGTTCAGATAAACTGATAGTCAAACCTGTCAGGAAAACTCTTGCCTATCACACTAGTATCAGCATAACATAACATAGATCTACTGCTTTACTTAGCTGTTCTTGTGAACTTCACTCATTAGGATTATGTAAGTTGACATTTTGCATATAAAATTTTGAAGACGGAAATAGAGGAGGAGAAGAAAATTTTGGTATGCAATAGAAATATTGTACCTGTTGTTAAATCATGCTATGAAGTGACATTCTAAATATACATAGCTAAATTGGAAATACAATATATACACAGTGACAAATGACATTAATGATGGACAGAGTTAATCTAGGGAGTAAATTGGTTAAATAAAATCATAGCCAGGGAGTGAACTTACTCCTCAAAATCTGAAGCTCCAAAGTTACCAAGTAAGAAAATAATTTAATAGTGATTGGGAGATATTTATTATAAACCGTGTAGAAACAGAATAAAAATTTCCAAAAATTCCCCTAAAATTAAAAGGGAAGATTGTGGAATTCTAAACTCAAATGTTATTATAAGAATAACCACAACAAAATCATTTCATTCATACTAGTAGAGATGGAGCTATTTTAACTCCGAAATCATAAATCGTATAAGAGAAAAGAGAGAAGATATACATATAAATACATTCACAGAAACTGTGAGAACAGAGAATTCAATTTTGCATGACAAGAATTAATTCAAGTAACACGACCATAGAAGACCAGAAAGTATGGCACTTCATGGGTTTTGCAAAAATAGTATATTAACAGTTCTTATGGAAAATCACTTCCATCGATAAAACAGAGGAATCAAAGTCTCAAAGGTATGGGCTAATTTATTTTCAATGTGGATTGAGTAAGCCACAGAAATAAATTCTCGACCGAACGCTGGGTTACCGACCTGTAATCATATCGAAACCATTTATTAGGAGCATTCGAAATGATTGGAAGGAATGTCGAACCCCAGATCTAACACATGAAACCTACCTGTGGATAACATCAAGAAAAGGATTAGTAGAATGCCAACTAAACAAATGGAAAAATCAGTTCAAATTAACGGGAGGAAAATACATCACCTGTAATGACGAGATGTCACCGATAGGCTACCTAGCGAGGGTAACAAGAGAAATAGTATATTAGTATATGAATTAAGAGCCTCTACGGTATACAGAAAAACATAAACAAATCGTATAAGGAACTACATCGTGGTTTCAACGATCTGATAACTGAGCTTATACCTAAGCAATGGTTAGAATGGCATGGAGAGAGTAAAAATTCTAGTGACGAGACATAGAGATGGAGGGTGGGCGTTATACCCATCGTCGCCCTAACCCTGGCTCCTGTTGACAAAATAGAAATAAAAACCGTGAGTTCCAATGTAGAGTAACAAATCCAGGAAGGGAATCGTCTCAACATCAACTGCAAACGATAGTTAGAAGGAGCGTAAGGATTGAAAAAAAATAACATCACGAATATTGGTATGAACTTATGAATTATATTGAAACCACGAGATCGATTAGAGATAGGAGGAGACGCAGTCATATTAAAAACTAGCCGAGTCGTGAAACCCTTTTGATTTACAGTAAGCGATAAATGAAATTGAAAAAAAAAAAAATTACCTGAAGCCAGCGTGAATACACCGCATCAAAGGAAGCGAAACGCCTCTCGGTTGAGAAAATACGTTTAGTTGCAAAGGCAACTGCGTAGAGACTTAGGAATGCATAGAAAAATGAAGCATAAAATGAATGATTCGTTACAAATAAACCCAATCTTAAGTTCATCTCCACCCTACGCGTGGCAACCGATGCCTACCAGCGTGGGTTCACGCTACTAGCCGAAAGGATCGAGACAAGCAGTCATCATAGCAAATCCGGGGTAAAATCGCCATGGTACCCCAGACGTTTAATATGAAATTAACTACGATGTACTGAAACCCTAGGAGTGTAGTCCAGACAACTATGATCCGTAACAAAAACATGAGCCAAAAACGTCAGACCAATCTATGGTGTGCGCGGGGAAATCCCCTTTAACCATAACATCACGTCAACATACGATTCCAGGTGGGAGCTACGAGCCACCATTAAACATTGAGGGATAGGTATGTCAGGATAGTAGACGCAAATGTATGAGAACAACATGAAAACAAATCAATTCACATCCCACCACACCTGTACAAGTTTAAACGGATGCATGTAGAAGATACAAATCCATTTGAAACGAAAAGAACAATATAAATTTCGTGGGGTAAGCACCATATTGCCGAGAATACAAATCATAGAGGGGAACATTTATAACCAAATTAAAATAAATGGAATCTCCAATTTAACAATCAAAATCATCATTGTATAAATATATGGTGAAAATTATATAGGCGATGGATTATATATGTATAGTGGATTTCATATGTAGATATATATGATGGAATTGTATTATATATATATTGTGGAAGGCATATATATATATATATATCTATCCACTATATATATATAAATATATATATATATATATATATATAGTGGATAGATATGTATATATATATATAAGAAGTAAATTGAAGGATTTAATGACAAAGTATAAGGGTTAGCATAACAAGGAGATTTATGAACAAACTGTTATATGGTTCACTTTATGGAGGTTCAGATACAAAGGAGAATAGAATTAAACATATAAATCATGTTTAATAATAGTGTATTGAAATTAAATAGAGAAAGAAAGTTTTGATTTCATAGGTATCAGTTACATGATCAGAGTTGACCTTATGAAAAAAAAAAATTGGGTGTAGAAGTTGAGAGACGTTACAAATGGTATCAGAGCTTATGTTACATAACACTGGGCTGTTTTTGTTGTGCTCACTGTTGTTATGTGCTCATTGTAATTGTTATTCATAATTTTTTTTATTTTTACTAATCTGTGTTGTTTAGTGTACAGTGTGGTCCTGAAACAAACAATTTCAATGGCTGGAAATGATGAAATTTATGTTGATCTGCGTGGTGAAGAGAACACAACAGATCCCAACACTCCAGTGATGGCTATGTTGCACAGTTTGCAACGAGAAATGGCTGAGCTAAGAAGCCAAAATGACAGGTGGTCATTAGCCAGTAAGGAGCAGGAAAGACTCATCAGAGAACTAACTTCAGGGAACAGCCAAGAAGGTGAAGGTTCCGGAAAGAGGAAGACTGATGAGTCTGAGGAAGATGATGCTGTTAGGCATCCGTATAAGCAGAAAAAGGAATTACAAGGGGAATTATGAAAGATCAAACCTCCCTCCTATGATGGGGAGAAGGAGGAAGATGCAGAAGCCTAGTTATTGAACATGATTAAATACTTTCAAGTCTATGAATATGAAAGTAATCTGAAAGCTAAATTAGCTGTTTACCAACTGCAAGGTAAAGCTACCTTGTGGTGGGAGGAGACGAAAATGGTCCATGCCATTGATGAAAAGACAGTTACTTGGGAGGATTTCCAGGTGAAGTTCAAAAACCGCTATTTAAATGAACGGTATTATGATGATAAAGCAAAGGAATTTCATGAACTTAGATTGGGACAGCTCACAATTGATGATTTTGTCACCAATTTTACCAATCTGTTGAGATATGTCCCTTATATTAGAGAAGAGAAGGCAAAGGTACAAAGGTTTTTGAACTTCTTGCCTGTTGTATACAAAGAGAAGATCGAGTTCGATAACCCAAAAAATATGGACGAGGCAGTGAGGAAAGCTAGATTATGTTACCAACAGTTCAAAGGAAAAACTGAACATGGGAAAAGTTGGGTAAATAAGAATGAATACAAAGGGAAGAAACAGAAACCAGCTTATTTGAAGAATTTTGGCAAGGATCATCAGCGAAAGAAATTTAATAAACCCAAAGAAAGTCAAACTGCTCAGTCACAGGTGGCTTCAAAACAAATGGATGGAGACAATAAGAAAGAGGGCATAGTCAAAATGAGGGAAACTTTGAAATTTTGGGGATGCGGAGAACCCCATCTGTTGAGGGATTGTCCCCACAGAAATATTCAGATGATTATGAGAGACCGAGAAGCGACCATATTAAATGTCATAGAAAGAAACATACCCACTATTAGTGCAGCCTTGGAGAATCGACAAGCAGAACATCAAGCTACCATGGTTGAAATGGAGGGTAAGATTTCTGACCAATCGGTTACTGTTCTGATTGATCCGGGTGCTTCTTTGAGTTACAATAGTCCAAAAATTGGAGAAAAATGTAATCTTAAAACTGAAAAATTTCAGCAGTCCTGGTTGGTTCAGCTAGCCACTGGAACCAAGAGGAAGGTAACACACAAACTGCCCCGAACAAAAATCAAGTTAAATGATTTCCAAACAGAAGTAAATCTGAACATTCTGCCCTTAGGTTCATATGACTTGCTGATAGGAATGGACTGGCTGGAAAAGAAGAAGGCCCTGATGAACTGCTGGGATAAGACCCTGAATTGTGTAGATGAAGGAGGGAAACCTTTTATTCTCAAAGGGAAACCAAAACCCATTTCTGTGAGGCAAATATCAGCACTGCAATTAAAAAGAACAGCTAGGAAAGGACATCAAGTTTATGCAGTACATGTGGAAGAAATAGAACAGAAAACTGGAGAAAATTTGTTGGATGCTTTACCAGTAGTAAGAGAGTTTAAGGAAGTCTTTCCAGATGAGATTCCTCATCTTCCTCCCAAAAGTGAGATCGAATTTTCAATCAATTTGGTGCCGGGAGAAACACCTGTTTCCCGAGCCCCTTATCGAATGAGTCCCCCTGAACTCATGGAACTGAAAATGCAATTGAAAGAATTGTTAGATAAAGGTTATATCAAACCGATTTTGTCTCCTTGTGGAGCACCAGTGTTGTTCGTGAAAAAGAAAGATGGAACTTTTAGGATGTGCATTGATTATCGTCAACTGAATAAGTTGACCATTAAAAACAGATACCCCTTGCCCCGAATTGATGATATTTTTGACGAAGTGAGAAGGGCTTCAGTTTTTTCGAAGATTGACTTAAGGACTGGTTACCACTAGCTCAGAATTAAAGAAGAAGACATCAGCAAAACAACCTTTCGAACCAGGTATGGTCACTATGAATTTGTATTCCTACCTTTTGGTTTGACAAATGCCCCTACCACTTTTATGTGCATAATGAACTGTGTGTTAAATAAGTACTTGGAAAAATTCGTACTTGTGTTCATAGATGATATTTTAGTTTACTCAAAAAGTGAGGAAGAACACCAAGAGCATTTGAGGATAGTATTGCAAACCTTGAAAGAAAACCAGTTATATGCCAAGTTTAGTAAGTGTGAATTCTATAAGGATAAGATCCAATACTTGGGACATATTATTTCTGAACAAGGGTTGGCAGTTGACCCTGAAAAGATAAAGGCTATTAAAGAATGGCCTGTGCCAACTGATGTTTCAGCAGTGAGATCATTCATGGGAATTGCAGGTTATTATCGCATATTTGTGGAGAGATTTTCTGCAATAGCACATCCCATAACCTCATTACAAAGGAAGGGTGTCAAATTTGAGTGGAATGAAAAATTCCAAAACAGTTTTGACCAATTAAAACTAAAACTTACTACAGCCCCTATACTGAAGATTGTAGATCCTGATAAAGAATTTGTTGTGCGTACGGATGCCTGTAGAGAGGGGTTGGGAGGAGTTCTTTTGCAGGAAAACTCAGTTATTGCATATGAGTCTAGGAAATTGAAGATACATGAACAGAACTATAGTGCCTATGATTTAGAGTTAGCTGTTGTTATTCATGCCTTGAAGAAGTGGCGACACTATCTCCTTGGAAAAAAATTTACATTGATGACTGATCATATTAGTCTCAAATATTTATTTTCCCAAACGGATTTGAATGCGAGACAAGCCAGATGGCTGTATTTTCTAAGTGAATTTGATATGGACATAAAACATATCAAGGGGAAAGAAAATAAAATTGCTAATGCCTTAAGCAGAAATGCTTGTCAAAATATAAACAACATTGGAAGTAGTGCCCAGTCTGACTTAGAGGAATTAGTGAAACAAGCAGCAGACCAGGATCCAAATTATGAAACACTACTGTTGAAACTACTAAAGAAGGAGAAGACTAATTTCACTCAAAACCAAAAAGGGCTGATCTGCTACAAAAATAGATTGTATATCCCCAATGTAGAAACTTTAAAAAGGGAGATTTTAGATGAATATCACAAACAACCATATGCAGGGCATCCTGGATATCAGAAAATGTTAACAGCTTTGAAAAATAATTTTTTTTGGCCAGGAATGAAAAGAGATGTAGCAGAATATTTAGCTAGATGCATGGAGTGTCAACTAGTTAAAGTTGAACATGAGCATCCTGCTGGTCTTCTAAACCCTTTTCCAATTGTAGAATGGAAATGGGACACAGTTTCTATAGATTTTATAACAAGGTTACCCAAAACCAAATACCAACACGATTCGGTGATGGTAGTGGTATACACTTTAACAAAAGTTGCACACTTCATACCTGTCAAGTCTACTTTTGGGACAGCCCAAGTAGCAGATGTGTTCTTAAAAGAGATAGTAATATTACATGGGGTCCCAAAGGTGATTGTTTCAGATAGAGATGCTAAGTTCACAACAGCCTTTTGCAAAGGTCTATTTGGCGGTATGGGCACTAAGCTGAATTTTAGTACTGCCTATCACCCTCAGACCAATGGGAAAACCGAGAGAACTAATCAGATTTTGGAGGATATGTTGAGAATGTATGTGATGGATAAGCCATCAAAGTGGGAAGATTATTTTCATTTAGCTGAATTTGCCTATAATAACAGCTACCAATCCTCCATCAAGATGAGTCTATTTGAGGCACTTTATGGAAGAAGATGTCGTACTCCTTTGAGCTGGAGCCAGCCAGAAGATAAACTAGTGTTGGGACCAGATGCCTTACAAGAGATGGAAAGAATTGTTAAACAGATACAAAGAAAAATCAAGACAGCACAAGATCGCCAGAAAAATTATGCTGATAAGAAGAGAGTACACCGGGAATTTAAAGTGGGAGAGCATGTGTACTTGCGTATTAAACCCAAAAAGAGCACACTTTATGCTGGAAGTTGTGAAAAACTGGCTCCTAGATATTGTGGTCCTTTTGAAGTGTTAGAAAGGGTGGGACTAGTGGCTTACAAGATGGCCTTACCACCCCATGTTAGAGTTCATGATGTGTTTCATGTTTCATTATTAAAAAGATATATACATGATGCTTCTCACATAGTTGATTGGAATGTGGTATAGGTGGAACCAGAAGGGGAGTTTCTGCCATAACCGCTTCAAATATTGGAGCGGGAAGAAATTGAATTGAGGAATCGAACGGTAGCAAGAGTAAATGTGCAGTGGAAGCACTTTACTGCTGAAGAAGCTACCTGGGAAAAAGAAGCTGACATGATGGAAAGATATCCATTTTTGTTTGAAAAATGAACTCTAGTAGTTACGTAACAACACCGAGGACGGTGTTTGCTTTCAGTGGGGGAATATGTAACACCCCTAGTTTATGTGTTTGAAATTCAAAAAACTAGACATTTGAACTTTAATCCTAAGGGGAGTGGACCCCAAAGGACAAGTATTTTGTGGATGTAATTAAATATTTAATTTGAGAAAATGAATAAAATAACTTTGACCAGATTGACCAAAAAAGAGAATTATGAGATCACTTGCTAAATTTATGAGGATGGATAAAGGGAAATACTTTCCCCACAATCTTTCAAAAAATCCTTGAAAGAATTTCTAAATTTGAATTTTGAGGAAAATCTAGTTTCCCCAATGATGTGGAGAGTAGTTGGGAAGAGGTCAAAAGCTGGGAAAAACATAAAGCAGCTTTAAAAATTCCCTAAATTGGGAAGCCGAGGCAAACAGGAAGAAAAGAATCCTGATATTCTGGACGCAAAATTAGAAACAGGCTTTGGGGAACAATAGCTTAAATAAGCTACTCCTAAACAGATTAGAGGCTGGTCTTTTCTGGAGGTGGTCTCAGCTCGGGTGTGAGTCCTGGTGATAGAGGGACTCTAAGGTTGGAAGGACTTGTCAACTACCAAAGGGGTATGCTCACAGTGTTATGATTGATTTAAATTATCTGTTGTTGTAAGATTTAATGATTAGTAATTGTTTTATTTTGTGCTGATGTTCCATACATTTACAGAATAGTAGAGAAATTAAAATCTTTCAATTCTGCCTAGTTGTAGGAACCATAAAAATGAGGACCAATCAGCCAGAAACTCTAAACCGGCCCTGGTTTAAATCTGGAGATTATGTTATCTCATAAATTTTATTTTGTAACTTTAATCTGTTTCTAGAATGTAGAAATATTAACTGTGTTATTTCCAGTTAACTGTTATCTTAATTTGAAGGTGAACATCCAGATAAATAGAAATGAAATCCTGAAATAAAACAAAAATATATATAACTCTGAGAAAAAAAAAAAAAACAAGTCTGTGCATTCAATCAGAGTGGCATATTCAGTGTGAAAGATGCAGAAATATCTAAGTTAGTTCAGATAAACTGATAGTCAAACCTGTCAGGAAAACTCTTGCCTATCACACTAGTATCAACATAACATAACATAGATCTACTGCTTTACTTGGCTATTCTTGTGAACTTCACTCATTAGGATTATGTAAGTTGACATTTTGCATATAAAATTTTGAAGACGGAAATAGAGGAGGAGAAGAAAATTTTGGTATGCAATAGAAATATTGTACCTGTTGTTAAATCATGCTATGAAGTGACATTTTAAATATACATAGCTAAATTGGAAATACAATATATACATAGTGACAGCTGATATTAATGATGGACAGAGTTAATCTAGGGAGTAAATTGGTTAAATAAAATCATAGCTAGGGAGTGAACTTACTCCTCAAAATCTGAAGCTCCAAAGTTACCAAGTAAGAAAAGAATTTAATAGTGATTAGGGGATATTTATTATAAACCGTGTACAAGCAGAATACAAATTTCCAAAAATTCCCCTAAAATTAAAAGGGAAGATTGTGGAATTTTAAACTCAAATGTTATTATAATAATAACCACAATAGAATCATTTTATTCATACTAGTAGATATGGAGCTCTTTTAACTCCGAAATCATAAATCGTATAAGAGAAAAGAGAGAAGATATACATATAAATACATTCACGGAAAATGTGAGAACAGAGAATTCAAATTTGCATGACGAGAATTAATTCAAGTAACATGACCATTGAAGACCAGAAAGTATGGCACTTCATGGGTTTTGAAAAAATAGTATATTAACAGTTCTTATGGAAAATCACTTCCATTGATAAAACGGAGGAATCAAAGTCTCAAAGGTATGGGCTAAATTTATTTTCAATGTGGATTGAGTAAGCCACGGAAATAAATTCTCGACCGAACGCTAGGTTACCGACCTGTAATCATATCGAAACCATTTATTAGGAGCATTCGGAATGATTGGAAGGAACGCCGAACCCCAGATCTAACACACGAAACGTACTTGTGGATAACATCAAGAGAAGGATTAGTAGAATGCCAACTAAACAAATGGAAAAATCGGTTCAAATTAACGGGAGGAAAACACATCACCTGTAACGATGAGATGTCACCGATAGGCTACCTAGCGAGGGTAACAAGAGAAATAGTATATTAGTATATGAATTAAGAGCCTCTGCAGTATACATAAAAACATAAACAAATCGTATAAGGAACTACAACGTGGTTTCAACGATCTGATAACTGAGCTTATACCTAAGCAATGGTTAGAATGGCATGGAGAGAGTAAAAAGTCCAGCGCCGAGACATAGAGATGGAGGGTTGGCGTTATACCCATCGCCGCCCTAACCCTGGCTCCTGTTGAAAAAATAGAAATAAAAACCGTGAGGTCCAATGTAGAGTAACGAATCCAGGAAGGGAATTGTCTCAACATCAACTGCAAACGATAGTTAGGAGTGTAAGGATTGAAAAAAAATAACATCACAAATATTGGTATGAACTTATGAATTATATTGAAACCACGAGATCGATTAGAGATAGGAGGAGACGCAGTCATATTAAAAACTAGTCGAGTCGTGAAACCCTTTCGATTTACAGTAAGTGATAAATGAAATTGAAAAAAAAAAAATTACCTGAAGCCAGCGTGAATACACCGCATCAAAGGAAGCGAAACACCTCGCGGCTGAGAAAATACGTTTAGTTGCAGAGGAAACTGCGTAGAGACTCAGGATTGCATAGAAAAATGAAGCATGAAATGAAGGATTCGTTACAAATAAACCCAATCTGAAGTTCATCTCCACCCTACGAATGGCAACCGATGCCTACCAGCGTGGGTTCGCGCTACTAGCCGAAAGGATCGAGACAAGCAGTCATCATAGCAAATCCGGGGTAAAATCGCCATGGTACCCCAGACGTTTAATATGAAATTAACTACGATGTACTGAAACCCTAGGAGTGTATTCCAGACAATTATGATCCGTAACAAAAACATGAGCCAGAAACGTCAGACCAATCTCGAGGTGTGCGCGGGGAAATCCCCTTTAACCATAACATCACGTCAACATACAATTCTAGGTGGGAGCTACAAGCCACCATTAAAAATTGAGGCATAGGTCTGTCAGGATAGTAGACGCAAATGTATGAGAACAACATGAAAACAAATTGATTCACATCCCACCACACCTGTACATGTTTAAACGGATGCGTGTAGAAGATACAAATCCATTTAAAACGAAAAGAACAATATAAATTTCGTGGGGTAAGCACCATATTGCCGAGAATATAAATCATAGAGGGGAACATTTATAACCAAATTAAAATAAATGGAATCTCCAATTTAACAATCAAAATCATCGTTGTATAAATATATGGGGAAAATTATATAGGCAATGGATTATATATGTATAGTGGATTTCATATGTAGATATATATGATGGAATTGTATTATATATATATTGTGGAAGGCATATATATATATATATATATATATATATATATATATTTTGAAGGATTTAATGACAAAGTATAAAGGTTAGCATAATAAGGAGATTTATGAACAAACTGTTATATGGTTCACTTTATGGAGATTCATATACAAAGGAGAATAGAATTAAACATATAAATCATGTTTAATAACAGTGTATTGAAATTAAAGAGAGAAAGAGAGTTTTGATTTCATAGGTATCAGTTACATGATCAAAGTTGACCTTATGAAAAAAAAAAATTTGGGTGTAGAAGTTGAGAGACGTTACAATAGCACTTGGTTGAGTTACGTTTTGTAGCCTCTCTCTTAAACGTTTAGTAAGAATACTCGCCCCACTTCCCTAAGAATACTCTACCCACTTCCATGTCTTATCGACCCACTTCCCTGTCTTATCGATGAAACTTTCATGATGATAATTTTAATTTAGTTTTTTTTTTTTTTAATTTATATGTTATTATAATTTTAATTTATAAATATTCCTATTTGGAATTTTTTTACATCAAAAAAAGGTAGTGAATAAATAAAAAAACTTTAATGATGATAATTTTAATTTAGTTTGGTTTTCATTTATATTTTATGATAATTTTAATCTATAAATATGTCCATTTGGAATTTTTGTACATACGAATTCATACGAAAAAAGAAAAAGAGGTAGTGAATAAATAATATTAAATTATTTATTGTATTTTATGATATGATGGTATATATTTGAAGGGTCGTAGATTTAATGAAATACTAGAGATTTCACTATATCATTATATTATTGGACATACTTAAAGCAAAAAGTGCCACAAAATAATTAAAAAATGAGGCCATATAATTGAAAAAAAAGCAAGTTCATAAGTTTTTAGTTTTTGTGAAAAATACATTAGAAGCCCTAAATAATGTCTCGATTGAGCACTGGCACTAAGCTTAGTTTTTAGTGTTATGTAAAAAATAAATTACATATTAAATATCTGGATTTCTGACGATTGAACAACAAAACAATCATAAATAAAAGCTAGGAAAGAAAGTGATTATCTCTGATAGAAAGGGAAGAGTCATTGAAAGACTTCCCAGGCTGAGACTTCGTAAAGGAAGAGTCAAGGTTTGGTGGGAATTAGTAAAAAATAAAAATGAATTGAACTAGATATAAGGTGAGTTTGAACCTCGTAACTTGGTGAAACCCGTCGAATCATAAACACAAAAAGAAATCAATATATAATGTGTCTTGAATATACATGCAACTATGAATCTATTATTGAGGTCAGGTGTAGAAAAATGAAGTTCTATTAAATACAAGAAGCATTCACCTCTGCATTGTTACATGTCTCATCCACATCGATGCATGTCTCAGAGCAGCTATCTCTGGTCACATATATCACTGATTGGACCTATCATCCCAATCGTTATTCTTGGCCCTAGGTAGAGATTTTAGGGATATGTATGAGTGATATTCAAAGGATTCGTCTTGATTGGCAGCGAGAACATTTTTCAGCCTGCCCATAGCACGTTAAACCTTATCCATGCTATTGAAACTTTCCCATAGTAGCATGTAGTTGATAGTGGCCGGCTCTCTTTCCATGTGGGTAAAAACTAACAAATTAAGGTTATTGTTGGATAGGCAGAGGATAAAAACACAAAATAACACAAGTATTTCACACACGAAGCACACGAGCTGCGACTCTTCTATTAATCAACGAATTTCAATTTCACTCAATCACCCTGAATACAATGAGCCCAATGAAGGGTATTTAACCTAAA
This sequence comes from Pinus albicaulis, assembly GCA_034641835.2. Taxonomy (NCBI): domain Eukaryota; kingdom Viridiplantae; phylum Streptophyta; class Pinopsida; order Pinales; family Pinaceae; genus Pinus; species Pinus albicaulis. The sequence continues at coordinate 277,499,427 of CM076581.1, forward strand.
TTGACATGCACACACTCACATAACTCAACTTGACCATCACTCACTTAACTGACTCTCTAAATCACTTACCAAATTCATCTATCACATAACTCATCTAGCTCAACACTTACTTAACTGATTGTCTAAGTCTGCATGCGAGAGGTAATTAAATATTTTAGTACTCCCCCATAATTATCACCGCTAAACTAAAACATAACTCATGAAAGCTCAAACATGTCTCCTAGTCTTTGTCTCAGCTAGGCTTACAACGCCTAAGTTTCTTTTGTGAAACTCAAGCAAATCTACTGCTAATGGCATTGTAAGTATATCGGCCAATTGATCAGTAGATTTACAAGGCTTCAAGCCTAACTTCTCCATTGCTCACAAGTTATGTAATAAAGTGATATCTAGTATCAATATGCTTTATTTTTTGATGAAACACAATATTCTTAGATAGTGCAATCGCTGAAGTGTTGTCACAGTATATTGTTGTTGATCCTTGTTGTTTATTCTTGAGTCCATCGAATATTATTCTTAACCATACTGTTTGACATGCTGCTGAAGTTGCTGCTACATATTCTACTTCTACTGATGATAGTGTCACAATAGGTTGCTTCTTAGATTCCCATGCTATCACACCTGAACCAAGATTAAACACATAACCTAATGTGCTCTTCCGATCATCCAAAATTCCTGCAAAATCACTATATGTGTATCCAATCAAATATTTCTTTTTTGTACTTGCATAAATTATGCCATAATCTCTAGGTCCTGCTATGTATCTCAGAATTATTTTTACAGCACTCTAATGTGTGTCTTTTGGAGTCTCCACAAATCGGGAAACAAACTTAATCCTTGCATAATATCTGGTCTTGTAGCTGTGAGATACATGAGGATGCCAACCAACCTTTTGAATAGATTTTTATTGACATCTGCTCCTTCATCATCCTTACTTAACTTTGTACCTGTTGCAACTAGTGTAGTTACAGGTTTGCAATTATCCATCCTGAATCTTTTTAGAAAATCTCCAACATACTTATTTTGGCAAATCAAAATTCCTTTTCCAGTTTACTGAACTTCAATGCTAAGAAAATATTTCATGAGACCAATATTTGTCATCTCAAATTATTTCATCATGGCTACTTTAAATTCATCTAACTCAACATCACCTGTAAAAATCATATCATCATCATATAGGAAAACAATCAAAATCTGTCCATGCTCATTTACCTTTGTGTATAAGGTAGGATCAATGCTAATTCTGCAAAAACCATTCTTAATCATGTAACTATCAATTATGCTATACCATGCTCTAGGTGCTTGCTTCAGTCCATAGAGCGCTTTATTCAATTTGTAAACTTTATCATCTTTACCTTCAACTTCATAACCTGGAGGCTTTTGCACATAAATTTCTTCTTCTAGAATTCCATTCAAGAAGGTTTATTTTACATCCATATGATATAATCTCCACTTGTTTTGAGTTGTTGTCACTAGAACTGCTCTTACAGTATCCAATCTGGCTACTGGAGAAAATGTTTCCCCAAATTCCATTGCTGGTTGCTGCGAGAATCCTTTTGCTACAAGTCTTGTTTTAAATCTGTCAATCTCACCTCTCTCATTCACCTTTGTCTTGTACACCCACTTCACACCAATGAGATTTTTATCATTTGGTAAATCAACCAAATCCCATGTATCATTATTTTCAATTGAATCCATCTCTTCATTCATGGCTTGCACCCAATTTTCATCTCTGATTGCTTCTTCAAATGAAGAAGGTTGGAATGCCAAAAATGAAAAATTTGAACTAACATCCAGATCATCATAAATATCTTTTAAACTTCTCATATTTTTCTACCATTTCTTGATTCATTACCTAATTGGATGCTTGGAGAATTCTTGCCTGTTCATCTTCTTGAAGATCCATGTTGCTCTGAAAATCTTGGAGTCCTTGCTGGTGTGACTCCATTTGGTGTCTGCTCTCTTGATTCTTGCTTCTCTTTTTCTGCTACATCATCCTCTTCCATCATGATTTTTCGGTTATTTCTCTCTGCTACACTATTCTATTGTGGTGTGTATCTGGTTGTAAATTGTCTTTTGATTCCATGTTGTTTGTAGTACTCATGGAATGTCTTGGAATCATATTCTCCACCATGATCTGATCTCAATACATTAATTTTTCGATCTCTTTAGTTCTCCACTAAGGATTTGAACTCTTTGAACTTTGCAGAGGTTTTAGACTTCTGCTTCAAGAATTAAACCCAAGTCTTCCTGCTATAATCATCAATAAAAGTGAGGAAGTAGAAACTTCCACCAATCGACTATGTCTTCATAGGTCCAGACAAGTATGTATGCACCAACTCAAGTGGTTTATTTTCTATGTATGAAACTCCTTTCGGAAAAAATTCACATTTTTTCTTTTCCAAGAAGAAACACTCACAAGTGCTAGTAGGTTCTTTGATGGGAGGTAATCCTCTCACCATTTGTTTCTGCTGCAACAATCTTAAACCAGAAAAATGCAAGTGCCCAAACCGAAAGTGCCATAACCATTAATCATTATAACATGAAACTATAAAAGAAATAACTTGATCGTTGTAGTTCATAATTAGAGGAAAGAGTTTGTTCCTCGTCATCTGCACCTTTTCTATCAACTACTTTCTTGGGGATTTGTCATAAATGACACATTGTTTCCCCTAAAAGATAACTTTGTATCCTTTCTGTGCCAATTGACCAACATTTATCCAATTGTGTTTGAGTCGAGCGACATAATATACCTCTGATATGGTCTTTGGCTCCCCCTGCTTGGTCATAATGTTGACCACTCATTTTCCATCTACATCCACAGTCTTGTCAGTCCCCAACTTTACCTATGTCTTCACAGATTCATCCAAATTTGCAACCAAATTCTTGTTTCTTGTCATGTGGTTACTGCAACCACTGCCTAATAGCCAGACCTTATTAGATGGTTCATGTATGGTGTTTCATGCTAGGAACATGGAGTTGTTATCCTCTGTACTAACATTAACTCTCTAATTTCCTTGATCAACTATCTTGTTCCTACAATCACGAGCATAATGACCAAGCATATTGCAGTAATAACATTTCACCTTTGATATGTCAAACCTTTGATTGTTGTGAAATCTTCTGCTGCTGTTGATTTCACTTTCATGTTGATTCTCTTCTCGGCCATCTCCCTGACCACCATAGATGTCGCCTCGTCCTTTTCTTCTCGATCGACCTCTGCCTTGACCTCTTGAAATATAAACTTGACTTTTGAATGTAGTTTATAAAGTGGAATCCTTATTTCTGTCTATCGTTGCCTCACGTGATAGAAGTGATCCCCTTAACTCATCAACTGTCATTTTTTCCAAATCCTTCGCTTCTTCTATGGCTGCTACCACAACATCAAACTTAGTAGACAAATATCTAAGAACCTTCTCAATCACTGTTCGATCTTTAATATCTTCACCATAGATTTTTAACTGATTGAAGACATACAAGACCATATTCATGAAGGAATCAATGTTCTTTGTCTCCCTCATCTGCAAAATTTCAAAATCTCTCTTAGTATTCTTCAATTTAACAATATTTACTTTGGCCATACCTTGATAGCTTGTAGCCAAATTTTCCCATGCTTCCTTTGCTGAAGACGTGATAATTTTATTTTGAAACACTACTCGGTCCACTCTCTGTTGGATAAAAAACAACGCTTGTGCATTCTTCCTCTTGTCTGTCTTCCATTGTTCCATGTCTGCATTACTGAGAGCTTGTTCTTCTGCGTCGTTCTGAGGTTCTGAAAACATAAACTTGACATGGTCCCATACATCATGCGCTTTTAACATGTTTTCCATTTTAATAGCCCACCCATCATAATATTTCCCAGTGAAGGAAGGAAGTTGTGGCTAGAAACTTAATGTGGCCATCTTGTTTAAAAAAAAAAATTCTCTAATAAAAACCCTAAATTTCTCTCTCTCTCTTTCTATATGAGAGTGTTGCAAATCCCCTTTCAATAAAAAATATCTTACAATAAAACCCTAATGCAATTTTCTTTTTTATACAATAAATATTTTTGTTTAACAATATATATATATATATATATATATATATATATATATATAACCTTTTACAATAAACTCCTTCTTTATAATATATATCCCTTTTTTTAAATCCTTTAACCTTCATAAAAGGCTGCATTGAATACTTTTTAAAAAAATATCAAACCTCTTTGAAAAACTCTCCTTGGAAAGCTTACGTACCCCTTTTCGAATATGATACGTACTCCTTTTGAAAACCTTTCCTTTAGAAAAAATTAACATGAACTAATAATTTGTGTTGACTTGCTCACGACAGTCTGCCTATAATTTGAAAACCTAATTGCACACCCTCTGAAGAAACCACAGAATAAACCAGATTTTGATGAAATCGTAAGTTTCACGAAATCTCTGCAGTTTTTCAAAGGAAAAGTTGTGTACCTCCTTGTTTGCTGCCCTGAGAACGTGCGGACTTGCACACTCTTTAATGGTCAACGATTTTGCAAAAAATAAAATAAAAATATTTGGCCTTCTCCTCTTGGCCTTCTTATGTGACTCTGCTCGCCCACAGATCTTATGATCCTTCCTCAACTCTGATACCAATTTTTTGGATAGAAAGAGGATAAAAACGCACAATAACACGACTATTTCACACATGAAACACACGAGCTGTGGCTCTTCTATTAATCAACGAATTTCAATCTCACTCAATCACACTAAATACAATGAACCTGGTGAGAGGTATTTAACCTAAATTGACATGCACACACTCACATAACTCAATTTTACTAACTGACTCTTTAAATCACTTACCAAATTCATCTATCACATAACTCGTCTAACTCAATGCTTACTTAACTGATTTTCTAACTCTGCATGCTGGAGGTAATTACATATTTTAACAATTATGAAGAATATTAATAGTCCCTAATCTTGTATTGTTGGCTTTTAGGAACCATTCATTCTAACAAAGCGAATAGTGAATGAAATACTGAACTGAGTTAGTGATTTAAGGTGTTGTATTATCACATAAATTTATAGCATGTGGTAGACGAATTATCCCAATAATTTGATCTACAGGGACATGGCTGCCTAGGTTGTCTAAATCCATAACTAGAGAGACCGATGATAAGATGTGGAAAGTGCCATGATGGATACACGATTATGGAAACTAAGATCCCCTCGAATTTGAAACTCTTGGTTTCCGTACCTAGACATTTGGATTTTCAAATAATATTAGCCTAGCTGCCTATAATTCTCAAAGCTTTGACAGTGTGTCGTGGCTCTCTATTGAAAATGGGAGCTCTGATCGGAAATCACAAACGCCCACCTGGACCACTCGTAGGTTTGCTAACTCGCCATCCTCACTTGAATCTCTGTAATTTCTGCTTCCATTGCATGGTAAAACGAGTGGTTGCTGGTTCCAATTTGCTGCAATTCAATTCTAGCGTTCTGGAGAACCCTCTGTGCGTCAAACATTTCACCTTGATTGGCAAGCGTTTTTGCCTCAGCTATGGCTTCAGCAGCTCTGAGACGGGTCCTTTGCTTCTCCACTTCTAAATTTGGAGCAACCACAGTTCCCTCCCCGTTCTCTCTTGATTTGAAATTTCGCTGGCTGAAAAGATATTTGTAGAAGCAATGAACTAAGATTAAATTCATAGGGTTTGATGCTGAAGTTATGGCTAGCAACTTGAGTTCCAGAAGTATATATTTTTCTTCTTTCGCGTAGAGATAACAGATATTTATAGTCCCTTGACTTCCATCCTCAACAACGCAGGTTTCGTAGCTTCCGGCATGGAAAATTTTCAACTTCGTTCTTGCACAAGCCAAAATTGTTACACTCATGTCCTTTAAAATGACACTTAACAGGCCGTCGATGCACTGAGCGAAGGTTTCTTGAACGAGGCCTTCGGTCTGAATGAACGAAAATCTACCCTTGTGTCTTTAGAAATGTTGTGCACCGTGGCTGCATCGTGCTCAACTCCGAAGCCAAAAGAATGGATGAGGACTTGAACATTGCTATGACACATGCTTTGTCTCGCACTCTGCCTCTGTTCATGGCATCATATTTATTAGGCACCTGGCTGATCAACCCATGACATTCGTTAGGTAGCTTTGTGTAATCACCCACTCGGGAGCCACATGTAGATTTCCACATCACATTCTTTAGTTAGTTGCATGTAATCACTGAGTAGGGAGCCACATGCAAAATCCCACGATATGCAACAAAGATTTGATGTTAAGAAAATAAATAATGCTAATTCAAATAACATTAGTTCATTAAATAAAATTTTCTTCGGAATATGTATTTTAACATTAAGTTTTCTTCACATTAGCCGCGGGAAGAGGCCAAATAAGACCTCAAATATTTTGATTTGCTAATAGAAGAAATTTTTAGTATTTAATAGGTTACAAAAAAGTGAAGTGAAACATGCGGAGCCAAAACTTTAGCTTTAATTGTTTAACTTTCGGTTTGGGCATTTGATTTATAACCGGGTATTAATATTCATGTGAAAATCGATGAAAATTGATTACTAAAGTCCCTTCTGCCTTAAGGCAGAGACTAATAAACAACTTGTTAAGTAGTTTTAAGAAAATCTTAAAATTAAATAAGTATTAAAAATTAAATCTTAAATTAAAAAAATTGATGACATTTTATGTTTTATGATGGATGTATATTTTTTCACATCTTTGTATTTGCAATGATTGTACATTCTAAGTTTTTGCGAGGCTTGGCCATAAAGTTAACAATTTACTCTAAGTAATTGATTTTTACCCTTGCGGTTAGCCTCTCCAGTGATCTACATCTACAAGGATTTCGCATTACCAATTACTTTGAAGCTGGGCTTTCCAGTGACAAGAATTTACATTCGAATATGATCTGGCAGGTGGGCTTTTCGGTCATATTAAGATGGAAGAATACTATAAAATCAATTATTTTTGTAAGAATCAATTAAATGATGATGGTAAGATATAGTTTTTTTTAATTTAGTTAAAAGTATATTAATAAAGTTTATTTATTTTTATCAGTGAAATGTCTGAATTGAATAACGATTCATTCACTAAAAAAGAGGGGATATAGTTAATTAATCTATATACACTAAACCAGAAGGGGATATAGTGAATTAATCAATCATTTTGAGAATACATTTTTTCATTTTCTACAACAATAATATGTATTGTACTTCTTTATTATCATATAATGCAGAAGATAGATGTCAAGGAAGATTCAAATTCTGTTTTGTAGATTAAATATAGTTCAAATCAAATTCTGCTTTGTATATCAAATATAGTTAGATGAGTTTATATGATTTGCTTTTTTGAAAAATTATATCTAAGATTTGATGGAATAGTACAATTTCAAACTAGATTTTCAATTTAAAAGATGTTTTGATATTCAGGATATTTAATTTCATTTCATTTAGGCCACTCTCAAGAAAGCATATATAGTTATATCCAATAGATGTAACACCCCTAGTTTATGTGTTTGATTTTCAAAAAAAAAAAAAAAAAAAACTAGACATTTGAATTTTAATCCTAAGGGGAGTGGACCCCAAAGGAAAAGTATTTTGTGAATGTAATTAAATATTTAAAGTGAGAAAATGAATAAAATAATTCTGTGCAGCTTGACCAAAATGAGAATTATGAGATCACTTGCTAAATCCATGAGGATGGATAAAGGCAAATACTTTCCCCACAATATTTCAAAAATCCTTGAAAGAATTTATTTCCAAATTAGATTTTGAGGAAAATCTAGTTTCCCCAATGATGTGGAGAGTAGTTGGGAAGAGGTAAAAAGCTGGGAAAAGCAGAAAGGAGCTTTAAAAGTCCCTAAATAGGAAAGCCTAGGAAAACAGGAAGAAAAGCATCCTGATATTCTGGACGCAGAATTAGAAACAGGCTTTGGGGAGTAGTAGCTTAAATAAGCTATTCTTGAACATATTAGAGGTTGATCTGTTCTTGGAGGGATCTCAGCTCGGGGGTGAATTCTGGAGATAGACGAATTCTAAGGTTGGGTGGATTGGTCATATAATTAAGTGGTATGCACAGTTCATTTACATTTTTCTGTTATAAGGTGTAGGTATAATTTTTATGTGGTATTGAATGTGGAAGTAGTATATGTGGCATGCTGCGAGTGATTATGTTCCATACATTTAACAGAATTATTAGAAGAATTAGTCTTCCAATTTCTGTACAATTGTAGGAATCACATCTATGGGACGAAATTCATCAGAATCTCTAAACCATAGTTGGTCTAAATCTGAGAATACATATTTCCCAAAGATGATTTACAGTTTAACTTTAATCTGCTTCTATTTTTGTGAAGTAAATCCTAAGTATCGAAAAATGAAGCTTGGTGCCCTTACATGCATCATAGAGTAAGGAAACTAGATACAAAGCATATTTACTTAGAATAAGAAGTGAAATAAATAAGCAGAAAACACAGAGTATATAATTGATAAAAATTCCATAGATCACTAGTGACAGGATACTGAATTCAATAAATTGGCAAACTTGAGTATGTTACAAGTAACCTATATGTTTAGTCACAGAACTAAACTCATTCCAAATTTAAACAAAAATGTATATTTAATACATTGCACAGTCATCTATACTGAAACCAAAGGCCTGTGATACATAGGTGGGTACAGTACTGATTAACATTGTATGTTAGACATGAGAACCAATTATAGTTACACAAATTCTATCTAGCAAAATTTAAATAAAAAGGTCTAACGAGATGAGTATTTAAACCTTATAAACTCATTACCATCATAGTATTTTAAAGATCTGTAGTTATACCAGTACCAAAAAGGAACGAGTGAAGTATTGCAGAAAACGGTGGTGAAATATTTAAATTATTATATTGGAAAGACAACACGTTACTGGCGATTTAATTCGGCACTAGTGATTACATTACCTAAACGTGAGAGAGTTCTCACTTATTTCATCGAACCATAGGAAAATTATGAATGATTCGAAATCTTGTAACAAACGAAAATAATTTTGCTTGACCAAAATACTATATGGACTTCGCAGAAATAAAGTAACAGAGTTCCAATACACTAGTATATGGAAATAACAGAAAATAAAAACAAAATACCATTGGTACGAAGGATTTTAATTTTTCCAAATATAACAGACCACGAACCATGAAATAAAAAGTTCGTATATACAAAAGGTCCAAAGCGGAATTTAAATTAAATGAAAATTCATCAGTTAGAAAAATAATAATAGTATGGAGGAATGGTAGATCGTCCTCGTATGGGAAACTTAAACCCAAGTCAAGGTATATAATGTCCGGCGTAAACAGTAAGGAAAAAAAAAATTAACGACAATGGTATGAATCTCCTTGGATTCAATGATAGTATCCAGGGACTGATATAAACCAATGTTAAATAAGTCGTTGCAGAGGCAACGTGTTAATACATAGCTGAAGTTTCATGAGTACCGACCTATATCAGAGAGAGAAAGGTATTAAAAATTCTTCAACGAAAAAGGCAACGAGCTCTTGAGAAGTATTCAGACGAATGAGGTAGCCATTATTTACCTGTAATCAAATATATGGAAATGTCATCAGTTAAATAAATAAGTGAATAATTAAACGAAGGAGAACGAAAGGGAAATCTTGTTTAAGGGGCTGAATGAGTTTGAATTCTATAACAAAAATCATTACCTGGTCAGTGAATGACTCTGGAAGTATTAATCTGGGTTAAAAATATGTAGAAAAAAAATCGAAATAATATTTTGGCAAGATACCCGTAACCAAATTCACCTATAGACGAAATTTACGAAAGGCAGATTTTCTATGCATAGAGAAAATCATACCTAGATAAATAATACCCAGTCTCTGATAAGAGTCATTGTTAAAGCTCTTGGTCATCGCAGAACTCAGTTGGGAACCGAAGACTATGGAGGACGAAACCCCTCGCCTCATCTTTGCAACAAGTCGCGTACACAAAACTTCCATAGATTAGATGAAGCCATCATTAATATCAGTCAATTGGTTCTAAGAAACGAGGAATTAATAATATGAAATGGACGGATGATAATACACCGATTTGGCAATAAAAATAGTTATAAAACTATATAACAATACAAAAATCCCTCACGGAAGAAAATACCGGGGATATAAAGTCCATTCAGGCTTTCGCTCTGAATCTTATGATGAGGAGAAGTGAAAATAAAATTATAGCGACCAAATACACACTAAGTTTCCTTACTATTAAGACCAAAATTTTTAAAAACGTAAGTTACCTCTGTGTATGGCTGAGGGAGTGCTACAAAGCAAGCGTCTTGCATCATTAAGTCGTTGTGATCGAACAGAGAGGCCAAGGCGATAGCAAACAAAGAATGGTTGCAGAACGGTAGGACGAATAGAGAAGCGAACAAGGGTTACAGTTCAACTCTTATAGTAAACATATATGATAACCCTAATAAAATCTAGCCATCCAAGTGGCAACAATCTGTAGACTATCACATGGATCGACAACGATCTTGAAAATTCGTTTCGGTAGGAATTCAATAAAAGCAGACGTACAAGTACCTCAAGATAATTAATATCCATTCAGAACAGTAAACGAATAGTGCTATAAAATATATTTTAACTTAGAGTAGAGGATACGAGCAAATCCATAGATCGAATACCAAGGTACGATGAGCCATGTATGATAAAGGCGAGGTAATTGACTTGAATATCCCAACGTAGAAATTACGAAACCATCACACCAAAACACGAAAAAGTACTTGGGGCGTACTTCATATCACCCAAGTAAGAGAACGATAAAGTCATGTAAAATAGAACAATAGTAAGGTACGCCAACGCCTATGTGAAGAACAATATATAATTGTTGGATGAGTACAATATGTTGCCAAGAACGTAGATCATGGAGGTGGAACTTTTCTAATGATTTTAAATTAAAGGGAATCACCAATAGAATAAAAATCATCATATATATTATATATATATATATATATATATATAGGATGGATGTTATATGTGTATATGATGGAGATTATATTAATTGTATATAGTGGATTATACATATATATGGTGAATATATATAACTAGCTATGGAATAGAATTAAGGATTTAATGATATGAAATATAAAAATTAATGTAAAAAAGGGATTTATACCAAATATTTTCTATGTGTTACTCTATTGGAATGTATATGTACAATGGGGAATAGATTAAACATATAAATGAGGTAAATTAAAAGGGTAATAATAAATGTATCAGTTAAATGAAAAAAATGGAGTTGGCATAAATCCCCATAAATGATAATTTTAAAGTGAAAGGAGAGTTAGTTTTAGAGGGACAACCTTAAAAAAAAAAAAAAATTAGTATGGGGATGTAGAGGGACATGAAAAATGGTATCAAAGCCAAGTTATATAAATTGGGCTGTTGTTATTGTGCTCACTGTTGCTGTGTGTTCACTTTATAAATTATTCACTATGAAATATTTATTTATTTATTTTTGATCTATGTTGTTTAGTGTACAGTGGTGCTGAAATGGTAGAAGGTGAGGAAATTTATGTTGATCTGCGTGATGATGACAATACACCAGATCCCAACGCTCCGGTGATGGCTATGTTGCACAGTTTGCAACGAGAAATGGCTGAGCTAAGAAGCCAGAATGACAGATTGTCATTAGCCAGTGAGGAGCAGGAAAAGCTCATCAGAGAACTAACTTCGCGGAACAACCAAGAAGGTGAAGGTTCCGGAAAGAGGAAGACTGATGAGTCTGAGGAAGATGATGCTGTTAGGCATCAGTATAAGCAGAAAAAGGAATTACAGGGGGAATTCTGAAAGATCAAGCCTCCCTCCTACGATGGGGAGAAGGAGGAAGATGCTGAAGCCTGGTTGCTGAACATGATTAAGTACTTCCAGGTCTATGAATATGAAATAAATCTGAAGGCCAGATTGGTTGTTTACCAGCTACAAGGTAAGGCTACCTTGTGGTGGGAAGAGACGAAAATGGTTCATGCCATTGATGAAAATACAGTTACTTGGGAAGATTTCCAGGTTAAATTTAAAAACCGCTACTTAAATGAACATTATTATGATGATAAAGAAAAGGAATTCCATGAACTTAGACTGGGAAAACTCACAATTGATGAGTTTGTCACCAAGTTTACCAATCTGTTGAGATATGTCCCTTACATTAGGGAAGAGAAGGCAAAGGTGCAAAGGTTTCTGAACTGTTTTCCGACTGTGTACAAAGAGAAGATCGAGTTTGATAACCCAAAAACTATGGACGAAGCTGTTAGAAAAGCTATATTATGTTACCAACAGTTCAAAGGCAAAGCTGAACATGGAAAAAGCTGGGTAAATAAGAGTGATTTCAAAGGGAAGAAACAGAAGCCAGCTTATTTGAAGAATTTTGGCAGGGATCATCAGAGAAAGAGATTTAATAAACCCAAAGAAAGTCAAACTGCTTAGTCCCAAGTGGGTTCAAAACAAATAGATGGATACAATAAGAAAGAGGGCACAGTTAAAATGAGGGAACCCTTGAAATGTTGGGGATGTGGAGAACCCCATCTGTTGAGGGATTGTCCCCACCGAAACATTCAGATGATTATGAGAGATCAAGAAGCTACCACAGTAAATGACATAACACAAAATATACCCACCATCAGTGCAGCCCTGGAGAACTGGCAAGTAGAACACCAAGCTACCATGGTTGAAATGGAGGGTAAGATTTCTGACCAATCTGTTACTGTTTTGATTGATCCGGGTGCTTCTTTGAGTTACATTAGTCCAAAAAATTGTAGAAAAATGTAATCTCAAAAATGAAAAATTTCAGCAGTCCTGGTTGGTCCAATTAGCCACTGGAACCAAGAGGAAAGTAACTCATAAGTTACCTCAAACAACAATCAAATTAAATGATTTTCAAACAGGAGTGAATTTAAACATTCTGCCATTAGGTTCATATGACTTGCTGATAGGAATGGACTGGCTGGAAAAGAAGAAAGTCATGATGAATTGTTGGGATAAAACCCTGCATGGTATAGATGAAGGTGGGAAACCTTTTATTCTCAGGGGAAAACCAAAACCCATCTCTGTAAGACAAATATCAGCCCTACAATTAAAACGAAAAGCTAGGAAAGGATACCAAGTCTATGCAGTACATGTAGAAGAGACAGAACAGAAAACTGAAGAAAATCTGTTGAATGCTTTGCCAGTAGTAAGAGAGTTTAAGGAAGTTTTTCCAGATGAGATTCCTCATCTTCCTCCCAAAAGAGATATTGAATTTTCAATCGATTTGGTGCCGGGAGCAACACTTGTTTATCGAGCCCCTTATCGAATGAGTCCCCCTGAACTCATGGAGCTGAAAATGCAGTTACAAGAATTGCTAGATAAAGGTTATATCAGACCAAGTGTGTCTCCTTGGGGAGCACCAGTGCTATTTGTGAAAAAGAAGGATGGAACCTTTAGGATGTGCATTGATTATCGTCAACTGAATAAATTGACCATTAAAAACCGATACCCTTTGCCCAGAATTGATGATCTTTTTGACCAAGTGAGAGGAGATTCAGTATTTTCGAAGATTCACTTAAGGACTGGTTATCACCAGCTCAGAAGTAAGGAGGAAAACATTAGCAAACCAGCTTTTCGAACCAGGTATGGTCACTACGAATTTGTAGTCCTACCTTTGGTTTGACAAATTCCCATGCCACCTTTATGTGCCTAATGAACAGTGTGTTAAATAAGTACTTGGATAAGTTCGTGCTTGTGTTTATAGATGATATTTTGGTTTATTCCAAAAGTGAGGAGGAGCACAAGGAGCACTTAAGGATAGTGTTGCAAACTTTGAAAGAAAACTAGTTATATGCCAAGTTTAGTAAATGTGAATTCTATAAAGACAAGATCCAATACTTGGGACATATTATTTCTGAGCAAGGGTTGGTTGTGGACCCTGAAAAGATAAATACTATTAAATAATGGCCTATGCCAACTGATGTTTCAGCAGTGAGGTCATTTATGGGGATTGCGGGTTACTATCGCAGATTTGTGGAGAGATTTTCTGCCATAGCATATCCCATAACCTCACTACAAAGAAAGGGGGTCAAATTTGAGTGGACTGAAAAATGCCAAAACAGCTTTGACCAATTAAAACTAAAACTCACCACAACTCCTATATTGAAGATTGTAGATCCTGATAAATAATTTGTTGTATGTACAGATGCCTATAGAGAGGGGTTGGGAGGAGTCCTTTTACAGGAAAATGCAGTGATTGCATATGAGTCTAGGAAACTGAAGACACATGAACAAAACTATAGTGCTTATGATTTGGAGTTAGTTGTTGTTATTCATGCCTTGAAGATGTGGCGACACTATCTTCTTGGGACAAAATTTACATTGATGACTGATCATATTAGTCTTAAATATTTCTTTTCCCAAACTGAATTGAATGCTACACAGGCCAGATGGCTGTCCTTTCTTAGTGAATTTGATATGGACATAAAACATATCAGAGGGAAAGAAAATAAAATTGCTGATGCCTTGAGCAGAAATGCTTGTCAAAATATAAACAACATTGGAAGTAGTGCCCAGTTTGATTTAGAAGAGTTAGTGAAAAAGGCAGCAGACCAGGATCCAAATTATGAGAACCTACAAGTGAAAATACAAAAAAAGGAGATGGTTGATTTCACTCAAAACCAGAAAGGACTGATCTGTTATAAAAACAGATTATATATTCCCAATGTAGAGCCCTTGAAAAGAGAGATTCTAGATGAATGTCACAAACAGCCATATGCAGGACATCCAGGATATCAGAAAATGTTAACAGCCTTGAAAAAGAAGTTGTTTTCGCCAGGAATGAAAAGAGATGTAGCAGAATATTTAGCTAGATGCATAGAGTGTCAACTAGTCAAAGTTGAACATAAGCATCCTGCTGGTTTGTTAAGCCCTTTACCGATTGCAGAATGGAAATGGGATACTATTTCTATGGATTTCATAACAAGATTACCCAAAACCAAGTACCAACATGATTCAATGATGGTAGTAGTAGACACTTTAACCAAAGCTGCACACTTCATACCTGTAAAATCTACTTTTGGGACAGCCCAAGTAGCGGATGTGTTTCTAAAAGAGATAGTAAGATTACATGGGGTCCCAAAAATGATTGTTTCAGATAGAGATGCTAAGTTCACAGCAGCAATTTGGAGAGGACTATTTGGAGGTATGGGCACTAAGTTGAATTTTAGTACTGCCTATCACCATGTTGACGGGAAAATCTGTCCGGCCAACAGCAGGGGATCTCCCCGGTAAAAGGTCCCAATTAGACCTTGAACCGTTTGGAATAGGGATCCCGTCCGGGGTGTGGGTCCGACTACCACTGATTTCTCCTTTGCTTTGGGTCTCGCCTAAACTCTATAAAACAATGGATACACACCTAATCAACTGATACAAGACATATGATTGATGCATTAAATGTACATGCAGCATTATGAGTAGCAAGAGTAAATAATAAAGCATGAAGACCGAAGGAAGTGTCGTTAGCAACACTTCATTAGGGTCATGCTTGTAAACTGTTCTGACCGCAAAGGAAACATTTCCTCACGGCGAGAACACCCTTCACTTCCTAAAAGTTTAAATGATAACACGAACGCAGATAAACAATCATCAACATTCGCTAAGAAAGTGAAATAAACTCAACCACCATTAACATACTCAGCAAAATGTTATGCAACTGTGATGTAAATTGAAAATACAGTTCCCTTAATCTTAGGATGTTCAGAAACTGAAAATATAATACTCGACAGTGCTGATACATAAGACAACACCAGATCCCATAGGAGAATTTTCAAAATGCTTGTATTAATGCTTCAGTGTATAATCCTCTGGTAATACAATATACTCAACTCGAGTCCCAACCAAAAGATCCACTTACAAGCTCCCGAAGGAGTATTTATAAAACAAAACCTGCCCTTTGGGCTTCCTTGACCTTTCATCTTCCTGACCGTTGGGCTACCTTGTGACCCAGTCCTTTTGCGACCTGCGACCTGGCTGTTGTTGTTGCGACCTGCGACCTGAGGTGTTGTTGCGATCTGCGACCTGATTGGGTCACGGGGTCGCAGGTTGTAAGAGAATGGCCGAGATGCGACCTCGCGACCTTGCGACTAGGTCGCTGGGTCGCGGGGTCGCGGATCATGAAAACAGATGCACATGCGACCTTGCGACCTTGCGACTAGGTCGTTGGGTCATGGGGTCGCGGATCGTGAAAACAGCCGCACATGCGACTTTGTGACCTTGCGACTAGGTCGCTGGGTCGCGAGGTCGCAAAAGGCGAAAAAAACCGAAGAGATGCGACCTTGCGACCTTGCGACTAAGTCGTTGGGTCGCGGGGTCTCAAAAGGCGAAAAAACCAAAGAGATGCGACCTTGAGACCTTGCGACTAGGTCGCTGGGTCGCGGGGTCGCAAAAGGCGGAAAATCGAAGATATGCGACCTGCGACCTTGGGCGGATCAGTGAGGTCTTTTGCCTTTTCTTTCAGAGGTCTCATGACCTTGTTCTCTGAAGCTGGCCTTAGCCCTCGTCATGAACGACAACTGTTATTTGCTGGTGATGTCATTTCCGTACTAAGGGACTTTGCAAGTGATGATAAGTGAGCAGAATGTTTTTTGCTTCGAGTAAGATACTGAGCATCTACATAACACGTAGTTTTGAGTTTGATCTGAAACCCAGATCTGCATCCTCCGGAGTTCGCTAGTAGTTTTTCGATTTGAGTAGACATAGCTACTTCAGCATCTTCTCATATAACCTGCAGATAAGTGAATTTAAATCAGCCATATGTATATATTTAGACACATGTTAGGGGATCAACAAAAAACAATACAATAACTTTATCACAGTAAAATTAGTTGGACCCCTGTATGGTCAGGCGCTGTGTCACTATATCATCAGAGTGAATGGTGTAGGCTCTCCCTGCGCCTCTCCAACTACTGCAGATGCATATTAGTATGGTTGTAGACTGAGTTCGACATGAAAAATCAATTGATGGGAAGTGTCGGCCTAGGCAAAATTCTCCTTATGTCCTCCGTGACATCCATTATGATATGTACTAACGATACATTTTCAAATTCTTGAGACGCGCTCACGATACTCTTGGGATGAGACTGCGGAGAACCCAAGCATAGCCATAACTTGCAGAGACTAGCCATGCACAGAAATTCACTTTGAGGGAACGCCTTCATCAGAAATAATTCCTTGGGCTGCTAGTAAGGCCTGAAAATTACGTGTAACTGTTCCCACTCTGCATGTAGCCCAGCGCTGACCTTCAGCATACATGGGTTGTATTCGTAACTTCGCTGGCGGCTTGGAGACGCAGTTAAAGGTATTTCAGACTTACAGGTCGTGGAGGTTGTGCTGGACGACATGGCAGGCTCAGAAAAAATCGAACAGGCTGAGATAGGAGCATAATGATTTAACACCGAACGCCAGGCCTCATCGAGTCACCAATTTTGATGTAATTTTTAAAACGGAGCTTTTATCCTGTAATAGAACATCTACTGTAATGGAGGGATTTGTCGGTCTGGAAAAAATACTCCACATCCATTCCCGCATTGGTTCGATGGAATGTTTCGCTCTTCCATGACGGACCGGTATCTTACTACAATGACAAAACCAATACAGATGAATCCGTGTGCATGCATTCAGGATGGAATTGCATGCCCCTTTCCATGTTGTCGCAGCTCAATCCACGCTGGGTAATGGCAAACACTGCCGCCTCCACCGAAACACTGATACAGTGATAATGGACTGTTATTGAATGTGACCAGCGCAGTAGGTTCAAAGAGCGATTCTCTCCCGGAATATCACCGTCGGGGCTGCAGAAGTCGACTGTTATCTGCTCCTTTGAAATAACTCCTTCAGTGTTAGACGCGGCATGATTTTATAGCGCTGGCTTCAGTTGTAATGCATAATATATTCGCTTTCCTTTGTAGTATTGGTATCTTTACACACTTACTCGAAAAGAGCGGTTCTTTTGTGATGTTGCCGCGTAGATTTTGAGATAGCAACGAGGAAAATCAATCTATGCAGTTTGACTATCAACACACCATGGTTATCACGTTGCTGCTGCAGGTTTATTAAAGTATTTTTATTTCTGTTTAAACACAGCCTTTGACTCCTCCAAGCGTTCATCCATAGGTTTTAAACTACGCTGATGCCTTCATATAATTTGACATTCCCTTTGATGATATCCACACAATGATTGTTATATCATGCCGTCGTTGGTTTCGTAAGGGTTCTTGTTTTACGTTCAAACATAATATTCGGCCATTATATATATACACTCTACGTTGGCCATTATATGTATGCCATTATATGTAATGCTCCACGTTGGCCATTGAAACACACTTTGACCACTTATATATTCATCACGAATTGCAACTTTAACATGAAAGCAAATGTTCATTGCGGATTGCAACTTCAGCACGAGAGCATTTGAGCCAGTCGAAATAATTTACGCCCCATGCAATGTAAATATTTCACGTTTGGTTCCATGCAACGACTTTGAACGTTGGACCATACAACATATATCTACTCCATGCATTTACATGCCAACGAAGTTGGACTCCATGCATTGTAATTTCACCACCATCATATCTTGTAATTTCACCACAATGGACATCTCCACTTATAAAAATAACTCCCCTTCGATTTCTATCTGTAACATGATTTGAAAACCACCCTCGAACCTTTGGCTCCATGCTTTGAACGTAAAGTCTTTGACTGTTATATATGTATGTTCTCCAAACGTTTATCCATAGGTTTAAACTGCGCTGATGTCTTTGTATAGTTCGGCGTTCCTCTTGATTAAACCCGCCAATAGTTATTAAACCATTTTCATCGTAAATCTGTTATAAGGTTCAGATCCACGTTTAAACGCAGCTTTGACCACTTATTGTATATCTTGCTCCATGCCAATGAACATTGGGCTCCATGCCACATGGCCATGTAGTTTCGTTGCTGCAGCACTCCGCTCCACGTGTATGTATAAACATTGAAAGGTTTAAGTTTGAAACGTTAACCACCACGTATAAAACGCTTCCATTTGGCTCCACGCAACGTACATGTCAAATGTATGACTCCATGCAATGTGTCTTCATATCATTCTGCACCGGGTTTCAACGTAAAGTTGACCGAACATTTGCTGAACCTTTGCGCCTGCTCCACATTTTACAAATAAACCTTGACCATTAGATATTCGTTCAACACGTTTTAACATAGATCAAAATTGCACCATAGAATTATTTTAGCCCAATGGTCATGAGTTTTCATGTGGTTGTGATCCGCCATATTATATGGTTTGCAAACTAAATTGCTTTGCACTTTGGAATTAAATATACAACATCACCTTGGTCCATTGAACGCACGCCTTTTATAATGTTATCACTTAGTTTTTCTCCAAGATATCTTATGGTTTTGAAACCATATGGTTTTGGGCCTTGTTTTAATTTGATCACTTGCTTTACCTCATAATACGAAGGCCTCTTGTTTTGGAAGATCGAGAGTCGAAATATGCTTCTCAAGCCACATTGATGGCCCTTTTAATACTAATCTTTTCTATCTCGTGGTTCCGGAGGCTCTCTTTGCATATGCATCAATGTGCCTGACTACCCAAAGTGTATGCATTAAACATAACCTTCTAGGTTCACTTTGAAATTCTCCGTCTCTAATAGTTTCGTATAGAAAATCTTCATGGACATGTACAACCTAAATAATGCCACAGTATGTATCTCAAGATTGACAGATGTTGCTTCCCAAAGGTGCGCTGCCATATTTGAAACTCTGTCGTCGACTTGCCACACCCATGTGAGATTGTCATTCTCTAGGGAGATCTTCTGAGTCAGCTTTGTTCACCGAGCTATACTTCAGGCTAGATTCATCGAAGTGGCGAAATATGTTCCTTTGCGTGCGCCTATCGACATTGAGATGGTATGATGCAGGACCTAGACATTTCTAATGGAGCGCTTTAAAGCGTCTGGTGCGCACTAGTGAAGAAAACTTTTTGCATCAGTGAGGTAAAAGGTTCCTTTTATGATCAACGTGCATCACACCATCCTCCTTTTAACAGTACTGGTCACTTGCTCCTGCTCCTCCCCTGTTCCGTAACGTTGGCTTTGTTACCAAGCTCAATTTTATTGCCCTCGATGTCATGACAAGATTGAGGAGTTTGTCACCCGTGGGGTCGACCTGTGTGAAATATTACAACATCATAATTACTCTTCAATAATTATGACCACAGATAAAACACATGAAACTAACAAGCTTAAGAGAATTATTCAAGCAACATGCTTAATGACCTACAGCAGGAGGGCTTTTACTCGTCAATACACAAAAGGTTTCCATTCAAACGTATGCATGGCGATCTCATTACACATGGCGCGACTGCGGTAAGAATGTTCGAGCGTACACTAGATGCTCCCTCCCACATATGGCGTGATTGCAGCGACAGCATCAAGTCATGGTGATGAGACAACTCGTGAGGGGTTGGGGATAGGTCGGCAGGATGTCATTGACTGCAAGTCAGGTGAAATACTTTAACGCCTAGGCGAGCGGAGGGGGAACCCGAAATTTTAAATATACCCAAAATTTGGGTGGTGTTGTAGCGGCTACAACAAATGGCGAACCACTGGTAGAATCCAGCATCTCTGTCAATATCACAACAAAAGTCTGAGTCCTGATAGTAATGCAAGGGAATATTGAACAGTTTCCGCGGGGTCCCCTTTATACTACTTTGGCCCCTTACAGGTATGCCTAATCCTTGTACCTCAACTAAATCCCGCTAATCAGAAACACATCAAAGAGAAAGCTCACAGATGCCAGTAGCTTGTTGATGATGTGAAGAGGAAGGCACTAGGTTTATTATTCTCAGGATTTTTAAAGTAAGTTTCTGGTGTTGCTCCGTTGCCAGCAACCCTGGACAGTACCCCGACGGAGTCACTTCAAGAAATCACAAACGTTGCTCCGCTGCCAGCGAGCCTAGTCAGTACCCCGGCGGAGTCGTTGCATTACCTCTCTGTGCAGGAAGCCTTTCTCAATCCTTTACCCTTATTTGTTTCATGTGCTTGCAGCACTTATTTTCATGTGCTCGTGGCACTTATTTTTCATGGGCGGATGAGGGATCCCGACTTATTTTACGAGCAAGAGAGGTTGTTTCTTGTTTTACAGAAACTGAAGATATCCTAATTTGGGTTTGCCCTCGTGCCAAACCTTCACATCCCATTCACCGCAATAGGCGAAGCGTGAAAAACATATCATTAAAATGTCCAAGACTATGCTGGGCACAAGGCTTAGGCTTACGGGTATGGGCCATTTCAAACTCACTAGGTCTCCCTCAAGCAACCGGCTCGTATCTCCCAGGCTAAATAATTTTAGACTCAGGCATCTTGTTGAGAATGCGACTTCGATGACTTTTCCTGAGAGAAAGCTGCCTCTTGAGATAGCCACCGCAACCTCACGCAAAATAACGGGGTGACTGTTTCAGCAATCAGGGCAAAACAAGACCGCAAGGTGATGGGGTTTCAATGAGGTCTCATGAAATGGCAAGCGATATGTCCAAAAATGTTGTAAGGAAGAGAGCATATGACACAACGTAATAAGCGAGGCTCTAGATGCAATGCAACGCCGCGTGCGAGAACGATCAACCAGTTGTAAGTGTAAATACAAGCAGTGATTATTTATGCAACAACAAGTAACTGAAAAGGAAATGAAAGGAGAATACTTGTAACATGATGATGCCTAAAATATAAATCATAAACAAAAATAGCAAACATGCTTTTTAAATCATAAAGTAAAAATTTGGCAAGTAAACCTAATTAACTTTGAACTAAAATTTTATTAACAGGTCCTAGCTAGCCTACACCTAAACCCTAGTTTAACCAATGATGCGGTCGGGTTATGTAAAATCAGTTTTCCAGTGTAGCCACCGCATTAATTTGCATCCTGCAATGACAACAATGATCAGGATCAGAGCCAGTATCCAAAAAAGTGTAGTAGCAACAAAACTTACCTGAGCAGGTGCAACGGCAAGACGATCATAGATACTTGCCAAAGAACATGCCAGAAAAGATTGTGCAAGCTGAATCCCACTCTCATCTTGATACATATCAATATGTTCTTGAAACTCAACATTTATAAACGACACATAATTATTCATGCACAATCCTTGGTTTGATGGGTGTTGGGTGAGCCATTGCCTATTTGTAGGCACATCCACCGAGTAGGGTTGGTCAAGAAAATCAGCAACTTCATTGTGGTGGTGAGGATAATTGATTTCATGGCATGGAAGCAACAAGCATGTGCCAGGTGAGTGGGTGTGATCATGGATTATGGTGGGTTGCAAAATTTCAGTGGGCTTTGAATTCGATGCGGCTATGCTGGGAGGAGCATGGTACTTGGGGATCGTCATTTGAGAAACGGTCGGCAGAAGCTGAGGCGCTTCGATTTTCTGATGGGTACTTGAATCTTCCCGAAGCGAATCATCGAATTCTGGTGTCTCCATATGGTCGGCAAAGAGATGCGAGTGATAGTCCTCAGAGGTATGATTGAGTATGTTTTCAGATAAGCAAGGATCGCTGTAACCATTGATTTGATCAAGTTGGGTATCTGGCATGTTGGGCTCCCCGAGAGTTACCGACTGGGATGGATCAATAAAGAGGACATCTTGAGGTTGCCCAGATATAAAATCACTCCTATGGCTGTCTAAATATTCCGAGTGAGAAAGATCAGATCTAAAAGATTCCTCGATTTTGAACTGTGATTGCGAAACACCATCTGCGGGCTTAAAATTGTCGCCAATACCAGTACAAGGAAAATTTGAATGTCTCGAATAAATTACTGGTGTGGCGGGATCGGGAAACCAGCCAGGGAATAATGAACGAACAGATTGAGTCGCAGAGGCGTTAACCCTACAAGGCTTTTCAACACGTGCATCCGTGTCATTCAAAAGACACAATGATCTTGCAGGCCTTGTAAGGGAATCAACTTCATCTGGGATAGGAGTCGATTCATAATCAGTATGTGAATCAAATTTAGGTTTGTGCCCAGGGAAACATCGAGTGGGCTTGAGGTAGGTTTCATGAACCGAGAGGGATAATGAGCCACTGGGGCTTTCAAGCTCGGATTCGTCATCGTGCGTGAAAGATTCAAAGGTAGTGCAATAGGCTTTATCCTCTTGCCAGTGTCTATCCTTACTCAGGACTTCCAAGGTCACAACTCCACTCCCATGCAACTCAGGAAGAGGGGCGAGAATATCACAAATAGCAACACTCTCCTTGGAGGCCTGAATGTGGTCTGGACTCGAGGAGATGGACAAGGAAGCATTAGGGAAAAAGTCCAAATAGTCGGTAACTTGCGGGTCATCATAGGGAACACTAGGATCTAACTGAAATTGCTCAAGGGAAATCACATACTTGAACTGTTCACCTAAATATTTCCAATCAACATCCCTCTCAGGGAACTCAAAACAATAATGAACGAATCTGATAAAGAACTCACCTAAAGATTCCTGAGGTTCCATTCTGATGAGATGTAACTTTATTACAACATCATGAGGATCATACCTGTGAAAATCTTGTTGTAATTTATGGGCGAGTTGTTCAAACGAATGGATGGAAGTTTTCGGCAATGTGTGGCACCATTGCTTAGCGCGACCTTCGAGAGTGAGGAAGAAAAGAAAACACATCAAACCCTCATCGTCAATTTCATAGCACTCACCAAAGTCGCAAAAATCTGAACAGTGTTGGGTTATGGACACCCCATTTTCACCATCAAATTTTAACTGGGACAAGTGATACATAAGTTCATCAGAGATATAGTATACAGGCTCATAAAACTCCGACAAACATCTCAGGAGAATGATTTGGGAACGAGCCATTACAGATATCAGATTAACTGCAGGCTCTAAGGGCTCAGCTTGTCATCTGGCCCCCCCCTTCTCGTTAACCATATGGTCGGAGGTTCGGGCCCTCCTTCTAGCGCCAATTCTATTGACGGGAAAATCTGCCTGGCTAACAGCAGGGGATCTCCCCGGTAAAAGGTCCCAATTAGACCTTGAACCGTTTGGACTAGGGATCCCGTCCGGGGTGTGGGTCCGGCTACCACTGATTTCTCCTTTGCTTTGGGTCTCGCTTAAACTCTATAAAACAGTGGGTACACACCTAATCAACTGATACAAGACATATGTTTGATGCATTAAATGTACATGCAGCACTATGAGTAGCAAGAGAAAATAATAAAGCATGAAGACCGAAGGAAGTGTCGTTAGCAACACTTCATTAGGGTCATGCTTGTAGACTGTTCTGACCGCAAAGGAAACAATTCCTCACGGAGAAAACACTCTTCACTTCCTAAAAGTTTAAATGATAACACAAACGCAGATAAACAAAGTCATCAACATTAGCTAAGAAAGTGAAATAAATTCAACCACCATTAACATACTCAGAAAACTGTTATGCAACTGTGATATGAATTGAAGATGCAGTTCCATTAATCTAAAGATATTCGGAAACTGAATATATAATACTCAACAATGCTCGTGCATAAAATAACACCAGATCCACAAAATGGGTTTTACCAAATGCTTGTATCCATCATTAAATGTATATCTACTGGTAATACAATGCACTCAGCTCGAGTCCCCAACCAAAAAAAAACTTTTTACAAGCTCCCGAAGGAGTATTTATAATACAAAACCTGCCCTTTGGGCTTCCTTGACTTTTCATCTTCCTGACCGTTGAGCTGCCTTGCGACCCAGTCTTTTCTGCGACCTGCGACCTGAGCTATTGTTGCGACCTGCGACCTGAGCTGTTGTTGCGATCTGCGACCTGACTGGGTCGCGGGGTCGCAGGTTGTAAGAGAATGGCCAAGATGCGACCTTGCGACCTTGCGACTAGGTCGCTGGGTCGCGGATCGTGAAAACAGCCGCACATGCGACCTTGCGACCTTACGACTAGGTCGTTGGGTCGCGGGGTCGCAGATCGTGAAAACAAATGCACATGCGACCTTGCGACCTTGCGACTAGGTCGCTGGGTCGCGGGGTCGCAAAAGGCGGAAAAACCAAAGAGATGCGACCTTGCGACCTTGCGACTAGGTCGCTGGGTCGCGGGGTCGCAAAAGGCAGAAAATCAAAAGAGATGTGACCTTGCGACCTTGCGACTAGGTCGCTGGGTCGCGGGGTCGCAAAAGGTGGAAAATTGAAGATATGCGACCTGCGACCTTGCGACTAGGTCGCTGGGTCGCGGGGTCGCAAAAGGCGGAAAATCAAAGATATGTGACCTGCGACCTTGGGCGGATCAGTGAGTTCTTTTTCCTTTTCTTTCAGAGGTCTCATGACCTTGTTCTCCGAAGCTAGCCTTAGCCCTCGTCATGAAACGACAGTTGTTATTTGCTGGTGATGTCATTTCCGCACTAAGGGACTTTGCAAGTGATGATAAGTGAGCATAATGGTTTCTGCTTCGAGTAAGATACTGAGCATCTACATAACACGTAGTTTTGAGTTTGATCTAAAACCTAGATCTGCATCCTCCGGAGTTCGCTAGCAGTTTTTCGATTTGAGTAGACATAACTACTCCAGCATCTTCTCATATAACCTGCAGATAAGTGAATTTAAATCAACCATATGTATATATTTAGACACATGTTAGGGGATAAAAAAAAAACAATACAATAACTTTATCACAGTAAAATTAGTTGGACCCCTGTATGGTCAGGCGCTGTGTCACTATATCATCAGAGTGAATGGTGTAGGCTCTCCCTGCGCCTCTCCAACTACTGTAGATGCATATTAGTATGGTTTTAGACTGAGTTCGACATGCAAACTCAATTGATGGGAAGTGTCGGCCTGGGAAACATGCTCCTTATGTCCTCCGTGACATCCATTATGATATGTACTAACGATACATTTTCCAATTCTTGAGACGCGCTCACGATACTCTTGGGATGAGACTGTGGAGAACCCAAGCGTAGCCATAACTTGCAAAGATTAGCCACGCACATAAATTCACTTTGAGGGAACGCCTTCATCAGAAATAATTCCTTGGGCTGCTGGTAAGGCCTGCAAATTACGTGTAACTGTTCCCACTCTGCATGTAGCCCAACGCTGACCTTCAGCATACATGGGCTGTATTTGTAACTTCGCTGGCGCCTTGGAGACGCAGTTACAGGTATTTCAGACTTACAAGTCATGGAGGCTGTCCTGGATGACATGGCAGGCTCAGAAAACATCGAACAGGCTGAGATAGGAGCATAATGATTTAACACCGAACGCCAGGTCTCCTCGAGTCAGCAATTTTGATGTAATTTTGAAAATGGAGCTTTTATCCTGTAATAGAACATCTACTGTAATGGAGGGATTTTTCGATCTGGAATCAATACTCCACATCCATTCCTGCGTTGGTTCGATGGAATGTTTCGCTCTTCCCTGACGGACCGATATCTTACTGCAATGACAAAACCAATACAGATGAATCTGTGTGCATGAATTCAGGATGGAATTGCATGCACCTTTCCATGTTGTTGCAGCTCAATCCACGCTGGGTAATGGCAAACACTGCTGCCTCCACCGAAACACTGATCCAGTGATAATGGACTGTTACTGAATGTGACCAGCGCAGTAGGTTCAAAGAGCAATTCTCTCCCAGAATATCGTCGTCGGGGCTGCAGAAGTCGACTGTTATCTGCTCCTTTGAAATAACTCCTTCAGTGTCAGACGCAGCATGCTTTTATAGCGCCGGCTTCAGTTGCAACGCATAATATATTCGATTTTCTTTGTAGTATTGGTATCTTTACACACTTACTCGGAAAGCGTGGTTCTTTTGTGATGTTGCCGCGTAGATTTTGAGATAGCAACGAGGAAACTCAATCTATGCAGTTTGACTATCAACGCACCATGGTTATCACGTTGCTACTGCAGGTTTATTAAAGTATTTTTCTTTCTGTTTAAACACAGCTTTTGACTCCTCCAAGCGTTCATCCATAGGTTTTAAACTACACTGATGCCTTCATATAATTCGACATTCACTTTGATTATATCCGCACAATGATTGTTATATCATGCCGTCGTTGGTTTCGTAAGGGTTCTTGTTTCACGTTCACATACAATAATCGGCCATTATATATATACACTCTACGTTGGCCATTATATGTATGCCATTATATGTAACGCTCCACGTTGGCCATTGAAACACACTTTGACCACTTATATATTCATCATGAATTGCAACTTTAACATGAAAGCAAATGTTCATTGTGGATTGCAACTTCAGCACGAGAGCATTTGAGCCAGTCGAAATAATTTACGCCCCATGCAACGTAAATATTTCACGTTTGGTTCCATGCAACGACTTTGAACGTTGGACCATACAACATATATCTGCTCCATGCATTTACATGCCAACGACGTTGGACTCCATGCATTGTAATTTCACCACCATCATATCTTGTAATTTCACCACAATGGACATCTCCACTTATAAAAATAACTCCCCTTCGATTGTTATCTGTAACATGATTTGAAAACCGCCCTCGAACCTTTGGCTCCATGCTTTGAACGTAAAGTCTTTGACTGTTATATATGTATGTTCTCAAAACGTTTATCCATAGGTTTAAACTGCGCTGATGTATTCGTATATTTCGCCATTCCTCTTGATTAAACCCGCCAATAGTTATTACAACATTTTCTTCGTAAATATGTTATAAGGTTCAGATCCACGTTTAAACGCAGATTTGACCACTTATTGTATATCTTGCTCCATGCCAACGAACGTTGGGCTCCATGCCACGCAGCCATGTAGTTTCGTTGCTGCAACACTCCGCTCCACGTGTATGTATAAACGTTGAAAGGTTTAAGTTTGAAACGTTAACCACCATGTATAAAACGCTTCCATTTGGCTCCACGCAACGTACATGTCGAATGTATGACTCCGTGCAATGTGTCTTCATATCATTCTGCACCAGGTTTCAACGTAAAGTTGACCGAACATTTGCTGAACCCTTGCGCCCGCTCCACATTTTACAAATAAACCTTGACCATTAGATATTCGTTCAACACGTTTTAACATAGATCAAAATTGCACCATAGAATTATTTGAGCCCAATGGTCATGAGTTTTCATGTGGTTGTGATCCGCCATATTATATGGTTTGCAAACTAAATCGCTTTGCGCTTTGGAATTAAATATACAACATCACCTTGGTCCATTGAACGCACGCCTTTTATAATGTTATCACTTAGTTTTGCTCCAAGATATCTTATGGTTTTGAAACCATATGGTTTTGTGCTTGTTTTAATTTGATCACTTTCTTTACCTCATAATATGAAGGCCTCTTGTTTTGGAAGATCGAGAGTCGAAATATGCTTCTCAAGCCACATTGATGGCCCTTTTAATATTAACCTTTTCTATCTCATGGTTCCGAAGGCTCTCTTTGCGTATGCATCAATGTGCCCGGCTACCAAAAGTGTATGCATTAAACATAACCTTCTAGGTTCACTTTGAAATTCTCCGTCTCTAATAGTTTCGTATAGACAATCTTCATGGACATGTACAACCTAAATAATGACACAGTATGTATCTCAAGATTGACAGATGTTGCTTCCCAAAGGTGCGCTGCCATATTTGAAACTCGGCCGTCGACTTGCCACACCCATGTGAGATTGTCATTCTCTATGGAGATCTTCTGAGTCATCTTTGTTCACCGGGCTATACTTCAGGCTAGATTCATCGAAGTGGCGAAATATGTTCCTTTGCGTGCGCCTATTGACATTGAAACGTTATGATGCAGGACCTAGACATTTCCAATGGAGCGCTTTAAAGCGTCTGGTGCACACTAGTGAAGAAACATTTTTGCATCAGTGAGGTAAAAGGTGCCTTTTATGATCAATGTGCATCACACCATCCTCCTTTTAATAGTACTGGTCACTTGCTCATGCTCTTCCCCTGTTCCGCAACCTTGGCTTTGTTACCGAGCTCAATTTTATTGCCCTCGATGTCATGACAAGATTTAGGAGTTTGTCACCTGTGGGGTCGACCTGTGTGGAATATTATAACATCATAATTACTCTTCAATAATGATGAACACAGATAAAACACATGAAACTAACAAGCTTAAGAGAAGTATTCAAGCAACATGCTTAATGACCTACAGCAGGAGGGCTTTTACTCGTCAATACACAAAAGGTTTCCATTCAAACATATGCATGGCGATCTCATTACACATGGCGCGACTGCGGTAAGAATGTTCGAGCGTACACTAGATGCTCCCTCCCACATATGGCGTGATTGCAGCGACAACATCAAGTCATGGTGATGAGACAACTCGTGAGGGGTTGGGGATAGGTCGGCGGGATGTCGTTGATTGCAAGTCAGGTGAAATACTTTAACGCCTAGGCGAGCGGAGGGGGAACCCGAAATTTTGAATATACCCAAAATTTTGGGTGGTGTTGTAGCAGCTACAACACACCCTCAGACCGATGATTAGACAGAGAGAACTAATCATATTTTGGAGGATATGTTGAGAATGTATGTGATGGATAGGCCATCAAAATGGGAAGACTACTTGCATTTAGCTGAATTTGCCTATAATAATAGCTACCAATCCTCTATCAAAATGAGTCCGTTTGAGGCACTCTATGGAAGGAAATGTCGTACTCCTTTGAGTTGGAGTCAACCGGAAGACAAGCTAATGTTGGGACTAGACGCTTTACAAGAGATGGAAAGAATTTTTAAACAAATACAAATAAACATCAAAACAGCACAAGATCGCCAGAAAAAATATGCTGATAAGAAGAGAGTGCATCGAGAATTTAAAGTGGGGGAGCATGTGTACCTGCGTATTAAACCAAAAAAAAAGCACACTTTATACTGGAAGTTGTGCAAAACTAGCTCCTAGATATTGTGGTCCCTTTGAAGTGTTAGAAAGGGTGGGACCAGTGGCTTACAAGCTGGCCTTACCACCTCATGTTAAAGTTCATGATGTATTTCATGTTTCGTTATTAAAAAGATATATACATGATGCTTCTCACATTGTTGATTGGAATGTGGTACAGGTGGAACCAGAAGGTGAGTTCCTTCCAGAACCACTTCAAATATTGGAGCGGGAAGAAATTGAATTGAGAAATCGGACGGTAGCGACAGTAAAGGTGCAGTGGAAGCACTTTACTGCTGAAGAAGCTACTTGGGAAAGAGAAGCTGAAATGATGGAAAAATATCCATTTTTGTTTGAAAAATGAACTCTAGTAATTAGATATTAACACCAAGGATGGTATTTTTTTTCAGAGGGGGAATGTGTAACACCCCTAGTTTATGTGTTTGATTTTCAAAAAAAAAAAAAAAAAAAAACTAGACATTTGAATTTTAATCCTAAGGGGAGTGCACCCCAAAGGACAAGTATTTTGTGAATGTAATTAAATATTTAAAGTGAGAAAATGAATAAAATAATTCTGTGCAGATTGACCAAAATGAGAATTATGAGATCACTTGCTAAATCCATGAGGATGGATAAAGGAAAATACTTTCCCCACAATCTTTCAAAAATCCTTGAAAGAATTTATTTCCAAATTAGATTTTGAGGAAAATTTAGTTTCCCCAATGATGTGGAGGGTAGTTGGGAAGAGGTAAAAAGCTGGGAAAAGCAGAAAGCAGCTTTAAAAGTCCCTAAATAGGGAAGCCTAGGCAAACAGGAAGAAAAACATCCTAATATTCTGGACGCAGAATTAGAAACAGGCTTTGGGGAGCAGTAGATTAAATAAGCTATTCCTGAACAGATTAGAGGTTGATCTGTTCTTGGAGGGATCTCAGCTCGGGGGTGAATTCTGGAGATAGACGAATTCTAAGGTTGGGTGGATTGGTCATATAATTAAGTGGTATGCACAGTTCATTTACATTTTTCTGTTATAAGGTTTAGGTATAAATTTTATGTGGTATTGAATGTGGAAGTAGTATATGTGGTATGCTGCGAGTGATTATGTTCCATACATTTAACAGAATTATCAGAAGAATTAGTCTTCCAATTTCTGTACAGTTGTAGGAATCACATCTATGGGACAGAATTCATCAAAATCTCTAAACCATAGCTGGTCTAAATCTGAGAATACATATTTCCCAAAGATGATTTACAGTTTAACTTTAATTTGCTTCTGTTTTTGTGAAGTAAATCCTAAGTATCGAAAAATGAAGCCTGGTGCCCTTACATGCATCATAGAGTAAGGAAACTAGATACAAAGCACATTTACTTAGAATAAGCAGTGAAATAAATAAGCAGAAAACACATAGTATATAATTGATAAAAATGCCATAGATCACTAGTGACAGGATACTGAATTCAATAAATTGGAAAACCTGAGTATGTTACAAGTATACCTATATGTTTAGTCACAGAACTAAACTCATTCCAAATTTAAACGCAGATGTATATTTAATACATTGCACAGTCATCTATACTGAAACCAAAGGCCTGTGATACATAGGTGGGTACAGTACTGATTAACATTGTATGTTAGACATGAGAACCAATTATAGTTACACAAATTCTATCTAGAAAAATTTAAATAAAAAGGTCTAACGAGATGAGTATTTAAACCTTATAAACTCATTACCATCATAGTATTTTAAAGATCTGTAGTTATACCAGTACCAAAAAGGAACGAGTGAAGTATTGCAGAAAACGGTGGTGAAATATTTAAATTATTGTATTGGAAAGACAACACGTTACTGGAGATTTAATTCAACACTAGTGATTACATTACCTAAACGTGAGAGAGTTCTCACTTATTTCCTCAAACCATAGGAAAATTCTGAATGATTCGAAATCTTGTAACAAACGAAAAGAATTTTTCTTGACCCAACTACTATATGGACTTCACAGAAATAAATTAACAGAGTTCCAATACACTGGTATATGGAAATAACAATAAATAAAAACAAAATACCATAGGTACAAAGGATTTTAATTTTTCCAAATATAACAGACCGCGAACCATGGAATAAAAAGTTCGTATATAAAGAAGGTCCAAAGCAGAATTTAAATTAAATGAAAAGTCATCAGTTAGAAAAATAATAATAGTATGGAGGAATGGTAGATCGTCCTCATATGGGTAACTTAAACCCAAGTCAAGGTATATAATGTCTGGCGTAAACAGTAAGGAAAAAAAATAAATTTAATGACAATGGTACGAATCTCCTTGGATTCAATGATAGTATCCAGGGACTGATATAAACCAATGTTAAATAAGTCGTTGTAGAGGAAACATGTTAATACATAGCTGAAGTTTCATGAGTATCGACCTGTATCAGAGAGAGAAAGGTATTACAAATTCTTCAATGAAAAAGATAACGAGCTCTTGAGAAGTATTCAGACGAATGAGGTAGCCATTATCTACCTGTAATCGAATATATGGAAATTTCATCAGTTAAATAAATAAGTGAATAATTAAACGAAGGAGAACGAAAGGGAAATCTTGTTTAAGGGGCTGAATGATTTTGAATTCTATAACAAAAATCATTACCTGGTCAGTGAATGACTCTCGAAGTATTCATCTGGGTTAAAAATATGTAGAAAAAAAATCGAAATAAGATTTTGGCAAGATAACCGTAACCAAATTCACCTATAGACGAAATTTACGAAAGGCATATTTTCTATGCACAGAGAAAATCGTACCTAGATAAATAATACCCAGTCTCTGATAAGAGTCATTGTTAAAGCTCTTGGTCATCGCAGAACTCAGTTGGGAATCGAAGACTATGGAGGATGAAACCCCTCGCCTCATCTTTCCAACAAGTCGCGTACACAAAACTTCCATAGATTAGATGAAGCCATCACTAATATCAGTCAATTGGTTCTGAGAAATGAGGAATTAATAATATGAAATGGACGGATGATAATACACCGATTTGACAATAAAAATAATTATAAAACTATATAACAATACAAAAATCCCTCACGGAAGAAAATACCGGGGATATAAAGTCCATTCAGGCTTTCGCTCTGAATCTTATGATGAGGAGAAGTGAAAATAAAATTATAGCAACCAAATACACACTATGTTTCCTTACTATTAAGAGAAAAATGTTGGAAAACGTAAGTTACCTCTGTGTATGGCTGAGGGAGTGCTACGAAGCAAGCGTCTTGCATCATTAAGTCGTCGTGATCGAATAGAGAGGCCAAAGCGATAGCAAACAAAGAATGGTTGTAGAATGGTAGGCCGAATAGAGAAGCGAACAAGGGTTACAGTTCAATTCTTATAGTAAACATATACGATAACCCTAATAAAATCTAGCCGTCCAAGTGGCAACAATCTGTAGACTATCACATGGATCGACAACGATCTTGAAAATTCGTTTCGGTAGGAATTCAATAAAAGAAGACGTACAAGTACCTCAAGATAATTAATATCCATTCAGAACAGTAAACAAATAGTGCTATAAAATATATTTTAACTCAGAGTAGAGGATACGAGCAAATCCATAGATCGAATACCAAGGTACGATGAGCCGTGTATGATAAAGGCGAGGTAATTGACATGAATATCCCAACGTAGAAATTACGAAACCATCACACCAAAACAAGACAAAGTACTTGGGGCGTACTCCATATCACCCAAGTAAGAGAATGATAAAGTCATGCAAACTAGAACAATAGTAAGGTACGCAAACGCCTATGTGAAGAACAATATATAATTGTTGGATGAGTACAATATGGTAACAAGAACGTAGATCATGGAGGTGGAACTTTTCTAATGATTTTTATTTAAAGGGAATCGCCAATAGAATAAAAATCATCCTATCTTATATATATATATATAGGATGGATGTTATATGTGTATATGATCGAGATTATATTAATTGTATATAGTGGATTATATATATATATGGTGAATATATATATCTAGCTATGGAATAGAATTAAGGATTTAATGATATGAAATATAACGATTAATGTAACAAAGGGATTTATACCAAATCTTTTCTATGTGTTACTCTATTGGAATGTATATGTATAATGGGGAATAGGTTAAACATATAAATGAGGTAAATTAAAAGGGTAATAATAAATGTATCAGTTAAATGAAAAAAGTGGAGTTAGCATAAATCCCGAGAAATGATAATTTTAAAGTGAAAGGAGAGTTAGTTTTAGAGGGACAACCTTAAAAAAAAAAAAATTAGTATGGGGAAGTAGAGGGACATGACAACATAGCTCATGGGAAAACATAATCCATTTTTGTGCAAAACATTTAGATGAAAGTCTAACCGTTAAAGAAGTAAATTGTTGAGATTACTGGTGCAATGGCTTGCTAACAACAAAATATTCAACTTCCTGGACTTGTTAGGTAGAGTGACAACCAGATAGATTAGATTTCTACACAATAGAAAAATAACAATATAATGTGCATACCTAAACTTAAAATGTTTACATGTCAATATGATTTTAACTCTAGCCAATGACATTTAGAGTGAAGTAGCATCATAGAGTCCACTAATATAAGGAAGGTGCCTTCATACTTGATATATCATTCATTATCATAAAAGGAAAAACATTCGTCTAAACCTATGGGACATTACCTTTTTTAAATGAAGAAGAGGGATTGTCCTCTCATATTTTCTTTTCTTGACCAATGTTTCTTCTTAGTATTTGAAAAAGTAATATCTCTAGTAACATTCAATATGTCATTTTTTAAGATGATATATCCTTCTTAAAGAAATGAAACTTTTTTTAATATACACATGACATGTAGCAAGACGGAAAACTTAAACTATTCCCACCCTGGAGATCCATAAAATACCAATTTTCTTTTCATCCCAATGAGCATTCTCTTGACATGGGTTTCAAAAAAATTAGGATACTCAAACATAAGTTCTCCATTTAATTTAAACAATTCCACAATTTTTCTCCTTATCTATGTTATATTCCCTAATGTAGTATATCAATTAACAATATATCATGTCTTTTGGCTCTATAGTTTATCATTGAATGTTATATCGTACTCTTTCTATAAAGCTAGCGTGATAGGAGGAATAACCATAATTAGTTGTACACTAGCTATAATTCCAACCACCTACCACCTATCCTTAAGGTTGACAACATTTATGTTCATGATACTTTTTGTTACCCAAAATTAATGTGTATAGGTATGTCAAATAGGTATGTAAAATAATGTTACACATATAAACAATCTATCAACATGCTTACTAGAACCAATTCATAGTTCAAGATAATTGTGAGTGATTTATGCATATGTAAAATAATTTAAAATACTTATATATTAGGATGTGCATTGATACATCATACATGTATCCATTTCCATAATTTCTTCAATTTATTGATCAATGATTGGTGGAAAATATCCATTATGTTCACTTTTAGTATACGAGGGACTATAAAAATGCCCATATTCTTACATATCTCTTTTTCCTCACATTTGTCAATACATAGAATACAATCATCTATAAGGGTGATATGATATGTACTCAACCCCAAGTTTTTCAAAAATTGTTTTGCCTCTTTGCAGCTACTAAGAATTTCAATGGAGTGCTTTAATTCTTATTAACCTACAATTAGTGGGAAATAGAAATGTATACTATTATCAAGCATTCATGAACACACCTTGATTTCAAGTTGTATAGTAACATTGTTGTCCCTAGTTGGGTAGGCCTTGATCCAAGCTCAAAGAAAAATGTGGTGGAAGTAAATTTTAAGTTTGTGAACGAGGTATGAACAATATGAGCATTGTCCCCTAGTTCATCTTGCTAGAATGCATGTAACAATGTTCCCTCTATGGCATGGGTATTAGATAAGAAATTATCTATACTTATCTTTATATTATATCTTTGTCATCAATTATTTATGGTTTCTCAAAATTAGACTCACTTAATAGCCTCTTTTGATTACACACATAATAAAATGACTGATCATAAATTTGATTATTAAATTATTGAAAATAAAATCATTAATATTAATAAATGTAATATGATTGTTTTACCAATTAACTACTTCTATTAAGAACAACTTATAAAACAACTGTTAATTTCAAAAATTCATTTATAAACAAAACAATACATTACCTACATAATTTTAAATTGAGGAAAAACTTTAAAGAATTTTATATGAATGGGCTGAAACCATTTTAGAGAAGAGAAAAAAAAAAGGACCCATGAAAATTTCTGGATCCTGACAATGAAATATGAAACCACAATTTCAGAATTCTGATAATCAATGAAGTGAAGCTCATCATGACGTTTCGCACTACTGATTGGTCTTTACGGTACAGGTAGCTGAGGTTTGATGCAACACAACTTTGTAAAGGATCACCCGGTATGATATGTTTTTTCTTCTGGTTGATGTTGTAATATCAGTACTCCTGTTTACGACTTTTCCGGAAAGATTCACAATAAGAAATTTTGACGACGAAGCGAAAAGTAGTCCTGCCAAAATGTTTGTTGTGAAGCATAAACAAAAAGCGTTTGACTCGAGTGTTAGAATTTGACGGCAAAAATGTTTTTCACGGAGTACTTGAACTTGCAAATACCGTTGTTGAAGATTTGTTCCTTGTCATTTGAGTGCCATTTTAATCATGGTGAAAATATACATTGAGGCCTTTTAATTTATAAAAGTTATGATGATTTGAAAATAATTTTTTTATTTGAAAAAAATAAAATTTTAAAATTAATTAAACAAAAATTAAATCCAATTTCCATGAACTTTCAGCCATTATCATTTTCAAAATTTGTATTCTCTTCATACAATACCAATTCATATTCATTATAATTTTTTAAAGTGAACATTTACAAATTATAAATTTCAATGTCAAAATTGTTTAGTAACAATGGTTAATTAGCAGTCTGAAGCCGCAACAGTTTAACCTTGGACATGAGTTGAATTTTTATATGAAAGTTTTCTTGTTCAGAGTAAAGGGCGTTGTACACTGTAATCACAATTTAGCTAAATGGTCATTTACAGTTGGAATTTGGTGTTTTTAGTTGTTTTTATTTTTTAATTTTTTCATTGAATTTTTTTTATAGTGGAATTGGATTTAACATTATCAAAAATATTTGGTTACTCAAATCTTAAAATTTGATAATTGTAACTTGGATTTCCAAAAATTTCTAACCAATTTTATTAAAAATATATTAAAATTCAATAATTCCAAAATCAATCACCAAAATACATTAAATTATTAAAATTTCAAAATATACTAAACTATTAAAATTTCAAATTATTCCAAAATCTATCATCAAAATATAATAAATATACTAACTAAATTATTATTAGCAATAACATTTATCTATATTAAATTATTCACTCTTTTAACATTTGGTAAGTCTTTGTAAGGCAGCATTTGGACGCATTTGACACTTACAGATAAATTTGGAGCATACATAACGGAATATACATGTTATATACATGGTTAAATGTGTTGTCTTCCATATATTTCTGATTTTTCATGCACTTTTATTTTAAAACAACAAAGAGCGTACGTTTGAGATATATTTGAGCGAACATGGTGGATAAATCCAAATTGAAACGTGGTAGTGTATTTGGACAAATATGGTGGAAATATCTTATGATCGAACTGATTGAACCAACCATTGAAATGCTTCTAGATTGTTTAATGTATAGGTTCGATTAGATTCTGCTGAGAAATAAAGCGCAAATCGTAATAGGTTTAAAAGCTCCCAAGAATATAAGGAACATAATATAATTGGACTTTTTTTTTGCGGTAGTACCATTATTTATATTAATTTTGGAAGCGAATCAGAAGATATGGAACAGTACCAGTATAAAAAAAAATAAAAAATAAAAAAAATAGTTATGGTAACTAGGCATTGTTCCATCAACGAAGAACTGCTTTCTCAGTTCATCCAAATGTCCTCTTTTGAGAAAACACATTTCTTCTCACTGGCTTATATAACGTTGAAGGTCTATATT
Source organism: Pinus albicaulis (assembly GCA_034641835.2). Lineage (NCBI taxonomy): Eukaryota > Viridiplantae > Streptophyta > Pinopsida > Pinales > Pinaceae > Pinus > Pinus albicaulis. The sequence goes on from CM076581.1 coordinate 277,537,367, forward strand.
TAATGGTAATGCATAATCCACATGATCATATATAATATACTATTATAAATATATACTTTTTAATCAAGGCTGTTTGGAAGGGGAGCCCTGAGTAATATTTCCAAAAGCTATAATGTCGGGAACCGGAGTGAATTTTATATAATATATTATTATATATTTTGATGTATATATGTCAATATTGAGTAAACCATATAATATCAATAATCTGGAAGTTATAATCTTCATATTAAGTCTCATCATTTTTTTTTTAAGTAAGTTTCAAACTTTCAAAATTCAATATATAACATTTGTCATCACTAAAGTTGTACTTTTAACCATTACTAAACTATAACAAAGAATAAGCTTTTATCAAAAATCATATTCATAATTCATTACCAATGAGTTATAAATATCAACTTCAAAATTCAAACTTAAATTGTCATATATTATTTACAAAAAATACTATAATAAATATGAAAGAGTCAATAGTTATAAAAAGTATTATAAACTAGAAAAGACAAGTAAATAAATTATCTGTAAGGCTATTTGACCCTCTTGCAATAATAAATTCCTAATTTCTTGTCAGATGGTTTATTTAGAGTCTACTCCCACATATTCGAACGACCTTGGTGTTCGTGATTAAATACAAGTTCTATACCCTAGTAGTCTAGGTGGTATTGATTATTGGGAGTCTCCCCCGCATAGAGTGTTTGGCGCTCTTGATTAAATACAAGTTACATACCTTACGACATTAAAAATCCAGTGGAAACATTGAAATCCACCTCATCTAAAGTCTGTTGGATTTTGAGTTTCATTTAAAATTCTACTTTCTTCGTATAAGATCCAATGAGGTGAGAATCACGCACAAACATTCTGAGTCATTTCATAGTAATGTTAAAAACTTAAACAAAAGGAGGAATATGAATGATAAAGGAGAATGCTACTTTTCCTTTAAGAAGTTAAATCATGAACTACATATCAATACTAGGGCCATAAGCTTGAACATTAAGCTGGCCTACTAAAAAATAATTGTTTCTAATGTTCAATAGATCCCTATATTGCTCATGAATCGATAGGGAGTGAAAATTTTCTTCGGGAGCATGCTCTTGCTTGGAGCACAGTTCGGGAGTGGATTCAATCGGGTGAGGGGTGTGTTCCCCCGCAACCTTGTTCTTGATACACGATCAATTACATTACTATGCATTTTTATAGCCTTTACTTTTGAGTGATATTTGATAATCCATCTTCTACTTGAAGCTTTTTTCTAGAGATAAATTGTTCCACATATCCAGGATGCTAAAGTATTTAACACGCGTCTTGAAGAAGGAGAATTAGGGGTTTCATATTCCCTGAAATTTATCTCTTGGAGGAGACTTGGGGGTTTCTATTTATTTATGATACTTCTTGCCTTTGATAGCTTGTTCTCATTCCCTAATCCTCTAAACTTCCTTCTTCATTTACTTGAGGTTTCAAAAATTTCCCCATTATCAGGGGTTGGACCACTTCCATTCCTTGTGATTATAAGCTCGTGTGATAGGTATATTTGTAAAGTTTTGTGTGTGCCCAATCCTTTTCCTTATTCATTTTTTTCACTGCAAATTTCCTAATTTTATTTCTTCCCTACTTTTTGGGGGATTTTACTTTTCCGTACCTCTTTTGTTCCCTCTCCTTCAAAATTTTGAAAAATTGAGTCCACAAAAGAGCGGCCTTAAGGATTTCAAGGGAGCCTCAAAGAGATGAAAAAATATCCTTCTTTGAATTCATTGTCAACCACCTTAAGGGGGCATCCTGTAGAGGGGGAATTCACTAAAGGGTTTATTTGGATGGAGATCTCCTTTTAAGGGACTAGTTGATATTGAGGTGGTATATTTGGGATGTCACCTTCCTCTTCTAATTGTTCCAAGGATGTAAAGATTTTTTCTTTATTTCCTACCTCCTTTTCTTTGTTCGAAAATAATGCTTGTCCTTTAGCATAATTTTTTGGATATGGAGGGGATTTTGATGCTTCTTTATTCACTTTTATATATTTTCTAGGGGCTCCTTTCCTATTGAGTCATCTTCTTCATTTGGGTTATTACCACTACTCTTATTCCTCTATTTTATTTCTTTGGGCATCTAATTTGGGGAAATATCTAACAAGCTTCCCAACTCGTGGTAGTCCTGACGTTTTAATGGTCATTGATCATAATCTACCTTTTTGTATCGAGTCAAGTTACTAAGGTGCAACTGCACTAATTTTCGTAAGTCTTTTTCTGTATCTACCTCCACACAAATACTAGAGCAAGACTAAATTCCTTGTTGTAGATCGATCCAATCAATTAACATCCTGAAAGCATTGTCAACACTTATAAGGGCATTTCATTATAGTAATGAAGGGAAAAAATGGAGTCATCTCCCATATCAACATTGTGGAAGGAATATATTTCCTAGGGTTCAAATTAGAGTTCCATTTATCAAAATATAATCCATGATATCCCATGAATTAAGGGACATTCCATCAGATCAAATTTCGATCTTCCTTCTACTAAAAAAGAAAGGAAAAAAATGCCTCAATGATAAAAAGGAAGTGGTGATTTTTCATTTGGCCATGGGACACCAGTTTTTTTCCAGCCAAGTGTTTAGGAAGTGTGGAGAGAGATATATCCTAGTGAATTTCCCAATCAACTTCCTTTCCTCCAAATGGAGGGCCATAAATCTCGATGGGATAACATTCATAGAATCTCCAATACATCTAGCGCCCATCCTTTCATATGGTTATAATTACCAGTTTATGATTTTTGTTTCAGGTCAAGTTTCTATAGACTGAAAGTAAGAGCTTTTGATCTATTTAATTGTAAGATCCCAAACGTTAGAAATTCTAACAGATATAGCACACTTTAGTGTTTTGATTAAAAAAAAACCTTCAAAAAGAAGAAAAACAAAAGGGATAAAAAAACGTAGCCACTTTGTTTAATTAATTAATCCAAGTAATACATGCGAGAATGATTAACGTAGAAATACTTTCCAATGGCATGCAAGGCTAGTCATCAACAAACTCTACCAAATGAACATTGAAGCACACTCGTGGACCCTGAATGGATCCACTAGACAACTTCACTGCAGGGTTTCATCGGAGGATTAAGTGGAACTAGCCACAACAAGTTGTAAAAAAATAGAATATGAGAAACAAACTTGGGATGATCCCATTGTCATGATCCTGCCCCCTTTTATAGGCTTGATATACTCTATAGAAACCTCATTTTATTGTTTACCTTAAAAAAATGAAGGTAAATACCATGGGTCGATGTCATGGGAAAAAAATATAATAAATACCATGGGAACATTCCGTCCACTTTGACCATATGAAGAAAAGGGAATATTACAAATCCTCTTACCCTCAAGCAATCCACTTCTATCCATATCAAAATAATTTGTATATTGATACCAAGATCCCATACAAACCAGTGTGTTATACCATGCCTACATGATAAATGATCCTGAATGGATCCTTCGATACCTAGTTCCCAATCGATCCTCTTTCCAATCGTGCACTCAATAGATTCACCTAGATCTGAATTCCACCTATGTCCTGGGACCTGTGGGTTATGATACTGTCTCTGCCTTCCATCACTGCCCATGCCTAAGGGCCCAAGATGTAATATTCTCTTGGCTAAGGGTATCCTTCTAGGGATCATCCCATCAATATATTTCTAACTCATAATCCATTCTCGTGGGAAGGATCTAATACATCAATTCTTGCACATGGAATAATTCTACCATGTTGATGTTCCGTGATGCTCAAGTCAAGCTTCTCCACCTAGTCATCCAACATGATCCATGTTCGGAACTCTTCCCTGCTCTCCCTAATGTATAAAGGTGGGTTAGTAGTTCCCTAAGCCCTATCTATGTACTCTTTTAGAGTGCTACTCTAGAACTCCCAGTTGTGTTCCTCCTATTGCCTTGTGAGGGACTTGGGACTTTCCTCTACACTAGAAAACTTTGTCGCTAACTTGACACATACCCCTATGATCTCCTCAATTTTTTTGTTCTCATTTAAGATAGTGTCTTAGGTTGTACATAATCTCTTTTTCAACATCATAAGATCTTCCTTGAAATGTGTGATCTTTCCCCAAAATTCCTCTATTGAGGATTCTAGTGCCCTGTTGAATGTCTTTGTACCTATCTGCATCAGATGCCTCACGACTGTTAGCAACCTATGATATAGGGGTCATAATTTTGACTTGAATATTGGTAATTTTGTAAATTTGTACATACTTTTCCTTCTGCAAGTTGTATTCACATATTTTTTTAAAAAAATTTAAAAAAAAAATCAAAAAATCAAAAAAGAAGGTGAAAAGTCCTAAAAGAATCATCAAAGGACTTAGAAAAAATAAAATACCCCAAAAAAAAAATGAATAAAACATGAAAGTGAGCAAGCATAAATGCCACTACTTTTTAATTTTTGACTATGGCAGAGTGTCAATAAATGCCATTAGTCCATGATGAGTTAAAACATTTAATTCTAACTCAAGGCTGCTTCAATTTCTTTGTTGTAGATAGAGAACAATGAGTTGTTAGATATTTAATCCTAACAATTCGTAGTTAGTAGAGGAAACAAAGTGAATCACAGCTTTAATCCGATTCATTGATGAAATAAGCAAGATTTATATAGTTACTTGCTTTCAAAAGAATAAATAAGCAGAAGGTTGCTAGCTTAAATACACCTTATTAAAAAAGAAGAAAAAATGTTAGCACACAAGATGGGTAGGTAGAAGAAGGTGAAAATCTCATTGTGTTGTAAATATCATTATTATGGGCTTCCAAATAATTAATTTCTCCTCTTCCTAGCTATGAAACATTATAAACTATTAGTTAGAAAGGTCAAGGCATTTCCTTGACTTTTCACAATCCTGACCCAAGGCTCCATGACTGATGAAGTTAGAAGTGTGAAATGTCCAAATCATCCCTTAATCACATCATTTACCACCTATGCACTCATTCCCTTGAGAACTTAAGTAAAATCTTCATTTTTACTTAAAGGCATTGTAATTTCTATTTGGCTAACTTCCTACATTATTTAAATGCAACAAACATCTAAAAATAACATTATATCATGAGCCAAGGACAGATCAGAAGGAAAATTATCTTTAATTCACTTTACCTTTTATAAATATGTGTTTTTAGCATACCATGTCCGGTATTTTCATACTAAATTTAACTTATATGCATTAACTCCTTTTCATACAACTAACCTTTTTTCTATTATATAACTCCTTTTTATAAATAAATCCCAAAACCCACTTATTATAACTTTAGCTTAAAGTTATTTATTCCCACATGTTTAAATAAAACTTCATTATAACCCCTTTGCTAAGTTTATCCTTACATAACCTCGCCCCCATGGTAATAAAGTCCTCCGATTTGATTAACCATATAATAAAAAGAATACATGAAAAATTAATTTAAACTAAACTTCTAAAATCCATATCCTTTGTATATCTTTCTGACCCCTAACCTTGATTAAAATCTTGATTAAACTCTGATCACTCCTTTCCATTGGAAAAACCACTTTTATATAAAACTCATTAAAAAACTTATATCCCCGGATTCAATTTGACTCTTCCATCTCAAAATCCCTTGATTCACCCGCTTGTAAAATCTTTAAAGTATAGATTATTACTACTCCATCCTTTCCCCCATCACAATTGAATTATAACCATTGATAGCTTTATTTCACTCCCAAGATCTACGAAAATGAACCCGAAAACCGATCTTCCAACACCCTTTTAATCCTAATCGTTCATTACCTCGGGTTAGATCCGATGGTGATAACGCATTTTCACGTTTCCACAAAGTAATCGATGGATGACGATTTGTAAAAGTCGCGCTAAATGGGTGGTTTACACAAACCAATTTCGCATCGGCTTGTCACAATTCTATTGTATCATGCTTGAAAAGGGCACAGCTACTTACCACCGATGAACCATGCGATTACTCACTCACAGTATTCCAAAACTAAAACTGTTAACTGGCTATTTAATGTGATTTTCACCATGGTTTCCACTATGGTTTAACACATTAAACTTATAATCTTTTAATGAAATTTTCTACCTTTTTACGTTTAAAATCGTGAAATCTTCCGTAGCCCTTCTAATTTCACCATTTAACCTAAGAGCCCATGTAGAGCCTTTTACTTCCTTTTAAATTATCCAACACCATTTTTTGAAACCAAATTTCCTTCAATTGGACCCCAAAATGCTACATTTTCTCAAAAAGACCAATTCTACAAATTAAAGATTGAGCGTAATTGCAATATCTTCAAACCCTACCTCATACCAATTTTCGGTATTTTCCGTCAAATCTTACCTCATGAGCATCAAAATTTCGTTATTTTTTTGTAAATCACTTGAATTGCACATATAAAATTGCCGAAAAAATATCCATTACGTAAAACTTTGCTTAAAATTTCCCCAAGAATCCCTAATTGCCATTTCTCGTATTTTTTTCCCAAACTCGGTCTTTTTTCATCATCGAAATCGTACCGTAAAATATGTTCGTAGCATTAAAACCCTTGTTTTATCCAAACATGATCGTAAACCCTATTTTCATTAGTAAAATTCACTTCTCGTTGTGCCCTTTGCTTAATAAAATAAATTAGCAAACCATCTAAACTTGCTTTGTTTAGTTTTAAAATGACAAAGAAACAAGTGACCCTAAAATGGAGTGCCTTAAAGCCTCAAAAAAGAAAGCTCGTGAAAATTCCTTAGCCCGCCCTTCAAACCCATAAACCAACCTATGCACTACCATCGATTCCACAGAGGTGGAGGCCGGCTCCACCCTCCACTACTTCCCCGAAAGGACAGTCCCTTAGTTGACCTTGATTACAGAATCCGTACCCTGGCTTATAGAATTTAACTCGCTGATGTTTATATAATTGTGCTTGGGAAAATATGTAGAAAAAGGTGACAAAGATATCCCGTCCTAGAGCCGAAATTTATCAAAGTACATTGTTTCTCAAACTCATGCATCCCCCGATTTTTGTCGTAGCATGTCATTAACTTTTCTTTATCTTCTAGAAAAAAATATGTATCGTAAACAAAGATACAGAGGTCCTACTTTACATCAATGAAGAGTCAATAAATTCCATGCTGCTAAATCGAATCCCGACCTATCAGTCGTGCCATTGTCCATAGAGGAGTTGACTCAAAATTACCTAGAACTTGAATTTGCCCGTAAATTCAAAGTCTTCCGTACCTTTTGTCCCAAGAAAGTTGATATTCCCAAGTTTAACTTCTCCATTTGATACCTTTGACTTCCTAGATGAAACCAAGAAAATAGTCTCAATGCTATCATTCATATTAGGATACACTGAAGATGAATTTGCTGTGATGAACATATTTACTTTTTGTCAACTCGAGTCCTCAACAAAATTTCCTCTCCATAGTGTACACCCATAACCATCACAGTAAAACATGCATTATCAATTGTCAAGATTGGTTTAATAAGGAGTCTTTCAGATACACATCATATCTCCTTTTAATTTTTGTATTATTACTGCTGCATAAGCTTCCCATTGAATTTTAAAGTGATCTTAGGGAAATGTTCTTTAGTTGTGTTTTGGCTATCAATTCTTAAGAAATGGAGAGAATATAGCTTTATAGATTCTAATGAATTTTTTTAGCACCTATGAATCATGAATAAAGAGCAAAACCCCTAGAATCAATGAGGAGACAAAGATAATTCCTGTTAAATTATCTCTGGTAGATGAAATGAGGACCGTATTTACACAAAAGTTACACGTAAACAAGAGTATATGGTGGCATCCTCGGCCCCACACAAACTTCCAATATTTGTTACAACAAGGATATTTAATGGAATATTTGATACACTATTGAACGTAAGATGAAATTAATTTCTATACCTTCCGTAAAAAGACCCAGTTTTGCAAAACCTAAGAATCAATTTGAGCCATTTATTGTAAATAATAGAGAAACAACCAATGAAATAAATGTGAAGTTGAAAGAATAAAATTTCCTTACATAGTTTCATGTGAATTATGATCCACAAGGTATTTTTGCCAATACCAAGAGTGGAAAATGCAAGTTGTTGGTCTTCTTGCATGACTCCAAGCCCCATATTGAAAAGTATGCTAACAAACTTGAATGGGAGCCCAACACTTCAGTTGATGATGATTCACCGGAATGCAGGGAAAAAATGGAAAAGATAAACCCAAGTTGAATAAACACAAGTGGCTATATGAGCAAAGAACCTAAATGCACATGTAAAGATAGAGAACGACAGTTTCATACGAAACTATTCAGATAAAAGATTCATAATTCTTGCTGTATGAAAAACAAATTGACAGATGAAGAAAGGAATAAAGTCGTTGATATTAAAGACAATGAAACTGGCGATGAAGCTACAAGAATAGTGACCTAAACACTTCTAAAGAGCATCAAAATGTCAAAATTGGAACACAACAAAACGACAATCATGGTGGAGAATCAAACAAAATGTTGATATGCATTCTCTTTTCAAGGAACTCGACAACACAGAGTCAGAAATTCAAATCAGGTTTAGATAGATAAAAGAGAAGAATGAAGAAATCAAGAATCAAGCATATTCTAGATTCTCAAGGAAAAGCCCGGAAACAAGGACAAGATTTTCTGTACCTTTAATTATTCGAATGAATAAATTAGTAATGTCATTTTTGAAGACTAGCATGATCCAAAATCGCAGTGTATTATTCAAAACATCTTTGAAGTTGATGCGTACGTTATTCACGAATTAGATCGAAATAGAATTTCATAGAAGCACATCGAAATGCTATATTCTAAAATTGTCGTGCAGACTTATGGAAATTTATTAGGCTTGGACAAAACGGTGCTCAACCTTCGAAATCAAATGAAATTGGAAAAAGCTCTACTATATGCCAACAATTTGAGGATCAAAGCATTAGAAGATTTGGTGATTGAAGCCAAGAGTCGATCCCCGCTAACATGAGATTGCGAAAACTTTGATTAAAGTCATAAAATGAGGATATGATGTTTCGTAAAATATCTAAATTTTCTCACAGAAAATCCTCAAGAAAAGGAAATTCTTCAACAGAAACAAATACTTTTTCTGCCCTTAATTATTCATCTAATAAATTAGTAATGTCATTTTTGAAGACCACAGTTATCGATCCAAAATCGCAGCGTATTATTCAAACAAACATTCCTACAGCTGATGTGCAACATGCTATTCATGAATTAGATCAAATAGAATTCTACAGAAGCAATACTGAAATGCTATATTCTAAAATTAAGTGAAGATTATGAAATCTATTAGCTTGACAAAACGGTGCTCAACCTTCAAAATCAAATGAAATTGGACAAAGCCTCACTATATGCCAACAATTTGGAGGATTAAAGCATTAGAAGATTTGGGTGATTGAAGCTGGTGAGCCGATCCGCTAACATGGGAGATTGCGAAGACTTTGATTAAAATGTGTAAAATGATATATAGATGCTTCCGTAAATATCTAACTTTCCCCAAGGTGAAAATCCTCAAGAAAAGGAAATTCTTCAACAGAAATCGAAAATGATGAACTCAAACAACTTGTTCTTAAGATGACTACCTAAATAAAAGAAATGGAAAATCAATTGAAGTCTCCCCATAAGAGAAAATTAAAACCTAAACAAACTCATTAGGCCTACATTCTTATGCGTAACTCATCGTAAGCATAGTTGTTCCATCCATACGAGCAAAAAAACTTGGCAATTACATGAGCACTGGCCATCGGCAGTTGGCCACTAACTTCGTTGAAATCTCTCGCTTCTTCCTCAATTTCACAGTAAATGGCACACAAGACAACCGTAATCGTAGCCATGAAGACATGTCAATTAAAGAGAACAATACTTAATTTGAAAGGCACTATTAACAATCTAGAATATTCCAAAAGAGATGCCTTGATTACTTCCAAAGGGCATGAATAAGAGGGCAAGACCGTAGTGAACAGAGAATTCTTCAAGCACATGTGAATATAAATGATTAGGGTTGCATATATAAAAAATCATTTATAGACAAAAATCATTGAAGGAATTCACTCTCAATGGCCTTCAATAAAATAATTTATGAGCAAGAGTTAATAAGAAATGAAATGCAGTAACGTGACAAAACTAAGAGAGAGATTGAAAATAAGCCATCTCTGCTTATCTAACCTAGAATTTTTGGAACAACAAAACAGGAAGAGTTAGAAGAGCTGAAAATTATCATAGATGAGGCTATTCTACAAGTCAAGAAAGTCCCGAATAAAAAATGAACATGATGAATAACTTGAAGACAGTAAGACATGAATTTACCATCACAAGATTTGGGGCTAAACACAAAATATTATCGTATGAAGTTTGCCAAACATTCATGCATTGATTGACAAATTGATGCCACAGAACAGACCTTAAAAATCAGAACTCATGAAAAGATCAAGCCAAACAACCATCGCCATACAAGATCACCAAGAGGGAAAGTACCAATATTTTGGAAAATCTATTTCTTTTGGAAAATGGAAATTAAGCATATGTTCATCGTAAAGCCTAAGATTCCATAAATATGCTGAAGCAAATGGAAAGCTACAAGAAGCCGAAGAACATGAAGATTCTACCACATTTGCATGGCAAGAATTCATGATTCTAATGAATTTGATAGAAAATTATCAAACCCATATTTTACTTTACCTCATATGAAAAAATTAGTGTCAAAGTATCAAAATAAGTTAAAGTGTATCAGTTTAAATCAAATTGTTATCGCTGGTCATTTTTTATTATAGCAAAGAAATAGTCAAAAATAAAATATAAAAGAGACGATGAGAAGATGAAAAGAAAGAGTACCCACATGCTATCATCCATGAGAAATGTATCTATTGCTGTGCAGGCTCAATACTCAACAATTAGTTTAAATTAGGATAACTGGGCTTATTTTCGCTAGGTATGAACAACTTGCAAACTATTTTAAATTTGCCTTCTTATTATGCTTTTTCCTATTTTTATTAAAACATTATCTCAATTTCCGAGATATTTTAAAATAAATTTTAGGTATAAATACTTCATAATTTGTAGTATTCAAAGGTGAATAAAATTTCTCAAGACAACTATAGTCTTTGCCGGACATATTGAAATTGGTGAGTCAATTAGTGAGGGCGTTATGATCGAAACGATTAGTATCATAGCTAAGGATTCTCATGCAGACAATATAATTTTCGTTTTTCCGTTTTCGTTATATTTATTTAAAGTTTACATTCATTCATTAAGTGTGTTTTCATTTCGTAATGACTAATTAAGGAGAATTAAATAGTAGCTAGTGATAATAAGCCTCGTTTTAAACTTGTTGGCATTTTGATGTTTTCTACTTCGATAACCGGCATCACAGAATTCTCTTAATTTCAGTCCCTAGTTAGATCCCTCTTCAATCTTTTCGTGTGTAGCTTGCTGGTTCTATGCCCCTTGCTCGTGTCCCACCCACTCCATCAAATCAAGCCTATACAAAACCTTGAAGGTCACCCATTCTTGCCCTGTGTTAACACGACATCTCTAAGCCTTATTTCAGTTCGCCCCCGCCAGAGTTGACTCTATTGCCCAACGTTCCTGCAGATCCTTTTGGTTTACTCTTGAAATATATTTATTTCACCAAATTTTTAAAACAAGCCCTATTGCTCACTCACATAGCTTAAACTTAACAAACAAAGTCAAATATTTAGGGAGGATCCCTCTCCCGAGCTCACAGAAGGCCAGATCCCTGACCTCAAAGTGATTCTTTAAGTTACCTTTGGTGTTCTTAACTACAAAAATCCCCATCCCACAACTCATGAATTACTAGGGTGATAGATACCTATGATTTTACCGGGAAATTAACCACTCTCAAGTTTTAAGTTTAATCTTTTTAACAAAATATATTTAATTACATTCTTTCACTTTAAGATTAATTTTATAGGTTGGGGGTATTTTACCCAATAAAAATCCGGCTCCCAAGAAAATTCCAGTCATACCTAGATCTAACCCCGATCCAATCCCCGTAGTTAGTAGATAATCCCCACTGTGATAGGAAAAAAGAAGAAAAACAAAGTGATAGTTCGAAACTGAATATTCTCCTAGGAAGAGCCGATTTCTTTACAAAAGAATTGGTAAGTGCCTATCGTACATTTATTTTGACTTAAATTTTGAGAAATATTATTTATAAAATAAAATTCAAATCAGATTTAAAAGAAATTGTTTTAGGATCCAGCTTTTTCTTTTTCTTATGTAAGTGAAAACATAAAATTACTTATGCTCTGGCTAAATCGCATCAAACCGAAAGTAGAAGTCCAGCTTAAAAGGGAAGTGCCATAAAAATCAAAGACATTGAAGAAGTCATGAAGAAGCAATTTAGAATTAAACTTAAACCCCCGCTCTTCGAACTATACACAACAAAGAGCCTGTGCCCACTTACTAAATTCAACTTCCGTATGTCGCCACATCATTTACCCATTCTCTATCGTCATTTCACCCTCAAGAGCCCATAAGCCCTTAAAGTTGCCTCTCTGCCTAAAGAATCATATACTCATCATATCCGCAATCCACCCAAGTTCATCAACCGATCCATTCATCCTCGAGCCACCCCAGCAACTTAAAATAGCATATCCACTATTCACCCAACCTATTACAACTACTATTAGCCATATTGGCTTGCTTCATCCCCATTACCAAGTTTCTGCTACACCTACTGGTGACCAACACCATTCCTTCTACCGCGAACCCGTACCTCCCGTGCCCGTACAAATTCAAGCTGGCGGAAGCTCGAGTGGAAGCTTCCTCGAGCGCCTTGCTCCGAAATAGCGCCCATCGTCGGGCAGGTGCTCACCCGTTTAGTGGTGCCAAGGAAGCGCCCGCGCGCGTGTTATTAATAATAATGGAAACATGAGAGAGTCCTATAAACCAAGTTGAGACTATTTTCTTAGAGCTTAATCGAGAGGTGAAAACTTGGTTTAAAGTTTTCAGTAACTGTGAAAGATAGTAGACCTAGATGTATTCTACAGAGCCTTCTCCAACAAATGGGAGAAAAAGAAGAATCCTATTAAAATATTATCTCGAATTTGATGCTGCCGAAGAAAGCCCCAAATGAAATCGTCCCGTACTTCTTGCACATGACATAACAAAGACATACAATGCCATTCCCCGCACCTTAAACCTACCCCCATATTCCGTGCTACCAAAATTTCGATCGTTTTGACGAGGACATGGCTTACCAACTTAGGGAAAGGGATGAAAATACTTTAGAGCAAATGAAACAAAATTTTGTGGTGTAGAAATCAACATACTTGCAAAGAAGGCTAGAATGAGAAATGAAAGAAGGTTACCAATAAAGAGGAAGCATCTCACTTGATATAAAATTTTATTTCATTGTTAATTAAAAAGTAGTTGACATACCAGATCAAATTGAAAAGAAACCACACAAGGACAATCAATCCTGTATCCGGAACTTAATTATTAAAAAATACCCTCAATTTCGGGAAAGGTCAGAACCTTCCCCATCGTAATATAAGAATCCCATTTCAAGAAAAACTTCATAAAGTTCACAAAACAGCTTTTGATGAGGATAGTGATATAAACATTGTTATGGGGATTGATGAAAACAATACTATTTTGCTCATCAAGAGACCAGGAACTCTTTGAACTTGAACAGCCTTCGCTAAAGCAGAATATGCAGCATCCTATGATTATAAACAAGGTTATGATTTTAAAATAAAATGAACGACAACAATACAAACCTTAGAGCAAGAAAAATATCGATTCCGCTATAAATAGTAATGCTCTAAACAAACAAGAACAAAACAAAATAAGTTCCGATACTTCTAAATCAAAATTCTTGCAAATTCTTCCTGAGATGGAAAAACAAGAGTTCAACCAAATCAGTCTTAAAAGCAAATGAAGGCCCAAAAAATTGTAGACACATCATGAGGTGGCACAATTCCAAAGGTGTTTCTAAAGCTAATTCTCCAAAGCTATCAATTCAACAACAACTATTGAGCCAAGAAAAATCCTACTAACTTTAAAACACGTACCCTAAACCCGATAAGACCGATAAGACTTCGCTAATCCCTAAAATACCCTTAAAAAAATAGTAAAGGACATAAAAACCAAGAAAATCACGACAGAAGACAAGAGAAGAGCCTGAAATAAAGGAAAAAATAGTAGAAACTCGAAGAAAAGTCCTCGGCCAAACAACACTTCCCAAGGAAAAAGTGATTCAAACTGCCATTAGATCTCAAAATCAAAATTTAATATGCATCAAATATCCAAATTGAAAATAGTGTTTCCTTAGTAGAACTAGCTAAAAATGATTTACATAGATCAATGGATTGGCGTACGAATGTGAATGAGAACGAAGATACAATTAACATGAATGAAGATAGGCCTCGAAATAATTTTTGTCCCAATGTTGATGGAAAGCATTCGTATGGGTCAAGACTTTCATTTTATTTAAGTTCCCATTTACATATGACCAAATATTATATAATACTTTCTAGATATCGAGCTTCCCACAATTTAATGCCTAAAGCTATAATGGAAACTCTTAATATAGACACACCATACCTTATACAGACCTATTCTCATTTGATTCATCCAAAGCCTACCGGTATTGGTTTGATTAAAGATCTATGTGTTAACTCTAAACCAAAGATTCCGGTAAGAGTATGATTATGACATCGTAGCAACTCCATATCCCGCCTAAAGTATGGCATGCTTCTTCTCGCTCACATGGGGAGCAAAAGTTGCATGATCTCTACAACTAGATATGAGTTATGCCATTATCTCTATATTTGGACAACCTATGAAGATTTATAGAGAAACTTGATGAAGTACATGATCAATAGTGTAGAAAGACTCAAATTATCCAATTTATTCTACTCCCACCGATCTTGATTCTCCTTTTATTCTACAGAATTCCTATCAAAAATGAAAATCCAATCGAACTCATCGGGATAAAAGACTTAAAATCATGGATGATTATATTGGTCATGAAGCTTTGGTGGCATCTATTTTTTGATGGATCTATTAATAAATTTGGAGCTAGAGTCGTGCTGGGATCACAAACATTGAAACAAGTCATTCTCATACATGCTTAGACTAAACTTCAAACACACCAATAACATGGTCGAATACGAAGCTTTAATCTTAGCTGGTAAAATTATAAGAAAAAAGGGAGAAAAGAATAATGGTTTTGGGTGATTCTCGAACTAATTATAAAACAAATCAACGTTTAATATTCACTATAACCCCAAATTTTGTGGAGAGTAGAGAAACAAGATTGGAACCCATTAAGAATTTAGAAGGTGCAATTTTTTTGTCATCCTCGAGATCGTAACATACCAAACCCATTTCTTAGCTACTACAATAAAATTCCTTTTTCACCATTGCAACCATACCGTCGAGATTAAATATAGCTATTGTTCCTAATAATGTAAAAAATATTCACAATTTTTTTCGTAAGATCACCAAATTTATCACTTTTTGAATAATGAACATGAATTCTAAAAATGTCAAATTGATAAACAGCCTTCATTATAGATCCACATTGTAATATAGATTTGGTACTGGCCAACAGATGACTTAGACAATTTATATGCACATAAGTTTGAAAGCCTACTATTTTTATTTCAAAGTAACATTGATGAAATGGAAAATAGAAATAGAGGGAATTTGATTAAAGATGAAATAGATTTGACGTATTTAAAGAACATTTTACCCGGAGGTTTAACTCCTCTAGAAGATTTATTTGACTCTAATGATGTACCCATAAGGCCAAAAATGGAGCCATTTAAATATGAAATAAATAATATAACTAGGACAAAGATGATAAACCAAGTTAGTCAACTGGGAACCATCCAAATCCCTACCATCGGCGTAAAGGGATAAATACATTGAACTTTTAAAAGAATTTTAAGATGTCTTTGAATGGAGCCATGAAGACTTAAAAAAACTTGATAACAAACATTATTGAACATAAAATTCTTTAAAAGAAAAATAAAAACCTTTTTCATTGCATAGATCGAAGGATGTTAATCTCGCTTGTTTCCATTAGGCTTAAAAAGAAATCAAAAGAATGTTTGATGTTAAGACAATCACACCAGTCGCATTTTCGACCGGATATCTAATATAGTGCATAGATTTTGAGAATTTCCGTAATAAAGCATTCTGATGATAACTACCTTGCCAAAAATGGACCATATTTTACAAAGGGCAGCAAGTCTTTCCGCAATCTCTTTATTAGATGGTTCGGTTACAATCGTATCCCTAGTTCACAAAGATGACCAAACCAAAAATCGTTTTTATTAATCCATGGGGTACTTTCATGTATGTGAAATGCTCTTTGGTTAAAAATGCAAAATATTGTGCGTCATGGATATTGCCTTTGCCAAGGAAATCTATGATTTTTAATCATTTATTTGACAGATATTAATGTGTTTTCTAAAACAAATAATGAATTACTTTGGACCATCTCGTACAATTTTTCATTAAATGCAAAAAATATGGTATATCTCTTAATCCGAAAAAGTCTATTTTTACCAGAAGAAGAAAATTGCTAGGTCATATCATTTCTGCAAAAGAAGGCATTAGAATAGACCCCGCAAGAATCAAAGAAATCCTAATATCTAACCACTTAGGAACATTAAATAAATCCAAGCATTCTCGAAAGATCAACTTTCTAAGAATATTCATATCAAATCTAGCCGAGATTATAAAAGATCTTAATAACATGTCAGTGTTGATTCCCCAATTAAATGGAAAGTAAAGGCCAAAACAATCTTTTGAATCTATCAAACAAGCCTTAACTAACGCAGACATCAACTATCACCCGTATTACACAAAAGATTTTATAAGGTTTTTCTTTTGTATCCGAACACACCATAGTTGGCAGGCTTTTCCGTAGAAAAATGGTTTAAGGCTATGAACAGCCACCTCATTGTATTTTTTAGTAAATTTCTACAGATGCACCATCGAAATAAAAACATAATAGAAAAATAAGCTTTGGCTCTCGTTAAAGCTATAAAATATTTCGCAGTGTACATACTTATTCATATATAATTGCATATGTCCCTACGTAGTTAAAGACATTTTGACTAAGATACCGTACAACAAAGAGGAAAGTGGATAGCTACAATCCTTGGAATATTATCTAGAAATTAAACCAACTAAATCATCAAAGGACAAAGGTTTAACCGTACCGATGGTTGAATCTGTAATTTTAATGCCTGTATATTAATTATTACATATGAAGTAGATGAAATGTAAGAGAGATGGCGACTCATCGATCATGGAAGCCCGTCAAGACTCACCTCGGTACCGACACAATATTTGTACCACAAACTTACAAGCTCCTCTTGAATTACTAAAACCAAGGCAAGATTTATCAAGAAAAAGTAATGAAATTCTTTATTCAATAATGTACCATATTAGAGACAAGTAATTGAATTTTACGTAATTGTTTATTGCTGAACTTAAGCTCTACGCATCCTTCAACAATTTCTATGCAGTGGACCGTGGTGGCTATCTATACCGGAAGATACACCGATAAAATACTTTCTAGAGCCGGTTTTTACCCGCTATCTTTATTTAAAATGTTAAAATTTTTTGTTACCTTCTGTCATAAGTGCCAGATTTTTGAAGGTAAGAAACTCTTTTCCATTACCTCTCAAGCCAATATCCACTAAAAAACCATTTCAACTATGGGGATTATACTACATAGGTGAAATTCATCCTCCATCTTCAGTCAATAAGTGGATTCTAACCGATACTTATTACTTTACTAAGAGGATTGAAGCACCCAATAGGCAAGCTACAAGACTCAGTTTATTATCTCATTCATTGAAAGTAATATTTTGTCTAGATTTGATGTCACACAAAATTATCATATACAATGCTTCTTTCAAATATAAAAAGATGATTTCTTTCTTCCACAATACCATATTACCTTGGATTATTCAACAAGAGCTACCCTGGACAATAGTCCTGCCAAATCCTCGAATAAAAGTTAGGCCACATCATATAAAAACTACTCCAAGATAATAAAAGACAGGAACAAGAAGCCACATATGCCTTGGGCTGAAAGCTTACTACAAAAGTCCATAGGAACTTCACCATATCAAATTGTTTATGTAGCGATGCGCTTTTCTTCTTCCTTGGTGTCCCACCATGAATATCATCCAGAACTGTTGTGTAGAAACAATGATATCTAAAGAAGAATCACCGTATACCATACACCTTCAACAAACTGAGATGAAGTTTATGAAAAGCAAAATTTTTACAAGACAAGACTTCAAAAAAGAGTTTTGACAAAAGAGTTAAGGAAGATCACTTTTTCATAGGAGATCAAGTTTAAGATGGGATGCAAGAAGAGAGGATAAAGGTAAATATGGGAAGTTTGACTTTCTATGGCATGGACCATATGGGATATATGGGTAATGAGAAACAATTCATTTTTTATCGTAAATTTGGATGGTACAAAGCTTCACAAGGACTAGCTAAATGGAATAATGTTGAAACATTACTATTCCTTGCAAGTCACTTAACGTTAGACCTATTTACTTTATCATAAATATTCATAGTCGTAGTGGTCATTGATCAGATATATTATCTACAAAGAAGCCCCGAAGAGAAGGCTCCTAAGATTTACAAAGATAACATATCATAAATATGATTGTTGCAAAACACGAAGACATTTATATATATTCACCAAAATCAATGGATAAGGCTACCGTATCCCAAAGTTCTAGAATTTCACTAGGAAAAGCCATCCCCAATTGAAGCGATGTTAGCAACCTATGATATAAGGGTCACAATTTTGACTCGACTATTGGTAATTTTAAAATTTTTGCATAGTTTGGTTTTCTACAAGTTGTATTCACATATTTTTGTAAAAAAACCAAAAAACAAAAATCAAAAAGAGGGTGAAATGTCCTAAAAGAACAATCAAAGACTTAGAAAAACAAAAGACCCCAAAAGAAAAAATGAATAAAATATGAAAGTGAGCAAGCATAAATGCCATTACTTTTTACTTTTTGAATATGGTACAGTGTCAACAAATGCCATTAGTCCATGATGAGTTAGACAGCTCAATATTAATCTCTCCTCATTGTTTCAATTTCCTTTGTTGTAGACAGAGAATATTGAGTTGTTGGTATTACTTTAATCCTAACAATTCAAAGAGTTAGGCAGAGAAATAAAGGGAATCCAACAAAATTAATCTAGATTCACTGATGGAATGTATGTAGAGTTAGATATTTGCTTTTGCAGAAGAATAAAATGTCAGAAGGTTGCTAGCTTAACACATCTTAATATTGAAGAAGAAAAAAATGTTAGGCATGGTAAGATGGTAGCAGTAGAAGAAGGTGAAAAATCACATGTATGTAAAATATCGTTTATTATGGGCTTCAAAACAACCAACTTCCCCTTCCCATAGTCATGAAACATTCGAAACTATCACCTTTAAAGGGCCAAGGCATTTCTCGATTTTTGTTGACTAGACCCGTTGCCTAAAGGACCCGATTAGTTAGAAGTGTGAAATGTCTAAATTAATCCTTTAATCACATCATTTACCACTCATGCACTCATTCCCTTGGAAAATCCTAAGTAAAATCTGATTTTTACTTAAAGTCATTTGTAATTCTTATTTGGCTAACTTCCTACATCATTTAAACGCAATAAACCCTCAAAATAACATTATATCATGAGCTAAGTGATAAGATCAATCAAAATTATCTTGTAATTCACTTGTTATGAATATGTGTTTTGAGTATACCATGTCCTATTTTCATACTAACTTTAACTTATATATTAACTCCCTATACAACTAACCTTTTCCTATTATATAACTCCTTTTGATAAATAAATCCCAAAAACCCACTTATTATAACTTGAGCCAAAGTTATTTATTCCCACATGTTTAAATAAACCCCCCCCCCCTTATAACTCCTTTGGCTAAGTTTATCCTTATATGTAACCCTGCCCCTATGGTAATTAAGTCCTCCCGATTTAATTAACCATATAATAAAAAGAATATATGAAAAAAGTTTAATTTAAACTAAACTTCTAAAATTCATATCCCTTGTATATCTTTCCCTGACCCCCTAACCTTGATTAAAATCTTGATTAAACTCCCGATCACCCTTTCCATTGGAAAACATCCACTTTCATATACAAAACTCATTAAAAATCTTGTACCCATTGGGATTCAATCTTGACCCTCCGATCCCCAAATCCCTTTGATCTAACAGTTGTAAATCTATGCGACCCATTATTACTACTCCATCCTTTCCCCATCGCAATTGAATTATAATCGTTGATCTTTTATTTCACTCCCAATATCTATGGTAAAAAATGAACCTGACAACCGATCTTCCCCACACCTTCCCTTTTAATCCCAATCATTCATTACCCGAAGTCAGATCCGACGGTGATAACGCATTTTCGCTTTCACAAAGTAATCGATGGATGATTTGTAAAAGTCGCCGAAATGGGTGGTTTATCCAAACCACCCCGCGTCGACATGTCACGATTCTATTGCATCGTGTTCGAAAAGAGCATTACTTCTTACCACCGATGAACTGCGCGAATACCACTGGCGGTATTCCAAAAACTAAACCCATTTAACCGTGATTTAATGTGATTTAAATGTGGTTTCCACTATGGTTTAATACATTAAACTTATAAATTTTTAATGAATTTTCACCTTTTTACGTTTAAAACTCTGAAATCCTCTGCAGAGCCCTTTCCCTCGGAATTTCACCATTTAACCTCTGAAAGCCCGCGCAGAGCATTTTTACTCCTTTTAAACTATCCAACACCATTTTCAAAACCAAATTGCCTTGCAATTCAACCCCAAAGTGCTACATTTCCCTCAAAAAGACCAATTCTGCAGAAATTGAAGATCAAGTGCAATTACGTAACGTCTTCAAACCCCAATTACACTAATTTTCAGGTATTTTCCGACAAAGCTTACCCTCTAAGAATCAAACTCCTGTTATTTTTCTGTAAATCACTTGAATTTCACATATAAAATTGCGTAACATCTTCAAACCCCAATTACACTGATTTTCAAGTATTTTCCATCAAAGCTTACCCTCTAAGAATCAAACTCCTGTTATTTTTCTGTAAATCACTTGAATTGCACATATTAAATTGCCGAAAAATATCCATATTACAGGGGAAACTTTACCAAAATTTCCCCAGAATCCCTAATTTCCATTTCTTACATTTTTCCCCAAACCTTGGTCTTTTTCACTGCTAAAATTGATTGTAACATATGTTTTGAGCATTAAAACCCTTGTTTTATCCAAAACCCTGCTCAGAAACCCTATTTTACCAGTAAAATTCACCAAGAAGTCCTTGTTTCTAATAAAAGAACTTAGTAAACAATCTAAACTTGCTTCGTTCAGTTTAAAAATGATAAAGAAACAAGTGACCCCTAAAAATGGAGGCCTGAAGCCTCAAAAGAAAGCCTCTGCAAATTTCCCTCAGCCTGAGTCTTCCAAAATTGACAAACCAACCCCTGCACTCACTGCTGATTCCACAGAGGTGGTCGGGCTAGTCTAGCTTCCAGTCACTTCCCTAGAGAATAGTCCCTTAGTTGACCTTGATTTTAGAATCCTGGACCCTACTGTAGAATTTAACTTGCTTGATGTTTATAATTGGTGCTTTGGAAAATCTGTAGAAAAAGGTGACAAAGATATTCGAGTCTGGGAGTCCAATTTTCCAAAGTACATTGTTCCTCAAACTCATCCATCCCCTAATTTTGTCAGAGTGTGTCAATCCTTTTATCTTCCAGACCAAAGATGCATTGTAAACAAAGATAGAGAGGTCCTATTTTACATCAATGAAGAGTCAATAAATTCCATGCTGCAACTGAAACCTAACTCCAATGCTACTTCATTGTCCATATAGAACTTGACTCAAAATTACCTAGAACTTGAATTTTCTTCTAAATTCAAAGTCTTCCAGACTTTTTGTCCTAAGAAAGTTGATATTCCCAAGCTTAATCCTCCATTTGATACCTTTGACTTCCCAAATGAAACCAGGAAAATAGTCTTAATGATATCATTCATATTAGGATACACTAGTGATGAATTCACAGATGTAGCTATATTTTTTTTTTTGTCAACTCTGAGTCCTAGCCAATCCCCTTCCATAGTGTACAATTTTTCTAAATTCATTGCAGAAAACATGCATTATCAATTGTCAAGATTGTCAGAAGAAGGAGTCTTCAGATACACATCATATCTGCTTCAGCTCTTTTTGTATTATCAAGTAGATAAGCTCCCCATTGAATTTCAGAAAGTGGATCCAGAGGGAAATGTTATTTCAGTTATGTTTTGGTCATCAATTCTAAGAAAATAGAATAGAGAATATAGCTTTGCATATTTTAATGACTTGTTTTTAGCACCTTCTATGATTCTGTTGAACAAAGAGCAAACCCCTAGAATCAATGAGGAGACAAAGAGAATTCTACAGCTATCTGAGAGCTGTAAAATGGGGGACTGGTATTTATACAAAAGTTACACCGAAATAAGAGTATATGGTGCACTCCTGGTCCCATACAAACTTCCAAGATCTGTTACAACAAGGATATTTGTATTGGAATATTTGAGGGAGCTATTGAATGCAGATGAAATTAATTTCATAGCTTCCAGGAAAAAGACCCAGTTTAAAATGAAGAATCAAATTGGGCCATTTATTGTAAATAATAAAAAAGCAGCCAATGAAATCAATGTGAAGTTGAAAGAGTACAAATTTCCATATAGTTTCATGTGGAGTTATGATCCACAAGGTATTTTAAGCACACTAAGAGTGAAATGCAAGTTGCCTATCTTCTTGCATGACTCCAATCCCCATATTGAAAAGTATCCTAACAAACTTGAATGGGAGCCCAACACTCTAGTTAATGATGATTCATTGGAAATGCAGGGATAAAATGGAAATGATAAACAGGTTGAACAAACACAAGTGGCTATAGTGAGCAAAGAAACTAAAAATGTACATAAAAGGAGCAAAGAAGGAGATAGTTTCATAGCTGAAACTATTCAGGATAAAAGATTGAGAATTCCTTACAGCAAGAAAAATAAATTGACAAATGAAGAAAGGAATAAAGTTGTTGATATTGAAGATAATGAAACTGATGATGAAGCTAGAAGAATAGTGACTGAAACATTTAAAGAGCATCAAAATGTCAAAATTGTAACACAACAAAAGGATACAGTCATGGTGGAGAATCAAACAAATGTTGATATGCCTTCTTCTTCTAAGGAACCTAACAACACAGAGTCAGAAATTCAAATCAGGTTCAGACGGATAAAAGAGAAGAATGAAGAAATCAAGAATCAAACATATTCTAGATTCCTTAAGGAAAAGCCTGGAAACAAGGACATGCTTCTTTCATCCTTTGATTATTCATCTAACAAATTAGTAATGTCATTTTTGAAGCCTATAGTGGCTGATCCAAAATCAGTAGAAGATTATTCAAAAATAGATCTTGAAGTTGATGTAGATGCTATTCATGAATTCGATCAAATATAATTTCATAGAAGCAATATTGAAATGCTATATTCTAAAATTGTCAGTAAGACTATGAAATCTATTAGGCTTGAGAAAACAGTGCTCAACCTTCAAAATCAAATGAAATTGGACAAAGCCTCACTACATGCCAACCATTTGAGGATTAAAGCATTATAAGATTTGGTGATTGAAGCAGGAGCTGATCCTGCTAACATGGAGATTGCAAATACTTTGATTAAACAGAAAAATGAGGATATAGCTGCCCTCAGAAAATAGCTAAAGTTGCCCCAAGGTGAAAATCCTCAAGCAAATGAAATTCTTCAGCAGAAAACTGAAAATGATGAACTTAAACAACTTTTTCTTTAGATGATTTCCCAAATAAAAGAAATGGAAAGTCAATTGGAAGCTTTCATAAGAGAAAATGAAAACCTGAAGATAACTCAACAGGTTCACATTCTTACAGTAATCTCTACTGTAAGTACAGATGTTCCATCAACATTAGCAGAACACTTGGTGCCACAAGGAGTATTGGCCACTATAGTGCCACTAACTTCTCATGAAATCTCTGCTTCTTCTTCCTCAACTTCACAGGTAAATACAATACAAGACAAAGCTGTCGTAATCAGAGCCATGGAAGACATGTCAATTAAAGAGAAAGAAATACTTAATTTGAAAGGCACTATTAAAAATCTAGAATCTTCCAAAAGAGATGCCTTGATTACTTCCAAAGGGCATGAACAGAGGGTAGATAGACTGAAAGAATAGGTGAGAATTCTTCAAGCACATGTGAATCTAACTGATCAGGTTGCTTATATTAAAAATAATTTATGGACAAAAATCATTGAAGGCATTCACTCTCAATGGCCTTCAATTCAAATAATTTATGAGCAAAAAGAGTTACTACAGGCTACTGATGCAAAAATTGACAAAACTAAGAGAGAGATTGAAAATAAGCCAGCTCAAGCGATTCAACTCATAGCCTTTTTGAACAACAAAAACATGGAAGAGTTAGAAGAGTTGAAAATTATAGATAGGATAGAGGCCATTTTACAAATCAAGAAAGGCCTGAATAAAAGGAACATGATGAATAACTTGGAAGATAGGTGTAAAGACATGAATTTGGCCATCACAAGATTTAGGGCCAAATACCAAATATTATCAGAAGCATGTTTGCTAGACATTCATGCATCGAATAACAAATTGATGCCAAAGAAACATTATGATCTAAAAATCAGAACTCATGCAAAAGAGAAAGCCAAACAACCACTGCCACAAGGATCACCAAGTGGCAAAGTACTTCTTCAGTATTTTGAAAATCTATTCTTTTTGGAAAATGAAATTAAGCATATGTTCACTGTAAAGCCTAACTTTTCCAAATATACTGAAGCTGATGAATGTTATAGGAAGCTGAAGAATATAAAGATTCCCACTGCAGAACAATGGCAAGAATTCACATATTTGTTGTGAATTTGATAGAAAAATTACTTGGAAGCTCATATTTTACTTTTACCTTGTGGTGAAAAAATCAGTGTCAAAGTGTATCAGGGTTAAAGTGTATCACTTAAATCAAATTGTTACTGCTGATCATTTTTTATTACAACAGTAAAATAGTCAAAAGAAAAGATAAAGAGTATCAGATCAGAAGATGAAAAAGAAAGAGCACTCCACAAGCTATCATCCACGAGAAAATGTATCTATTGCCAGCAAAGCTCACAACACATCAACAATCAGTTTAAATTAGAATAATCAGTTCTATTTTCACTTGTAAAAGGGAACAGCTTGCAAACTATTTTGCAGTTGTCCCTCTTATTATGTTTTCTTTCCTACCTTTTATTAAAACATTATCTCAATTTCTGAGATATTTTGTAAACAATTTTATGTATAAATACTTCATAATTTGAAGTATTCAGGGTGAATAAAATTTCTCAATACAACTATAGTCTTTTCGCTGGACATATTGAAGTTGGTGAATCAATTATCGAAGCAGTAGACTGGAAACGAGATTAGAGACATCATAGCTAAGGATTCTCGTGGTGACAAGATAAGTCTCATTTTTTCCTATTTTCAGTGTATTTCTTTTAAAGTTTACATTCATTCATATTATGTGATTCTATTCTGTAATGATAAATTAAGGAGGAATTAAGGAGGATTAGTGATAATAAGCTCCCTGTTTTAAACTTGTTGGCATTTTGATGTTTTCTACTTGATAACTGGACCATAGAATTCTTAATTGCTCTAGATCCCAGTTAGATCCCCTTCTTCAATATTCTTATCTGTAGCTTAAGGATTCTGAAGTGCCCTTTTGCTCAGATCCTGCCCACTCCATTAAATCAAGCCTATACAAAACCTTGGAAGGTCACCTATCTTGCCCTTATCACATTTGCATCTCTAAGACTTATTTCTTAGTTCTGCCTAGCTAGACAGTTTACTCGATTGTGCAATGTTCTAGTATATCCTTCTGGTATACCTTGAAATCTCTTTATTCCACCAATCTTTTAAAACAAGCCCTATTGCTCACTCATAGCTAGCCTAAAACTCTTTACCAAAACAAAGTTAAATCTTTAGGAGTGATCCCTCTCTGAAGCTCAGCAGGGCTAGATCCTGAATTTCCAAAGTGGTTCTTGGTTACCCCTGGTGTTCTTAACTACAAAAATCTCCATCCCACAACCTGAGAATTATTTGGGTGATAAGAACGACCACAACTCCAACTTGAGCCTTTGATCAAATCTCTAGGAATGGTTCGTCTTGCACATTATGTTTTTCATGCTTCCCCTCATGATCATACTTATCATATCGGTTCACTAGTGTTGGCTCCTCACTCGAGTTTTATGGCCTCCTCTATATGTGAAGAAAATATGTTGTTTATCCTCTCCATTTCCCAAACATAGATGCAATTGTGGACTGCTATCTATAGTTGGTTGCTCATATTCTTTATGGACATCTCCCTGGAGACCTATGAACTCAGTTGTATAGGTTTCTACCTCATCAATACCATTAGGTACAATTTCCTCATGCACTTCCAAATTCTTGGCAACCTACAAGTCTCCCTGAATGATATCACATTGTTGCTCACCATCATAAAAATGTATAGACCCAACTATAGAAGACTCCCCGCCATCTGAAGGAATCTCCTCTTGTTATGTTCTTTTTGCCTCCTTCCTATCACCTACACATGAATGGTCAAGCTCCCATGGTCCCTTCTAGATAAAACATAGTCCTATCCTTCTTAATTCATTCTTGCTGCAAGTTTTACTACCGTTGTTCTTGCTTCTTCCATAAATCCTTTTAAGCGCCTTCTTAGTTAGAACCCTTCTGAGAAATTTTATGTTTTGCATGATCAACTTCTCCACTATATCACTGAAAACTAGTGATACAATTAGTTCCTTCTTCCAAATTGTCAATAGTTTGTATCTTAGTATCTTCATATGTCGACATCTCCTTCTAGGAACAAGGACACAATCTTTTGCATGCTTGTTTTAATGTCTAGATGAGTTGATGTAATGCTAGTGTAAAAGTTCTGGAACACCTAAAAGATTAAGTCGTCACATTCCAGATTTAGCATGAATGTGCCAAAGCTAAACTATGCCATGAGTTTTAAGGTTTTATGCTGCTTCTGGAAGGTTGGAAACGTGTTTTTGTGCAACATTTGAAGGGCTTCCACTATCAACTGCAATATCTCTCTCATGATATCATTATTGTAAGGAAGTAGTGGGGATGTTAAAACTATGATCCTCCTGAGACAAGAAATGACTGTGAGCCTGACCTCTTCAAAAGGATGCTCCCAAAGTTTGGGTTGTATTAATGCAAGAATGGATGGCTTGAGAGCCCAACTCAGTTTCTTCCATTATGACTGGCCCACCTTGGAAAAACACGTGCCTAATTCCTCCAAGTTATGAAGGTCTCCAACTGACTTTTCTTGTTGTAATTCATATCCAAGTGTGAAGAGCTTAGCCCCTCTTCCCTGTCCTTCCTTGACTTCCATTGGGTGTTTTGAATGCAAAATGAAATGGACTCGTTTCAAGAATGGTCTCTTGCTTTGACTATTATTTTTGTATAATCAGGTAGTGTTGCATAAAGGACCATATATTCTCACTAGTTCATGAAGAAGTTTCTGGGTGTTTTCCAAAGTCTCTTCAAGACTATCCATCTTCACCTATACGAATGCAAGAAAATATGCATGAATAAACTAATTCTTCATCGGGATATTCTGTCAATCATGCCTTCCCAATTATTTTCAACAAATTTGACCCAAAAATACTATAGCCACACACTTGAAAATGATTCTCCCATCACCCTTTTATTTATTTATTTTTTCTTAAAAAAAACCTTTGTCTCAAAATAAATAAAATACTTATATTTCCAAACCCATTTTTACAACTTATTTTTTATATATACTTTATTTCTTCGAAACAAACCCTTCTTATATGGACTATACCATATACCAAATCAGTATAGTCGATTCCCTCTCGTATTTCAGTACCAAGACTCGATGCAACATGTACTATCCAACTTATTGCAGGATCTGATCAAACATTGCACCTATTCTTCACACGAGTTGACAAGGGAAGCGATTTCCCAATGGCTCCTGGACTTTACACTGAGCTACTCACCGAACGACTCGACCGACGATGGCTTGGATTTAAATGTTGGAGAGTTACAATAAATGTAACATCTACAGGATGGAGAAATGGGCTCTCAGCTCTGTATCTCATGTGGCTTCACGGTCTTCGATGCTTGACGAATGTGAATCAATGATCTTTCGGCCTCCGCAACCCAATGAAAGATACACGACTCTATGTTCCTTGTACAATGGAACAACACCAGTCAATAGGAATGCTGGCACTACCTCTCACGAGATGATGTGTTCCTCATCGATGTATCGCTCCTTCAGGATATTCAACCACAAACTCGGTGCTTTTTTACATATATTATTCAACCACTCAGAGATAACAGACTTGGTAAATTAAACTCGTTCTGCAAAAGAGGTAAACTAGATCATATTCTTTAGTAATGGAACTTTGACCTATAAGTTCTGCTTCTAATGCCCTGAAACCTCATCCTCCTCGTTAGATGAATTTGGCCTTAAAACTCTCTCTTGGTCTTCAATAATTCGATCCATCTTCAACCAGTGAGCTTTTCCTTTTGACAAAGGTATGTTTTTGGCCACTCTTTGAAGATACTGAAATGAGACAACAATTCGACCCTTACGAAGCTGAGGAAATACTTGTCACTACTAATAGTAAATAGTTTTGGTCTTTGGCACTGCAAACATAAACCATATATGGAAATGACTAGCACAATTCATCCTTCGGATGAGTTTATTCGGCCTTCGTAAAAAAAGCTCCCGGCTCCTGCAAACTAAAAACATAATTTCTCTCGTTCCGGACAGTTTAATCTGCCCCTCTTGATATTTTTTGGTCTTATGACAACCCTTTCAAAATACGGCGTGAGAAAATAATAATAATTCAAGTTGGCTTCACGGCCTTCACCAAAAGCAAAAATTCGCACTCTTTTAAACATAAAAGTATTTGGCTAAATAAAATTAAATTTGTTGCCTTTTTCTAATTACTTGTTCTACATGAGCAACCTACGAGCAATGAACTGCAGAAACTTTTTACAATAATAAGCCAATTAGGATGGTTATAGAAAACCACTGAAGTCACCAAGATTCTAGCTAGGGTGATTATGGAGAATCCTGGAATACTAGTTTCTCCCAAGCCTCGATCTTCTCCGAATTTGACCTGAAATACCGTCAAGATGCACAACTTTGATATCAGTGTAAGATCTAGCACACTTTAGTGTTCTGATTAAAAATAAACTTTCAACAAGAATATAAAGGATCAGAAATGCAACCATTTTATTTAATTAATTACTGCAAGTAATACATGCAAGAATTATTAACATAGAAACCCTTGGCAATGGCATGCAACGATGTTCAACAACAAACTCGACCAACTGAATGTTGAAGTAACTGAATGTTGAAGTACACTCGTGGACCGTGAATGGATCAAGTGGAACTAGCCACCCCAAGTTATCAACAAATACAATAAGACAAACAAACTTAGGATGATCCCATTGTCAATTCCTATCCCCTTTTATAGGCCTGATTGACTCTCTAGAAATCCTATTTTATTGTTTTCCCTAAAAAAATAAGGCAAATACAATGGGTCGATACCATGGAAAAATACTATGATAAATACCATTGGAAAATTTTGTCTACTTTAACCATATCAAGAAAAGAGAATATTACAGTAATCCTTCTAGTTATAGGGGACGTGACAACAAATATTAATGGAAAAGTAAGAAATAGAGTGGAATCACTCGTGAATTGAATAAACAACTTGTTGATTAGTTTTAAGGAAATATTAAAATTAAGTAATTATTAAAAATTGAATCTTAAATTAAAAAAAATTAAGACATTTTCTTCTATCCACATGAATGACATATTTCTCTTTTATGATTGATGTATATTTGTTCACATTTCATTGAAAATACAAAGTTTTTTCAATGATTGTACATTCTAAGTTTTTGGGAGCCTTGGCCATAAAGTTAACAATTTACTATCAATAATTGTTTTTTACTCCACGGTTAGCCTTTTCATGATAAAAATGGAAGGATCAATTTATTAAGAAAAACTCGTTAGCTCTACAATGAAAGACTACATGAGGAGGGACTTTTTTCGGAGGTTGCTCTAAATTCTCATTACAATACAAACAATATATAGCTTACATGGTTATAGGGAACTTAGAACCAATACTTAAGAAATATGAAAAAATTCCTAATCTAACATTATGATGAACACTCTCTCTAATCAAGTTTCTCCATTATCTTCAACACTCCCCATTAATGGAGAAATGGTTCACAAATATTCCTAACATTGCCCTAAATAATTCAAATTTAATTCTACCAAGAGGCTTAGTAAAAAATTTGGCAACATTATCACATGTGTTATAGTATTCGATGTGGATTTATTTTGAATGAACTTTCTCCCTCACGAAGTGAAACTGTGTATCAATGTGCTCTATGTTTTTATAAAATACAAAATTATTTTCCAGTTCGATGGAGCTCTGGTTGTCACATTTAATAACTGTTGCAACCTTTTGTTCTTCTCCATAATCATGAAGAAGTATCCCCAACCAAACTGCTTCACATGTCGCTGCACACATCTCTTGATACTCAGCTTCAGTTGAAGACAATGATATTGTATTTTTCTTTTTGTTGCTCCATGCAATGACCTTGGACTCAATTCTGAATGCATAACCTGTTATGGATCTCCTATCGTCTACATTTATAGGAAACTCATCTCTGTGCATCTTCCCAAGTGAACATGCTTCACAGTCAACACGAATATGCTTTAAAACACGGAGACCATTGACCATACCTCTTTTTTGAAGTAGCAACAAATCATTGAAATTAATATGGCCGAATATCTGATGCCATAAATCTTCTACAGTCATACTTGATGATGTCAATTCTTGGTGTCGCACACTTCTCACATTCACCTTGTAAAGACCTCCCACTTGAATCCATGTTGCAATTGTCTTCATACAATCCATCAAATCCTTAATAACACAATATGACTTAAAATATTCTACCTTAAGGTTCTTATCAGTTATCATTGAAACATAGATCAGATTCTTATTAATTTTGGGTAAATACATCACATTTTGAATGTGCCTAATATTTCCATGAGGCAGTATTACAGGAACATTACCATGCCCTTTCATTTGGTACCCTCTGTCATCACCAAGGTATATTTTTGCACCATTGTTGGTTTCTTTGAAGTCTTCAAACCATTATCTGTTACCTGTCATGTGGGTGGAAGCTCCTGAGTCCACAAACCATGTATCTTCTTCATCATTCTCATCAGAATCAACCAAATATAATTTGAGATCCTGATTATGATGATCATCAACAAAATTTTCTACATGCTTCTTGTATCTCTCCTGACCTTCATCAAAGTTCTTCTTTTAGCAATTTTTAGCCATATGACCAATTTTACCACAATAGAAAGATTTTATTGCTGAATCATTTTTATTTTGGTACATACCTTTAGATGGAGTTTACTTTCTTTGTTGTGTACCTCCACCTCTATATCCTCCATTTTCCTTCCCTCTGAAGGGATTTTTCTTCGCCATTAAAGCAAGATCTGAATTTTTGGGTTAGAGAGTCAATCACATTTCCTGCTCATGCATTAGAATCCCTGTCAATTCTTCAAACTTGAGGGCTTTCTCTCTCACATTGAAGCCCGTGATAAACATCTGATACTCGTCAGTCATACCATTCATAGTAATTGTTACTAGATCAGTGTTACTTACTGCCTCCCCTCTGTCACCAAGTTTGTCTTTGATGTCCTTGATGTGACAGATGAATGCAACTACTAATTCATTATCCTTTATTTTAATGGACATAACTTCTCTTTTTAGAAACATAAGACGATTTGTATTTATGACTTTGTACATATCCTTGAGATTTGTCCAGAGCTCATTTGTTGATTTTCACTCTCTAATGTGAGGGATACTACAATATTTGATTGACACTTACAACAATGTTTTCACCTTTTTCTCCCTCATCTACCAATCATGAAATGTCACAGTCGATCCACATACTACAACTATAGCATTCAATTCATTGCCATTTGTGATCCCCCATGCATTATGCCCTTTCAGCATAGTCTACAACTTGAATTTCCAATTAGAATAATTGGAACTGTCGATCTTATTTCTCTCGTTCAAGTATGCCTCAATCATTTGGTTATTCATCTTGGCACTTCAAAAAAAAATTATTTCCAACAATTGAAAAAAAAATGGATCTACCCGACATCCACAAAAAACAAGGTGAATAAATAGATCTACCTGATATTTGACCACTCTGGTAAGCTACGCTGCGCATTGCACCATGGGCTCAAGGGCTCCTCTGCCACGACCTCTTCTGCTGCGAGCTCACGAGTTTCTCTATCACAGAACATGCTTGTAGCGATCCTCATGCAGTTTACTAGTGATCTGCTACTGCCTCTTTTGCCATGGCTAACCAGCTCCTCTGGCATAATCTCACTAGCTCATAAAGCATGAGATCTTTGGCTCAATAGGCACAAGCTCTTTGGCTCAACAGGAATGAGCTCTCTCACTCAACGACGCTCCACAACATGAGCTCTCTGTCTCCTACGACACGAGCTCATTGGATCTTCTTTCACTGCATTGCTAGATAAAAAATGCTCCATACCCACTCTGTTGCTCCGCTGGGAAAAGTTTTGAAAATTTCTGGAAGTGTCTCAGGATTAGCGCAATATTCCCATGCGATTATGTGCTGGTTTTGAATATCAACACCTTTCTCTCGCACGGGTCCGCACTAGTCGCCTCTTCTCTACCTACAACAAACGCGTTGCTCTCAACGTTTCCCTCAAATAAAAAAAAAACCTCACTCAAGCCACTAGGGGCTTCTCTTCTGACTCCTGGATACTCAAAAGGATCAAAACACTCTGCCTTTGATTCAGCCCTGGAGCTCTGATACCATGATCAAAATCGCAGGATAAATTTATTAAGAAAAACTTGTTAGCTCTATAATGAGAGACTACAACAGGAGGGATTGCATCCGCAAGTCTCTCTACATTCTCATTACAATACAAACAATATATAGCTTACATGGTTGTGGGGAAGTTAGAAACAATACCTAAGAAATAGGAACAAATTCCTAATCTAAGGTTCTGGTGAACTAACTCTCTCTAATTAAGTTTCTCCATTATCTTCAACACTCCACTCATATGCATCTACAAGGTTTCCTCATTACCAATTACTTTGCAGGTAGGCTTTCTAGTTATGAGAATCTACATTTGAATATGATTTGGCAGGTGGGATTTTTGGTCATATTAAGATGGAAGAATACAATAAAGTCAAGAATTTTTGTAAGAAACAATTAAATTATGATAACTAAACGATGATGGTAAGATATGATTTTTTATATTTAATTAAAAGTGTATATTATTAAATTTTATTTATTTTTATCATTGAAATGTTTAAATTGAATAATGATTCATTCACTAAACCAGAGGGAGATATAGTGAATTAATCTATATTCACTAAAACAGAGTGGGATACAGTGAATTAATCTATCATTTTGAGAATATATTTTTCCATTTTCTACAACGATATGTATTTTACTTCTTTTTTATTATCACAGAATGCAGAAGATAGTTCTCAAGGAAGAGCCAAATTCTGCTTTGTAGGTCAAATATAGTTAGATCAATTCATATAATTTGTTTTTCTAAGAATATTATATCTAAGATTTGATGGAATAACACAATTCCAAATAATATTTTCAATTTAAAAATATGTTTTGATAATAATATAGTTGATTTCATTAGACTTAGGCCACTCTCACGATAGCATATATAGTTAGATCCTACAAAACTCATGGGAAAACATGAATACCCATTCCTGCAAAACATTTAGATGAAAATCCAACCATTGGAGAAGGAAATTGTTGATATTATTGGTGAAAAGGCTTGCTAACAACAAAATTTTTAACTACTTGAACTTGTTAGGTAGAGTGACAACAAGATAGATCAGATTTCTAAACAATAGAAAAAGAAGCATATAATCTACATAGCTAACCTTAAAATATTTACATGTTCATATGATTTCAAATCTAACCAATGAAATTTAGAGTGAAGTAGTATCATACAGTCCACTAATATAAATAAGGTGCCTTCATAATTAATATATCAATCATTATCATAAAAGGAAAAACATTCTTCTAAACCTATGGGACATTACTTTTTTTTAAATGAAGAAGAGGGATTGACCTCTCATATTTTATTTTCTTGGCTAATGTTTATTTTTAGTATTTCAAAAATTAATATCTTTGATAACATTCAATATGTCATTTTTTAAGATGATATATCCCTTCTTAAAGAATGAAACATTTTTGAATATACACATGGGATGTAGCAAGACGGAAAACTTAAAATAGTCATGCTATGGAAATCCATAAAATACAAATATTCTTTTCATCCCAATGAGTATTCTCTTGGCATAGGTTTCAAAAAAATTAGGATACTCAAACACAAGTTCTCCTTTTAAATTAAACAATTCCACAATTTGTCTCTCCTTATCTATGTTACATTCTTTAATCTATTATGGCAATTTACAATATATCATGTCCCTTTTCTCTATAGTTTATCATTGAATGTTAGATGGTACTCTTTCTATAAAGCTTGCCTCATGGGAGGAATACCCTTAAGTATTTGTACACTAGCTATCATTCCAACCACCTACCACCTATCGTTAAGGTAGACAACATTTATATTCATGGTACCTTTTGTTACCCGAAATTAATGTGTATAATGTTACACATATAAACAATCTATTAACATACTTACTAGAAAAAATTCATAGTCCGAGATAATTGTGAGTGATTTGTGCATATATAAAATAATGTAAAATAATTATATATTAGGATGGGCATTGATACATCATACATGTATCCATTTCCATAATTTCTTCAATTTATTTATCAATGGTTGGTGAAAAATATCCATTTTTTTCACTTTTAGTATACCAGAGACCATAGGAGCCGAGATAGGTTATTCCTTCATAATAGACAATGATGGGGGGGTATTGTTATTTAATCACTACCACTAGAGTTGGTGCTTCAAAGGGTATATGGGCTAGTCCCATCCATGGGTATCCTCAATTGATGCCTTCATACTTCATCCTTGAATTTGTTTGACCATGTATCATTTATATGCTTCATGGGTATTGATGCAACCAAAAAAACTTCTGGCTTACTTCTATATGAGTGATGTCACCCCTACAATATAACTAATTTTTTGCAATAAAAGAGTAAGTCTTTGAATCATTGGGTTATAGACATGTGTCTCAATATTTTATTGGGAGGATCATGTATCATGTCCTCATTTATTGATTTTTCAAATCTATAATGCCCACATTCTTACATATCTCTTTTTCCTCATATTTGTCAATATATAGAATGAAATCATCTAGATAAGGGTAATATGATATGTACTCAACCCCCAAGTTTTTCAAAAATTTATTTTCCTCTTTGTAGCTACTAAGAATGTCAATGGAGTGCCCTAATTCTTATTAACCTACAATTAATGGGAAACAAAAATGTATACTATCATCAAGCATGCGTGAACACACGTTGGTTTCAAGTTGTATAGTAACATTGTTGTCCCTAGTTGGGTAGGCCTTGATCCAGGTTCAAAGAAAAATGTGATGGAAGTAAATTTTATGTTTATAAAAAAGGTATCATATAAGGTGGTGAAAGTAAATTTTAAGCTTGTAAACAAGGTATCAACAATATGAGTATTCCCCCCTAATTCATCTTGCTAGAATGCATGTAACAACATTCCCTCTATGGCATGGGTATTAGATAAGAAATCATCCATACTTATCTTTATATTATATCTTTATCCTCAATTCATTAAGAAATAGTGTAACTATAACCTTTTTGAATTAATGAAATAAAAACAAGTGGAATTTGAATAAGTGGTTAATTCAACCATAATTTTTATCGGCCAAATTTTGACGTTTTGCTCATCATGACGTTTCGCTCTAATGATTGGTCTTTACCGTACAGGTAGGTGAGGTTTGATGCAACAAAAATTTGGAAAGAATCACCGAGTATGATAATATCAATATGTGCATGTGATTTTTCTTCTCGTTGACTTTGTACTTTAATCCAGTTTATGACTTTTTTGGAAAAATTCACAATAAGGAAGTTACCACATAAATTTTTTTTTCATAAGACTAATAAATGGATATAAATAATCTAGATTGACATGGCTATAAATAAATAATCTAGATTGACATGGCTATAAATAAATAATCTAGATTTTTTTATGATGTAATGGATATAAATAATCTAGATTGACATGGCTACAGTGACATGATGATAGTGTAGGTTGATTTTCAAGCTGTAAAATTCTTGTACATATCAAGGACGAATGATAGTAAAAACCAAAAATGACATTATTATAAATTATTAAACAATTTTATAGGTACTAAATCATACTTTTTATTAAGGACATAACTAATTTGTAAGTTGAAATTTTTTTCTTAATGTTCTTAGCCTATTTATAGATGTCAATGTAAATATTTCTAGATGTGATTTCTCCCATAAACTTCAAGGCAAAGTAAATGGAAAACTAAATTCTAAGGAAAACCTTGTACATGTCATTTCTCCCACAAACTCATAAAGGTGTGACTTTTGACATGTGTCATTTCTATGTCATTTCTCCCATAAACTATAAGGAAATGTCATTTCTCCCATATACTATAAGGAAAAATTTAAGGAAAACTATGTACAATTCATTTCTATCTTAAGCTCTAGGAAAGACAAACTTTAAGGCATGTCATTTCTAGATCTGATTTCTCCCATAAAATTTAAGGAAAACCATGGACGTGCCATTTTTCCCTCAAACTGAAGGCTTTTTCCCATAAATTCAAGGCAAACTTTAAGGCCTAAAAACTGAACTTAAAGTGGCTAAACTTCCATAGGATTTTAGTTTTTCTGTTGAGTGTTAACTTCTACAAATTCTAAAGGTAGGGTCTGTAAAGGGCCGCGTAGCCTCTAGATGCCATATTTTCTGAAAGGTGACATATCTAGTAAATGCCCCTACAGTCAGTCTCTGGAACAGATCTAAATATAATATATTCATTGTAATATCCATAAACCACTATCAGATCTAAATAGAAGTTCTTAATTTTAATATCCATAAACCACTACCACTTTAAGGCAAATCTTGTACATGTGTCATTTCTCCCATAAAATATTAGGCAAACTTTAAAGCATGTGTCATTGGCTTTCTCCCATTAATTCAAGGCAAACTTTAAGGGCTAAAAATTGAACCTAAAGTAGTTGAACTTGCATATGATAGGATCCCCAAAAGTCAAGGATTTCTGCCATTAATTCAAGGAAAAATTTAAGGCCTAAAAATTGAACCTAAAGTGTCTGAACTTCCATAGGATTTTAGTCTGTCTGTTGAGTGTTAACTTCTACAAGTTCTAAAGGCAGAGTCTATAAAGGGCCAGGTAACCCCTAGATCTCATCTTTTCTAAAAGGTTAAATATATAGTAAATGCCCCTACAATAAATATCTGGAACAAATTTAAATAGAATTTATTAATTTTAATATCCATAAACCACTACCACTTTAAGGAAAACTGTGTACATGTGTCATTTCTCCCATACATCTGTCATTTCTCCCATAAACTCTTAGGCAAACTTTAAAGCATGTGTCATTTCTCAAGGCTTTCTCCCATTAACTTTAAATCATGTGTCATTTCTCAAGTATTTCTCCCATTAAATTTAAAGCATGTGTCATTTCTCAAGGCTTTCTCCCATTAATTCAAGGCAAACTTTAAGGCCTAAAAAGTGAACCTAAATTAGTTGAACTTCCATAGGATAGGATCCCCCAAAATCAAGGCTTTGTCCCACTAATTCAAGGCAAACTTTAAGGCCTAAAAACCGAACCTAAAGTGGATGAAATTCCATAGGATTTTAGTTTGTTTGAACTTCCATAGGATTTTAGTCTATATGTTGAGTGTTAACTTCTACAAGTTCAAGAGGCAAAGTCTGTAAAGGGCCAGGTAGCCTCTGGATCTCATATTTTCTAAAAGGTGGCATATCCAGTAAATTCCCCTATAGTCAATCTCTAGAACATATCTAAATAGAAGTTCTTCATTTTAATATCCATAAACCACTACCACTTTAAGGCACACCATGTACATGTGTCATTTCTCCCATAAAATATTACAAAATTTTTAAAGCATGTGTCATTTCACAATGCTTTCTCCCATTAACTTTAAAGCATGTGTCATTTCTCAAGGCTTTCTCCCATTAATTCAAGGAAACATTTAAGGCCTAAAAAGTGAACCTAAAGTAGCTGAACTTCCATAGGATAGGATCCCCCAAACTCAAGGCTTTCTCCCATTAATTCAAGGAAAACTGTAAGGCATTAAAACTGAACCTAAAGTAGCTGAACTTACATAGGGTAGGATCACCCAAAATCAAGGATTTCTCCCATTAATTCAAAGCAAAATTTAAGACCTAAAAACTGAACCTAAAGTGGCTGAACTTCCATAGGATTTTAGTTTGTTTGTTGAGTCTTAACTTCTACAAGTTGTTGAACCCTTAGTTAAACTGAGAGGGGGGGGTGAATCAGTTTAACACATGGACTTTGGGTACCCTCTTAGAAGCTTGCCCCCATGCAATTAACCAACTGTGAAAATATTTATTGGTAGGCGACAAGTAACAAACAGAATTTTTTAATGTGATGAGGTATTAATATGTGAGAAACAAGTATTAAGAAGATTAGATAAACCACATCAACACATAGACATCATGCACAGAGACACCAGATATAAGTGGA
Source organism: Pinus albicaulis (assembly GCA_034641835.2). Lineage (NCBI taxonomy): Eukaryota > Viridiplantae > Streptophyta > Pinopsida > Pinales > Pinaceae > Pinus > Pinus albicaulis. Next base: position 277,576,279 of record CM076581.1, read on the forward strand.
AACCCATAAAGGGAGAAAACCACATCTTGTTATTGTTGTGATGCAAAGGCAAGCTCCAACTCCCTCTCACCACTGTTTTTCTGCAGGCACCAACCTACAGGAGGCTCCTACCTCAATTCTGCAAGCTACAACTTGCAAGGAAGCACCAACTCCCTTCAGTTTTCTGCAGGCACCAACCTACGGGAGGCACCCGCCTGGTCAACTGGCGACATTTTATCAAGCTACAACTTGACGTGGAAGCACCAACTCCCATCTATTTTCTGCAGGCACCAACCTACAGGAGGCTCCTACCTCAATTCTGCAAGCTACAACTTGCAAGGAAGCTCCAACTCCCATCAATTTTTCAAAAGCGAGACACTTGCTAATTTACCTTGGATATCAACTCTGTTTTGTTCCATCTGCTCTGATGTTCATCTATTCTCATATCTGCTCTGTATCATCTTTGCATCTTTTCATATTCTCTCTCAGCTTCTCCTTCTTCTCTGCTCAGCTCCTCCTTCTTCTCTGCTTCACTGCTTCATTTCTACATTCTCTTCACTCACTCTCTCTCACCCCTAATCCAAATCACTTTTTGCATATCAAGATGATATTACTTATAAATATTTCTTGATGACTGTTTGTTTTCCTCTAGGAATTCAAAATGGATGGTCATACCCCTTAGTCTTCTGCCTCCTCATTTATTTATCCAACTCAATTTAAAATCATAATAATAAGTACAAAATTTCATGCTACAGTGGGATTTTGTCTTTTCTTTAGGATACTTGCCTTTGCATCACAAACAATAAAAATAATTACAACATTTACATTCACATTTTTAATTACATATTTCAATTTCACTCAGCTCCATTTCCGGATTTTGGCTTTACTGGATTTGTCTTTTCCTGCTGCTGTTAAGAACCTGTTCTGCATACTCTTTGTTCACTGTCATCAGCATATTCCTTGTTTTATGTTCTTATTCACCTGTCCAATTGGTTCCTGTACATATTCTTGTCAAACCTGTAATCTCTGTGTATCTCTACATGCTCTCCTCTTCTTTTTCCTTTTTCATAATTGCATTCAAGTTTCATGCCCAATCATTTTCCCAATCCGGGCAATCTCACACTTCTCTTTAATTCCACGCTGGAAAATTCAATTAAATTTAAATTTGAGAGTGTTAATATCTCAAATATCTGAGATTTGAGATATTAATCCTGAGTCCCTTATGTTATGCGCTCTATATCAATGCATATATTCCTCACTATAGTTAGCAGTAGAGCCCCAACCCAACGTTATGCCAGACCATACCTTGATTATTATGTGCTTGTGTATAACTCAACGACATCATATGAATATTCACACAACATTCGAATGTTGCCATATATGCACATCCGCTCATACATATATACTGACTTTAATAAAAGGTTAACCGTCGCTTATATATATCATCGCATATAATCCCAACTTTGGATTAAACCCATAAACCTTAATACATGTTTTATTAGTCCCCACACATAAGATCAATAACCAATCAACCACATGCACCTCACCTTTGTTAATTCACATGCCCATCCGACAGTCGTTACCACGATCCCTTACCTCATGCAATTCGACGGATATCGCTCGACCAACATGCGCGAATGATAATGCGTGATCGACGAACTTTAACGGGCGGTTTTCCAACCTCGCCTATGCCACGTGTCAACAATCCTGTGGAACTGCTTCCCAACCAAGGATTACCGCTTACTCGCCTAAAGCAGTGCGATGAAACCCAAAAAACCACTTTTACTATGCACTCCCACAAGATTCCATCTCCTTCGCTCCAGGTTCCGCTCAGGGTTTTATTTGACAGTTCGATCTCAGCGTTTTTAAATAAACATTTACAATAACCTTTGGCAATTCAATTATATATCCGACCTTATATTAAAGGTTCAACACTTTATAAAGATTTAACTTTGTAATAACCCGTGGATCCGGGCCCACCTATAACTCAATGGACCAATCAAATGCACGCGTCGTACCTTGTTTATCCCTCGCTCATCTTTGTTATCATCCAAGCATCTACTGCAAGCGACCACCATCCAATGTCCCTTCTCCAGATCAACGACCCGTGTGCATATCGCTCGGCATCCAACGTCGGTTTTTAACGCACGATTGCGCACTTTAAGTGGTTGTATTGGAATAGTAGCCTAGCCACGTGTCAGATAGTCTATGGAATCGCCTACATTTAGGGAAATACCGCCTATACACCAAAAGAGGTGCGATGAGGGGAAACCCACTCGCGGTTTTGCCACCGTGATTGATTGCGGTTGTACCTCCAGTTTGCGCTCTCCTGTGTATATTCTCGTTTATTAACGCTGGGTTTGATCTCCGGTCCTCCACGATTTCCATTATATATATATAACTATTCATCGTTGTGATTTCATCTGTTACGACTATGGTTCCTCCGCCTTTCACACTGTGCATTTGACTATGGTTCCGCTTCCATTCATACTGCGCATTTGACTATGGTTCTGCCTCCATTATAAGTGGCCTTGGTCTCTGGCATTTCAACACGGTCCTACCATATATATATCACACAGTTATTTGGTGTATGCATATATATAAACAATATATATATATATATATATATATATATATATATATATATATATATATAACGCACTGTCCTACCATATATACAACCTCCATGTCAATCGAATACGAGTGCTCTGTTCAAAACTGGGGATAATTTCAAACATAATTCAAACAGTGAATGCCAACTGATTCAAAGCATATCCAATCTCATTGCATTCCATATGTTTCAAAGATGGAATTTAATTCAGAGGTCAAGTTATTCTATTTACATGCAGACTTACATGAATTTATTTTATCAACAAACCCCTGTTCTAAGTAGTATGAATGGGACAACATTATACACACCAGTTACAGAGTCTCCCATAGATACACATGAATTCCTAACTCTGGTCCTTTTCAAGATTAATACTAACCCTGCACTAAATCATCAATTCCTCCTCCATATATAGGATTCAATTGCTGCCTCGACTGCCTCTCAAAATGACCCTTCTAAAACTGCCTCTGCTTCATGTCTCATGCTCTCTTTGCCTTGTTGTTGTTTTAAGTGCTCCTCATTTGCCATCTCCTTTTCCATTTAAGCAATACTCCAACTCATCCCCAAGAATATTAAGTCTTTACCACAGGGATTTAGTCTTCAATCAAATTCTATACCATACAAACTCAATTAATGAATAATTGCTCAATAATTCATCTGCAAACTGTATTAAACCCGTAATTCATAAATAAACCAATTCTGCTTCAATTCCTCTGTTTCTTCTGCTGCCTCTGCTACCTCTTTGTCTCTTTTGCCTTATGGATAGTTTAGGTGCTACTCCTTTGCTAATTCCTTTGCCATCAATGACAACATTTCCAACAGTCTCCCCCTTTGGCATTGATGGCAATACACTTCCTCTGCTTTCCTTTTAGAAGCCCCTTTTTTCTTTTCCTCCCCCTTTGACATCAATGGAAAAGGGTTGCTCATTTCCTAGTTTTCTTTTTCCATTTCCTCTCTCTGAGTTATGTTTAGGCCCTCTTCTGCTAACTTTGATACCATGCTGCTCCAGACTAATGTACAAGACTTGTTGAGAGAACACTTTGAGGATTATCGAACTTGAATATACACTGAGAAGGCTTCAAATATACTTCAGTCTCTATTATGATCTTCATCAGAAATACATATATGTTGAGGAAGATTTTAGATGAAATATGTCTTCTCCTGCAATGCTCATCATCAGTACCAAACCAGTTCAATTATGATAATGATGCCAATATATCTTTTATTTCTGTGGTACACCTTTCCTGCCTGTTGGTGATGACGTGAACTAGGATGCTGACAAGGATATTACTTTTAAAGATTGAGAGGTTCTTGTTGTTTATGTGAACAAATGAATCAAACCAGAGCTTACAACTTATTGTAAGAATAGGCAATATCTTTCAATATTAGAGGCCAACTGAATTTCCTTCTTGTACAATGTATTTACAAAATAAACCCTTCAATGTATTGGTCAGTTTCACTTATCAATCATGCAGCTTTATTTATGACATAAGAGCTATGTATGTCAATGATCACTCTTTCTTTAAATGGTGAAATACTAGCAATTCCTTTCTGCTGAAATATGCTTGGATGGACTAATAAAAGACTTTTGAGCTTTAGTGGTAATCACAACTAGTCCTTCATTATTCAGATATTTTAACTATTCTGTCATGATTATTTCCAACAAAAACATCTTCAAGTTCTTTAATTTATATCTTAGCTAACAAACTTTACCCAGTTTATGAACAATCTCCAGAAAGAGGCCTTGTAGATATATGTATTGAATTCAAGAAAGCATGAAATTATATATATAGAAACAGATACTGCTGCAATGCATAATATAATCCTTGAGGCTGATCCTTTAGCACTGCTACTGACCTTTTCATGCTGAATGCAGATAACCCCAGGAATTTTGCCTTGATGCATTCTTGCCTTAGTCCTTTGATCCTGTGGACCTGTATCATACTGTTTCTCCACTGATACTGCTTGGTAATTTGTTGATAAGCATGCTGCTTATACCTAACCATCAATTGATATTATTTTGATAAACCATGTTGAGATTTCACTTTTAGCTTGCACATATACCCTTAGTTTCTACTATTGATCTTTTCACTATTCACACCAACCACCATCAATATATTGAATTGGACCTTGGCATCATTAACCTGCTACTTATTCTGTCATCCTGATTTGAAAGAATGTCACTGCATTTTATTTTCTATGAAAGTTCTAGAATCATTGCTGCTTTATATTGCTTTATATACCAATTCAACTGTTCTGACATGATGATCTTCAGAAGGACATATTTAATCTCTATACTATGAATCTTCATGGGTTGATTACTCAGATATTTGTCACTTATTTGACTTCATTCCTCCAAGGGGACCTTTCATAGATCAATTATGTACTGACATCAAGATAGTAGACTCTTTTCTTACCTAATCTTCTTAATGTGATTCATTTTTAATTCTAATAGAATGATACACAATGTGATCATCACTTAATGTGCTGATGTATTCCAAGCTTACATGTTCATAGCTGATGTTCTCTCTACCACCAAGGCTTCTTACTGTCTTCTCTTCTTTCATCAATCTGTCTACTACTTAATACTTCAGATGATCTTCTTCCTCTCTAGTCTTCTTTTAGAAAAAAATTTCTTTCCCTTCCTGATCTTATAACTGTTTTCATTCGAAGGAGATATTCTTAGACTACTTTCATGGGGTCTACATATGAAATACTCTCCCCCTGAGATGTTGCTTCATATCTGTAACTGGTTAGATATTTTCTTTGTTTCCTAGAGCAGCTCCCCCTGAGACTTTTCTAGATTCATTATGTTATGGAGATAATAGGCTCCCCCTTTCTCTTTTATTTCCATACTTTATTGGGGTTCTTCATAATGACTGCTCTTCCTTTTGATTCTTAGTTTTGATTGATCTGTTTTGATTTCATCATATGTCTAGAGTTCTTTAAAATATATGGCAGATTATAGTCCTTTGCTTTGTGGCCAAGCTTGAGACATACATAACATCTTATTTGACCAAGGTGCATTTGAGTTGATGTATAATATTTTGTTCCTCTTCTTGAGTACATTTTACAATCAACAATTTTATGTCCGAAATTATTGCATGCATAACAATAGCCATGGAAATGATTTGTGTACCTGGTGAAAGATTTTTCTTTCCATCTGCTTACTTGAGGGATTCTTCTCTTTTGCTGCATCCTTTGCTGATTGGACTAGATTGGCTTTGTCTTGCAATATGTTGCATTATGTCCTTGTTTGTGGCAGGGAAAACATGTGCTATTTTTCATAGGAGGGAGGAACCTCCTTTGACATCTTCCGAATTTGTTCAATACATCCTTAGGAGCATATGAGCCTTCAGCAATTGATTGTTTCATCCTCTCATTCTCTGTTCTTTCATGTTGTTGTTGGATTATGTTTATTTCTTTAAAGCTCATGTTCCTGCTGGCTTCTTCTGTAGTAGTAGTTTGCTGAGCTGGTTCACTGTTCTTTACAGCTTTTACAAAAATAATTTTCTTGTTGTCTTCAACCTTCGACTTACTGGTTTCACCTTCATATCCTATCCCAGTCTCTATGATAGGTGACCTTTGTGCATTTAGAATATGATCCAACTGTCCAGACCCTTTCATTAGAGGTGTATTCATTAATAGTTCTCTTTGGGATTTTTCTAAGTTCTTTCTTAGGCTTACTGTTTCTTCTTCCAATTTTTCACATTCCTGAATTTTCTCTTTCATTTGTTGCAGCAGAGTGTCTTCTATTTTCTTTGCCTCTTCAAGCTGTCTTCAGGCCAATAATTTCTTTCCTATATTCATATTATTTCTCATGACATATTTGTACCAATCTCTTAAGGTCTTTGTTTTCATTCTTCAATTTTTCTATTTCACTCAGAGTTGTGTCAAGTTTGGGTTTTTCTTCAGCTGCAATTTCTTCATGGTTCTTCCTCCCATTCACACTAGCAGGTACCTCATTTTATTGAACATCTTCTTTTTGACATGAATTTCTCTTTTTCTTAACTTTCTTTTCCTTCTTGACAATGCAGTCCTCTGTGTCTACTCCATGCATGAAATGCAATCTGTCCTAGATTTATTTTGCTGAAGTTAAATCCATTATTAACTCAAGATCCTTGTTATGAAGATTGTTATATATCACACATTTTGCCTTGGAATTCCTTTGTTGTTCTTTCACCGTGGGTGAGTCTTTGCAGTAACCTCACAAACAAGCTTCCATACCTCAGGTTCATCATCCATTAAACCTGTCTTAACCTTATCTCTCCATTCAGTAAAGTTTGTTGTCTTTAGCACATGTACATTTTGATAGTCCATGACTCAACCAGATCTCCTTCAAGCTATTAAGCTTTCACCAAAGGAACCTGCTCCAATACCAATTGTTGAACCCTTAGTTAAACTAAGAGGGGGGGGTGAATCAGTTTAACACATACATGGACTTTTAAAACTTTTCTCTTAAAACTTATTTACACCTTCACTTCATGATCAACTTAATATGTGAGCAATCTTTATTAGTGAGAAGCAAGTATCAAACAAAGTTGTTAATGTAACAAAAGTATTAATATGTGAGCAACAAGTATTAAGTAGATTAGATAAACCACATCAACACATAGACATCATGCACAGAGACACCAGATATAAGTGGAAACCCATGAAGGGAGGAAACCACATCTTATTATTGTTGTGATGCAAAGGCAAGCTCCAACTCCCTCTCACCACTAATTTTCTGTAGGCACCAACCTACAGGAGGCTCCTACCTCAATTGTGCAAGCTACAACTTGCAAGGAAGCTCCAACTCCCATTAATTTTCTGCAGGCACCAACCTACAGGAGGCTCCAACCTCAATCAACTACAACTGACATTTTATCAAGCTAGAACTTGATGTGGAAGCACCAATTCCCATCTATTTTCTGTAGGCACCAACCTACAGGAGGCTCCTACCTCAATTCTGCAAGCTACAACTTGCAAGGAAGCTCCAACTCCAATTAATTTTTCAAAAGAGAGACACTTGCTGATTTACCTTGGATATCAGCTCTGTTCTGTTCCATCTACTCTGTTGTTAATCTATTCTCATATATGCCCTATATCATCTCTGCATATTTTCAAATTCTCTCTTAGCTTCTCCTTCTTCTCTACTCAGTTCCTTTTTCTTCTCTTCTTCACTGCTTCATTTCAGCATTCTCTTCACTCACTCTCTCTCACCCCTAACCCAACTCATTTTTTGCATATCAAGATGATATTACTTATAGAAATTTCTTGATGACTATTTGTTTTCCTCTAGGAATTCAAAATGGATGGTTATACCCTTGGTCTTCTGCCTCCCCATTTCTTTATCCAACTGAATTTAAAATCATAATAATAAGTACAAAATTTCATGCTACAGTGGGATTTTTTCTTTTCTTTAGGATACTTTCCTTTGCATCACAAATAATAAAAATAATTACAACATTTACGTTCCCATTTTTAATTACATATTTCAATTTCACTCAGCTCCTTTTCTAGATTTTGGCTTTACTGGATTTGTCTTTTCCTGCTGCTATTGAGAACCTGTTCTGCATACTCTTTGTTCACTGTCATCTGCATATTCCCTATTTTCTGTGCTTATTCACCTGTCCAACTCATTCCTGTACATATTCCTGTCAAACCTGGAATCTCTGTGTATCTCTGCATGCTCTCCTCTTATTTTTCCTTTTTCATAATTGCATTCAAGTTTCATGCCCAATCATTTTCCCAATCCGGGCAATATCACACTTCTCTTTAATTCCACGCTGGCAAATTCAATTAAATTTAAATTTGAGAGTGTTAATATCTCAAATATCTGAGATTTGAGATATTAATCCTGAGTCCCTTATGTTATGCACTCTATATCAATGCATATATTCCTCACTATAGTTAGCAATAGAGCCGCAACCCAACGTTATGCCAGACCATACCTTGATTATTATGCGCTTGTGTATAACTCAACGACATCATATGAATATTCACACAACATTCGAATGTTGCCATATATGCACATTCGCTCATACATATATACTGACTTTAATAAAAGGTTAACCGTCGCTTATATATATCATCGCATATAATCTCAACTTTGGATTAAACCCATAAACCTTAATACATGTTTGATTGGGCCCCACACATACAATCAATAACCAATCAACCGCATGCATCGCACCTTTGTTAATTCGCGCACCCATCCGACGGTCGTTACCACGATCCCTTACGTCATGCAATCCGACGGATATCACTCGACCAACATGCGTGAATGATAATGCGCGATGGACGAACTTTAACGGGCAGTTTTCCAACCTCGCCTATGCCACGTGTCAACAATATTGTGGAATCACTGCCCAACCAAGGATTACCGCTTACTCGCCTAAAGCAGTGCGATGAAACCCAGGAAACCACTTTTACTGTGCACTCCCGCAAGATTCCATCTCCTTCGCTCCAGGTTCCGCTCAGGGTTTTATTTGACAGTTCGATCTCAGCCTTTTTAAATAAACATTTAAAATAACCTTTGGCAATTCAATTATATCTCCGACCTTATATTAAAGGTTCAACACTTCATAAAGATTTAACTTCGTAATAACCCGTGGATCCGGCCCCACCTATAACTCAATGGACCAATCAAATGCACGCGTCGTACCTTGTTTATCCCTCACGCATCTCCGTTATCATCCAAGCATCTACTGCAAGCGACCACCGTTAGATGTCCCTTCTCTAGATCAACGTCCCGTGTGCATATCGCTCGGCATCCAATGTCGGTTTTTAATGCGCGATGGCACACTTTAAGTGGTGTTATTGGAACAGTATCCTAGCCACGTGTTAGATAGTCTATGGAATCGCCCGCGTTCAAGGAAATACCGCCTATACACCAAAAGTGGTGCGATAAGGGGCAACCCACCTGAAAAACCTGCTCGCGGTTTTTCTACAGTGATTGACCGCAGTTGTACATCCGGTTTGCGCTCTCCTGTGTATATTATCGTTTATTAACTCCAGGTTTACTCTCCAGTCCTCCACGATTTCCATTATATATATATATATATATATATATAACTATTCATTGTTGTGATTTCATCTGTTACGACTATGGTTCCTCTGCCTTTCACACTGCGCATTTGACTATGGTTCCGCCTCCATTCATACTATGCATTTGACTATGGTTCTGCCTCCATTATAAGTGGCCTTGGTCTCTGGCATTTCAACACAGTCCTACCATATATATATCGCACAGTTCTTCGGTGTATGCATATATATAAACCATATATATATATATATATATATATAATGCACCTACCATATAACGCACGGTCCTACCATATATACAACCTCCATGTCAATCGAATACGAGTGCCCAGTTCAAAACTGGGGATAATTTCAAACATAATTCAAACAGTGAATGCCAACTGATTCAAAGCATATCCAATCTCATTGCATTCCATATGTTTCAAATATGGAATTTACTTCAGAGGTCGAGTTCTTCTATTTACATGTAGACTTACATGAATTTATTTTATCAACAAACCCCTGTTCTAAGTACTGTGAATGGGACAACATTATACACACCAGTTACAGATTCTCCCATAGATACACATGAATTTCTAACTCTGGTCCTTTTCAAGATTAATACTAACCCTGCACTAAATCATCAATTCCTCCTCCATATATAGGATTCAATTGTTGCCTTGGCTGCCTCTCAAAATGACCCTTCTAAAACTGCCTCTGCTTCATGTCTCATGCTCTCTTTGCCTTGTTGTTATTTCAAGTGCTCCTCCTTTTCCATCTCCTTTGCCATTTAAGCAATACTCCAACTCATCCCCAAGCATATTAAGTCTTTACCACAGGGTTTTAGTCTTCAATCGAAGTCTATGCCATACAAACTCAATTAATGAATAATTTCTCAATGATTCATCTGCAAACTGTATTAAACCCCTAATTCATAAATAAACCAATTTTGCTTCAATTCCTTTGTTTCTTCTGCTGCCTCTGCTACCTCTCTGTCTCTTTTGCCTTATGGATAGTTTAGGTGCTACTCCTTTGCTAATTCCTTTGCCATCAATGACAACATTTCCAATATCTTTAAATGTCTAGGTAGCCTCTGGATCTCATCCTTTCTTAAAGGTGACATATCCACTAAACACATGGAACCATGTACATTTCATTTCTCCCTTAAATTCTAGGTAAGCCAATATTTAAGGCATGTCATTTATTGATGTGATTTCTCCCATAAATTTTAAGGAAAACTTTAAGGAAAACCATGCACAAACCATGTACATGTCATTTCTCCCTTAAACTCTAGGCAAGGCAATATTTAAGGCATGTCATTTCTAGATGTGATTTCTTCCATAAACTTTAATTTAAAATTTGAGGAAAACCATGCATGAACCATGTACATGTCATAAATCTCCCTTAAACTCAAGGAAATGCAATCTTTAAGGCATCTCATTTATAGATGTGAATTATACCATAAACGTTAAGTCAAAATTTAAGGTAAACGATGCATATGTCACTTATCTCATGCACATGTGTCATTTCTCCCATTCATTTGAAATAAATGTTAATTTAATATATTTTATTGAATTTTTTTTCAGCGATAAAAAAACCCATTAAATATGGTTGAAATATGGACATTATGCATAGATTTTTCTTGCTATCCCAATCCAGTGAAAGGAGTGATTACATATGTGCTTTGCAATATTGTGATTAGCAAGGTCCTCCAAAGGAAAATGAATATACCAGGAAGAACAACAAACAAAGAGACATATTATATTGCATTGATAGAAGACTTGGGAACATCTAGGGAGTATGGATCAAAAGGAATTGTATTTTTCACCAACTCTGAACTTGTGTGAAACCAGATGAAAGGCATGTACCAAGTTAAGAAGGAGAGGCTAAAAAAACTGCATGGAAAAGCAAACAATATTGTTAGTCAATTTCAATTTTTTAGTATAATACATTGTACAAATGTTAATAAGATGTCTGTTGATCTATTACGTGGGGAAATGCCAATTCAAGATTCATCTATCAAATATGAATTAGTATTATACGCGGCAGTTCCAATTGAAGACTCATCTCTCAACGATGAATTATTTTTTAGACACTCTTCTTCAAAAATTCAAGATTCATCTCTCAAAGATGAATTAGTGTTGATATGCTCCCCTTCAAAATTTATTAATGGACATTGTAACATATCTTGGATATGTGTGTGTTTTGTACTTATAAATGTGTCTTTTTTAATGACCATGTGTTTTTTCAATTATATACCAAGTGTGCTCCCACCATGTAAAGCACAACTTGGTGAAATTCACATTTGCAAAAAGTGGTTAAATTCACATTTTTATAAAATTAAAATGTGAGGACTTCAACAAATTTTTATTTAAATGGAGTTTCACGCTTCTTTTTTAATGACCATGTGTTTTTTTCAATTATATACCAAGTGTGATCCCACCATGTAAAGCACAATTTGGTTGAAACTTGATATTTTTATAAATTTTTTGCTTAAATTGAGTTTGACACATAAATTAGTTCTTTAAAAGTTGTGTTTTACATAATTTGTGTACACTAAATTACATTAATTTTTTGAAATTTATTTTGATTTTTTTTTTGTGTAAATCAACAGCTGTATTAGATCTCAAATATAGTACATAGTATTACAAAAAGGGCTTGCCTGTCCCAGAATAAAAAGAGATGCAGAGGGCAAGGCCTACCAGCGAGATACTTCCACAGACACAGACATGGACAGATATAAGCCATCATAGGCCAAGAGTCAAACTGTAACTTATTACAAAACTGATCCTCTTCAAGGATCGAGAGACTAGGAGATGGGTTAGCCCAACCGGGCTGCCTGACATAAAAAAAAAAGCAAATACATAAACCAACTATAGCCAAGGACAATACTTAAAAAGACTAACAACCAAGACTTTCATCCTTGTTGTTTCTATTCTTTTCTACAGGATCTCCTCCACCACTTGGCCCGACATTATCCACGCGATTAGGTGTACTTTGAGGCTTGTATCAGCAAATGATAGTGGTCTAGTTGCGCTCCTCAGGCAGCTGGATCAAAATATTCAGTACATGCTTCAGATAAATCTCGAAGAGCCTAATGAACCCCTCAAGCCACTTCGGCTGGGCTTTCATCTCTTCTACCAGCGATTTCATAGTGACTTCCAGGCTGTAAATCCTAGCTGAATATTTTTCTAAGGTGACGGTACCGGCCTGGTATGCATCCTTGTGAGCCACCTCCTACATATTCAACACCTTGGCTAACATGGTTTTCATTTTCCAGGCAATGTGTTGGGTGCATAGAAATTGGGTGGATCTAGTGGTCAGAGTGCCCGGGTCCTTTAACCAGCCCAATTCCTCACAAATATCCCTATCATCCACTCTCTCACTTGCTTTGTCCACTTCGACTTGCAACATGTCAATTTTCTGTTTTCCCCTACGGGAGACCAAGGAATTGAACCCTTCCTCCACCTCCTTCAGTTCATGGGAAGCCTTGGAGCTCCAGAGGATACGCTTCTCTATTTTGCAATGCCTCCCTCTCATGCTCAGCGCTAGATATTTAGGAACGTAATTAAGGATGGGCCGCAGGAAATCACAGACATCTCCTGTGCTCCCCAGACTAGTATTTATAATTTTATTATCGGTATTCGAGATCATGAAATGAGATGATATCCCTTTCTCTTCCTTACGCCTAATAGGCTGTTCTGTAGATAGGAGAGGGAAATTATTCCGATCCATTCAGTCCGTTTTGCACTGGTTTCGATGATTTTTATTAATTAGATTTTGCCACCTCTGCAGTTTATCGGAGCTGGGGTACTTTCCTTTTTCAGTAAGGAATAACTCCCACACTCGACCACATAAAACAAAGGACATCAGGCTTAGAAACCACTGCTAATAATTACTATATGGTAGGACTTCATCTTTCATTAATGATCAGTTTCGTGTGACCTTTCCACGCCTCCTAATGAACCAGTTAGCTCCTTTATGGAAATATGATCACACTCCTCTCTTAAATTATCACACGACATGTCATGCCAACAGGTGTCAAGGAAAATCTCGGGGTTGTCCACCTCACGATTTCCATGGACATCTTCCATAGAATTTTTTGAGCGCCTAACTACCTGAAGCACTACCCCTTGGAGATTATAGAGATGGATCGAGATGGGAGTCGTGACTAATGAGAGGAGCCTATTTTTAATGACCCTATTAGGCTTTGACCCATTCTGTAGTCTCTTAGCCACATTAATGGATAGCAGTGATTCCCCTTCCACAATAACTCTTCCAATTCCCAATCTGACCAAGATTTGCAAGCCCTGTTCTAGAGCAGCGAATTTTGCCTCATTATTCGTAGCTTCACCTAACGGGAAACTATAGATATGCTTAATCTCTCCTTTTTCATCGCAGATAGCTCCTCCAAAACCTGCCAGACAAGGGTTACCACACAAAGCACTGTCAAAATTCAACTTACAGAAACCCGGGGAAGGGGGCTGCTAAACCAGAAGAGATGAAGGAAGCAGCGATTGGTGCATAGGATAGCAAGAGTTTGTGGTACCTTCAATCCTAAACAGGTTCATAATGCATTGTTCGTTAGCTGAAGGCTTGTCATTGTGAACATCTTAGACCATGGTAAGGACTGTTTCCCTCATATTCTTCATGATTTCTATTTTAATACGGTCAAGTTGGAAAACTTCATTTTGGAAGATTCTCATATTCCTTTCCTTCCAAATTGACCACACAATGAATCTAGGTCCCAGACACCAAAGAAGGTTTACAGTTTCTTGTTCAGTATACTTGATCCTCCACCTAGTTATGCTCTCATGGATAGAGTCTTTGTTTCTATCAGTTTTCCAGAAAATTTCTGGCATCCAATCCCATAAGTTGTTGGCCCACTCATAAGAGTTTAGGAGGTGGTTCATGGTTTCCTCCTCCACCCTACACATATAGAATCTCTATGGTCCAATGAACCCTTTCCTGCGTAAATTCTCCCAGGTGAGAATTTTCTTATGCATGAGAAGCCATAGGAAGGTTTTTACCTTAGGCCAATAGATATCATCCCGAAAATTATTGTGCCAGTGTACTTTTTCTTTTAAATCTCTTTTTTCAAGGTGGCGCCTCACTTCTTTAAGGTTAAAAGTACCTCCTTCCATCTTTACCCACTAGAGCTGATCCTCCTCTTGCGATTGACAAATTATTCTCTTATCCACCCATGGGTGTAAACAAAGAAACTGGTTTTCCACTTGGATTTCTTGGGAGGGGGGGTCAAGAGCCGAACGACACCATTGCTAGTCCAATTGATCATTGGTACATTAGTTGTAAACCTTTATCTTCCCAAGCCCTTTAAAATATTGTTGGATAAGTTGATACTCCAGTCTCTACAACTTTGGTAATTGTTGCCAGGCATCTTCCCAGAAGAAAGTCGTTCTTCCATTTCAAATTTCCCAGAAACAGTAGTCTTGGATGATATTTCTGTTGGCCCAAGCTAGGTTCCAAATAGGGGATCCGGTGATCACTGCTGTCATTCTGACTAGGTCTGGAGGGCACCAATCCTCTGCATACTTAGCCCGCCAAAGCGTTGCCAAAGGGGTATTGGGTTCCTTAAACTATCTCCACGAAATCTTGGCTCCACATGCCTTATTTATAGTTTCTGGATCTTGAAGAGCTAGACCACCCAGGGTCTTAGGTTTGTAGATCTTCTCCCAGGCCACAAGGGCCCATTTTGTTCTGTGATATTTACCTAACCACAGGAAATTCCTTTGAATTTCTCTGTTTTTTTGAAGGATTCCTTTGGGTGCGGGAAGAATGGAAAACATGTACTGTGGGATCGCTTGTAGCACCACCCTAGTCATGACCAACCTGCCGCGAAATTTAGAGCTCTGTTTGTCCAATATTTCCCCCGTTCCTCAATGGAGGAAATAATTTTTTCCCAATGACCTTTCTGCCAGGGTTTGTCTGTTAAGGGAATCCCTAAATATTTGGATGGGAGGCTCTTCCTTCTGAAGCCAAGGATGGCCGTGAGGTTCCTTTGGATCCCCATATGAGTGTTAAAGAAGAAAATTGAAGATTGTTCTAAGTTCAAGTCCATACCCATAGCATGTCCAAAGAGGTTGAGAATAGCTTTAAAACCCTTGGCCTCTCTAATAGTAGGAATGCCATGGAGCATCGTGTCATCCAAAAATTGCTGATGGGTGGTGGTTGGGCAAGTTTGTAGAGGTTGAAGTCCCACAATTTCCTCTCTTCCTTTTTTTCATTTTGATGATTCGGCCTAAGCCCTCCATAAGAATGACAAACAGAAAGGGAGAAATCGGATCACCTTGCCTGATTCCCCTGGTTAGTGTGAAGGGATGAGAAGGGGCTCCATTGACCAAGACTGAGAGACTTGGGGATTTGACCATTGCCATCACCCAGTTGATCCAGTGTTGGCCAAACCCAAAAGCCACCAAGACAACCTCCAAATACTTCCAGCTAACCTTATCATAGGCTTTTGACAGATCAAGTTGGATAATCATACCATCTTTTTTTTTGTGACTGAAGGGAGTGGATCATCTCATGTGCTAGAAGGATATTATCCATAATCCTTCTCCCTTCAACAAAGCTATATTTCTCCTCCGAAATAATTAGTGAGAGGATATGCTTCAATATGTTAGCGATCACCTTAGATATGATTCTATACAGTACATTGCATAGGGCTATGGGATGGAACTTCGCTGGGGTGCAGGCTGCCTCTTCCTTGGGAATCAAAGCTATAAAAGTAGAGTTAAGGTATTTTAGGATTGAGGAAGTTTTACGGGAGTCCTCAACCACTTCCCAGATCTCCAACTGCACAATTTCCCAACAAGCTTTGAAGAAATCAATAGTAAAGCCATCTGGGCCTGGAAATTTACCATTAGGAATTTCATCTATCGCTTCATCCACTTCAATCAGAGTAACATGCTGGTCTAGGTGCTGATTGTGGTCCTCTGATAAAATCCTTGGGATGGACGCCACAAATTCCCAAATTGTTCCTTCCCTATCCATATCTGGTTCTGTGGCAATTTGAGCAAAGTGGTCAACCAACAAGGTAGAGATGTCCTTATGCGATTCATAAGAGTTCCCTTATACATATTCGAAACATATGATCTTGTTGGTGCGTCTGTAGTTTATGGCTGATTTGTGAAAAAATTGTGTATTCTTCTCCCCTTCCTTAAGCCATTGGACCCTGGATTTTTGTTTCCACGTGATCTCCTCCTACAAGCATCTTTCTTCCCATTATTTCATGAGGTTTTTCTCAAAAAGGACGCAGTCCTGGGAAATTTCCTCGTTGATACAAGCCCTATGAAGTCCTTCTAGTTGTTCTTCCAATACAATCTTCTCCTTCAAGATGTTCCCGAGCATCTCTTGGTTCGAAGTCCGAAGTCAGGCTTTAATATGTTTGAGTTTAGCTTTAATACGAAACATCTTCGTACCCCTAATCATAAGGGGTTCATGCCACCATTTCTTAATTTTTGATTTGAAATCATGGTGGTCAAGCTAGAATCTCTCAAATCTGAAGTGCCTGTTTTTAGGAGTGCCCAAAATTGCAGCATCAAGGGAGATGGGCCAGTGGTTAGAGCCCCTACTTGGAATGGTTTCTAACTCCACTGTGACACCTTCCAGGAGGATATATCTATTATAAGGAAACGATCTAGTCTCGAGGCAATCTACCTGTCCCCTCCCCTCTTGTTATTCAAGGTGTACAACCCGCTCTTTGGGAGAATGTTAATAAGCCTGCTAAGAGCCTCCGCATCTCGGTTGAGCCTCCTCAATTGCCCCTTATTTTCACTTAATGAGGTAATAATATTAAAATCCCCCCAGATATCCCTTCAACACCAGAGTATCTAAGTTGCAGATTTGAGAGGCGGTCCAGCAAAAGCATCTTTTCTTCTAATCTTTGTGTTGTGTAACCAGCTCCAAAAATAGAAGAAAAGAGATATCAACACCTTAGAAATGAGCCACTTCAAGGGGGAAACCTCCAATACATTACGTAAATGAACAATTCTTGGATGATATAATTTACAAAACCTCCTTTCTATATATAGGAGTCCATGGGGCCATAATGTAATCCTAGTGGGCCACAATGTAATCCTAGCCGACCTAACAATAATAATTTAAGGGCACAATAATAACAAAATGGGGGTTACAAGGGTACAATAATAACAATAACGGGGTTACACTAACAACAATAAGGGACTATACTAGTAATATAGGGACATAACATGCCCCTCTCCTTCAAAAAAGTGTTGTCCTCAACGCTTGAGTAGCTCTGGGTGCTTCTGTATAAAATTCTCATCCTCCCATGTAGAATCTTCAGTGGGTAAGTTCTTCCACTTGACGAGATACTCTGAAATTGATCGATTCCATAGCTGTCGAGTTCTTGTTTCCATGACTGCTTCAGGTTCCAATATGATTTTTCCTTCCTCATCAAGTTCTGGCAATATTGTTTGAACTAGAATATTTTCACCTATAGCCTTCTTTAAGCATGAAACATGGAAAATTGGATGCACTCGTGAAGAAGCAGGAAGCTCCAATTTGTATGCCATAGTACCAATCTTTTGCAACACCTTGTAAGGACCATAGTACTTTGGCGATAATTTATTATCCTTCTTAGCTTGCTTGAGGGACATTTGTTTGTATGGTTGTAGTCGTAAAAATACCCAATCTCCTACATCAAAACTTCTCTCACTGTGATGTTGATCTGCCTATTTCTTCATTCGATTTTGTGCCAAATTCAGGTTATCCTTTAAGAGTTGGAGAACTTCTTGCTGATGCTCGATGTGATCTTCCACTGCTTGAACCTTTGAATTTCCCCTTAAATATGATGTGATCGATGGTGGATGATATCCATAAAGTGCCATAAATGGGGTTATTTTTGCTGCAGTATGGAAGGAAGTGTTATACCACCATTCAACGAGAGGTAACCACCTGACCAATTGTGTTTTTTTATCAGATACAAATAAATGAAGATATCCTTCCAAACATTTATTTACTATCTCAGTTTGACCATAAGATTGAGGATGATAAGATGAGCTATGACCTAATTGAGTACCCAAACAAGAAAATAACTCCGTCCAAAAATTTCCAGTAAAAATGGGATCTCTCTCACTCACAATAACCCTTGGGCTTCCATGTAGCTTTTTAATTCTTTCCATAAATGTAGTAGCAACTGTACTTGCTTTAAATGGATGAGATAATGCACAAAAGTGTGCATACTTGGTAAGTCTATCAACTACCACCATGATGACACTCTTTCCTTCGGACTTAGGTAAACCTGTGATAAAATCCATTGAAATATCCTCCCAACGTTGACTTGGAATGGATAAAGGTTGTAGAAGTCTTGGGGTCTTAATTGTCTCAACTTTATTCTGCTGGAAAACCAAACATTCCGCCACAAACTTTTGAATATCATATTTAAGGCCATCCCAAAAAAATTCTTTCTTCACCCTGTGGTAAGTTTTTAAAAATCCTAAGTGTCCTCCTAAAGGAGAAGTGTGCAATTCCAGAAGAATATTTTGTTTTAGTTGGAAATTATTACAAAGATATAATTGATCTTTGTACCATAAGGAATCATTTTTCCAACAAAATGTATCAGATGTACTAGGATCTTGCTGCAAATTTTGAATGAGTTTCCATACATATTTTTCCTTCTTCCATTCATATCTTGCTTCAGTTATCCAATCTGGTTGGATAATAGAAATGGCACAAAGAAATGATTCCACCTCTTCATTCTTTCTTGAGAGTGCATCTACAACAACATTAAGCTTTCCCTTTTTGTAGATTATTTCAAAGTCATAACCCAACATCTTTGTGACCCATTTTTTCTGCTCTTCTGAAGATAGTCGTTGTTCCAAAAAGTGTTTAAGACTATCATGATTAGTTTTTACCTCGAAGTGTCTTCCCATTAGGTAAGTTCACCATTTCTTTAGTGCATGCAGTATTGCTAACATTTCCTTCTCATAGATAGGTTTCTGTAAATACTTTCCTTTGATTGGATGACTTTCAAAAGAAATGGGTCTTCCTTCCTGCATTAAAACAACACCAATTCCATTTCCTGAGGCATCACATTCCACAATAAAGGTTTTGTGAAGTCTGGCGTAGCTAAGACCGGTGCTAGGCACATTGCCTCTTTAAGATGTTCAAAGGCCTTAGTTGCTTCAGGAGTCCATGAAAATGCATCTTTCTTAAATAATGTTGTTAGAGGTGCTGCTATTCTTCCATAATTCTTAACAAACTTACGATAATAGCCTGTTAACCCGAGAAATCCTCGCAACTGCTTTATTGTCTTAGGGACTTTCCATTCCTTAATGGCTTTAATTTTGTTAGGGTCTACTTTAACACCCTCGTGGGATATAATATGACCCAGATATTCCACCTCTTGTACTCCCAAGAAACATTTGGATGCTTTTGCATATAATTGTTTCTCCTGCAATAGTTTGAGCACCCTGTCAACATGTTCAACATGATCCTTCCAAGACTTGCTATAGATTAGTATATCATCAAAAAATACTAGCACAAATTTTCTATGGAAGGGTTTGAAAATGGAATTCATCAACCCTTGAAATGTAGAAGGTGCATTGGTAAGGCCAAAAGGCATGACCAAAAATTCATAATGACCCTCATGAGTTCGAAATGTTGTTTTTGGAATATCTTCGATCTTCATTCTAATTTGATGATATCCTGAACGAAGATCCAACTTGGTAAAATAAATTGCTCCATGTAATTCATCCAATAATTCATCAATCACAGGAATGGGAAATTTGTCTTTAATGGTGAGCTTATTGAGCTCCCTATAATCCGGACACATTCTCCATGATCCATCCTTCTTGTGTACCAATACTACGGGAGCAGAGAAAGAACTTTGACTAGGTTGAATTATACCCGCCTCTAACATTTCTGCAATCATACGTTAAATTTCGCTCTTTTGGAAGTAAGGATATCTATAAGGCCTGATGTTTGGAGGAACACTTCCTGGAATCAAATGAATAGCATGATCATGATCACGAATAGGTGGGAGTCCTTTGGGAGTTTCAAACACCTTGGAATGATTGTCCAAGACTAGTTGGAGATCTGCAGAAATAGATGATTTTGATGTTGGAACTTCTAGTGAGCATAATTGTGCAATTACGCCTCGCTGTTCTTTCTTTAGAAGCTTTGTCATGACATTAGAGCTTATTATCCTTCCTGGCTTCCCCGCAATACCCCGTAATTCAACTTCCTTTCCTTCTGAAAAAAATTTCAAGGAAAGTTCTTGAAAATTAAAAGCTACCGTCCCCAAAGATTGTAACCATTGTACTCCTAGTACAACATCAGCACCTCCCATAGGAATGGCAAGCATTGGACTAGTCGATACATATTCCCCCATGGTTAGCTTGATATTATGGCATTTTCCAGAGCAATTTATAGTTCCTCCATTTGCAACCATCACTTGACATTCTGGTGCTGGGTATAGGAAACAATTTAATTCCTTGGCTACCGTACAATGAATAAAATTATGGGTGCTACCTGAATCAATCAACACTATTACCTTTCTCTTATTGATTTGTCCTTTTATCTTAAGAGTTTGAGGAGTGGTAATTCCTGCCAGTGCATTACACGATATGATTGGATTCATTTCTTCCTCTTCTGGGGCTGGTTCCTGGTGTATATCCTCTTCTTGTTCATTTTCTTCTTCCTCTTCACAATCTATGTAAAATAATTTCTTCTCAGCACACTTATGACCTTTAGTGTATTTGCTATCACAACTGTATCAAAGCCCTTTTTCTCTTTTTTCTTCCAATTTTGTGGTGTCAACCTTGTAGGTTGTGAAAATCTAGATGTAGCAACACTTCCTTCTTTATAGAATTGAGTGGTAGGCTTCCTTGTCGCCATTATTTTACATTCAACTTTTCTTGCCAACCTGAATGCCTTCTCCAATGAATCTGGTTCCAAAATGCAAAATTCATGTTGGATATTATCCTTTAAAGTGCCTATGAAGAGATCGATCCTGTGTTCCTCTGGAATATCAGTTACCCTTATATTCAATTTTTGGAATTCCTCAATGTGCTACCCCACTAAACCCTTTTGTTTGAGATTTATCAATTGGGTAAAGAAGGTGTTGCTCTTTGTATCCTCATAATGTGCTATCATTTCCTCCGTAAAAATTGACCAAGTGACAATTTATTTACGGGAGCAAAGCCATTGATACCATACAAATGTATTTTGTTCTAAATGTAAAGTTGCAATGCGTACCTTTTGTGTGTTTTGCACGTTATGGAGATCAAATATTGCTCCATCTGTAGTATCCATGTTACAGGATCCTTTCCATCAAACTTCCTCATATCCATTTTTGGAATATGGTGGTTCTTCCCGCCAACATTAGAGTTTATGAATTCAAGATTAACATTGATTTTGTTCTCATCATGAGGTTCTTCTACTATATTTTCACCATTAGGAAACATTTCTTGTATCAACTTTGTCAAACCTTCGATGTCTATTTTTAGATCATTCTTCATGTTTTCCATGTTGTATTTCATGTCATCCATCTTAGCTTCCATGCCAGCTTCCATGCCATCCATCTTAGCTTCCACGCCATCCATCTTAGCTTCCACGCCTTTCTTTAAAACTTCCATTTCATTTTTTGTTGCTCTTTGCGAGAGTGAAATTTGTTGCACTTGCTCTTGTAATTTTGATAGATCATGTTGCAATTCTTCATCTTCATGAGTCATAGTAGAGCCTTCTGAAGGCTTAATGGGTGTTGAATTATTTTTACGGGGTATCTTTTAGAACCCAATACTGATATCTATTCTACAATATGCCATTGGAATCAATTCAAATTGATTCTTCAAACAAGACTTATGTAATTCGAAAAAAAAATACACACCTTTTTCTTTCTTTTGAGGAGCTCGATATTAAAATTGGAATATCTTTGTGATTGCAGCACTTCAATATCTAAAAATCAGCAATGAAATACCCCTCTGAATTATCTTTTGAATGCCACAGGTCTGACCTGATTTTGATTCTCCAAGACAAAGTTGTGTCCAATCTCCCCCAATGACCTAATTATGGACTGGTTCAGTAGAGCGAACTTGTACGACTTGCCACGTGTCACTGTTTTGTCTTTTGTCTCTGAAATTTATAGCCAAGAAACTACATTCCATGTACTTGCGACCAATTTTTACGAAACTCCAATCCGATGCCCAGAAAGAGAGTTATTTAACTTTTCCAACGATCACCTCTTTGAGATGAAATTCAGGAGCTTGAAACAACACTACCTTCCACAGATCATATCTCCAAAAATATTGTGAACCAAGCTCTGAAATTTTTTGAAGAATTTCCTTAGGATGTCAGCTTCACACCATATGAATTTTCGACTATGAACCTTCGTAAAAAAAACTTTATAGAGAAAATGCCACGATGACCTGTTTAGGAGCTTGAAAAACGACCTAACTTCCACAGATGATATCTCCGAAAATATTGCGAACCAAGCTCTGAAATTTTTAGACAAGCTTCCTCAGGATTTCTGCTTCGCACCCTAAATATTTTAGCTTCTGAAACTTTGTAGAAAAAAAGTTATAGCGAAAATTCCACGATGACCTGTTTGGAGCAGCGAAACCCTAGAATCCAAAGCCTCTGATACCAAATGTTGTGTAACCAGCTCCAAAAATAGAAGAAAAGAGATATAAACGCCTTATAAATGAGCCACCTCGAGGGGGAAACCTCCAATACATTACGTAAATGAAAAAATCTTGGATGATACAATTTACAAAACCTCCTTTCTATATATAGGAGTCCATGGGGCCATAATGTAATCCTAGTGGGCCACAATGTAATCCTAGCCGACCTAACAATAATAATTTAAGCGCACAATAATAACAAAATGGGGGTTACAAGGGTACAATAATAACAATAAGGGGGTTACAATAACAACAATAAGAGACTATACTAGTCATATAGGGACCTAACACTTTAGGGTCCATATACATTTGTACATAAATATGTGCCAGGTTCTCCTATAATTTGCATCTCCAAGGATACATAAGATCTTGTTGCTTCTGCACTAACCAAATGAAACAAGTGGGGGTTCCAAAAGGTTACCAAACCTCCTTCCATCCCATTTCCCTCAACCTGTAGGTAGTCCATTCTTTTCCCAATTTTCCGACTTATCTCTTGCATCTTCTTACTCGAACATTTAGTTTCTTGTAGGAAGATCATATTTGGGTTTTCAGTTATAACTTTCTTCTTCAGAAGTATTTATTTTCTTTCGCTATTTAGCCCTCTAACATTCCATGATAAGATATTTATAATAAAAAAATTAAGTTAAGAAGAGGAGGTGAAAGCCTCAAGCGCTTTCATCTTACCTGAATTTATGACCATTTGACCTAGTTCTTGGAGGGCTTCGTTGTTGGTTTTCCTTCCTCTCTTGCACGTATGCTTGGCCTTCTAGTTCATATAATTCAATCCTTGGACTTTGATTCCTAGACCCTTTGTCTCTCCATACTCTCTTTTCTTCTCTGCCTCCGGATAGGCCAGAAAGACGAAATTGATCATGTCCACTTCTTCTACTGGGATTTGTTCCAATCCTCTTTGCTTCCATTGTTCCACCATAGTGTTTAGGTCCATTCCTTCTTGTTCCAGGATATCTTCCATTTGAAGGTCCTCTATACCTACTTCACTTATTTCCATTTTCGCATCTCCCTCTGCATCTTCATCATAACTGATGCCTTCTGGGGTATCTTCTAGAGTGATCTTGTTCGGGTCTAGGGATGCCTGCTTCGGAGATCCCACAGTCTCTGGTATAGAGTCTTGCTGATGGGATTCTTCGACTGTTTCATCTTTAGATCCCAAAACTTAAAAGGAATTATGAGTGCCCTTTTTTGGTATCCTTAATTTAGGATGGTTTCTTCGGTTTTCTCTTTGTCTCCCACTTGGGCAGGAAAAGCCTTTCGGATATTTAGTCACTCTTTCCTTAATATTTTCTATTTGCTTTGTTAGAGGAAATTATATGAATAGGTGTCCATGATCATGACATCTACAACAGCGGAAGTGAATCTGCTCATAGTCAATGGCCTGAAAGAAAACCTCATATCTAAATTCAAGCCACAGACCTTCATGCAGAGCCCGTGAGACATCCATTTCGACATAGATCCTCGCACAGGAGGTGTA
This sequence comes from Pinus albicaulis, assembly GCA_034641835.2. Taxonomy (NCBI): domain Eukaryota; kingdom Viridiplantae; phylum Streptophyta; class Pinopsida; order Pinales; family Pinaceae; genus Pinus; species Pinus albicaulis. The sequence continues at coordinate 277,601,024 of CM076581.1, forward strand.
CCTTTTTTGAAAGGTAGCCTCCGAGGCTTGGAAAAAATTTCCCATCTTGTTGCCAATCTGTTCAAGCACCGAAGGTCTCGAATAGTCGATAGGGAGAGATAAAAGGTAGATCCATACCGGCACATGCGTGAAGGTCTCCTGTTCTGGGGTGAAGTTAGGCTTCCATGGTCTCACATAAAGACCAGCCAAGGCATAGAAATATGGACCCCCATCGAAGATATGATCTCTGTCTTACAGATTCGCAAAAACAACCGTAAAGAAACCCTTAGCCCCAAGATGTAGCCTGACATCTCCTTTTGGCTTCCACTGATGTTTTATCCAAAGGCATAATGCTTTTTCAGTTGGTCAAAAGCCCATAAATTTTCAAATCAGTGCATGTATTGCCATATGGTCCCTATAATCTTGCATTTTCGGATCTGTAATGATGACCCAAAGAATTTCTGAGGTTTTCGGCTTGCAACGACCATTCTACCCTTGTATTTTACTCTCTGTGGTAGATCCTGACAGATTCAAGCCCTCCTAAGTTTGGGCTTGATTTTCTAAAGCATATTTTGTCCCTTCTGTTGTCCCAAGAGATTCCTGCTCGGGATTAGGGTATTCTTTGTCCTTATTCTCCATTATTTTAATGCCAGTTGGCCTCTTCTGACCCAATATCTCTTTGGTCATCCCACTCGCCTTATTATTCTTACCCAGCTCATCATTTCCTGTAGTTTATGACCCATAAATATGTAACCCTTCACTCGGACCTTTTCCTTTGTCCAAGGTGACTTGTTTGTAAGAAGGGCCCCATTGGCCCTCCCTCGTCTCAGTCAGGTGGTCAAAGCTGACCCATGCCTCAGAAGCTCTGCTACAAGGGCCCTTCCCTCTACCAGATCTTGCTACACAGTGCAGAATGCATAACCAAACCCTCTGTTCCGCTCATAGCACACCTAGTATCCCTTTGTCTTTCAATATTTTGATTAAGAAACTTCTTGAATTTATTTTAAATAGTAATTTAAAAATAATTGTAAATGTCCACTGTAGATATATATATATATATATATATATATATATATATATATATATATATATATATATATATATCTACAGTGGACATTTACAATTATTTTTAAATTATATATATATATATATATATATATATATATCATGGAGGATGAAAGGTGAAGATCAACAAAATCCCATATCTCTATGAGAGAGATGGGTCAGGGATCGACTGATGTTCATGGTATTTAAATATAATCTTAAATCTTCATACATATACATACATGTGTGTACATATGGAATTGATTTTTTATCAATTTTGTGAGTTAAATTAGTTGTTAATAGGTTCCATTTTTTATTTTTTAGGAGGTAGGAGGACAAGGATGTCTACTCCATCAATGGAGCATGGCCATGGTTCACACAATCGTGGTATGGTTCACGCAATTTAATCAATGAATATGTACATGTATTTATATGTATGAATGCATTTTTGAATTGATTATAAACTCATATTTTTTTATGAAGCTTCCCTCTCATCTCGTGAGGTTAGTGGTGGTACACACTCCCTTGGAGGGCCATCAATAGGTGTTGGCGAATTACGTGAAGGTGGTGATATGGATTCCCCTAGAGGCCAATCAATATATAGCTATGTTAGTTCTCAACCAATCAGTGGTTGTTCTGGTTCCCAACAGTCTCAGGGTGGGAAAGATGTTAGCCATGCATATCGAGGTGGCCATCAATTTGAATATTATTTTCATTAAATTTGTACAAATTTGTTTACATGTGTTTTTCTCATATACAAAATTTTATATATTGATGCAGAGGCTGAAAATGTTGCTTGGAAATTACGTAGAACAAAATGTGTCATTCAAGAAGAATATTGTACACCAACCACGACTTATCTGTCTGACATTTCCAATACACCTTACGAATAAAACATGTTGCAATGCACCTTACAAAGGTGTCAAAATATTCATACAAAATTGAAGAGAGATCTCGTGGCTTTGACTCTCCCTGCTGAGAGTCGACAAAGCTTGGAAATAGTTACTCACTCTTTAAGCGAACTAGTAGATGTGTACCTAAAGCTTGGACCAACCACTGTTACTTTTATAGAAGTGATGAGAAAAAAAAAGAAACAGTGATGGGCCCCGATACATGGGAGGTTGTTAAACAAAGAGTTGTAACAGAAATGGCAAAGTCTATGTTTAATTTCAAAGAAGGGTTGAAAAGAAATATGTTGAAGGTGTAATATTTAAAGCACCCTCATATATCTCGCTATTTGTATGATAGACACCTTGCGGCCTATGGAAGACTCCCATGGAATGACGAGGTTCTGCTTTATTTTGCGAAATTATTTTATGCAAAATTACTTTTGCAAATGAAACCCAATTAGAATGACCTTCCCTATGAATTGTTTGGTCCTGGCAAAGGTTGATTGTGTGAGTGTAGGGGCACTACACGTGATGTTGAGTTGGCTCGCCCTGAGCCACCATTGGTTACTCTACCTCTTCGTGTTGAAACTTTGAGGTCAGAGATGGATGCCATCATTGACAATGTTCAGAATGGATTGGGTGGAGTGGATGTTTGTCTGAATCGACAAAGAGCACGTGAGAATGCACATGCTAATTTTTTGTATTATATAGATGAAGAGATAGACAACATGAGTGCTGAAGATATGATAACATATAAAAATAATTTCTGCAATTGTTAGCAGGACCTAATTATTCATGAACAAGAGGGAATAGGAACAATATGTGTTAATGGTTAGGGTGATTATTTTAACACGTACAATTTGTGATAAATACATATATACATACAATTATTTGTATACATTAATATAAAAAAAATATATCATTATATGTTAACACCATTTTCAGTTTTCACGCTTGATTAATGAAGAAGATGTTAATATCACAGTCAAAGCCTGTGGTTCAAACAATCAAGATGGGTCTCACCATCAATCACACAATAAAGATGGTTCTCACCATCAAGATATGTTGGAAAATGTTAGTGTTTTTTAAGTGAACATGATGATGTACAATTATTTTATATATTATTATATATATCGAAACATGATGACATATTTTTAAAATAAATAATTGTGCACTCATGTACATGTATATATATATAATAAAATGTTTTAGTAGATTCTGATTTCGTCTGATATTTTTGGGATGACGGTACCTTCTTCTTCCTTGGGAGATGTGCCAAATCCACCATCACAAGTATGAACAATTTTTCACTTTTACATATGTTTTTAAGCTATATATTCCAGCTCAAAAAGTTCCATTAAAAAATGAGATATCTAGATCTTGAGTTATTTTAAATTTTTTGAATTTTAGGTTTTTGGAGATTTTCTTTCCGAGCCACTCTTAGGAGATGTGCCAAATCCAATAGCACAAGTATTCAATTTTTCACTTAAATATATGTTTTTAAGTTATAAGTTATATATTGAAGTTCAAAATTTTTATTAGAAATTGAGATCCAGATCTTGAATTATTTTAACTTTTTTGAATTTTAGGTTTTTGGAGATTTTCTTTTGGAGCCTCTTAGGAGATGTGCCAAATCCACCAGGACAAGTATTCAAATTTTCACTTAAATATATGTTTTTAAGTTATGAGTTATAAATTTAAGTTCAAAATTTTTATTATAAATTGAGATCTAGATCTTGAGTTATTTTATACTTCTAAATTTTTTGAATTTTAGGTTCCTAGAGAGGATTTCTTGTCTCCATGGACTCTAGTGATGGAGTGTATGATGGAGATAGGAACATCCACACCATTTCAACCATTTGAACAAGTTTTCTAACTTTTTTTTTTACATTATTGAAAATAAGTTTATATATGCATTTTCATTTGAAAAATTTTAGTGTATATATATATATATATACTTTGTACATGTATATTATATAGTTTACTGATGGAGATGTTTCAGTGGGGGAAGTTCTAGTAGACGAGTAGCAAATGGAGAGGGAACCTCATGAGGTATTGCATGATTTTTTTTTACATTTTGTTTTTTACATGAAGTTCTATATATTCTCAGTCAATTTTAAAACATTCAATTTTAATTTTTGTGCACATTGTGTATAGGTTCCCCATGCTTCGCAGGACATCTCAAGGATCGTGACTTTGTTGGGAGAGACACTACATCCATCTGTATTTGATGCATGATGCACATGCACTATTTGATGGATGATGCACATGCACATGCAACATTATATTTTCAATAGATTTAGTCTTTAATTTACTTTTTTATATATAGTATTAAATAGATGCAATCATATATAACTTGATACTTTATACTTTATACTTGTGAGATATAAATTTTGGACATATTTTATGTGAACTACATTTGGTACATGTGATTGTGATATAATGTTTTGTTTTTATTGGATAGCTAAACTACATTTGGCATGTGAAGTAATGTGAATTAATGTTGTGATCTATAATGTTTTGTTTTTAAAACTCAATTTTTGGATGGTTGAACTGCATTTGGCATGTGAAGTAATGTTTTGTTATAATTTTTTTTGTTTTTAGAACTCAAGTTTTGGATGGTTGAACTACATTTGGCATGTGATTGCACGATATAATGTTTTATTTTTATTATATAGTTGAACTACATTCGGCATGTCAAGTAATGTTGTGATGTAATTTGTTTTGTTTTTAAAAATCAAGTTTTGGATGCTTGAACTACATTTAGCATGTGATTTTTATATTTAATTTTTTAATTTTATTGGATAGTTGAACTACATTTGGCATGTTTAGTAATGTTGTGATATAATTTTTTTTTTTTTTTTTTTTTTTTTTTAAACTCAAGTTTTGGATGATTGAACTACATTTGGCATGTGAAGTAATGTTGTGTTATAATTTGTTTTGTTTTTAAAACTCAATTTTTGGATGGTTGAACTACATTTGGCATGTGATTGCACAATCTAATGTTTTGTTTTTATTGTATAGTTTAACTACATTATGGCATGTTTATTAATGTTGTAATATAATGTTTTTTTTTTTTTTTTTTAACTCAAGTTTTGGATGATTGAACTACATTTAGCATGTGAAGTAATGTTGTGTTATAATTTGTTTTGTTTTTAAAACTCAAGTTTTGGATGATTGAACTACATTTGGCATGTGATTATGATATAATGTTTTGTTTTAAAAATTCAAGTTATCGTTTTCCAAACAAAAAAAAGTCAACATGAATATATGTACATAGAAATGATTTAATACATGTTTGAATATATATGTTAAAATGATTGAAGTACAATACATATCAACACACACACACACACATATATATATAAACAATCATAAGATTCTAGGTCTTGTTAGATGTGTCAAACAATCATAAAATTTTAAAATTGCATTCTATAATGTATATATATCTAGTATGTGCAACATTTTTAATCAATGCACATAGAAAAACTACTTTCAGTTAATTGCAATCTAGAGCATAGATATCTAGTACGTGCAACATTTTTCATCAATGCACATAGAAAAACTACTTTCATTTAATTGCCTTCTAGAACATATATCCAGTACGTGCAACATTTTTCATCAATGCAGATAGAAAAGCTACTTTTAGTTAATTGCATTATAGAACATATATATCTAGTACTTGCAACATTTTTCATCAATGCAAATAGAAAAGCTACTTTTAGTTAATTACATTCTAGAACATATATATCCAGTACGTGAAACATTTTTCATCAATGCACATAGAAAAGCTACTTTCAGTTCATTGCATTCTAGAACATATATATCCATTACGTGCAAAATTTTTCATGAATGCACATAGAAAAGATACTTTTAGTTAATTGCATTCTAGAACATATATATCCAATACATGCGACATTTTTCATCAATGCACATAGAAAAGCTACTTTCAGTTAATTGCATTCTAGAACATATATATCTAGCATGTGCAACATTATTCATAATTGCACATAGAAAATATACTTTCAGTTAATTGCATTCTAGAACATATATATCCACTATGTGCAGCATTTTTCATCAATGCACATAGAAAATCTACTTTCAGTTGATACTAGTGTGCATGTACCAAAACAATGTACATGTGCAAACACTTGCACAAATAACATAACAAGGCAGTTCAATTTTTAGTTGAGTTCTGGAAATTCTAAAACATGAATCCAAAGAGAAGAAATTGTTGGACATTTCAATCAAAAAAATTCCAATGGAATGCCATCTTCAATGATATGTTCATGATCGGATTTTTATAGTTTCCATTTCTTAATTTTTGTTTTTTTCTTTGATTGAACCTCTATCAAGTCTATGCGTGTTGCACACACCAAGTGACTATCTTGACAACTTATGACATCAGGTTCATAGTCTTGAAAGTAAACAAAATCCCCACTTTGAATAGTTTGTCTGAAAAAAAAAAAAAACCTTTTAGTATAATAGACCCTCTGTCATATGGAAACCCATGATCATTGTAATTTTCTAATAATTTCATCTTTCGTTCAGTGCAACGCATCAAATAATACTTCACATTTTCATGCTTGATAGTAGGTTAAATTACAACAGAGACATCTCCTGCACAATAAAACAAACTTATTTTTTTAAATTAAGATCATAATTAACATGAGAAATTAACTTTACAATATTTTTCGTATATGTTTCTAGATCTCTATCATTTGAAATAAATTCAAATGTTACCTTCTCTAGCAAGACCAGAAACTCGATCACCATCAGATGATATTGTCATCTCCTTTGATTACATTTCTTCAAACATTGCAATGGAAATTTTCCCATTTGTATTTAGTTCTGTGTGTTTCCAATATTTTACATACATTTTGTTTTGACAAACATCATTGGATTCTGTGTTGTCTATGGAAACATGACATAAACAAGAATATTTTATTTTATCTAATGCAAACACATTTGTGGACAAATTTGTTTTAATTGAATGCAATCTTCGAGTCCCTTTTATTGTTTCAATGTCATTTCCAATCGATCTATCTACATATTCGACCCTAATATGCCAAAAAAAAATATATGGAAAATTCAAAGAATAATGTGAATATGAAATCAAAATACCATCAAAGATAATCATTGTGATAAATGTACACTGTTTAAAATTGGATATCCAATAAAAATTAAATTGAATGTACCTTCGCACTTTCCTTGATCTGTTAGTCTCATGGCTTAGTACAACGATGCACCATTGAAAAACTTCTTTAGCATCCACAAGTTGGTTTGCAAAGGGTTCCATTTGATATATTCGAAGCACTTGTTTTATGTATGCCCATTCACCGTCATGTTCTCCTTTTCCATGAACAGTCTCAAAGAAATTCCAACAATGTTTAATGCAGGTTTTCATATGAAAATAACACAACCAAAAGAATGATTGTTAATATTTTAATTGATTTGAACATCCATCTGACCATATCCAATGTTCATTGAATTTTATTCCATGACTTTTCAAGGAGTCATAAATATTTCCAAAATAGTGTTGTACAAAATATGTATCATGTGTATGATCGTGACTGATATAAAACTGATATTCTTTAATAGCATGCCGATTTTCACTGGTGGTTTCTATATGATCAACATTTTGTTCAGCATGTATATGTAGAATATGGACGAGCATGGAGACTTGATCAAAATTATAGTATTCACTCTGAATTTCTTTTTGTGGAACAAATGTGTAGTTTTATGCAAAAATCAATTACTGAAAAAATGGTCCCTGGTGGAATAACTTCATGGGATTTTTTGAATTGCAAGTCCTACCACCGAGCTCTATGGGAATGCTTAGTGTATTTATAAATTTCTGCCTCAAACTTTCTTGAAAAAACTATCACAAAAATTTCTTCTTCTTGTAAATCAATTCTTTTAGCACTTGTAGTATTATTTTAACCTTGAATCAATGTATGGATATATTCATATCTCTTCCATTTCACTTTCATGTTGGACAATGATTGATCATTTATACCAATATGATATTTGTTTTGAAATTTAGTCGAATTCCACAATCATCACATTTTTTACCACCAACACATTTCTTTTCGTAAAGTAATTTATCACTTTCTCTTGCACATAGAATTTGAGAGATGAAATCACGGATAGTGGAAGGAGGTGAATCTTTACAAATTGTTCTACCAAAATTAAGGAATGTGTCAGAATATAACTAAAATTCCGCATGGTAATGACAACAACAAGTGTTGCGACGGTGATAGGTTTTACATACCATGGTTTTTGTTCCACAAAAGCACTGATTGAGACATCAATTTCACGACTCTCTTCTTTGAACTTGTTGAAAAATTCTATCTGAGTGGTGTCCAAGAAATGTTTTGGATGTGTTTCATACTGATTTCCTGCTATTCTTCTTCACATCACATCCCTTGCATTTGGCCAAACACACAAATTTTTCTTCCAATATTCATATATTGTTTTTCTAATATTTTCTCCACATCTATCTTTGTATGGTTTCCTACAAATAGCTCTCCAACAAGTGAGTTCATCATTTACATCTATTTGCAACCGAAATTTCTGACATTTCTACAAAAATTTTCGTGGGGTTCTTAATGCTTGTGCCATAGATTTTACCAAGCGATTCTCTTTAGTACTTGATGAAATCACTGCCATATGTATTTCTCTACGTGCAACTGAAACATTTTTCTATCTAGATCTTCTAATTGAATTTATAGCACTATTTATATTTTGTATCACATTTTCCTTCATTTTTTTCTCTTTTTTTGATTTTTGAATACCCAATAAAGTCGTAGCTTCCTTTAATTTCCTTAATGGTAGGAGACCTTTCAACAATTGGGCTTCAACTCCCACATTTTCCGTTATGAAGTAGGTATCAAAAATGTGATTAAAATGATATCTTATAACATGGTTAGCTCTTTTATCTCCATATGTGTGAGTGTCAACATTTTCTAACATCTCATCGTCGACATTGATTTCATTTGTACATATTCGAATTAATGGTACATAATAAGTTTACATATTCAATAAATAACTAAATTAATAAATATATATAATTTCAATAATATGTGCATGTGTTCAACATACATATATATATATATATATATATATATATATATATATATATATATATATATATATATAAATATATACACCTCGTGATTCAATTTCTTCACTTGAATTTATTTCAACGTTTTCACCATCTTCAATCATTGGTTCAATATCTCTTTCACTTTCTCTTTCAAAATTTTGTATCTCATCATCAATGTTTCGAGGAATATCTCTCTCTATTTACATTGCAAAATATTTTTCAAATTATTTCATGAAATAAAAATTAATCTTCACATTTTACACTAGGAAAATTTTAAATATCAAATGTATAATATTTACATTTACATACATGCTTCAACTTCTAGTGTAGGTTGATTTTCCCTTTCAATACTTGAGAGTGCTTTTGTATTTTTTTTGCGATATTCTCTCCCCTGTTCTCTATGTTCCTTAGGGTCTCTTGTTCGATCATATTTTCCCTTTCATTTCCTTCATTTTCCCAGATAACTGAGTATGAAGTTCAAAAAATTTCCTTAAAAAATTTAGACAAAAACTTAATTAAAAAAAACATCACAAAAGATTTAATTTAAAAAAAACTTATTTTAAAAATTTTGCAAAAAATATATACTTCAATCCAAAACGCTTACTTTAAAAAATATGAGAAAAAAAATTCTTATAAAAATGAAATGAAGCTCAAAATATTTCCTTCCAAGTCCTGCAAAAAAATTTCATTTAAAAAGTTAGACAAAAACCCATTTTAAAAAATCATTATAAAAGATTTACCTCAACCCAAAACATGTAGTCTAAAAAAATGTCACTTCAAAAAATATCTCCAAAAAATTCTATTGAAAATTAAGCCCAACTTCTTAAAAAATGTGACTTTAAAAAATACCTCCAAAAAGCCTCTAAAAAATATCACTTTAAAAAATACCTCCAAAAAATGTACTTTCAATACTAAGCCTAAAAAGTGTCCTTTCAAAATTAAGTCCAAAAAATGTCTTTTGGAAATTAAGCCCAAAATCATCTAAAAACAAAATACATCCAAAAAAATGTCCTTAGAAAATTACGCCCAAAACCTCTAAAAACAATGAAAATTTTATCAATTATCTATAAGACTATTTGACCCTCTTGCCATGATAAATTCCTTATTTCTTGTCTCTTTGTTTATTTAGAGTCTCCTCCCACATATTCAAAGGACCTTGGTGTTCTTGATTAAATACAAGTTCCATACCCTAGTAGCATAGGTGGTGTTGATTACTAGGAGTCTCTCCCGCATAGAGGGTTTGGCGCTCTTGATTAAATACAAGTTACATACCCTACCACATGAAAAAATAAAATGGAAACATTGCAATCCACTTAATCCTAAAGTCTGTTGGATTTTGAGTGACATCTAAAATTCTACTTTCTCCGTATAAAATCCAATGAGGTGAGAATCACTCAAAAACATCCTAAGTCATTTCATAGTAATGTTAAATATTTAAACAAAAGGAGGAATATGAATGATAAAGGAGAATGGTACTTTTCCTTTAACAATTTTACATTACCATGAACTACATATCAATACTAGGGTCATAACCTTGAACGTTAATCTACCCCACTTAAAAATTATTGCTTCTAATCTTGAATATCTCTCTATATTGCTCTTGAATCAACAGGGGGTGAAAATTTTCTTAGGGAGCATGTTCCCGCTTAGAGAACACTTCGGTAGTGGATTCAATTGGGCGAGCAGGGCACTCCCCATAACCTTGTTCTTGATACACCAATTATTACATTACTTTTTATTTTTATAACCTTGAATTTTGTGTGATATTTGATAGTTCATCTTCACCTTGAAGCTTTCTTCTAGAGATGAATTGTTCCACATATTGGGATGCTAAATTATTTAACACACATCTTGGAGAAGGAGAATTAGGGTTTGTATTTATTTATCATACTTCTTACCTTTGATAACTTGTTCTCATTCCCTAATCCTCTAGAGTTCCTTCTTCATTTCCATGAGGTTTCAAAAATTTCCCCATTACCAGGGGTTGGACCACTTCATGTCCTTATGATTCTAAGCTTGTGTGATAGGTATATTTTTAAAGTTTTGTGTGTGCCCAATTATTTTCCTTGTTTATCTTTTTCATTGCAAATTTCCTAATTTTATTTCTTCCCTACTTTTTTGGGGATTTTACTTTTTTCGTACCTCTTTTGTCACCTCAACTTCAAACTTTTGAACAATTGATTCCACAAAAGAGCGGCCTTGAGGATTTCCAGGGAGGCTCAAAGAGAAGAAAAAATATCCTTCTTTGAATTCATTGTCCACCACCTCAAGGGGACATCATGTAGAGGGGGAATTCCCTCAAGGGTTTATTTGGATGGGGAATCTCCTTTTAAGGGACTAGTTGATCTTAAGGTGGTATATTTGGGAAGTCACCTTCCTCTTAAAATATTTCCAAGACTGCAAATATATTTTCTTAATTTCCTACCTCCTTTTCTTCGGTCAACAATGATGCTTGTCCTTTAGCATATTTTTTTTGAGATGGAGGAGATTTTGTTGCTTCTTTATTCACTTTTATATTTTTTCTACAGGTTTATTTGCTATTGAGTCATCTTATTAATTTTTGTTATTACCACTACTGTTCTTCCTCTATTTCATTTCTATGGGTGTCCAGTTTAGGAAAATATTTAGCAATATGCCCAACTCGTGGCAGTCCTTACATTTGAATGGTCGTTGATCATAATCTAACTTTTTCTATTCAGTCAAGTTACTAAGGTGTAAGTGCTCTACTTTTCGTAATCCTTTTTCTGTATCTACCTCCACATAGATACTAGAGAAAGACTACATTCCTTCTTGTGGCTTGGCCTAATCAATTAACATCCTCAAAGCATTGTCAACACTTATAAGGGTATTTCATTCTAGTAATGAAGGGAAAAAATGGAGGCCTCATCCATATCAATATTGTGGAAAGAATATCATTCTCAAGCTTCAAATTAGAGTTCCATTTGTCAAAATATAATCCATGATATCCCATGAAGTAAGGGACATTCCATTAGATCAAATATAGATATTCCTTCTACTAAAAAAGAAAGGAAAAATTCCTCAACCATAAAAAGGAAGTGGTGAATTTTCCTTTGGCCATTGGATACTAGTATTTTTCCACCCAATTGCTTAGGAAGTGTGGAGAGATATAGAGCCAAGTGAACTTCCCAATTCCTCCAAATGGAGGGCCATAAATCTCAATGGGATAACATTAAAATAATATTCCATTTATCTTCCAATTTTTTGAAGAATTTAAAGGTCTTGTAGATTTGGATCACTACCTTTTTTATGTGAGAGAATTGATAGCGAAAATATTTTGAGTTTGAGGAAGGAGAGGGGAAAACATTCCTCTTCCCGAAGCCATTGATATTTATAATTTTGTAGTGATGAATATATTTGGTCCAAAAGTATAATTAAAATCTAGGAGGGCCAAGAGAAACCAGATCTGGCCTAAGAGGAGCATAGACAACATAAATCATGGCCAATATGAGAGAAAAGTAAAATAAGGCTCTACATCTCTACTCTAGATTAACTAGTTACACAATTTAGTAATATTTTTCAACCCCACTTTTCCATGGAGTTGATCCCCAAAAATGACTATTTAAAGCCTGGAAAAAATTCCTAATATTTTCAATTTTAAATTCACAAAGTTAAAAGTACCCCTAAAATGACCTCTACATATTCATAAATCCACATTATATAAAATTAACCTCCGCATAAACATTTGAAAAATATACTTAGACCAAATATAGAAAATAAAATTTATTAAGATTCTCATACCATGGATATTCTCAAAATTAAATCATTTTATAACATAAAAGACTAAGATCTTGAATTTATTTAATTATACTTCATGACTTCTCAATAATAATTAAAATAAATCTAAATAAGAATAACATAAATAAATCAACATAATAAGTTATTGTTGTAAACTTAATTGCTAAGGGTTATGGTGTGGAATATGAACAATCATGGGAGTCCAAGAGACCACTTGGAATATGAAAACCAAGGGTCATAATACATTGTATAAGTATGTATATCAATATGAATAAAATTCATCTCACACTTATCTTAATATTTTCTATCATTTTGTGAGTGTTTAACAGGGTATCAAAGCAGCTGAATTTTTATGTGCTAAAGTTTTAGCCACTATTTTGTTTAGGTTTTCTAGAAAGTTGTTGCAGGGACTAATTTTTTTGAAATTATTGCATGTATGGAATTATATGATTAGGGGCTGAAAATATAATTTTGATGCAAATTTGAAAGGTTTGACTTAAGTCGACTTTGACTGATTGTAGAAGCATTTATTGGAGGGTTGAATTGGTGCTGGGATGAGGTTTTGAATTTAATATTTGGGTCTTATATTTCTCATTTTATTTAATTCTATATGAAGAGAAGAGATTGTTTTTTTTTCCCCTATATTAGAGCCTATAATTTGTGTTCATTATCCTGGATGATCTTCTTGGTTTATGCTCGTGATAATTTTTCGATGAAAAGAATCTAACTAAGAATATAAGAAGCTAACATTAGTTCACATGATTTGATCAAGTATAATGAGAATTGTTTATATAACTTTCCTACTAGATTATTCAACATGGTATTAGAGGTAAGTTGAAGATAAGGTGGCATGAAGATCATCTTGTTGGCATAAGAGAAGGTTTCTATTCAAAGAGAATCATTTGAAAAAGGAGTTAAGGAAAGACTTAAGGAATAGGGATTAAGCTCTCATTGAACAAATAAATACTACTACATCAAGCTCTCATTAAAATCCCCATCATCTAAAGATGGAAATTGATCTCTCTTGAAGGATATTTACTTTTCAACAAACATATTGAAGGATGATTTCTTTATCTTGAAAAAGAATATTGATCTCTCTCTTGGAAGGCTACCAATTTTAAGGCTCATTGGAATAAATCTTTGTAGGAAGAATCAAATAATCCTCGGAACATCATCCACTCATTGGAGTAATTTGCAGACACCATTGTTTAAGGCATCCTAGAAGTCATTGCTTAAAGGCCATTTTTGAAGTCTCTTGAATATTCTTGAAGGCATCAAGAGAGTTGAATACATCATTAATAAGAAAAATTGTTTGATAATTAAGTACCATATTGTTCTCCATGTCTAAATCTACAAATCAAATGACTTCATTTTGCAAGGAAAGAAAAAACATTGTTGGATTAGAAAACTTCCTAGCATGGAAGAAGAGGATTGATTTGGTGCTCACAAAAAATGAAGTCATGGAATATGTTCTTAGTGAAGTTTCTTAACCATATAATGAGAAGACTAAAAAATAGAAATAGACAAGAAGGTATACATGAGGGAAAAAATAATTCTTATTGAATCCATAAAGGATCATCCCATTCCCTTTGTTGTTGATTTGAGTTCATCTAAAGCTATCTATAATAAGTTTGTGAAATTGTACTCTATAAGTACATTAGGTCAAAATATATCCTTGAGGAATACTCTATATACATAAAGGATGTCCAAAGAGTGAATATATGTCCACATATACTATCAAAATCTCACAATTGAGGGACCGATTGCAAGGGTTTGGGGAAGTCATTTCTGTTTCGGAAATGACTACTTATGTACTGAATGCTTTGCCACCTGAATGAGTAGTTTTGCAACCAATGTTTACTCAAGAAAATGCACTACTCCCTTTGATGAATTATGGGCTCGGTGTATGCTGGAAAGAACAAGGATAAAGGAAAAGTATGGCGTCGAATCAAATGAAAAGTCTCAAGAATTTATTGTAAAATAAAAGAGGAAGAAATGGAAGTTTGGAAATTCGAAATGAAAGAAAGACATGTCTAAGATACAATGCTATTAATGCAATTCATATGGAAATTTTAAGAGGGATTATCTGATGAATCCTCCAAACAATAAAAAAATCAAAAGGAAGGAAAGAATTAGAGCTCATATAGCTAGTGAAAAGGAAGAACCTGAGAAGAAGCCAGAATAATAAGATCCCAATTGAAGGAAGCTCCATGGGAACTTCGATTAAAAATGAAAGCATGGAAAATATTTTTTGTAAAATATGGAGATAGACCATGCATGTAACAACCCTGGTGAAAATTCCATGTAATAAAATTTAATAAAGGAAAAATAATAACAAAGGTCATGGGACATGTATTCCAAGTCGAATGTTAAGAAAACATCCCAGTGCAGGTATTCATATGGTTTATTATGGCTATGGAAATTAGCAAAGTATATGGTTAAAGAATTTGGAAAGGAAAATTGGAATTTATTGACATTTATTTATGAAAATAATGGAAATTAGGAGAAAATGGAGGTGAAAGGTCACAGGTTTCATGTGAGGAGGAAAATGAAGAAAATAGAGGCCTCATTGGTAAAAAGGATTTTGAGGATCGGTTGGTAACCTTATGTCAGTACAGTTTTGAAGCTCCCATTCTATTCTCTCTCTCTCTCTCATACTCTTGGAAACTTATAGTTCCTTGGAGAACTCTTGGAGACTATGGCATAATTTGATATTTGGAGAAATAAGGAAAAGGAAGAGTAGGAAAGCGCATAAGGACATTGGGATCAACAAATACAACGAGTTTTGCTTGCAGGTACTAAGTTGCATGTATTTTTTCCTCACTAGTTTTGGCATCCATGGAATATGTGTGTGGTTTCTTGGTCATGATCTATCACTGGCATGGAGCATTCCCTAGATTGACACTGGACTTTCCTAGCCTTTCCATTTCTTCGATAGCCATGGTGTTGTGGTTTGATTTCATTGTTTGTTTTTTTTGTTGGTTCTCATGTTCCTTTAGTTGTGGGTTGAGTTACTATTTCCTAGAGCCTAAGCTGGATAAACACTTTGGAGCCCTATTATAGCTTGGGTTTAGTTACTAGTCCTAGAGCCTTGGTTAGAAAAACGCTCTGGAGCCCTTGGTGGGTTGAGTTACTAGTCCTAGAGCCTTAGTTGAACAAATTCTTTGGAGTTAGACAACAACTATGGATTGAGTTACTAGTCCTAAAGCCTTGGTTGAAACAAACACGCTAGAGCCCTAGACAGATTGGGTGGAGACCAATCTGGTGATGGTTGTGATGTCCGATTGTGAGGTGGAATCACTGGTTGAGGGTTGAGGTGGGTTGGCCTTTGGAATCCCTAGTTTGGGTTTGATGGATTTGTTTTATGAGATCCCACATTCAAGCTTGGAATATGGCATAGGGGTGATAGGATAAAGAGAGATTTGGCTCAACCATGTCTATGGTCGGGTGGAATATGGAAGTACTAGAATCAGTTGTATTTTTCTTATGGAAATAAGAGATATTTTCCTCTTGTATTGATGCATAGATATGCTTCTTATTATGTGGCTTATATGGTTGTTATATGCTTGTCATTTATGTTTTTTATATGTTGGTTATAAATGTGTTATATGTTAGTGATGATGTATGTCTCTCATTATGTTTTGATTTGTAAATGAATGAACAACGTATCTATGACCAAATAGATGATAATGCAGTTAATGTAATGAGGAAATAATGTTTCTTTGAGATTATTAGATAATTATGGACTCCTATGCTCATATCTATTGTTTAAACCTATAGATTACATATTTGTGACATGTTTGACAAAACACCTTTCATGGCTAGTAGGGGTCCAGTCAAGTCCTTATTCAAGTGTTTGCATTTACATCATTATTGTGCTTTATATTTCAGTTCTAAAAGTGTCATGGAATTTTGGGAAGTGACCTAAGAAATGGGCCTGAAAAAGTGGCATAGAAATCGGGGTTGGAAGATTATAATTACTGGGAAAAGTCCCGAGTCACATGCATACCCATGTTGTGCATGAAACTGGAGGTTTCTAGTCTCACTCTTGTCCATTTCAATGGAGTGACTGGGGGATTGATGCATGAAAAGATCAGGTTGGATCAAGGGAAAACCTCGTGGAAGTTTGGGATGGTTCCTAGGTATCTTTAGCATGTGCAGAACATCCGCACTATTGTGTGGTGCTAGTTACACTTCCTTAAGGTGACATACGAGGTTGAATCATATGATAGTACACTATAAGGAAAAGACCTTCTATAGGATTTTTTTGAGGAACTCCTTATAAAAATACCCCAGATATCTGTTTCTAGCAGAGGTTACTAGAGGAGGTTGGCAGACGAAGGTTTTTGCGGATGTTTTTTTTCGTTGGGTGCACTTCTAAACCTAAACCGCACCAGTGCGTTCAACAAGAGAAAGCACCGATGCGCACAAAACAATGGGACACCGGACACCGTGCACTCTGTACAGACCCGCTAGGTGCGTCTTTTTACTATAGTGCACTGGTGCTTTACAAATATTTTGCACCGGTGTCTCCTAAAACCTCGTGCCAAAAAAGAAACCGCCCGGTCCGGTCTTAAGAAACTGCACTGGTGCACCTATAAAACTCCACACACTGGAATAGGGTTAAAGAAAAAAAATAGTTACAGCCAAAAAACCGCATTTTTAACTTTTCTCAGTGCTCTAGAGTTGTCAAGCACTAGTGTAATTTATCCTTGTTTGAGCCACCTTGACATCGGTACTCCCATTGCATCCATTACATGCAATGCTTCTGTGCATTTCCCACCAATCTCCAACTTGAATTTTGCAAAATGGTGGGAAATTTTTCTTTTGAAAATTCTAAAGCCAATATGCCTCCTCGATGGCCAAATGCACAGGTATTTTTCTTTTTTTTCCATAATTAAGCATTTTAGCAGATTATAATTTCAAATTACCTTAAAATTAACCATTTAAAATAAGAAAAAAAATTGTGCCGTGGTGTGCTCGATCTGTTCGACTCACACCAGTTCGCGGTGCTGCATGTAAATTTACAAGCCGCACTGCAACCGGTGCTAACGGTATCTGCATGGGTTATTGGGTGGTACCAAAAGGCGCACCATGTTATCTTAAAAAAATTTAAAAAGTGTGGTGCGGTTGGTTACCCGATCGCACTATTGACCATGTGGAATAGCGGCAATGCGATGCGTTGAATTAAATATCTGCCCCGAGGCAGGTATTTTTGTTAGCGCACAACATTCTTCATTTTGATAGGGTAAATGGTGCGGCTTGGTAAAATTCCACACCGTTGACTATCTAATGATGTCAAGAGGTTGGTGTGCTGACCAAACTATATGCCCTGGAGCATCGAGTTTAGTCACCACATTGCACTCCCGACACCGTCCACAGTCAACAGTGCAATGAAAATTTTCAAGTGCACCGCCATCGATGCACTGAATATTTTCCAGTGCACCTCTGCCAGCGTGTGACAAAAAAATACGCACTGGTACCGGTTCATGTCTATTTCTATGGTGCACTAACTATTTTTTTTTCCAAAAAATATTATATATGTATATTCCTAAATACATGTCCCATTTAATAAAAAAATTTTATCTAATATGTCAATCATTTAGAGACGTGAAAGGAGAGAAGAGGGGAACAATAGCAACAAGTGGACCAGTATAACGTGGTTCGCTTGTGGGAGGCACGATAGAGGGAGAGAGATGTGTACCCTCACCCTATTACAGCAGCTACCCAGGGGCTCCTAAGGCAGGTGGCCTCCTCAAGTTCTATGAGGAGGCTTCTTTCCTAAAGGGCCATGGTGTGTTTTTGAGACATCTTATCCACAGGTGGAATGCCCACCGACAGGCTTTCTGGGTTCTTCCTAACCAGTGGTACGCACCCATTGAGGAGGAAATATATTTCATTATAGGGCTATCTAGGAGAGGGGTGGATTTTCCCTTGTTCCCAGAGGTTCCAGTTGACTATGCAGTTGGGAGTGAGTTGGTGTACTCCCAGAGATACATTAGCGCAGATATATTATCTCCTTCATACTTTCAGGTCTCCAAAGGTCAGTTATATATTGGTGCATTTGGTAGTGAGGAGGTGAGATGCCTCTTACTTCTAATTTCGACCATTTCACACAACACCAGTGACAAGATACAGATTAGTTTCTTGCTTCTATATTGTGTTGATTCTTTAGTATAGGAGCCAGGACTTGTCAGGTGGTCTTCCATTTTTTTGTGGCAATTCTGTACAGCCTTAGATAGATGTCGTGCTCATGCACAAGGGAGGGTCAACTTCCCTTTTGCTTTAGATATTTTTTGTTTAATTTTTGACAGGTTTCTAGAGACAAAGCCTAATTTTTTTGGCAACCTTGTAGGCCGATGTTGGAGGCACCGATGCACATGTGGGGAAAAATGATGCCCAAGAGGGGCGAGATTGAGTTTTCCATGAGGATATCACATGATGCACAAGGGTTGCTAGCTAGGGTTAACGAGCATCCCTTCATTATGGTCCCCCATCCTTATGATTTTTTGGATTGGCAAGGGTGTGCCAACATCCTCTTCACAAATGATGAGTCACCGGATGAGAGAGGTAATATTAATGTTTTATTTAAATTTATTTTAACATGTTATTTAACTTGTTTTTATTAAATTGTGTAATGAAATTATCTAATTATTGTTGTGTAATTGTATATATCTTGCAGACATTGGGTCTTTTGATGGTGAGGACATGCCATCACCACCACATGATCCAGGTGTGGATCCTGATGAATACCAAGATATGACAGATTTTGAGGATCATCAGGAGGCTGGTGTAGAGACATCTACTTCTACTGGTGCACTAGTACCGTCTTTTGCTAGGCGAAGTAGGCTTGATAGCAGATTCAAGCTGGAGTTGGACAACCAACTCAATGCATTTATTTTTGAGGCGGGATTCAAGTCCTCTACTATGAGATACATACATGTCAATGGTAGGCTGTCACATATGTGGAGAGGCATGTTGCGTGACATGTACAGCCTGATGCAGGATGTCATAGGAGCTACGACCTTAGTTACACAACTGAGGATGACGGTTACACATTATAGGCATGGTCAAGACGCAATATGTGATCCAGAGTTTGCGAGAAGCGACGCATTATCTAATGATCGTTCACCTCACACCACGCCAGATGAGCAGCCTCCACTAGCATCGAGAAACAATCATCATGGAGAGTAGGCTGGACCATCGGCCACGTCGAGTCAGCAGCTTGCAATATCCAGTAGTAGTCATGATCATGAGGAGGCTGGACCATCGACCATGTCGAGTCATCATGATGAGTAGCTGGTAGTTGATTCTGATCAGCAAGAGACACCAGTACCAGATCAACAGGCACGTGATGATCAACATGTATCTGAGCTTGTCGAGGCTGCTCCATTGACTGAACAGGCCTCGACTAGTACTGCTATTTATGATGTACCACCAGCTAATCCATGACATGTATATTACAGTTGTATATTTTTGACATTATTCAGTTATATATATATATATATATATATATGGTGGTCCATGTATTTTATGTTCATGTTGCAGTTGTACTTAATTTACATGTTGGTGATCATCATGATGTGTATATTGTTAGGTCATGTTAGATATGTTCATTTAATGTGTAGCATGCAGATAGATGTGTATGTGATAGTAGTTATTTCACATGGGATGTATATTAGATGCTTGTCTTGTGATGATGTTATATAATGCTAATTGTGTTTTGTTAGATGATCATGATCACGATGATGTTAGTGAATTTGAATGTGTTTTTTAGTCAAATATGATGGCTTTATGATGGTTATCATGAACGTGATGTTTGTTAATTAATTTAATATTAAATGATCATGATATTGTAAAATTGTAATATTTGTAATTCTAATTATATCTAAAATTCTAAAATTGTATTTGTATTTGTATTAATTGTAATTTTAATTGTAATTGTATATCTGTAAAATTGTAATTCTAATTCTAATTGTATGTAAAATTCTAAAATTGTAATTTTAATGGTATATACATAAGTTTGTAAAATTGTAATTGTATATATGTAAAATTCTAAAATTGTAATTGCACATGAAATTGTAAAATTGTAATTGTAATTATAATTCTAATTCTAGTTTTATGTAAAATATTTGTAAAATTTTAACTGTATTACTGTGAATTGATTGTAATTGTAATTTCAATTGTAATTGCATGTGAAATTGTAAAATTGTAAAATTGTGATTGTAATTTTAATTGTAATTGTATGTGAAATTGTAAAATTGTAATTGTATGTGAAATTGTAAAATTGTAATTGTAATTGTAATTTTAATTGTAATTGGATGTAAAATATTTGTAAAATTTTAATAGTATTAATGTGAAAATTTTAATTGCATTAATGTGAAATGATTTTATTAAAAATTTTAAATTTTTAAATTTGTAAAATTTTAAATAATTGTAAAATAATAAATCTAGAATAATATGAATTATTGTAACATAATAAAGTTTAGAAAATAATGCAAATAAATTCATGTACTTTAGAACTATCATTATTTCTTATGATCTTACATACAAAAAAAAAGAACTTTATACAGTACGCCATTGTTTTTGAGATCAACATAATTACAAATTATCAAGTAAAATATTGATTTTAACATTAACACAATGCAAATTACCAATTAGTTCAAAATAAATATTATAATTTTTCGAAAAACCCATCTTATAAAGTATAAATATTGATGAAATAACACATGTACCATATCACTCTTGGTTCTCATGATCACCCTCATTATCTTCCAACTCGGATGGTATGATAACAATATTGTTCTCAAAAATATGTTTTGATCTAGGGTCATGTCTCAATATGAACCATCAATCCCTATCCAACACATCTCAATAAAAAAACACCTAGTTGCAGTGTTTGGGGAAAACATAGGGCTCCTTAGCTTCATCCCACATCTTTCCAGAGTTGATACATATTAGCCTACTATCGCAATCTTCATTTACATTATTTCGATCAAAGGTGTCCCACCACTTGCACCTAAAAATAACACATTGGAAAGAAGATAAATCCACTTCAATGATCTCTTCTATCTTTCCGACATAACCTAACACCCCTCGTACTAGGTTTTGATCACAGTGGCTAGATCGACTAGATTGATCGAACTCAAGTTCCACTCCATAGTCTTGTGTGATGTTTCCAGCATCGGCATTTTTTGTGCAAAAATGGTGTCCATATGTCCACATAGATGGGAACAAATGAACCTATTATAAACAAGTTAAAAAAATCATAGTGTCATGTGTCTTATAATAACCCAACAGTTAAAATATGAAATATAGATGTCTTATAAGTTTCAAATTTACATATAAATTAAATAGATTATTACCGAGTTGCTACACCCAATCCCTACATTTAGGGCATCCTCTTAAGCATGCGGGTAAAGACCGATTGCACTGTATTTCTCTCTGACTTGGTCAGCAACCCAATTGTTGGGGCATATTTTTGGCATATTTTCTTTTAAATGATCTGGATAAGGCACACTTATACCATTCAAATATTTGAATTATTTCATTTCACTATCCCATTTCATCCTCTTTTGTTCGTACGATGTGATGCACAATTTTGTTGCTTCAGAATTGTAAAGAATAGATTTATTGATTTCTTCAATTTCTGCATTCAATGATGAAATACAACCAACATTATATAGTACTTAGAGATCAAAATATACATTATATCAAAGTTAAAAATGAATATTTTCTTTTTGTAAATTTGAAAAAGTATAAGTCTCTTACTCTTTATCAAGCACTTTTTTCCACTCATTTGGAGAAAATCCCCTTCTCTTTTGTATTCATCCCTTTCATCATCCCAAATCACTACACCTGGTATATTTTTTATCTTCTTGATGTACTCACTGGCATAATAGAAATACTCATACGATATGTACCCCTCTGCCATAGACCCCTCAGGTTTTTCCCTTTGTAGAACAAAACCTTTCGATTTCTTCATGTACGTCTCTAAGAAGAACATCCAATGACAAGAAACCACCCCAACGAATTCAATCTCATCTACTAGGTGGATTAGAAGATGAACCTGTAATTCCATGAAACTTGTCGGTAGTTCCTTCTCAAAAATATAAATAATCTCAACTATCTCTTGATGCCATCATGGAATGCCAGCCACATGAATATCCTTTGACATGATCCAATGAAAAAATGCAGATAATTTAGATATGGCATGCCCTAGGTGTTGAGGAAATTCATGTTTCACACACCCACACATGAACAAAGGACAATGACACTGCAAAAGTTATAAACACGTGCAATAATATACAAAATTAGTTATGTTTTATGACCTCCACATGGGATAAAATTTATTAATATAAAAAATAATAAAATCATGCTTTTGACATTATATGTACTCTTAGAATATTCAAATGGTCATGTGATTTCAACCCCGACAAATGGTTATCCATGGTGAAGCAGCGCCGTAGTGAAGACCCGTATGAAGTTGGCACCCTCACACCCATTATAAATTCCTTTGCCAAATAAATATCGTATTTTTTAAAAATCCATGTGACATCACCTTCTTTGAAATACCATGAATTAGAGGGACCAATGCTTGCCACTGATCCTGTACTTTCTAATCTTCCTGGCAAATGTTTGTTTTTAGTTTTTGAAGTAATAAGATCTTTCCTAACAACCAATGTGTCACTTTGTTTCAATGATATGTGCCTCCATAAAGAAGATGAAACATTTTTAAATATATGCATGGGATATAATAAGTAGGTAATATTAAGATGCTCCCAATATGGGAGGTTATAAACTAGATAGATTTCCTTTTCATCCCAAAGGGAAATTTCTCAACATAGGTGTCGAAGAATTCTGGATCATCAAACATAGGATCCCCATTTGAATCGAACATTTCTATGAACTCCTTATCCTTCTCTCTCTCATATTCTCTAAGCCATTCAGCTGGTGTTGTTATTCGAGGCCTTTGGGTTCTCTCTCATTTACCATTGAAAGCGGATGCTGCTCTTCTGTAAGGGTGTTCTTCTGGGAGGAATACCCTGGAGTAGTCAGACACTGGCTTTCGTAGGTCCTTGGACCATCTAGCTTTCAGAGAAGGTCGACAACATTTACATCCAAAATACCCTTTTGATATAAGACTTAAAATATTAATGTAGATAATTAATATGCATGGCATGTTAAATAATATCGTGAATATCAGAAAAATTAAAATGAATTAAATAAATAATATGTGAAATAATATTGTTACGTATATAAACAAATCAATAAATTAAACATGTAATTTACTAGAGAAAACTCCTAAGCCTGGATAATCATGTGTCATGTAAGCACATATGCAATACAACGTAAAAATCTTCTCTTTTGCGATGGGTCTTGATACATCGTATACATTTATCCCATCCCATAATTCCTTCAATTCATCTACCCATGGTTGTAAGTAGACATCGATATTATTTACTTGTCTTCTACCAAGGACTATCAGAGCTAACATAATATTATCATTCTACATGGATAACCATGGGGGGATATTGTTATTGATCACTACTACAAGCCAAAAAGAATAATTGGTGTTCTGGAGGGAATATGGGTTGACGCCATGCATGGCTATGCTGAGTCGTAGACTTCGTACTTCATCCATGAATTTTTCGGGCCATGTATCCTCTATATGGTTCATGGCTATTGAATCAGTTTGGATTCACATAGTTCCCAACTCACTTTCGTGTGAGGAATTCCATCCCTGCAACATAGCTAATTCTTTGCAAAGAAAGAGCCTTTGAATCCTTGGGATTATAGGCATGTGATTCAATATCTTGAAAGGAGGACTAGTACGTGATTTACCCTTATTTTTTTATTTATCATGCCTGTCATGCCCACATTTAGGACATATCTCTTTGTATGCATATTATCCTCTATATAGAATACAATCATTTCGACATACATGATATGATATGTACTCAACAACCAACATTTTCAACAATTTCTTCGCCTCTTCGCAGCTACCAGGAAAGACATTATCACTCGGAAGAACCTTATTTTTGAATAACCTGTTGTTGGTGATCATGGAAAAATATATTAATAAATGTACAGTAATGCCAATATAGTTATTAATGTTCATAAAATTTACCATTTGTAATGTTCATTGTGTACTGATTATATTTCTAAAATTTATATAAGGGAGGACTTTATGGTAAGTTACCTAAAAATTTCCGAGAAACATGCATTCGGCAAGGCAAAATTTTCTTCCAAGTTGTACAGTAACATCGTTGTCCCCAACTAGGTAGAATTTGACTGACCGTCAGGTCCAAACAGAGGGGTGGTGGAAGAAAATTTAAGGCTTTCGAAAAAGGTGTCAGTGATATGAGCATCATCCCCTAGATGATCATCATTTTGGAATGAATGTAACAACATTTTCTTCATGGTAGTCATATCCCTTATGTAATCATCCATACCAACCTCTATTTGATTGCCTCCATTGCCAACTTCTGAAGAACTACTATTGTTGTAGTCATTCCTAATTGGTGAATCTGGACGTAGCGAGAATTGAATCGGTGGTTAATTCAACCATTCTTGGTATCGTTCCTCTCTTATTTTTTCTCTTAATTCAGTCTTCTCTCGATTTAACATTTTCGTGGGGTGCAACAGAAGATGGTAGGTAGGTATCTCATCATCACTAGAATCCTAATAATTTAAAAAATATATATTTGAACATGATTAGTACAAAATATATGATATCAATTAGTAACCACGTTGAAAATATTGCATGATTAATTGACTTGACATTGAAATAATTATATTAATCACTATACCAAACAATTATAATTATTACCATCATTATCCTAGGATTGTGGCTAGAAGATGCAATATTGTTACAATTAGCAGGGTCAAGTGGCTGTCCATTTTCTTCTACCAAATTTTTCTTGCGCTATGCTACTCCTGATAAGAGCTTTCGACGTTTTGG
Source organism: Pinus albicaulis (assembly GCA_034641835.2). Taxonomy (NCBI): domain Eukaryota; kingdom Viridiplantae; phylum Streptophyta; class Pinopsida; order Pinales; family Pinaceae; genus Pinus; species Pinus albicaulis. The sequence goes on from CM076581.1 coordinate 277,626,765, forward strand.
AGTTGTTTGAATATTTTGTGCATCTGGACTCGATTTTGAATATGCATGAAACTACAAATTTTTATACATTATAAATTTAATTAAGTTGTGCATGATTGACATGGATAAAAAACATAAATTCAATTAGATAATGAAAATATAAATAAAATCTGAAGTAAATATTACGTCTCGAGATGGATAGGGAGAACTCCATGATGGACTTTGAGAAATATTATGGAACGACCTGGATTTTGAAGAATTGTCCATTCGATATAATTATGATATTTTCTCCCTACATTTGAGCAAAATTAACAATAAATTTTTGTGCACACACCTAAAAGTAATTTGGGTGCCTTAAAAATGGACTTCTTGTTATCAGTGCTAATGTACAGATAACCGCACCGATGCATTTTCATTACTTTGCACCAGTGTCATTTTATAAACAGACACCCCGGTGTGGTGCGATTAAGTGATGCACTAGTGACAAATAACCGAAAAAAAAAAGCACAACTCTATTTTCTTTAAGTGAAAAAAGGGCAGTAAATTGAAAAATGGGCAGAAAAATATTTTCAAAAATCTAATTTCATAAAACAATTATTGAAATACTCAACATTTTTCATTATTTCACTATTTTTGCAAAAAAAAATTAGCCAGAAATTTGCAAGAGACATACATGGAGCAAAAAAGCATGAGAGCACTGTGGAGCAGCGAAATACATTCAAACAAAAATATTCAGAAAATCATAATTCCAAACCTCTGGTGATTCAAACCCTGTAGCATAGAATTTAAAACCATATCATGATTAAAGTTTATTAATTTTTTTACTTTTTTTGCAATTTTTTATACGCAGTAAGAAAAAAATTTCAATGTTTATTGTTTTTTTTACTTTTTCTGCAGTCTTTTTTACGTAGTAAGAAAAAAATTCAAATTATTTTTCATTTTCAGAAAAATAAAAATAAAAATAAAAATCCATTTTTAGCCTAAACCCTACATTATTTTTGTTTATGCCATTTCTTCTCGTTGTTTGTGTGATTTAAGAATTAGGGTTTTTATTTTAGATTTATAGGGTTTGTATTGCTATATATAGGCCTAAGGCATCCAACCCATGGGATGAATTCCATAGCCGGATCCCAATCCATGTCGGCCCTTGTGTGAATTTTTAAAAAACATAATTTTTTTATCAGTGTGCCTGACGTAACCTAGTACACCGGTGCATCGTATTATCCCATAGCACCGCGAAGGTACTATGTGATAAAAAATTTAAAAACAATTTTTTTTAATCAATGCGCCATATGTAAAATAGGACACCGGTGAACTATTTCATTATGGTGCACCGCGAACTTGTTGTTTCACAAAAAAAAATTTTATTGTGTTAGTCGGTGCACGATGTAACATATAACACACCGCACCAGGTCTCCTAGTTGACAGAGAGCACCATATGGTGGTCCCTTCTTTGCGCAGGGTGTTTATGCTACAAAAACTAACACCGGACGATTTTTATTATTTTCTTTGTGTAAATCGGTGCGGTGGTTAACATGTAATACACCGGTGCTCGTTGTTGACATAGAGCATCGTACGGTCTATTATATTGTTTTTCTAGTGCATTTATAAGAACCCAACACACCGACGTTGGTGCGTACACCATGAATGATGCATCGGTTTCTTGAGATTTTTTTTTGTACCTGAAAAGTTGAGAATTTATTTATAATGTGTTAATGAATGATATGTTATAGGTTTCAGATTGATAAAGAAATGCCTTACAAGAGATCAAGTAACAAAAATACTGATAACACATCAAGAGAAGAAAAAAGGCAAGTTCTTTGTAATTTCTTTACAAATTTTTTTATTTTTGAACTATATGTAAGTTTAACTAATATGTATTGTTTATTGTGTATTATGCAGAGCCATAAAATGGCAAAACTCGATAAGGTTATTTCTGATCTAGGACTAGAAGAGCGTAAAAGTTGATGGAAAAATTGCAAAAGGATGAATCGGGTGAATGAAAAAATGCTATCGATCCAATATGAGATTATTTTTTTAATTTTCATTAATAATATACTTAAAATTATTAGATAAAATGTGTTGAACAATATATTAGTTCACATTTTTTTAATGTTCTACATGGACCAACAACTCAAAAAAGGAATTTTGTTCTAAGAAAAGAAAAAAATAGAACGTGCAAATGAAAATGAATTGCTCATTAGCTCATATGGAGTGGTGCTGGAGGTCAACAAAATGGGGGAAAACTTTTACAAAATTTTGAGGGATCTAGTGGAATGAATGTATAGACGTTGTTTCCACTTACAATACAAAAATAAATCCAATGATTCCAAGAACCAAATTTTATCTAAACTACAGGAAGAGTTTCCAGAGAATTGGTCAATGAGACATGTCAGAATTTTAATAGCAAAAGCATACAACAAAAAAAAAGAAGTAATGAAAAAGTAATATTCCTTTAAATGTTTGTCTAGACTTATTTATAAATATCACTTTTGTTATATTTACTTTTCATATATCAATATTAAAATTAAATAGTTTATTGTCATGCTACATTTTCAGGAAGATTATGAAAATCTCAAAAGATGAATGAGATGATATTAGAAATATGCCAGTAGGAATGTCCAAAAATTTGTACAAGGAGATGGTCAAAGAAATGGACAAAATTGCATCGCGGGAGGAGCCATCTCAACAACAACGTGCTTCAAAGGTAATATGTAATCATTGAATTTTTTGATCGTTAGGTACAATAATTAAATAATTTACCATGAAATATTAATTTTCAAGTATTTTCTTGCAAAAAAGAAAAGAAAATGGAACTCATTAAGCACATAAAACAAGACGACAAGGAAGAAAAGGGTTGATATCTAAGTTTGTGAGTAACTGTTACTTCCTTATAACAACTTAACTAGATTTCATTTTTGTATTTTTTAAGTTTTTTTACAAAAATCATCATTGAATGTCTTCAAACAGGTGCTAACATAAAAAGAAGAATCGTAAGACGAATTGATTGAAATTCGGTTAAATATGGGTTGTGATTATATGTTGGCATATCAGAAATTAATTGTGGAATTTGTAAGCATCTATCGATCTTTTTATACTTAGCTCAGTCTATAATTAATAGAACAAAAAAATCTTTTATATTAAATATATGATTATTTATGGGGTATAAAACTCATGGGAAACAAAGTATGGAACTGCGGCAATAGATGAAATCTTGAAAGATAGAATTGTACATGCTTTTGAAAGAATGTGTATAGTTTATGAGTCAATTGTTGCTATGGTACATCATTTCTTTTCAATTTACATTGATGTATATTATTTAATATCACAATTTTCATTATTCTCACCAATGTATATACACTCATTACGATTTATTTTTATATTTGTATATGGAAGGTGAAGAAGAAGAAAACAATCAACACTGTGAACAAAAAATTCCTGAAAATAACCCAAGTCATGGAAGTACCTCTAATAGTGACAGTAGTTCAAGCGAAGAATGATGATCACTATGTTTGGATATCAAAGCAAGGCATTGTATTTTTTGAAATATTTGTCTGTGAAATCAGATATTTTGTTTAATGTAATGGACATAGAATCCCAATTCAATGAAAAAGGGATACCAATAACTGTCCCATTTTTTATGACAATGACTGTATTATTCATATATATATAATAAAATATGTTTTAATTTATTCTATTGCATTCTCCATTGTCGCTGCGAAATGTAACACCACGGATTAAATTTATGGATGATTGAAAATTATAATGAAGAGATGTGAAATTTGATGATATGATATAAAAAATTAATCCAAACATCACATTCAAATGCACTAATAAAAATTTAATTCATATGAATAATGTTATAAGATATATATGTGTCTAATTTTGATGAATAATGAATTTTAAGAAATCACAATAATTATGATATGATATAAAAAATTAATCCAAACATCACATTCAAATGCATTAATAAAAAAATAATTAATATGAATACTGTTATAAGATGTGTTGACTTTTCATGAAGAATGAATTTTAAAAAATCACAATAATTTCACTGTCACAGGTCGATGTTTCTAAAAAATACAAAATGAACATCGGTGCATATCAGTTACTATACACCGATGAATTTGTATGTTTTAGTGCACCTGTGCATTTCTACGACCTATGGGCACCTCAAAAATACCAAAACCAATTAAAAATCTCACTGCATTTGTGCGATATTGCACACCAGTGCGTTTATGTGAGACTACGCACCAATGCATTTGTATGACCTATGGGCACTGCACAAATGCCAATACCAATTATAAATATTAGTGCGTTTGTCTGATACGGAGCACTGGTGTGTTTCTATAAGTCTACATACCGGTGCGTTGAGATGACCTATGGGCACCGCACAAATCCCAATACCAATTAGAATGGTCCTGTGCATTGTACCACCAATACTGCGCCTAGTGCCATTTTATACCTTGACAGCCCGGTGCATGCACCTTCGACTGCCCTGGGCCACCTTCTAGATGACACGCACCAGTCTGTTGAAACCTTAGTAGTGCACCGATGAAAAAAACATCTGTAATAACCTTCGGCCACCCAGTTTTTTTAGTTGTGTTGAATTTCCGTAAAAAGCTCCGCCAAAACCTCCGTAACCATAAAATGATGTTGTACAAAATGTCATTCTTACAATTTTGGCCAATTTTATAACACCAAAAACCTCCTTTATAACCTCCACTAGAAGGTGTTTTCCTTTTAGTGGTAACTCTCCATCACATGTTTACCCTGGTTTTTCATTTACTTGGGTAGATGTGGGAGGAGGGTGTTATAGAGTGGTATTAGAGCATGGTTCACCCCTTAGATTGGATGGGTAGTGCGTTGGTCATGCATTAATGTCGATTGAATATGTGTTCCTTATGCTTGTGGTCTATGTGCTTGTTGTATATGCATGGTGTTGGTCATGGTTACAATCATGTCACCATGTGAATATTGATGGGGTTGTTGTGGAAGGTGTCTTCATGAGTGTATGACTAGTTATGTGTTGTTTATACATTTAAAGTGCTTACATGTTGTCAAGTGTACTTTTTTATGGTTGTTTTTTTCGTGCATGAGGTCATGAATCATGGTATATTTAGTTGATATGGTCATGCATCGATGACTCGACTCTAGGTAGAATGATGTTTACATGTTGATATACCTATGCATTATATATAGAGATCTTGTTATAATTATGTCTATACATGTATTATGTTGATTGGTTGATCTTGTAGATGACATATCCTCCCTTAATTATGCTAAGGTACATTTCTTTATTGTGATTTCGTTTAGGTGACATGAGATGCCTTGCAGGATGAAATAAAAGATGACTAGAAATATGGTAGACTACAAATATTATCCCTATGAATCAAATGAGCAGCATGGTTTTGGCCACTCTTCTGACTTGGCAGATACATTGAGGAGTTTGAAGGAAGAAATAAGGAGTTGTAAATCAGGTTATGAAAAAATAATGCAAGCATAGGAGAAACAAGAAGAGGTTAATGTAGTAATCCTTTAGAGCTCGTCAAAGTTACAGAAACAAGGAGAACTTCATATCATCTATGGATAAAAGGATGGGACTAATGGGGCATATGATAGTAGGTATCATGGTAGTCACAAGTCAGTTAGAGATGACACGATCAGATATGGAAGGTTCTTGGACACTCAGGATAGGAGAGGTGAGAAACACAGGTACTATTCTAGTTCTGGTTCTCACAGGAAGTATGATCGTCATCATTATCATCCTTACAGGAGGAGTGGTAGGGGATATTTTCTGGATGAGTTTAAGAAATAAAAGACACCTACATTTTATGGGTAAATGAAGAAATCACATGATGTAGAAGAATGGTTTCTTGGTATGAGGAAGTTCTTTAGGTTGCATGATTATTCAAAAAACATGAAATCGAGAAACATTCAACCTCAAAGGTAAAGCTGAAATTTCGTGGGAAGATGTGAAAACTTTTAGGGATATTTATGAGGAGGAATTGACTTGGAGAAAATTAGAGAGACTATTCCAGAAGAAGTATCTATCAGAGACTCGATACTATGATGACAGGGAAAAAGAGTTTTATGAACCAAAGATGGGATCTATTGTCGATGAGGAGTACACTAGAAGATTTCTGGAGTTGTTACAATATGTGCCTTACCTCAAGGAGGATAAGGCCAAGATTTAGAGATTCATCAATGGGTTGATGATAGCATTAGAGGACATGATTGATTTTGATGAGACTAAATCTTTAGAGGAGGCCATTCGAGAGCTAAACCATTGTTATGAGAAATCGAAGCACATATCTGAGATTAAGAAGGAATAGAAGGGTAATGATAAGTATAAAGGAAAATGGGACAAGAAGTGAGAAATACCTTAGGATAAATGTAACAAAGTGAATGGCATACCACCTAAGAAGCTAAATACATCTGGCAAGGGATAGGGAATTTGGTCTCAGGAGCAGAATAAGAGTGAAAATAAAGAGCCCGTACGGTGTTATACTTGTGGATGAGATCATCATAAGAGGTATTTCCCATAGCATCACAATGGTAGACCACAGATATATAGTGATTAAGAGGCACAAATAATGGGAGATGTTGGAAAATGTATTCATAGGATCTATGCAGCACTAGATAATAGGCAAGGAGATCACCAAGCATCTGTTATCGGTATGGATGGTAAGCTTTATGGTAAAGTTGTTTCTATTTTGATTTACCCTAGATATAATTGTATTTATTTTAATCTTTACATGGTGGATAAGTGTTGTTTTAAAAAGGAAATGCATGCAGAATCTTGGTTAGTGAAATTGGCTACAAGTGCAAAAAAGAGAGTTCATCATTGGGTAAGATATTTTGCATTTGATTTGAATGGTATGCCTACCTCAACATAGCTGAATGTATTTTCATTGGGGTTGTATAGCATGCTTTTGGGTATGGACTAGTTGTATCTTCATAGGACCAACGTGGATTTTTATGAGAAATCTATTGATTTTTTGGATGACAATGGGGAACAAAGAGTCTTGTAGGGCAAGAAGAAAGAAACATCAGTTAGAATGGTTACACATATGGAGGCCAAGTGTAGTCACAGGAAAGGGTGCTTGTTATTTGCAGTGCACAATTCTAGTGACAAAGGTAGGGAAGTTGAGGATGCATAAATTTTGAGTAGGTACCCAGTTCTACAATAGTTTTAGGATTTATTTGCCACAGATATTTTAGAGTTGCCACCTCAGAGGGAAGTATAATTTTCTATTGAGTTGGTTGTAGGGTAATTTCTAGCATCTAAAGGCACTTACAAGATGAGCACTCCAAAGTTCATAGATCTAAAGTTTTACTTGAAAGAAATGTTGGATGAGGGATACATTAGGCCAAGTGTATCGCCTTGGGATGCACTGGTATTTTTTGTGAAGAAGAAAGATGGTACCCTCATGTTATGCATTGATTATAGAAAATTGAACAATGTGACCATCAAGAACATGTATCTATTGCTGAGGATTGATGATTGTGCGACCAATTGAAGGGAGCAACAATGTTATCGAAGATTAATCTAAGATCGGGATATCATCAAGTACACATTAAAGAATATGAAACTCACAAGACACCCTTCTAGACCAAGTACATACATTATGAGTTTGTTCTAGTTCCATTTGGTTTGATTAGTGCTCAAGCTACCATTGTGTGCTTGATGAATAGTGTGTTGCATCCTTATCTAGAAAATTTTGTTATTGTATCTATTGATGATATATTGGTATATTCTAAATATAAATAATATCATGTCGAAAATTTAACAACAGTATTGATATTGTTGAGAGAGCATCAATTATATACTAAACTCAGCAAGTGCAGTTTCTTTTAGATAGTGGTAAATTAATTGGGACATGTCGTTTCCAAGGAAGGCATAACAGTAGATCAAAAAATATAAGAGCTATCATGGAATGAAAAACTCCTAGGAATGTGGATGACATAAGGTCCTTCATGGGGTTAGTCGGTTATTATAAGAATTTCATCAGTATTTTCTCACAGATTTCTTATATTATCACATCATTGCAAAGGAAAGGTAAGAAGTTCAAACAGACAGAAGAATGTGCAGCAAATTTTGAGTAGTTAAAGAATTTTTTGACACATGCTCCAGTGTTAAATATCACAGGTCCAGAAAAAGAGTTTGTGGTATGTACATATTCTTGCAAGAGATTACTTGGTGGAGCCCTTATGGAGGAAGGACAGGTTTTTTTTTTTTATTCACAGAAATTAAATGAACATGAGCATAACTATCTGACACATGATCTTGATTTGCCAGCGATTATTCATGAATTGAATATGTGGAGGAACTATCTTCTGGGTAGATGATTTTCATTGATGAGTTATCATAGTTGATTGCAGTATCTATTTGACTAATCGAATATGAATGCGATAAAATCTATATGGTTGGCAATGATCAATGAGTTCGGCTTTGAGATCAAGTATATTAAAGGTAAAGAGAACGAGGTTGAATATTCTCTTACCAGGCATATATAGGTGAGTCATATAGTAGCTATTAGTTCCTGTGGGATAAATATATAGGATAGGATCTTGTAGTCAGGCTAGCAGGATGTCGGGTATATGGAGCTTAGGCACAGGTTACATCGAAGTACAAGTATAGGTATTGGTACAAGTACATGTATAAGTATTGGTACAGGTACAGGTACAAGTAGTGGTATATGTACATGTATAGGTCGAGGTGTAGGTGCAAAGGATGTGGATCATCATTTCATAGTAGATGGCTTGATCAGGTTTAGAGACATGATACATATGCGAGATAACATTGAACTTAAGAAGGTGATCTTGAGGGACTTTCATGTGAAACTGTATTCAGGTCACCTAGGCTATCAGAAAACGCTGAAAACAATGAATTAGTTTTAATATTGGCCAAATTTGAAGAGAGACATAGAAGAGTTTGTGGCTAGATGCTTAGAATCTCAACAGGTAAAAGAAGAGTGTAAGCATCCAGGTGGACTAATACATATAATTCTAATTATAGAGTGGAAATGGGAGGTAGTTTCCATGAAATTTATCACAGGTTTATAGAGAACATATATAAAACATGATTCCATCATGGTTGTGGTGGTCAGGTTAACAAAGGTATCACTTCATTCTAGTGAATTTGAAATACTCATAGAATCATGTAGCACATGTATTTATTAGGGATATGGTCATATTGCATGGTGTTCAAAAAAATATTGTGTCAGACAAAGAAGAGAAGTTCACTTTCAAGTTTTGGAAGGACTTTCTTGCACATTTGGGCACATAGTTGGCCTTCAGTAGATCTTATCATCCATAGACATATGGAAAAAAAAAGAGGGTCAATTTCATATTGGAGGATATGCGGAGGATGCATGTAATGCCTCAACAACGAAAGTGGGAAGATTATCTTCCACTGGTAGAGTATGCTTACAAAAATGGGTATCGATAATATTTGAGGATGAGTCTATTTGAGGCATTGTAAGGGTGGATTTACTCCCATCAGTTTGAGTGATACAGTTAACAGGGTGTTGATTGGACTAGACATGTTGGCAGAGATGGAATAGGAAATGTAGTTAATCAAGAACAATCTGAAAGGAACATAGGATATGCATAAGAGCTATGTAGACCATAAAAAGTTGTTTAAGGAGTTTTAGGTTGGGGAATAGGTGTACTTGCACATAAATCCAAAGAAGAGCTCCCTATGGATTGGATCATGTGCCAAGATGGCACCTCGGTTTTGTATACCTTTTCAGGATTCTTGAGAGGCATGGGCCAGTACCCTATCAAATTTCACTACCTACAACAATGAAATTTCATGACATTTTCCATGTGTCATTACTTAAGATGTATGTTAAAGATGCATATCGTATGATTGACTAGTATGTATCTTCAATTTTTATCAATGTGGGCTTTCTAAAAATTATGCATGATGGGTAATTGTTGCATGCAAAATTTAATTCCGCATCCAACACGTGTCTACACTTTAGATTTGAGTAAACCTATAAGGAGATAAGCCAAAAATACAATTAAGAAAGTAGTTTTTTTCTTTTCCCTCCAAAATTCATAGCTCTTATTTTATTATTTTCACTATTATTTTATTATTTTTCCTTAGGAGGCCACTTTTAGGATGAAATTTCCTCTAATGCAAGCTGAAGGTTGGGAAAAAATCATAGTGTAGGTTTTCATATGGTTTACGATGGTTATGGAAATTTTCGAAGGAAATGCTTAAGGCATTTGGAAAGGCAAAGTTGTATTTATTGGCATTTATTTATGAAAATAATGGAAATTAGGAGAAAAGGGAGGTGAAAGGTCACATGTTGCATGTCAGGAGGAAAATGAAGGAAAATAATGGAAAATGAATAAAATAGATGCCTCAATGATAAAAAGGCTTTTGAGGATCAATTGGTAACATTTTTCCAATTCATTTTTGCATCTCTCTTTCTATTCTCTCTATCTCATACTCTTGGACACTTAGAGTTCCTTGGAGAGTGAGGCATACTTGGATATTTGGAGCAAGAAGGAAAAGGAAGAGTAGGAAATCACAAGAGGACATAAGGATCAGAAACTACAATGGGTTTTTCTTGTAGGTACCAAGTTTCATGCATGTTTTCCTCACTATTTTTGGAATGCATGGCATATGCATGTGGTTTCTTGGTCATGATATTTCATTGACATGGAGGATTTCCTGGATTGACAATGGATTTCCGTATCCTTGCTATTCCCTAGGTAGGCATGGTGTTGTGGGTTCATTTCATTATATTTTTTCTTGGTTGGTTCTCATGTTCCTTTGGTTTTGGGTTGAGTTACCAGTTCGTGGAGCCTTGGTTGGAAAATCATCCTAGAGCCCTATAACATCTTGGGTTGAGTTGAAAGTCCTGAAGCCTTGGTTGTACAAACTCTCTCGAGTCCTTAGTGGGTTGAGTTACTAGTCTTAGAGCCTTGGTTGGACAAAGGCTCTAGATCCCGAAAATATTGATGGGTTGAGTTACTAGTCCTTGAGTCTTGGTTAGAGAAAACGATCTAAAGTGCTGGAAAAATTGGGTGGAGACCAATTTGGTGATGGTTGTGATGTCCAACTGTAAGGTGGAATCACTAGTTGAATGTTGAGCCGGTTTGACCTCTGAAAGCCCTGGTTTGGTTTTGATGTATTTTTTTTATGAGATCCCACATTCATGCTTGGAATATGGCATGAGGGTGACTGGCTGAAGAAATATTTGGCTCAACCATGTTTATGGTCGAGTGGAACGTGGAAGTCCCAGACTTGGTTGCATTTTTCTTATACCAATAAGAGTTATTTTCCTCGTATATTGATGGGTAAATATGGTTGGTATTATGTGGCTTATATGGTTGTTATATGCTTGTCATTTATGCTATTTATATGTTGGTTATGAATGTGTTCTATGTCAATAATGATGCATGGCTCTCATCATGTTTTTATTGTAAATTAATGAACAACGTATCTATGACCAAATATATGATAATGTTGTTAATATGATGAGGTAACAATGCTTCTTAGCGATTCTCAAATAATTTTAAGCCCCATATGTTCAAATCTATTGTTGAAACCCATAGATTACATATTTGTGACATGTTTGATGAAACACCTATCATGGGTGGTAGCGGACCAGTCAAGTCTTTGTTCAAGTGTTTTCATTTAAGTTTTTATTTCCTTTTTATCTTTTAGTACTGAAAGTGTCATGGAATTATAGGAAGTGAAATGAGGTTTGGGCGTGAAAAAGTGGCATAGAAATCAGGGTCACAGGCTCATAACTACTAGGAAAATTCCCCAGTAACATGCATACCCATGTTCTGCATGCAATTGGAGGCTTATAGTCACACTCTTTCCCATTTGAAGGGAGTGACTAGGAGATTGATGGATGAAAAGTTCAGGTTGGATCAAGGGCTAGCCTCCTGGAAGATTGAGATGAGTCTTAGGTGTCCTCTAGCATGTGAAAAATGTTTATGTTGTTCTGTGGTGTCAATTCCACTTCCTTAAAGTGACCGAGGAGGTTGAATAAAATCATAGCAACACTTCGTCACATGTTTACCCTGGTTGGCCAATTACTTGGGTAGATGTGGGAGGAGGGTGTTGCAATGCAAAAGCATGTTGATATCAAAGGAAACAAGAAATAAATATCTTATATTTTTACAAAATTCCATCATATTGAGGTAATTATGATATTCATGTTTTGGTATTAGTTATCATGTTTCTATATGCTTTTTCTACATGGGAGAATGTTTCAGAAATGCATAATAACAGTTGAGGCAAGTAAAACTATTTGTTTTTAAATCAATTCATAGAATACAGGTATTGGCTGAATAGATTTAATAATCCTTGAAGGATTAAATGGTCAATATATCTACATCATCTTGGGATTGAAAGGCAACAATAGAAAAAAGGATAACCTATTGTTGATGTTTCAATGACAATTAAGGTCACTTTCATGATTAGAGAAAGTTATGATTAGATCTACCTTAATTGGCTCAATATATGCCTTTGTTGATGATGGATATATGAAATATTGATGGCCAAAACCTTTTCAGAAGAATTTTTGTCTCTATTCCAAAAGCTCAATATGATGAGATGAAAAGGGAATGAGGAGCCATGCAACTACTTGAATATCTCAATGAAAAACTAGAAGTTAATGAAGACACACTAAAGGGTTAACTTCCCAATTGAAAGGAAGTTAGGAATCTCCTCTATGTTTAAGAGGAAGTAATAAGTCTCATTAAATGTTGAAGAAGGAGAAATGATCTATTCCCTAGTCAAGAGGGAATGAGGATCTCCTCACTGGATGATAGGGAGTGATGTCAAGACATCATATTATCCATGTGTCGTGCACTAGAATTGGACTAATAGTTGTAAGCCTTAGTGAAGGCACTAGGAAGGATAATGGAGGATTGGATAGCATCTGAGTTTGATACTCCATCAGGATAGTGAATCCAAGATAGAAAGTCGACCAACACCCTTTTAGGATTCGATAGGTGTCAAAGATAAGAGTGTTCGAAGAGGATTGATATTCTTTGAGGATGGATAATACAAGGTAAGAATAGTCCTAAAAGGACATACCTAGTGAACATCCGGATGCGGTATCTCCCACAAGGATTTTAAGAGCCTATTCATATTCTCAGATACAAAGGGATACAAAGCTAGTGCATTTGTCACAGAGAAGGTGTTGTTAAGTTTATTCTAGTGCATTGAAGGTTGGAAATTCATTTCTTCATAGAATCACCATTGAAGGTTAGTGTATTATCTCTATGTTTCCTTGAGGGTCATGTAAACTATCTGCAAATAAACTTCTGGATGATGAAGGAAATGAAGAGTGGCGAGTTCTCGTCATAAGCCATTTCTGCACTCCAGAAAATTATTCACCTTTTGGAAATGATACATCGAGATAGTGTTATAACTTCCATAGATCACATAACCAAAGTACAAGATTTGCATCTGAGCACTACACATTCCTAGATTGGCCTTGTCCTATACTTGATTAATCTTAAAAAATTTCAATCTTGAGTGTGAAAGTGATCTATTCCTCATTACATTTAGTTCATTGTGGAAGAGTAAAAATGGATGAACATAAGGATTCCTTTCAGTCTTTATGATTGGAAGGAAACTTCTTGTTTCCAAAATATGAATTCAACGACCTTGGTTCGAGCCCCACAATTGACTCCATTACCATTACGTTTATCCTTTTACATTGAGACATACAATTATTTTTTGTTGAAAGAAGAATTAACATAAAGAAAATATGTGGTGCATGAGTTGAGCAAGATGAATAGAAAGTTTGTTTTTTCATGTATTTCATATGGGTTGGTTGAATGCAAATACATCATGAGACCAAGCCTAAGGTGATCCCTCCAAATATTCTTGTAGGCCAACACGTAAGCCAAGTCGACAAGGGGTTTTGCAAGTAGTTGAAGCACCTCAATTTTATTTCACAAGCTACATCATTTCCCCTTACCATAAAGATATTTGGAAAAACAACCATAAGACAAAGAACCAAGATATTTGGTTCATAGGAAAACTTTTGAATTCTAGTGTTGGTTCAAAACACTATGGGTTCACCCGAAATGATGTCAAAGTGAAGTAGAACATGTAATATATTGCTCCTTGGATAACCTTTATGTTGTAGCGATATTGTACTTTGAATGGGTGTTGTTTCTTCTTCATTGGTTCATAGTTGTCATTAGTTTTTAAAGTGTAATTTTGACTATGAATGAAATGGCGAAAGCTAATGAAGTAGTAAAGTTACTTAACGCTCTAATGCTTTCTACAATTGATGAAATAATAAACATCAGCAATCACACTTTTTGTAACATTCGAATTTATTTGCAAAATGCACATGACAAGATTTATTTTTTGCAACTAGAATCTCAGTTCCAATGAGGTGAGCTTCAACATAAGAGTTTTCATTTAGAACTGGTTTTTGTTCAGAACAATAAGTTTATCTGAGTTTGAGATGGACTCCCATAAGCAACCATAACTAATGAAATCAGTATTTTGAGGTCAATTCACTGCCTAGTGCAAGAGAAGTTTTTCATAAAGATGTAGAAGTTTTGGTTGCACTTCCCAAGCCTATCATCGGAGACCTTGGGAAGAGCTTGTTAATAATAGGAACATAGTTGGTCTTGGATATGGAAAGGATGTGTCCTTTCTTATTTCAGACAAGTATAATCCCATCCAATTTCAAGGTGTTGGATTTCTTCAAGATGGTTCATCTTCACTTGTTCTAGATTCTACTCTTTTTCCAAAACGTCATATTTGTAGATGTCAACATTGTGACAAGGTTGGCCATGTGAAATATAAATGTTTTTATATTCAATTTTGTGAGCATTGTGGTAAAGCACAATCATCATTCAAACAAATGCTCTAGAAACAAGCCTTCTACAAGAACGAAGATTCATCTTGGATGGATCGCTTCTTAGCAATGGGCTTCAACATCCAAGAAGATACTTCGGTCATACCACATAATTTGTTCTCGAGTATTGCCACCTCTTGTAGTTGAAATTTCTTCATTTTCTGACATCAGAGCCTGGCTGCAGGGGGAATATGGTCATATACAAGCTTCAAAGATAAATCAAACAAGCCTAAGCCATCACCTAAACCTACTTCCTAAGCCTACATCCAAAGTCAGGCATACCTAGATTCAAAGTTGTAACCAGAGGAATGCCTCATGAGCATGCCTTTGGTTGGTTTCCTTCCTTAAACCACCATTGGTTGAGGCCTCAATGTTCTACCTTTCCACCACATTAGAGAACACTTCTTCTAGTAGAAGACTTCAGCTTCTAGCCAGATTTGGAACTGTTCGAGGAACTACATCAAACTTTTGAGGTTGAAACCTCAATTGTCTCCCATTTCACAACATTATGGAGGGCTTCCTCTAGTAGAAGGCTTCAACTTCTAGCTAGATTTGGAAGTGTTCCAAGAATTGCATTAAATGTTCTAGTGTTGGTGGTTACCCTTAAACCACCACCAGTTGAGACTTCAAGTTCTTCCACCTTATACCATTATTTTAGAGAGCGCATTGAATCAATTGTTGCCATACATTTTTGCATTTTTGTATTTCAACTTTCTTCTTGGACTTATATATAGCCCTTTGGATTAAGGGGGAATGTTGGAGACCTAATACCCTAAGGCTTATGGTATAGAATGTGAACAATCATTGAAATTCAAGAGACCACTTGAAATATGAAAAGCAAGAGTCACAGAACATTGTATAAATATATATATATATCAATGTGTATAAAATGCATCTCACATTTATCTTAATATATTGTCTATCATTTTGTATGTATATCTCATTGTGAAAAAAACTCAAACATGATGTATGGAGTGTATATATCAATATTAACTTTCCAACCATTTAATAAACTTTGGAAAGAATCAGAGTACTCTCATCCATTTTACGGCTCTTAGAAAAACGTACAGGTTCCTACCGTAGCACTGATCAGTTGCGGGCCATTGTCCCCTTTCAATTCCTTTCCTCGTAAATGCAGGTTGAACATGCAGCTGTGATATTGCTGGGACCTGAGCTCTAACCAACTATGTTACTGTCCGTTATTGCCACACCGGCCACGGCTCGCACTGTTAAACCATTTGACTTTGCAACATGTGCACGCGGATTAAATGTTCTATTGACAATCCCAACATATCCAGGTTATTGTATATTGACGCTCTCTCAAATTATTTTATTGTTGTCTATTGACCCTCTCTCAAATTTATTTTAATTAATTACAAATAATAATTATTATCATAACTTTTAATTCTAGTATAGTGTAGACTTTCGTTATGATGCTTTAGAGTAGACTTCTCGTTATAATGGTTTATAGCAGACTTCTTCATGTTGACTAACTATAGTTTCATGTCCGGAAGTCATGCTAATACTTATCTTTAAAATGATTATCATTGTTGTATTTTTAATTTATTAACTAAACAATTTAAGATTCATTTTAGTTATCACATCACAGATAAGAAATGAGAGTTTAGTGTAAATGACTATCATTGTTGTACTTTGACTTTATGTATTAAACAATTTAAGATTCTAATTATCACCTTATAAATGAGAAATGACAAAGTTTAATTGTTGACTCATTTTATGTTATAAAAAGTTCAAAATTTATTTTAAATATTATTTTCAAAATGAAAAAAATATTAAATAAATTTTTTTTATGTTTATTTTATATTATTATTATTGAAATAAAATAATATTATTATTATTCAAATGAATATAAGTAAAATAATTGACTAGTTTAACTAATAAATGAAATGGATTTTTTGCCTTTTATTTAATTAATTTTATTTAAAATTTAATAAAATTGATTCCTGGGATTGATTAAAAAAAAACAGCAACTATATATCATAGATCAAACGCAATAATATCATGGACATGCTTTCCGCTGCAAATCCGAACTTAGACTGTAGATTCGAGTTATTGTAGGGATTACCCGTAAAGTTAACAGTTTAGTATCCAACATCAATTTTGACTTTGCGCTTGTCCTCTCCACGGTATGCCCATTACCAATAACTTTGCAGCTGGGCTTTCCAATGATTAGAATCTACAATATAGCATGGTCGGGGCTTTTTACAGCATCGAAGTGTGTGAACTTGTCTAAATATTTCGATGCAGTTTTTCTCTCGAAAGTGTTACATTATTAATATTGATATATTTGAGTTTAATAAATCAGTTTTTTTAATCTTCGAAGCGTTTCATTTCAATATTTTAATGAAGTTTATATGGGTTTTTATTCTTCCGAGTGTTTAATAAATCTGTCTAAGAAAATGAGTCATGTTAAATTGGATGGATATTAAAAAAGAAAATTGTTATCGATAAAGTAATTAAAATATAATTGATAAAATGATAATGGTAGGATATTCCAGTTAAAAGGGGAAATTATTATCGATAAAGTAATTAAAATATTATTGATTAAATAATAAAATGATAATGGTAAGTATAAGTTCTGTATTTTAAAGTTTATATACTAGCAGAATTATATTTACTAATGTGGTTGATATATATGTGTAGATTTATATGAAATATATTTACAATCAAATTTACTAATGTGTTTGATATAAGTTTAATAGGCCTATATCCACCATCCACCAAATTAGTAACGGAAAGATGGATTTTTTTTTTTAATTACTATTTATAATTATTAATGACTATATAAATCATAATACCATAATATTTTTCACAATGTGATACTAGACCAGAGTAGACCATGATCGACTATGGCTGACGATGATGATTGACTATGGTTGACCATGGCTGATTTTCATATTCATATAATCTTTGTTATAATGTGATATTGGACCTTGGATTAATATTAAATTGTAGTACCAATATTTAACCCTTAATATTGGGATTTAATAAACCAGGGGACTAATATTACAAACCCAAAGAATTATAAAACTAAAGTGATCAATGTTATAAACCCAATGGATCAACAAAAAAATACAAATTATTAATAAACCCAAGAAATAATATTTTAAACACAAATGATTGATAAACTAACATGATTATTAATATTATAAACCTAAACAATCAATCAACCTTATGGATTGTTAATATTATAAACCCACCGAATTAATAAACTAAATTGATAAACATTATAAACCTAATGGATTAATATAAAATCCTAGGACCATTATTTAACCCTTAATATTAGGGTGTAATAAACCCAACCAATTATTAATACTAAAAACCCAAGGGATTAATATTAGCAACGCAATGAATTAGAAAACAACGGATTAATATTAAACCCTAGGACTAATATTTAACGCTAAAATTTTGGTTTAATAATCCCAAGGGATTATTATTATTACAAACCCAATAGATTTTTAATATTATAAACACAATGAATCAATAAAACAAAGACATTATTAATATTATAAATCCAATACATAAATATTATAAATACAAATGATTAATAAACCCAAGGAATCAATAAACCCAACAAACTAATATTAAAAACCCACACAACTAATAAAGCCTAGGAATTAATATTTTAAACTCAAGAGATTAAGTAACCCAAGGGATTAAATTATAAACCAAAGTAAGTATTAATATTATAAACTCAAGGAACAAATAAACCCCAAGTGTTTAATATTATAAACCTAAGGAATTAGTAAACCCAAGAGAAAAATATTATAAACTTAAGGGTTGAAAATACGCAAGGGATAAATATTAAAAATAGAAGGGATTTATATTAAACCCAAGGGTTGATATTATAAAACATATGAATTATTTATACCCTCGGACTATGAACCCTTATATCAATTAACCCAACGGATTGATACTACAAACCCAAGGAAATAATAAACCAAAGGCATTAGTACTAAAAAAAGGGTTTATAAACCCAAGAGAATAATATTAAACCTAAGATATTAATATTATAAACCCTAATTATATGAACCATTAGATCAATACTATAAAACATTGAGACAATCTTTGTCACAATGTGACGTTGGACCATGGATGACCATGGTTGACCATGGTTTTCCATGGTTGATTTTCATATTAAGAGAAGATTTGTCACAATGTGACATTCAACCATGGTATACCATGATCGACTATGGCTGATGATGATTGACAATGGTTGATTTTCATATTGAGACAATCTTTGTCATAATGTGCAATGGAGCATGGAATAATATTAAAATATATGACTAATATTTAACCTTTAATATTAGGATTTAATAAACCCAAGGGACTCATATTATCGACCCAACGAATTATAAAACTCAAGGGATCAATGTTATAAACCCAATGGATCAACAAACCAAGGGAATTATTAATATTACAAACCCAACAAATTAATGTTATAAATACAAATTATTACTAAACCGAAGTGATTAATAAAGCCGAAGAATCAATAAACCCAACAAACTAATATAAAAAACCCAAGAAATTCATAAGCTCTAAGAATTAATATTTTAAACTCAAGAGACTAATAAACCCAAGGGATTATTAATATTATAAACCAAAATAACTAATAAACCCAAGGAATTCATGAACTCAAGGGATCAACAAGCCCAGGAGATTAATATTAAAAACAAAAGAGATGTATAAAGCCTATGAATTAATATTTTAAACACAATGGATTGATAAAATCACATGATTATTAATATTACAAACCCAAGCGATTAATCAAGCTTAGGGATTTCTAATATTATAAAGCCAACGAATTAATAAAATAAAAGGATATTCAATTTCAACATCATTGTGACCAAAGAAAGAACATTGAAATTAACATATATCTTATGTTGTATTTACATCAAAAAATTGCACTACAAAAATGGACTTTAAACATTCCATCAAAAGTCATTTATCAAATAGCCTCTTCCAAAACACAACCAGAAGGACGAAAAAAGGGACACCAATTCAAATCAACAGAATAATGATCATGATACTTAACGCTTTCCAATCAATCCCTTCTATATTTCCTCCCAGCCTCCCTCTGGTGCCCATGCAACAAGTATTTTACATTCATTTTCATTTCATTTAGCACATGAATATGCTTACCATTAAAAGCATGATGGAAGCCATGTTTTATATCAAATGTGTTCTGAAGATACGAAATAAAACTTACCACTCTATAAATATTGTCCACTTCTTCATTATAATAGACACCATCATTATTATCCATATCTACCTTTCAAAGGCAAAACGACAAAATCAAAATTAATAGACACATGCACAAACGCCTAAGAATAGACATATATAGATATATATACATAAAAAATGACACCCCATTTTTATTAATGTTAAAAAAATAATCTTATAAACCTCAAGCTATAAAATAACCTAATGCCACCCGAAATAAATAATATAAAAATTTCTAAAAGTATAAACCACGTTAACAATACATATTGTACACATGAAATGAGTGATATGACCCTTATTACAATAGTAAAAAAGAACTCACAATTTTGTAAAATTAATGCTTAAAATAAAATATTAATAATGTTAGCAATCCTATGTTTCTATATAAATTAATCTTAATGTTAATATTAGTAATTTTGTTTAATATTAATATCGATTTTTTTTTTCAATATAAATATTAACATTCATCTCGTCTTTATTAATATTAAAAAACCTAACCATATAAACCTTATTCTATAAAATAAGTTAATGTTACATGAACTAAATGTTATGAAAATATCCACAGATATAAACCAGGTGCGGGTGAACCTAAATAAACCTAAAGTTATTAAATATAACCTTCAATCAAAATGTTTACATCGATGTTTAATGTTAATGTTCATATTAAGGTATAGACAAAATATTTGTTTGATATTAATATTCAACATCAATAAAATTAATCAATAGACGTACTAATTACAAATATTATTATTGGTAATTTTTGGTATAGTGGAATTTATTTTCATAGTATTAGATATCATTGGTAATATTAATATTAATAGAATTTATCCCATAATTTTGTATTTCATGATATAATATGAATTCACAATATTAATGTCGATATGAGTCAATTATTAAATTGATTTTTAATGATTTTGTCATATAAGTAGTGGTTTATGTGTGAATGGTTCATTGTAAACAAGAGAACAGTAGTCACTTAAAAATAAGAAGTAAATTGAACAACATGAAAAGAAATGTAACAACTTTATAAAATATTACTATGAATATGATGAATGTATTCATCTCATTAATATATAAAAATCATTATTAAATTAGAAGTAAATAAATAGGACAATAAAAAAAATTCAAAAACATTCTATAAATAGGTCACAATATTATTAGTTGCATGTCATAGTGATATGGACTTCAATCTTGATTTTTAACGATTGGCTCATATAATCAATTGTTTATATCTCAATGGTTCATTATAAACAAAAGACAATAGCCACTTAAATAATAAAAGTAAAGAAAAGTAAATTGAACAACATGAAAAACGATGTAAACAATTTTATGAAATATTACTATGAATATGATGAATGTATTCATCTCATTAATATATGAAAATCATTATTATATTAAAAGTGAATAAAGAGGACAATAAAAAAAATTTAAAAAAAAAATTCAATAAATAGGTCACGATATTATTAGTTGCATGTCATAGTGATATGGACTTCAATCGCTTCTCTTCTTTCTTCCTAATTGTAACATATGCACCAACTTTCATCTTGGCATAACGATGAAAAAAGAAAGGCGGGCAATGCGTAAACCATTTATTGATTTCACTCTTGATATGGCTGTGAAGGTTAGGCCTTGCGGTTCCTTATTATGAATATCAATTGATTCTCGTTCTAAAGTCAATCCCTCTGGCTTGTGGATCGTAAGAGCCCATGCCATATTTAAAGGATTTTTTTTTCAATTTCCTCTTATCACTGGTGTGATGTGTACAATTTTTAGATTGCTTACATCAAATGGAACACCAACAGACTTCAAAAAAAGTAGTTGTGAACATTGGAAGCTGAGGTGGCTCAGAATTAGGCCTATAAAATATATCCTTCACATAACCAAGTGCACCATTCACCAAGCCAGATTCAACAAAAAAATTACATGTCAACATAACACGTTGACCACAACACAACAAACAATCATGGTCCAAATGATCATCATCAACACCATTGATTTATGAACGCCTTGAATTATCAAAAGTACATCGTGAAATTGGATAATTTAATGAGCTTAATGTATGCCTATTATGGAAGGAGACCAAATTATTTGTTGTAACCATGTGAACTTATACATTAAATAAATCCCTTTCTCTAGGATGCAACCTCATATCAAGTCATGACATAAGAAAATCCAAATCTTCAACAACAAGTTATGCATTTCTTAAGTTATTGAGAATTGTACGAAAACAAGATTGTTTATCATTATTCCCTTGTTGGTGAAATATTATGTCAAGAGTGACAACAATGTTGAATTTTTTCCTCAAGACTTTCCATGTTGTATTTCCTACATACAAAGGCTTATCTCTCATATAAGGTAGCTCGCCAAGGTAACCCAGAAGGATGATGGACCTTCCACTAAAAGGATAATTATTTTTATTTGGAAATGCTTCTCTTAATAGAGCATCTATTTGCATGACTAATCTTGATCCTAGAAATATTATTTCATCAATCAATATATATATCGAATATGCCTCATTTATTCTTGGAATACCACTAGTGATTTCCCATGTAGTGGTTGCATATATTTAGTTGGAATATAAACATGACCAAAAAAATATGAAAACAACATAGGGAGTCATTATAAAGATACTCATACATAGCTCCCCTTGAGATCCTACACCATAGATCCTGTGGACTTGATAGTCATCATCTATTCTTCATGAGGTTATGTACCTCACATTCACTTCTGCAGTCATTGTTAGAAGTATTCTTTAAGAATAATGGATTGTACTAGGGACAATATACCCTACGTCTATGATTGTTGTTCCTTCTTCCTCCAAATCTTCTTGCAATTTCTCATCCTGTGTTTGAATTTGTGGAAATTATCCTATCTTTTGCTTCCATTCCAAATGATTGACCTGCAATAAATGACCTTATGCCCAAAATGAGTTACACGAGAAACACTAACCATGAAACCGGTCGATCCTTTATGCCTAGGGATTGATCTTGATTTAGATCTGGATGATTTTATTTCAGATGAGTGACTTAAACTATTTTTCTTATGGTTGTTCTTTTCATTTATTGTGAATATAAAGCCATATGTTTGTATCTAATGCCTGTATTTATTAGAGGAGAGCATTGTTCATTTATAATCTTCTCTAATGATTCATATGGCTTTACCCATTTGTTTATTTTCTCATAATATTTCCTTGGAGTCACAACTTCTGATTCTAATTTTTCACAATGCCTTTCCTTTTCTTGAACTTGGTTTGCTAAGAATTTTGTTCTTCTATTGGTTGCTACCAATTGAGACTTTAGCAAGTTCATTTCCTCGACAATACTACTTTCTTTTGTTTCTAGTTCTTTGTTTGCATTCCCGTGTCTATCAATTTTGTTCAATGTTTTCATGAAATAATCTTATTTACAATTATCAGATTCACTAGTTGATTGATATTCAAGAGCCATAACTATTTGGTAAAAAGTGTTAAAATACAAATCTGAATCTTCCTGATTATCATATGTGCTTTTCCTATCTTCAATAGAATAAACATTCCTTTTGGCATTTTTCTTGACAACATCCTTTCCTTTTTCTTTCTGATCATGATTTTCTTTATATGGATATTTGGATGCATAGTGACCTACTCTTCAACAAGAAAAACATTTATAGTGAAGCTTAGCTTTGAATTTACTAGTTTCCACTTGCAGCTTTCTCACGAAATTCCCTTCTTCCTCATATGAAATGTAACTTGTATATTTAGGATTTTTCTTTTCTTTCTCTTTTTATGTTGATTTCAATGTTGCTTCTCTAATACCTGATGTCTCCATTTTTCCCATCTCATAGGATTTCAGGTGCCCATGGATTTATTCAAGGGTAAGGTTCTTCAAATCTTGCATTTATTCAATGGAAGAGACTTTGGAATCAAAATTTGTGGTTAGTGATCTCAAAATATTTTCAACAACAACAGTATCCTTTATTTCATCACTAAGAACTTGCATGGAGTTAACAATTTTGTCTACTCTAAGGAAAAAACTTCCAGCACTTTCCCCATCATGCATTCTAAGAGACTCATACTAAATTATATACGTTTTAAGTTTAGAACCTTTTTCCTTAGTGTCACCTTCGTAGATTTGGACAAGCTTATCCCATATTTACTTTACAGTGCTTAGTTGCATGACTTTCACAAACTCATATTCAAATAATATGTAATACGCTCTTCCCACATCTACCTAAGTAACCGCTTAACTGGGGTAAACATGCGATGAGAGGATACTATAATGAGAGTCAACCTTGTAGGTGACTTTAAGGAAGTGGAACTGACGAAAAAGCAACATACAGGCCTTGTACAAAAACATCAACACTTTGAGGAGGTAACCCAACCATTCAGGCTTCTTACCCTGGATCACACTAACATTTTGATGTCTTTGAGCCATAGAAGTGGGCACAGGCTTGCAAGAAAATACCCAAGAGGTTATAGACGCAGACATAACACTGCATGCCAGCGTCCACAGATTCAATTCCTTAGTTTTGTGCCAACGTCCCTGATATTTGAGCCACCTTTTTAGGTCCAAAACCGAGTGCTTTTCTTAGAACTTCATGAAAATTTCAAAGATGATAAATAAAAACAAGACAATGATACATAGGCAATTACATCAATAATAGCTTATCTAGACCCCTCTTAGCCATGACATGAATTTTGTTAAGCATGTCACAAGCATTTAAATTACATGTGTAAACAATAGATCTAGGCATAGGGGTCTCATACTTATTTAAGAATCACTAATAAGCATTTTTCCCTTATCTCATTAGCTGCAAGACAACATATTTGACCATAGATATATTGTGAATTCATTTAGAAATAAAAACATGGAGAGAGACATACATATCTACTATCCAATACATGCTTATAAGTAGCATAATAACAATAGAAATCTCATGGAAAAAACAATAATAAAATCCACATATAAAATAGTGCATTTATACATCAAATACCAAAGGAATGATCTCCTCATTAATGAAATTTAAAACCAACCCGAGATGGGACTTCCATGTTCCACCTGACTATATATTGGCTTATCTAAATCTCTCTTCAGCCAATCATCCTCATGCCATATTCCAAGCATGAATGTGGGACTCATAACTAACCAAAGGAACCAAAAAAACAGAATGCTACCGGATTTCTCCACCTACATCATGAGGAATTTGAACGCCTCCTAGTCTCTTAGGAATTACCATAATCAACAATATGATATGAGTATTACTAGGCCCTCCACCAAGACCCACTCTCCAGGTTTTACTGTACATCCCATCCTAGGAATACTAGGCTCAACGGAGAGAAATATACCTCTTGGATTTACTGTATATCCCACCATTCATCGACAAGGATTTCTGGGCCCACTAAGGCACATAATCTGGATTTAACACAACCCATAGTCTCGTCCAAGGGTTACTAGGCAAGTGGCTTTACCATGATCCAAAATATACTTTAGGGACCACTAGGCCATGTGTTTTTCATTTCGGACATCCACTTCACTCATCTTCAAATCCATCGAGCCATACAACTCAACCGTAGTATGAGAAACCCATCTCATCAAAGCTATACAGAAATTGTAAGGCTAGGGTGAAAAACATTGCCACACCTCGCAAAACCCATGCCCTGACAGAGTAGAACCACATGAAATACCATGCATGCCAAGTATAGGAAGGAAAACACACATGCAAATCAATACCTGCTAAGAATTATGTTGTAGTTGCTTGATTCCTACTCCTGCTTGCTTGCTTCCCCCTTCTTCTTTCTTTCTTGCCTTCCTTGGTCCAATGCCAAAATTCTCCAAGAAACTCTAAGTGTCCAAGAGTGAGTGAGAGAGAGAGAATAATGAGAGAGATCTAAAAATGCACTGACCAAAGTCTGAGTAAAAGCTTGCGAACTAATCCTCATAATCCTTTTTATCAATTAGGCCTTATTTTCTTCATTTTCCATTATTTTACTTCATTTTCTTCCTCACATGCAACCTATCACCTTTCACCTCCCTTTTCTCCTAATTTCCATTATGTTCATAAATAAATGTCAACAAAATACATTCTTCCTCTTTAATTCTTTAGCCATTTCCTTTGCCAATTTTCATAGCCATAATAAACCATGTGAACACCTGCACTAGGATGTTTTTTCACAACTTTTAGCTTGGAATGCTTGTCCCTTCAACCATGTTTATTATTTTTTAACCTTTATTACATGGAAATTTCACCAGGGCTATTATAGAACCCTCTTCATTGGGGGACATCATCCTCAGTGTTCAATAACACCTACAAACCAAAAACGTGCTAAGAATAAAGTGTACTTCATGTGGAGATTTATAACATATCTCATTGCAGTATTTACAATGACATCCATATATACAACCATATTGTCTATGGAGCTTTATAAATCCATATCAAGAAAATATTTATAATAATATACACATATGCAAATTTTCTCAACCAACAAATAGAAGGATATGATGCCTATATCAGCAAAAAGGGAATCCATAGGCTCATACCTCCATCCTCAAGTAATTCCAGGATTCACCTCCTTCCTAGGAAGTCCAGAATCCACTACCAAATTCAAAGCTGCATCCAATGTCCATCGCTACAATCCTATGCCAATTTTCCTTTGAGTGAAAAATTACAGACTCATTGTTCGAGGGCATACTCCCAATGTGCATCAGATTCCATCTCAATGTGCTAATGAAAAAAAAATCCATCCCTGACCTTCCAATTTTTGATACAAAGTCCCTCGGGAAATCTGGTCATCCCCTTCCGTGCAGTCACTCACCTTCCAAGTTCCCCGACATTCCCTATCCTCGGCGATCAATACCTTCGAAATGTTTTCTAAAATTAGAAATTAAAATAACCAAGGCATATACCTTCCTCAAAATTGTCACATTGGTCATAGAATGCTCATGGCAATCAATGGACACTACTAGGTACTAGTGTCCCACAATGGCCCTACTTCAGAAGTGTTTTACCAACATACTACTACATATTCCAATGAATTTTGTTGATGTTGCTAGTTCTTGTAGTCGGTTTCAAACAACCAACTGGGAATTTCCATGCTTTCCTCTACCAAGCACATGATTCCCATTAAACTAAAAAAGAATTGAAATAAACTTAAATAATTCCTCATTGGTAGATCGTCAACAGGGTACACTTCAATTCTGTTCACTTCCTACTACAACAAGTCAAACTAGTTTTTTGGTCAATCATGATGTATAAATATATCACATCTGGTTATCTCAAAACACCACCATCATAAATTAAAATCATGAATTGATCACCATAAACCATAATAATAAATAACATGTAACCATCATAAGTTAGAATAATAGCTCACATGAATAATAGAACTTAAATAAAATATCTATACTTATCCTTCATCATTCCTTACTTCTACCTTTGTTCTTTCTGTACACACATCGGATTGGTTTCCACACTTGGAAACACCTATTGCCTTTCTTTATCTTCAATCACATACACATACACATAGTTTACATGACAACATGTACACCCACATACGACATACAACACCATACAATACACACACCCACACTGGCATATGACACATACACCTGCACTAGGTGTACAATACAATAAAATACATATGCCTACATTGATATAAAACACATACACCTACACACTGTGTACAATAAATCACAATACATACATATATACAAAGTACAACACAAAAAATACACATGTCTTCAAACCACGACTACACAATGGACATAGATATTATCACATGTCTGTAACACAACATGTACGACATGCACATAATACCACACATATAGTAGTACCATATGAACAACATGTACATAGTACCACATGTATACAACATTATCTGCACAACGTCTACACATCATCACATGCACACGACACCACCTGCACAACGTGTACACCACACCGCTTGTACAATGTGTACACAATACCACATCTACACAACAACACATGCATGGCATGTACACGATACCACATGTACATAGTGCCACATGCACGACATGTACACGAAACCACCTACACATAGCACATGTACAATATGTACACAACACCACGTGCACACAACACCATTTGTACATAAAACTGTATGTACAACACACACACAACACCATATGTACATAAAACTACATATACAACATGTACATAGCACCATACATACACAACACTGCATATCCTATGTGTGCACAATACGGTATATAAACACCATGTATCAAACATGTGCATAGCATAATCTATACCTAGCACTGCATATTTGACATACACACAAAACCATATATACAATAGACATACAACATCATATGTACAAAATACTACATATGTTACATATACACATCACCATAGGTACAATCACTGAATATACAACATGCACAACATATACACAACAGTAGTATTTCACATCCATAGACCACACACTGACCCAACAAGAAACCTTGATTCTAGTTTCTTTCTAATATCCATGCCTATCCTAGCATGTTGTATATCGCACTACATTCACTTCACTGATGTACCCCTCAAAATTACTTGTCCATAACATAAACATAGGCATAGTACAAGCATATAATATCAATTCATTTCCAAATGATATTTACCTCTTATTTATTTCAAGGTTACTCTTCCCACTTGATTCTTCATAATACCTAGAACCTATTAATGTCATTCATCTGCATAAGAAATCATTCCTTCATAGTAATGATCCTTGAAAACCCTGTCATACAAGGGCATAGATACATAGCTACATACATATATATAATCATTAGCTTAAAACAATCATGATCATGTCAGACAACGACATACATACACACATATATACAAAATTAACATCATGATCCATGAGGACCCTATCAGACACAACATACATACATACATACATACATACAAACATACATTTATACATATATAAACATCAACATAGTCATGATCAAAACACAATTTCTAGATATCATAAGGTCTAAGTTAAGAGATCTTCCTTTATCTGTTCACACCATGCACAACATTGAGAAAAACAGTTCCCAACATAGCCAAGGCATCTGACGCCTCAAATCCATTTAATTCACCTTTCTCATTACCTTTCTCAGGTTTGTACTTCCACTTTCCATGTACCACAATGGACCCAACCAGTCTAATTGAACGTCACATTCTCACCTTCTATTGTGCTTACTCATGCACCGAGCTTCATCCATTTCTTTCATTTTCTTTTGGGTTTCATCAATCTCTCCCCAAGCTCCATTACTTTTGTCTTTCCCCAACCAATCGCCAAGACTATGAAAACATAAAAGGAAAGAACAAGAGCAAGCAATACGAAGACCATGAAAAACCAAAAGTAATATGACACCACAACTCAGTGGTATGGCCATACACTAGACATAAAAAAATCTACAAATCAAGCGCAACAAACCACTAGATACCAAAAGCACAAGACTGGAAACAAACACCATGACTCAATCCCCATGGGTCCCCAGTGCTTCCGAAGGAAAACTCAACCTATTCCTTCTCCAAGATTTCATGGAAGTCTCTTGCCATGCAACCTCCTGCATCATACTGCCATAACCACATAACTGCGAGCGCATAAATAAATATAAAAATATACCAGTTATCTTACCTTGTTGTGCCAAACACACTACCTTGTATCTGAACACATACATATATCATCTCTCAAGGGACTCCAATCCCTTGACAAATCCAACCATAACTAGAAATCAATTGATATACTTGGCAAATACATGTTCATGATTATAGCACATATCTGCATAATGTAAGACAAAATCAAGGTTAAGAATACTTCATGTATGCAAAGAACTAATTCATTTGGAATTAGGTTTTCCAAACATATTCAAAGGAATTCCTACCAAATTCATTTCTTTTACCATTTACCTTTTTGCAATCGAGTCCCACTATGTACTATTATATCACTCATTTGTTAGTTATATAAACACATAAACTATGACCTTGCCTGCTAATACCAAGCATGTTTCCTTGCAACTGTTCACACATATCAATCACATGTTCCAAATATCAAGAAATCATATATATTAACTAAAATTAGCATCTACGAAGACTAAAAACCATGTCATAGTCAACTAAATGTGAAGATCATAATACTACAAGTATCACCTAAGTAGATATCAACTATCTCAACACATGTGTGTTAGTACGACCATCTCAAAACAAGATTATTTATTCATTCAATTTTATAGGAACATACTCATATCATGCAAGTAATCAAATGTTAAAAAAATAGATAAATGACATAGTAAACACCAAACACTTGAAAAACTAATAAATGACATAATCCACCATTCAAACACTAGGTAGACGAGATAAGCCAACTCAATACCATGATGTATCTTAGGGGAGGTTATCTTCTCTGCGCATTCAATATAGATTAAAATGATATAACTTCACATCACATCAACTTAGACATAAATAAGGTCATGATATCCATAATAATAACTATATAACATGTTTGCATCATAAACTCATAAAAAAATTTCATTCACGCATAACACTCATATATGCATAGTAAGTATAGATTATTACAACACACTATCATAATTAGGTTGAGCCATACTTGAATGTCATAACCCTTACCAATTGCATGGGCCAATCCAAATTAGCATCATAAATGTAACATCCATATCTTAATGCAATAACACTAATCATGAATTTGACTAGCATATAACAACAACGAGTTAACATATAACATACTCTTGAAAAATATATAACAAAATCATCAAGTTAACTATCATGTAACAATCAACAAGTTAACACATAACATATTTATCAACAACATATAACATAGTCATCAAGTTAACTAACATAATATAACAACAATGCATATAACAACAAATTTACTATCGTTCATGACTATTCAACACATGTGCATATGACCACACTGATTCACTAACATCTATCATACATGTAAATAAAACAACAATACACTAACAAACATGTACATAACCCTAATTCTTTATAACGATCCATTAACTAACATACCTGCATTCCAATCATACACTACATGTATGACAATCTTCTCTTACCCCAAAGTATAGTGTCGCAACTTCGCTTCGATGATCTGCATCTCCTTCTCTATCTCAACCAACACATCAGCATCATAACAGATGAAAAGCACCATGATGACCTAAAATACATACAATGACTTGATGGAAAAAAGATATAACAATGAAAATGAATGCATAGAAACTTATAAACATTTACATGCATAAGAAATGCATAACCGACATGCACTCATGAAGATCACATTCAATCAACAACACCATCAACTTTCACATGGAGAAACCACTGTAACTATTACCAACACCATATACATGAAACACAAAAATAGAACATAAGCATGAGGAACACATATGAAACCAAATTGAATACATTACCAACACACTACCCAAGAAGAGCACAACCAAACTCTAATACCATTCTGTAACACCCTCTTCCCATGTCTACCCAAATAACTGGTGAACCGAGGTAAATATGCGATGGGATGATATTATAATGAGATTAAACATCCTAATTAACCTTAAGGATGTGGAACCAACCATGTATAGCAATAAAAACACCCCCAGTAGGTAACCCAATTATTCAAGCCTCTTACCCCTAGGTCACATAGACCTTTTCACCTCTTTCATCCATAAACATAGGCAAAGGTTTGCAAGCGAGCATCCAAGAGGCTATAGATGCATGCATAACACTACATGCTAACATATAGGAACTCAATTCCTTAGTTATGTGTCAACGTCCCCAAGATTTGAGCCACCTTTTCAGGCCCAAAAGTCAGTGCTCTTCCTAGAAGTTTATGAAAAGTTCAAAGATAATAAATAACAACAGGAAAATGATACAGAAGTAATCACATCATTAATAAATCATCTAGAACCCTCCTATCCATGACAAGGATTTCTTAAAAGATGTCACAAACATTGAAACTTCAGGTGTAAACAATAGATCTTACCATATGGGTCTCATACTTATCTAAGAATCACTAAGAAGCATTTCTCCCCTAAATCATTAACTACAACACAATCTATTTTACCATAGATACATTGTGAATTCATTTAGAAATAAAAACATGGAGATAGGCATACATCACTAATGTCAAAGTACATGCTTATAACCAACATAATAACAATATAAATATCATGGATACAAAAAAAAAAAAAAAAAAAAAAAAAAAAAAAAAAAAAAAAATGAAAAAAATCACAGTTTATACAATTCCACCCGACCATATATTGGCTAAGCCAAATCCTTCTTCATCCAATCATCCCCATGCCATATACCAAGCATGAATGTGCAACTCATAACCAACCAAAAGAAGTAAACAAACATTAATGCTATTGGAGTTCTTTTCCTACACCATGAGGAATTTGAGTGCCTCCTAGTCTCTCAAGCTTTACCATAATCCATAGTCCTATACATTGATCACTAGGCCCCACAACAAGACCCACTCTCCAAGCTTTACCATATATCCCATCTCGGGACTACTAGGCCCAACGGAGAGCAATCCACCTCTTGTCTTTACCGAATATCCCGCCATTCACCGGGAAGGATTTCTAGGCCCACTGATGCACACAATATGAATTTATAGGTCCATTTGATGCATTATTTTAGGAGCATTAGGAGGCCATACTTTCTTTCCCCATATCTCCTAAAAAATTACTACACAATGTCTAAGTTTTTAACAACATGATAGGTGGAATATCCCTCAATGTGGAAATATTTTCAGCTTTTGGGACCTCGAAGAAGAAAATTTATAACATGAATTGCAACATGATCTATTTGACCATTCAGGAGGGTTGTCTTTCTCTAGTCATATCTCCTAAAATTTTGTGACCCAATATCTAAAATTTTCACCACATGAATAGTGGGATTTCCACTCAATGTGGTAAATTTTCAGCTTCTGAAACCTAGCAAAAGATAATTTATAGCATATATTATAATATGACCTATTTAACAATGCATTTAGGAAGTCCATCTTCCTATGATCAAATTTCCTAAAATTTCATGCCCCGAGATATGAATATTGGACTAGAGGATCAAAAACATTTCCCCTCACCATTGTCCAAGTTTTAGGCTCTGATACCCCACAGAAGAGAAGTATATTATAAATGAAAGCAGTGGTACTCATTGAGTCTTATATGTCCACATGTGCATATTAACTTGCACATAAAAATCAATATATATTTCCTTCAACCTCAAGGTAGAATTTCATTATAATTCACAAATAAATCAAGACAATTTTCTTATTGCATTCCTGGCAACAATTTCCTACCACCATGAAAACTTACCATAGAGCCATACATGAATTTCAATAAAGAACTAAGCATCGTATTCATAAATCAAATTAATAAGACTTAATAAGATTTTAATGAGGGTTCAAACTAAAGTTGGGACTTGATTTTCCACCCAACCATAGAGTAGACGAAACCTGTATTTTTGTAAAAGTCACCCCCGTGCTAGATCCATGATCCAAGGGGATTATTCAAGCAAACTCAATTGGAAATCATATTTAAAAGCTTTGATTCTTGCCAAAATTCCAATTCTGTCCTCAAACTTCTTTCATTTAACTAAAAGCCAACTTGAATTCTTCGAACCAACCCCTCTAGTTTTGTTCAAATTCCTTTTTATTATTTTTCTTGTGTCTCTCCATGTTCATCACAGAACATTCTTGTGTGTCCCTTCATGTTCCTCATGGAACATTCTTCAATATATTTCTTTTTAGCTATCACATTTGACTGTGTCCCGCCCTTCAATCCATTAATGAATTATAATAATTTATAATAAAAATATCATTACATTCCAAAAATCAAGGGGAGTATACCACGCGTTGTCACAGATATTAATCCTAGTTTGAATTAAATTTCAATGGGGAGGCAAGCTAGTGGTGTAGTTACTTATAGAAGCACAAATCACTATTGAAATGCAAGATAACCCTTTGGTTGGCTCTACCCAACAAATTTCTGAGTCGGGATAGTGGGATTAAAAGGGGTTGGGTTGGCCACAACCAGTTCCCCTTGTATATAATGGAAGAAGAACTAATTTTCTCGTCACTTTTCCTTTGGCTAAACTAATACAGAGCATGGTATTATCAATGTATTCACCTACTTTCCATTTTTTTGGAACATGTCTTCCCCTGCAAAATGTGTCAAGGACTCGACATCAGATCACTCTAGACAATCTTTTCTTGATTTCTCGACCATTTGGACTCATTATATTTGGTGGAAAAACAACCTTGCTATTTTTCAAGATAAAATAATTCTAGCAAAGGTGGTGATGGTTACAATTGAGTCTTTGGTGGAAGTGCACAAATTGCGTCCTAAGAAAAAGAAACTAGAATTCTTATGATGCTACTAATGAAAGAAGACATGTCTTAGGGCTTCTCTGATGGAGTCGGCTAGGGTCATCCACCTATCTTTGGGCAGGTTCTATTCTCTACATGAACATACATATCAATAAACACATTCGTTATTGTCTTGGCAAAGGTACAACTACCAAGGCGAAGATCTCATTCATGTGGGCTCTTTTGTATGTGGCTAACTATTTTTGGGTTTCAAAGCTCTAGATATTTGGAGTCTCACAACTTGTCACTAAATGGATCAACAATAGGATTAGAATAGAAGGTCTCCACCTTCATCATATTCTAAGGGAATTACAAAATGAAGTAAACAAGCTCGAGTGGTTAGAAGTAAAGCGTGTTTTGAAGGAGTTGAATACAATGACACACCGCCTCTCAAACATGGCATTGCAAGTTCATCTGGGAGCCCTTGAGATCGAAAAAAATATGGATGATGATGCTCTAGAAGGGGCAATCATTCAATTTCGTTTCTAAAGTTACAATAACCCTTTAAAATTTTATGGGTATGGAAACTACCGGTATATTTTTGACTTTGATGTGACTGAAAAATTAAACCATATATATGGCTTTCCATTCTAGTTAAGTGTTTTTATGGGGGTTTATGTTTTGTCTCTTAGATAGTTTAATTTAGATCTAACTTCCAAAATGTTCTTGATATATATTTTCAACCTAAAAATATAATTTTTTTCAGAAAAAAAATAAATTCTGAAATAAATTTATTAAAAATATTTTTAAAGTAAATTATATATATATATATATATATATATATATTGAAATGACAAGTTTGAATTGAAAAATATACCTAACCTAGAATTATTTCCAACTACAAATCATTTATAAATTAAAAATAAATCTGGAATAATAAAAAATAATTATCTCCTATTTCAACGGATAACTAAACTTCACAAATATTATAAGTGGATCATATATATTATACCCAAAACGAATATAAATTTATCTGATCTTTTTTTTAAACCTTTATTCCATAGCTCATCAAAGGGATTGCCATAAATATTATAACCTTCCGCACATATTATTTGAAAAAATAAGTCTCAGATAAGATGTACGTTTGAAAAAATATTTTAAAAAGAAAT
This sequence comes from Pinus albicaulis, assembly GCA_034641835.2. Taxonomy (NCBI): domain Eukaryota; kingdom Viridiplantae; phylum Streptophyta; class Pinopsida; order Pinales; family Pinaceae; genus Pinus; species Pinus albicaulis. Next base: position 277,662,314 of record CM076581.1, read on the forward strand.
TTTGAATTTAAAATTTTCATAATGAAAAATAATTTTTTTTTTAAATGATGTTTTTCAATAAATTTTTGTTATAGGTTTAGATGGTTTTTTTTCCCTCTATTTTCCGTTTAATTTGTATCCAATTTAGTAGTAATTTGTTATAATTTTTAATGGTTTATTGATTTAATTTATTTAAAATAATGGAAAATTTTATTGGAATTACAAACCTGAATTATAAATTTATTTTCTTGCCCAAAATTTTTCCAGAACACTAATTCCAGATCTACATTCAAAACCCATTTTCAATTTTCAAGATTTCTTATTTCTTATTTTTTATTGTAGTGTACGGCAAGAAGCGTACAAGCACGTAGCACTGGCTGGCTGGCCGGTTGCGGGCCAATCTTCTCCTTTCTCCGATAATCCAGCGAGGTGGAACCTACAGCTGATAATGTCGTCACATGAGCTGTAACCAACTACGTCACTCTGCGTTCTCCTCATGGAACTTCCATAACAACTCCGCGCAGTCGATGGTCATTTTCAGATTCGCATACCGCCCACGGCTGGCACTGTTGAACCATTTGACTTTCTAGATGAATTCAACATGCGCACGCAGATTAGATATTCTATTGACCATAACGACAAAATACAGACTATGCTCTATTGACCCCCTTTAAAATTCCTTAGTCTTCTCTCTCACTCGATTTGTCTCCACTGCCACTGCAAGACTGTAAGATACTTTTATGGAAATTCGTTACTCATTTAATGAAAGTGGAGATTTGGATGGGCGTTCGTTATTCACTATTAAGTGTAGATTTGGATGGGCGTTGCCGAGACAAATTTATCCTGAAGGTTAAGAATGGTTCGAATTTTGCAGATTTTTCTTTTCAAATTATTTTTTTGGCAGTAGGAGTGATTAATAGTGTTTTTAATGGTAGAAATAGATTGAGCATCATCAAAAAAAAATTTGACATTTAAAATCTTGAAGATTAATAGTAATAATTTGGATTTACAAAACTTTCTATCTTTGTGACAGAATTTCTATGGTTTTCTGAGCAAATTTGAAGTCTCTATTTTTCTTTTGAAACTGTGAAAAATTTTATCATAATTTAGTTATCAAAACAACAATGGAGATTGTCATAATTGACTGCTACTGCAATCTCCAAATGCATGTTGACTAATCATTATTATTCAGTAAGAAACCACCCCACCTGTAATTATGGGTTGTGATGGAGCATGCTGCTAGTCTCTCATTCTTGAATCATTAACCCATAGCTAGTCTCTCATTCTTGAATCATTAACCCATTAACCTGTTTAGGAACTAGGCTTTTGCCATATTTAAATTTATAATACATTCATTTCATTTGATATTATTAAAAAAAAAATTGTTGTAAGAATTTTTGAAAAACTTATGAATTAAATTTGTCCAAATTTTTGGATTCACTTTTCATTATTTGAAGATTTCCTTGGTAATTTTCCTCATCTTTGTTCTTCAATAGAGTTTTATATATTTTTTTGAAAATTTAAAAAAATTAATCTTTATAAATTTAGCAACTACAATCTTTTATTTTTACAAATTTTAACTATATTTCTAATAAAAATAAAGAATAATTAAACTAAACATTTAAAAACGTAAATAAAAATCCAACCTTGAACAAATTAAGAAAATCTAAGATTAGGACATCTCAGCTCTAGCTAATAACTATTTTATTTAATTTGATTTTTTTTCATATTATTTACATGTTTTAATATAAAATATTTTAAATAAATAAGTAAATTTATTTATAATGACAAGAAAATGTTTATGTAGAAACTATGTTAAAAATTAATGAACCTTCTTCTCATCATTAAGAATATGAAGCAAAATTCACAAGTAAAAATAAAGAGACTGGTCATAACGTTTCTCTTGGCACCATCGCATTTCAAGGATTGATCTCTTTCTCTTTAACTATATTTTTAGCTTCCTTCAGAAAACTTCACATGAAATTTCGGACATTTCTTCCATTTTTAACCCACTTTCTCTCTAAACATTTTCTTATCATTATGAATTACAATGGCAGAAACCATTATGAAAAATCTTCATAAATTTATTTGTTTTTCCTATATGTATATATAATATTATTAATTTACATTTAATAAAAATTAATTAATTTTAATTGATTAAAAATAAAAAATCATACATAGTAAACCCTCACAAAGAATTCACATAACACCAATGTACCTTCATTCCAAAGACTCAAAGGCATTTTTTAAAATATCATTATTGTCTTAACTTGTATGTTTTGTTATAATGGTTTAGAGTAGATTTCCCGACTTTAGTTTTATACCTTGAACAATTTGGAATTCATCCTAATTCTTATTCTCTAAATTACATTTTCGATTTTCATTAATTTTATGCATTAAATAATTTAATATCCATTTTAATTATCAGTTATTTTTTTATTAGTTTGAAAAATGAAAATTTAGATTTTGAATTTCATCAATAGCAATTTGAATTGGTCCCCTAGAAATCTTAATTATCACCTTATAATTAAGAAATGAGAGTCTAATTATTAACAAACATTATGTGATAAAAATATCAAAATATATTCTACATACTATTTTTGAAATAAAAAAAAGTTATTAAAAAATATAAAGTTTATCATATATTATTGTCATTGAAATAAAAATGATATGATCATGATTATATATATTGTGATCTTTTATTGTTGGAAATATTGTCATTGATGGCAAAGGAGCACAAAGGAGCAGCACCATGACAAGGGAGCAGATCAAATTCAAATCAAATTGTTGCAGAGAAAGAAAATAAAGTGGCAGAGGCCACAAGAGGAGGGTTTAGACAGGAAGAAGTTTTTTTGAGATAGGACAATGTTAATTTATTTATGGTTATTGAGTTACGCAGCAGAAATGAGGGTTTTATCCCTTTGAAAATTCATTGATTTATGGTTTTCTGTGTAGCATCGAGAGTTATTAACCTCTGTAATAAGGGTTCGAAAGAAAATTAGAAATCTGGTTCTTTGGTTGAGAGCGCAGCAATAATTAGTCTTTGTTTATTGAGTTATGCAATGAAAAGGAGGTTTTCATGAGAAATTGAAGTTAAACGAAGAAACGGTGAAAATCCGCATTTGAACGCGATTTAAAACAAAGTTTGCAAGTTAAACGGTTTTCAAGAAAATCGGACACTGTTGTTGCATAGCCTTTGAGTTGTGGGTGGTTTTTCCTATTTCGAACACGATCGAATGATATTGTGACATGTCAAGAGCGCAATACCACCCATTTCAGGTCACTTTTGGTTGATAAACTACGGAGGTGGGATGAACGCGATTGTCGTCTGATTAGATCTATGGGAGATCCGACAGTGTTCGCGTTGGTCATTGCAAGGGGTTTAAAATAAGGTATGTTAAATTTCATGAATCTTAGTTATGCGATAACCGTTGGGTTGTTGAGTTGGAGCGCGATGAGGCGTCAGCCATCGGATGCATAAGCATATGTTCTTTTGGTAAATTGTGGGCCATATATGATTTAACGTGCAAGCATGCCTCGTCATATGTGCGGCTTGTTGATAGGTGGAAAGGGTAACTTATAAAGTATTATGTTAACTTTATAACATAAAGTTTAAGCTTTGGAAATATTATGGAGAGGCACGGTGAAATAAATTTGTCGGCCCGTAAGTAATTATATGGTTTATTTAGAGTTTTAAACCTTAGAGTTGAAATCATAAGCGGATAGATCACGGGCAAAGATGCATTGACAATTGTTGTGGGACCCGAGTGTATTTATATTATTCGCCTCTTTGGTAATTTAACCAAAGTCGATATATTGATTTGAATTTCATGAGATGGGTTTATCATGGTTTATAACCATATTTCTTTGAAAAGTAAGATTGACCGTCACGAATTATGTGGGCCCAGATATATATTATAATGTTGACATATTTTGTTTGAACCAAATTATACAAAAGGGAAAAATGATCAAAGGTGTGGGACTCGCTTTCCTAAAACCAAAAAAATCATTGTGGACCAGTGCGATCAACGGATGAGATTAAAAGAGATAGAGGGCAGAGATTACATTGGAAACAAGTGGGACCCACTCGCATATTGGACATCGCAAGCGAATGCGATAGCCACTGGATGGATGAGAAAAGCTACGGTGCAATGGATAGTGGCGATGCGAAGGGACACGTGGCGACATAGTGCTACATCACGCATTGATGATGCAAATTCCATCGCATACCGTGAAGTGGCGAGGCGATGCGATGCGAGGAATACAATGCAATCGATAGTTGCGATGTGATGTGGCAAGGCGATGCGATGCGAGTGATGGATGTGATGAGATGTGGCGAGGTGACATGATGTGAGTGATGGATGCGATGCGATGCAATCACATATCGCAATCAGAGCAAGAGAGATATCGCACAACCTAGAAGTCATGTTAGTTGCGATATGAAGTAGCGATAGAGTCAGGTGGGACTCGTCACATAGCGCATATCGCAATTGGTGATGCTTATGTGATAAGAATTCTCAAGATATAAAAGTTTCGATGCAAAGTAGCGATAAAGACCAGTGGGACCCATCGCATATGATGTAGGAGCATCAAGGCCATTTTTCATTTGTAAATATGTGATAAAAGGGGGGTGTGAAATTTTTATTATTTTATTAATTAATTTGTTATTTTTTAATAAAATAGGAGATAATTTGGAAAAGTGAGGATTTTGTAAATATTCTTTTATTAAATAAAAGTGTTACACCATTTTTTGGTCATCTAACTTATTATCATTAGATGGACCCAAGTACACCATGTAAGACCAGTTTTACCCTAAGTAAAACCACTTTCACTATGTTAAAATAGGAAAACCCAAAAGGAAATATTAAACAAACCCATATTTGTTTGATTTTCCTCATGGAATAATTAATTAAACCATAATTTAATTATTATTCCCAGTCATGTTTAACCCAAAATCAAAAAAATTAATTAGATAAACCTTTATTTATCTTATTAATTTCTAGGAATAATTATTTAAATCTTGTTTAGATAATATTCCTTGTTAAATATGACCAAATCACCCACAAATAATTAAATAAATCATTATTTATTTGATTATCTTCCAACCACTTCATTAAAAAGATAAATAAATCATTTATTTATTTATTTTTCACTAATCAAGGGATTTGACCCAAGTCAAATACTTTTTCCCTCCAACAAATATAATAAAATATTCCATAAAAGGTGGATCTAGATTTGGTTAACATTATTTTAATCATGCACCAAGATCTAGAATGACCCAATATTTTGTTATAAATAGGAGGGTTTTTCCTATCATTCTTCACCTTTTGTTGCCTATTAGATCACTCTGGATCTATACACTTGGTCCCATTTTTCCATCATTTGCTGTGTGAGCTCCCATTGAGCTCCTTTCTTTACATTGGGTTTCTACATCAACAAGAGAGATAAATCTTAGATCTGAAGTGCTGAGGACTTCCAAGAACCCATCCCACTGAGGAGAATTGGATACGCCTTCTTGTTTTCCTCCCAGGTGCCCAATTAATATAAAAATTCTTTCAAAATTTGTTCTTGTCTTGTCTATTGGTATATGGAGCAAACCCTTGTTTTTTCTGCTTAATGTCTTTCCATGCATAGATCTGGTTTTTGCAGCTCTTTTATGTTCAACTAACCGCAGATCTGAAGATATTGGCAACCACTTTTGTTGTTAGGGCTATTAGTTATGCGTAGCTAAAGTGGTCCTTTTTCGTACACTTCGATGAAGGATTCATACTAACAAATGGCGACTCCACACGGGTTTTAAATTACGACCGCTGTCGTTTTTCATATTCCTGCATATCCAGCTACTTCAGGCCCTAGGGCTTCTTTTCAGCTGCTTAGTTTTCCTCTTTTTATGTCATTTTTCTCACATAAAACCCTCAAACATTAAAATTTCTAACTTCCGTGTGTTTCTGGCCCTATTGCGCAGGTAACCGACACCAGCCGCACCAGAGACGACAACTTTTCCGAAAATCTGCCGCCGGGACAACTGGAACGGGGGGTCATACTTTTTGGCCCATAAACTGCGACCTGGACCTCCAGGTCGCACTTTTCTGCCCCTTTTCTGCGACCTACACTGGAAACAGGTTAGAAACTGCGACCTGCCAGTTTTTCAGTGATTTTTCTGCAATTTTTCTGGGTTTTTCTGCCGCTTCTGTCAGGATCCTCCAGCCTCTGTTTCAGCCTGTTCTGACCAAGTTCTGATCTGTTTTTACTCATCTAAGTGGGAACCTAACCCCTTAGGGCTTTAGTACCCTCCACTTTTTGTGGAAGATTTTTAAGCTGTTTCAGCCGTCTGTTGTTCAGAGCTTCAGCCCCCTTTTTCCAGATCTGTTACCTCCCTTTAAGATCCTTTAAAACCAGCCTTTCTTCCTTTCAAATCACCTCCTGTCGTTTTGTTTGGACCTCATTTAAAGGCCTCCGCCTTGCCCCTCCGGTTTTTTGCTGATTTCCTTCCTTTTTCCAGCCACCTTGCCTCTGTCTCTTGGCTGTGATCTGCACCTCTTTTCAGCAGCTTTGTCCTCTAGATCCCTGTCCCCTTTGACCTTAGATCTATTGGCCCCTTTTCGGGTGTGTTTTACATCATTTTTCCCTTTCTTTTCAGCATAGGTTGAGACCCACCTTCTTGGGTTAGATAGATGCACAAGTAGCTGTTATTTTTCTGTTATTTCAGCATTATTTTCTGTTCTCTGTAGGTTTATTTTCAGCTACACAGCACACTTTTTTCTTGCTCTCAAAACGGAAAGGGTTTAAAAATTAAAATTAACACATGCCACACACTGACCCTAAGCGAAAAAGCGCCTAGTTAACACCGCCCAGCAAAGACTCTAAAATCAATTGTCACTGCACCTTATCTGCCCTTGACATTATTTGATTTTGTCCCTTTCTGCCCCTGTCGGTTTCCTTCTTCTTGTCACCATTGCGCCCCCAAGGCGCCTTTCCCAGAGACTTCTTAGCCTTCACCCTCAGTTTCCGGTTGATCGACCTGCTCCGCACCGCCGTCGTCGAGCCAGTCCACCTCCGAGTCCGCACTCCGACTCCTCCCCTGATTCATCGGGTCCTCCTTCTCCTCCTGGTTCTCCCCCTGTCACCTTCACTATGTTTGGTCCAGGGCCTAACACTAGCGGTTCTCCCGGCCCCAATGCCGGCCCTACTACTAGCGAAACCGCCACAGGAACTACCCCGGCCACCCCTGTGCTGCCGTACATTGCAGGCCTCAGCCTCCCCAATTTCCATCAGTTGATCAATGACCCCATTCACCACAATGCTAACTGGCCCGCTATGCCAACCAAGCTCCCCTCAGACATCCCTAAGTTTGAGGGCCTTAATGGAGAAGATCCAACCAATCATGTCTGATCTTTCCATATGTGGTGTTCCTCTAGTTCCATTACCGATGACTCCATCCGTCTTCGTTTGTTCCAACGCACGCTTACCGGTGAAGCTTCTAAATGGTATGTTGAACAAGCCACCTCTACCCATACCACCTTTGAGACTCTTTCCCAAGCCTTTCTGTCGTACTTCCAGCTCCCTCTCCGATACGATACTGGCACGGAGCTCTTGACTTCCTTTAAGCAAGCCTCTTCAACACGCCTTTCCGCCCATGTTCAGGAATGGCGACGAAGACGGAGCTTATGTCGAGCCCCTCCCTTCGGAGATCGGGTTTACATGGACTGGTTCCTGCGCACACTTCCCGCTCCCATCGGCAAATATGTCGCCTCTCATTTTCCTCAAACTGAAGAAGCCGCCCTCCAAATAGCCTTGAAATATGACCTGATCTACGCTCAATATGGTTATGTTTATACCGTTCTTCCTGACATCCCCAGGCCCGGTGGCCCTAACGCCCCGGGGGCATCTCATTTCGCCGAAAGTATCGTTGGAGCCCTTTCCCATCCATACGCTCAACCTCCTATGGGCTATGGTCCCCCTCAGGGAGGGGCCAGCTCCTCCGGCACTCTTCCCCCTCCCGGTAGCATGTATCCAGGATACGGCATGCCTCCTCCTTTTGCCCAACCTCCTGCTTACCCCAATATTGCCCAACCCACGCATTACCCTTATCCGCAGCCTGGTGCGCCAACTCCTCCAGCATATGCGTTTCCTCCTCCCTTGCCTCCTCAACCCCAGCACCAGCACCTACAGCCCCCTCCAGGGCAAGTATTTGCACAGCAGGGCGCGACTAATCCCCCTTCTTCTCAAAGAAGGCAGAGAGGCAACCAAAACCAATGCTGTCCACTCATTCAGGACCCAGTGCAGTGTTGACCCAAACACTTGTAACCCGGCCAACGGGGCCTGCCATTTCATCAAGACGAGCCACTTCGCACAAACGAATACTTTGTTCGTGTTGCGGTGTTTCTGATCATTGCACCCTGGTGTCCCTCTTACCTCAGATGTGGCAGATGTGGGAGTCTCAAGCCACATTGCGCAGACAACACGCCTCCCCCCATGCTCCTCCTAATGTGGCCACTACCCAACCAGCTGTGTTTACTGACCCTTTCCCTCAACAAGGATTCATGGCTACCCAACCGCCCGACAGCCAAGTAGCCACCCCCCCTTCCATTTCTGGTTCCTCTGATTACCAGATCCTTATGATGCACTCCGATCCTACCCCCTTGGTCGATCTTCACCTTCAAACTTGGTCTCGCCAGTACTCCAAGCCTCCTGCTCAGTCTGCTCCCGAGCCTCCTTCATCAGGTTCTCCAGAGCCTCTTTCGTCACCCAGTGGCCCCTTACATATCCCTCAACCAAAATTTGAGGTCCCTACCAAGATACCTAAGGGCCTGCTACGTCGAAACGCTGCTCCCAGTCGAGCTGCCCATTCATACAGCATAGTAGATGATTTGGCGCAATTCCCTACCGCCATTTCCACACTGGAGCTCCTTCAGTCGTGCCCTTCCCAAAAGAAGGCTCTACTATCTGCCATGGGTGTTGTAGATCCTGCTAATGACCAAATGATTGTTTTCGACGCCACTCAATCGGACCATCCTCCTCTCCCTCCCTCCGTCGCCTTCCAAATCCCAGTCAAAATCCGGAACGCCAACGTGTCCCGATGTATCATTGATGAGGGGGCATCCACATACGTGATGTCCGCTTCGGTTTGGAAGCAACTCGGATCTCCTGAGCTGGCCCCTTCCACGATCACCCTTCGAGCGTGGGATGGTCATGCCTCCCAGCCCATTGGCTTTGTTTAAGTATTTCCTATCACCTGTACGTGCATTGTTCGCGTTGGCCGTCGAAAGTCATCGATGCCCCACAGACACAGCATTCTTGTTAGGCCAGAAGCTACACCTATGCTATGTCTCTGTCCATCCGCGGTCTTCCGCAAGATGTCTTTCCCCCATAATGGAAAGATAGTCACCATTGACCAGTTGACATATCATGAGCCCACGTCTCAGACCTCCCCTGAGACGACGATCTCTTCTGTAGCCAACAAGCAAACCGTCGATTCCTTGACCAGTGTCTCCCCCGGCATTTACAAATATTCCTCCCTCCTTGGAACTTTGCCTCACCTCCCCCCTCCCCCTATCACTGATCCCAGCTTATCGAATTTTTGCATGATGCAATCGTCCCAGGCTGCCCGTCCGCAACCTGCCTCGGCTAGTCAGCAACCTCCCCCCAGCCCTCCGCAACCCGCTCCTAGCCATTCATCTCAGCCAGCCGGACCTCCTCCTTCTGGCCCTCCCCCTACAACTGGTATCCCTGATCCCCTTCACCCCCCAGGATCGGTTCCCCCAGGCCTTAGCCATCTCGGAGCCATCCCCCCTGGTCATTACCCTGCTGGGCAGATCCCTTTCTTGGCTCTCCCTCCCGGAGTATTTTCTGTCCCCGTCATGGCCACCTTCTCTCTCCCTAACCTGACCCTTGGTATACCTGTCTGGTACATTGACCCTCCTGCTGCTACTTCTCCCGGTCACCCCAAACCTTACCTTGCTTTGACGCCGGTTCAACCGGTCCCCCTCGCTTCCTCCGAGCCTCCAGCACCTCCACAAGACCCTACTCCTGTGTTGTCATCCCCCGGAAAGAAAGGAAAAGCTCGTAAGGGGACAACTCACCTAGACCAGGCCGCCCTGACAACCCCTACCCCTCCACGACCGCCAAAACCTGTTATCCAATGCGCTTTGTGCGATATCGTTGGTCACGCCACCCATCTGTGTCCTGAGTTACCACACCTCAATCTCCTATTCAACAAGACGTTTCCTGACTCCGACATTCCCGAAGTTTACGTCACTATCCTGGACTCTATCCCGAAACTCAAAAACTTGCGCACCAATCACCCCTGTGCTTTGTGTGATTTCCACGGCCATTACACCCACCTCTGCCCCCTCCTGGACGAGTATCGTTCCTCCTTGGACATGTACCACCAATTCAAGGCCATTTTGATAGAATCAGAGGACCTTCATACTCCCATCCACATTCCTCCTCCCGCTATCGAGCCAACGGAGCCATCAACCACCATTTTGTACCTGTCATCATCCTTGCGAGATAGTTCACCTGCCCTTCAACCTGCTGATCCTCTCAGCTCCTCAGCCGACCTTGGATCCGTTGATATCACACCTCTGAGCCCTTCTCCTGATGACCCACCACACATCACTACTTCCTCGGGTGACCCCTCTTCCTCCAGTCTTCCCATCTTCCAATTCGATGAGGACATTATGGAAGCCATGACCAACCCGGACTTTCCCTGGGATGATATGCACCATCGCGCATACTTCCTCCCACAGCAGTCCCATGACCAATTCGCTGTGGAAACCAAAGACTTCATTCCCCATGCTGTCGATTGGTTCAAAAACCCCATCCCTGCCCCTGACGCTTTCGAAGAAGGAAACATGGCCAACATCTCTCCTACCATCAAAATTGACATTTCAGTCACCCCAAGCGTCCAAGAATATATCACCTTAGGTGCTCAATGCACCTCGGAAGAAATCGAAGCTTACACCAAGCTTTTCAAAGAATTTCGCGATATTTTCGCCTGGTCCAATTCTGAAATGCCCAGACTTGATCCCGCCATTGTCGAACACCACATCGACACATGGCCGGACGCCAAACCAGTCCGTCAAAATTTGAGACCCATTCATCCTTCCAGACGTGACGCTATCAAAGCCGAAATCGACAAGCTTAAGCAGGCTGGTTTCATTTACCCCATTGAATACACCACTTGGGTATCCAACCCAGTTCCCATTCTTAAGAAACAAGGCACCATCCGTGTCTGCACGGACTTTCGCGACTTGAACCAAGCTTGTCCCAAAGACAACTTCCCCACACCGTTCATTGACCAAATCATTGACGAGTGTGTGAGGCACGAGGTTCTATCCTTTATGGATGGTTTCTTCGGATACAACCAAATTGCTATCCATCCTGCCGATCAACTCAAAACCGCGTTCATTAGTCCGTGGGGAACTTTTGCTTACCGAGTCATGCCTTTCGGCCTCAAAAACGCCGGCGCCACTTTTCAACGAGCCATGTCTTATTGTTTCCATGACTTAGCTCACATTATCCTTGCTTATTTGGATGACCTCACCGCGCGTTCTAAGCATCGGGCGCAGCACCTCCACGATCTGCGTACCATTTTCCTCCGATGTCGCAAGTATAATATCCACCTTAACCCGCTGAAATGCGTCTTTTGCATTCCTGCCGGCCATCTCTTAGGCTTCATCGTGTCTAAGGATGGTACCCCTCTTGACCCTTTGAAAGTTCAAGCCATTCTTGAACTTCCCGTCCCACGTACACTCCGCCAACTCCAAAGTCTCCAAGGCAAAGCTAATTTTCTTCGACGGTTCGTCCCTGACTACGCCACCACTGCACATGGGTTCCTTAGACTCCTCCGCTCTTCTATCCCTTTTTTTTGGGATTCCTATGCTCACGAGTCTTTCGATGCCCTCAAGCAGGCTCTCACATCCGCTCCCTTGATCCGCCCTCCCGACTTTGATAGGGACTTCATCCTGTATATCTCCGCTTCCACCTATTCGGTCGCTGGAGTCCTCATCCAGGAAGATGACAATGGTATCGAGCATGTGATCTATTACGTTAGTAAGAACCTTGTAGGACCCCCTGTTTCCTACTCACTCGAAGAAAAATTAGCGCTCGCTGTAGTGTTCTCAGTCCAAAAACTTCGTCATTATATCCTTATGTGCTCCACCAAGGTTGTGACTAATTCCAACCCCTTGGCTTTCCTATTGAGTCGTCGTATCCTCACTGGGAAATACGCCCGTTGGGTCGTTATTCTCCAAGAATTTGACCTCGAATTCGTCACACCAAAGAGTAAGAAAGGCTTAGCCCTCGCTGAGCTCATTTCTGAATTACCTACCGGAGCGCCAGATACCCCAGTTAATGATGACTTTCCTGATGAACACTTATTTGCCATTACTGCCGACGACCCATGGTATGGCGACATTCTTACTTACTTGCGAACCCAAAATTTCGCCCTTCACCTTGATCGTGAGGCTCGCCGACGCATCCGACACCAAGCCCCCCGATACCTCCTTATCGGCGACGACCTCTATCGTCGTGGGGTTGACACCGTCCTTCGTCGTTGCCTCACACACAGTGAAGCTGAACAAGTTCTTAATGCCTGCCATAGCGGCGCTTGCAGTGGCCACCTCTTCGGTCTCGCTACTGCCCAAAAATTCATGCGCGCTGGGTATTTTTGGCCTTCTCTCTTTACTGATTGCATTGAGGCAGTCAAACACTGTCCCAATTTCCAACATTTGGCCCCTAAGGCGCGAGCTCCACCAACTCCGCTCCATCCGGTCGTCTCCACCGGCCCCTTCTGTAAATGGGCCATCGACTTTATGGAGTGTCGCCCACCATCCGCTGGTAACCATAAGTATATCATCGTGGCGGTCGACTATTTTACCAAATGGGATGAGGCCATGCCAACGTTCAACAACACGGCAGCTACCGCAGCCCTCTTTTTATTTAATCATGTTATAGCTCGATTCGGAGTTCCCAAACAACTGGTCTCAGACCATGGCAAACATTTTGAAGATGAGATATGGCGTGAGCTATCCTCACGGCTGGGTTTTGAGCACCAATATTCCTCTTCCCTGCCTTGTGGGCCTATCGAACTTCTGTTAAAACCGCCACCGGGTTTACTCCTTTCCACCTCATTTTTGGAGAGGAGGCAGTCTTACCGATGGAGTGTGAAATTCCTTCTCTACATCTAGCCGTTGAACTTCTCCCTGACACCCAACCTCTAGAACAATGACTTATCATGCTCGAGCGCGCTTCTGAAGACCGTCGTGTTGCCTTACAAACCATGGAGGCGTCCAAAAAGCGCACCAAAGCTGAGTATGACCGAAAAGTCCAGCCTCGCACTTTTCACGAAGGCGACCTTGTTCTAGTGTATGACCAGGCCCATGATGTCCTTGGTCATGGGAAGTTCGACTCATTATGGCTAGGTCCTTACATCATTAGTAAGGACCTCGGTAAGGGGGCATACCTCTTAGAGGATTTCGAAGGCCACCCCCTTCCTAATCCTCGCAATGCACTCTATCTTAAGAAATATTACCCTTAGCATTTCCCTTCTGGAATACATGTTTTATTGTCTTTTAGCTAGCCAGCATCTGTCTTTTCATTTTTATTTGCTACTTCACCCGGACCCATTTTGTCCACGAAGGGCCACTCCACCTACTCTTTAAATCGAATTTCCTCACTTACAACACTTGTATTCGGGGCACCACTTCGCCTCCATACTCGTCCATGTTCGTGTCGCTTTTCGTCATGAGTTCCCACCTTGTACTCATGTCTCCACGGTCCCCCATTTGGGCCTTTCCAGTATAGCAGCACCATCAAGTCGCCCTTGTTTAGAGCATCCAAGTTGAGTCATCATCGCATTCATGGAGTCTATCCCGAGTCCCTTTGTACCCCACTATTGCTCTCCATCCTTCATTGCTTGATCTCTCTCTTGTGTCGCACATTATGACCTCCAGTCCCACTGTCCCCTCTCCCTTCCGATATTGCGTCAGTCGCTGCCATGTCATTCATGCCCTTTATGCTCTAACAAGGGAAGTCGTCCATTCACTACTCAGTCCTTTCCATTTCTCCATCATCATTAGTGTCAGTCTGTCCGTCGCTCCACTCTTTTCTCTCGTGCCTTAGTTGAGGCTCTCTCATTGCCTTAACTATCGCGGACCTCCTTCTGTCGACATCAACACATTCATTCCAGAAGTCAGGTCTAGAGGGCGGTGTACCTTGGTTCCAGCTTCCACTCTTTTTCGGTGCCTCGGATCAAGCCAAGGGATCTCTCATTTCCGTTTGACTTTATTGTTTCTCCAGCTCCTTTCAACATGATCGAGATTCGTATACTTGATGGTCCAGTGATCCAGCAGCAGTTCTTGATGATTCTCGGGTGTGTGTGAGATGTCTCAACCCTCATGAGGGGGTGGCCCTGCAGGTAGCCCCCCACATGCCCGGATGCCCTCTTCATTGCAGCCCTCGATGCAGCTCCAGATATTTGATGATGTTGGTCGTAGCCACTTGCAGCGCCTCTTCGACTTGCATGTATCAGTCAGATTTTGTGAGCCCCTCCCCATTTACAGGGGGCATTTGGGTTGTATTTATACCTCATGTACTCAGATATTATTGTACAAGTCCTGGCTGTTATCCCAGGCACAGCATGTATGTGGGATTCCTCATTCTATTTTTATCTGGCTCATGATTATGCCAGCTGTACTTTATGGTTCGGTCCCTTGTTTACTGGACACACTATTATTTTGTACTTTGTCTCGGCGAGCGTAGGTATGCCTCCCCCGCCTCCTTCAGCACAGGTACCCTCTCATAAAAAAAGACTTGTTGCACCTGCGAGTCTCGTCTCCTCAGGGTCTAGTCCTTCAGCACACTATCTACCTCACACTTCTCTCTCTGACACCCCTTTTGTTGTCTAGTGATTGTGTTCTTACAACGTACTTCGGTCATACGATTTGCTCCTGACACTCGCACGCTGGGGGGCAATCTGTTACACCATTTTTTGGTCATCTAACCTATCATCATTAGATGGACCCAAGTACACCATGTAAGACCAATTTTACCCTAAGTAAAATTGCCTTCACTATGTTAAAACAGGAAACCCCAAAGGAAATATTAAACAAACCTATATTTGTTTGATTTTCCTCATGGAATAATTAATTAAACCATAATTTAATTATTATTCCCAGTCATGTTTAACCCAAAAACAAAGAAATTAATTACATAAACCTTTATTTATCTTATTATTTTCTAGGAATAATTATTTAAATCTTGTTTAGATAATATTCCTTGTTAAATATGACCAAATCACCCACAAATAATTAAATAAATCATTATTTATTTGATTATCTTTCAACCACTTCCTTAAAAAGATAAATAAATCATTTATTTATTTATTTTTGACAAATAAAGGGATTTGACCCAAGTCAAATACCTTTTCCCTCTAACAAATATAATAAAATATTCCATAAAAGGTGGATCTAGATTTGGTTAACATTATTTTAATCATGCACCAAGATCTAGAATGACCCAATATTTTGTTATAAATAGGAGGGTTTTCCCCATCATTCTTCACCTTTTGTTGCCTACTAGATCACTCTGGATCTATACACTTGGTCTCATTTTTCATCATTTTGCTCCCATTGAGCTTCATTTTTACATTGGGTTTTCTACATCTACAAGAGAGAGAAAGCTTAGATCTGAAGTGCTGAGGACTACAAAGAACCCATCCCATTGAGGAGAGCTGGATACACCTTCTTGTTTTCCTCCCAGGTGCCCTGTAATATAAATTCTTTCAAAAAATTGTGTTCTTGTCTTGTCTATTGGATGCATGGAGCAAACCCTTTACTTTACTGCTTAATGTCTTTCCATTTATAGATCTGGTTGTTGCAGCATTTTTATTACTAACCGCAGATCTGAAGATATTTGGCAGCCACTTTTGTTGTTAGGGCTATTAGTTATGCGTAGCTAAAGTGGTCCTTTTTCGTACACTCCAACGAAGGATTCATACTAACAAAAAGGATATGAGAAAAATAGTTTAGGAGCAAAATTTGGGATTAGGAATTCTATGTATGGGACTTTGTTGAGTCCACACCTAAAATATAGATTTAGTTGAGGATTAGGTGGAGAGATATTTTGAGTGAATTAAATGCATTATTTGTGTATAAATAGGAGTGGTTTTTGTGAATAAAAATACACTTGAATGGTTGAAGAGAGAGTAAGGGTGTGAGTAGAAAGCGGGGTTCTACTTGCAAGCCTTCGGCGATTGTAAAGGGCCACAGATCTCGAATATCTGGCCAACAAGAGTTTGTAAGTAATTTTGTTCTGTTTAGATTATATATATTTTGTGATTGATAAATTTGACTTGATCTTGATTGGACCGATACCATTGAAGTTGTTGAGATTGTGCGTATAGCTGAAAGGTATGTTATTTACTGTATTGATCCTCGGAATGATCGATTCCGCATAAAAAAGATCAAAATCGAACTTCAATTATGAAATCGAAGTCAAGGAAATTGTGTTGAATACATAGCTATGCAAATTTCAATGAATCTACGCAAACATTAAGCTCAATAGCGAAATAATGAATGAATCGAAGGTTAAACCTCTATTTGCCAGAGTGATGGAATTAAAAGTAATTTTTTTATTGTGAATGGCAATGTCCAGTACGAAATTGAGTCTGCATTCTCTGCGTAGGAGTGAATTTTTGAGTTATATTGATTTGTGTAATGTTGAATGGCTGACATGTATGAAAGGGCACAGAGTCCAAGAAGATGTTTGTTTTCTGTTTAAGAACTGTTCTATAGTAATTTGACATTTGAAATCGCCTGGCAAGATCGTTGAACAGTCAGCGCTGGAGAACTGCAGAGATATAAGTATGACAAATTCGTTGAAATGCAGCGTTTAGGAAATTGCGACGTTCTGAAGAAAGAGAAATAACCATAAAGGGTTTCATTCATGAATTGTCTTTGTAGAGCAGAAATTGAGTGCAGAATATGGGTTTATAACCAAAGGGTAACGTGGTTTTAAAACCTAGTTTGACTATCCATCGATTGAAGGTTCTTTGCGTATTTGTTTTGCGTGAAGAAGATTAGTACAGAAACGTGATAATGCAGTGTAAAACTGGAACGATGATGGATTGTATAAACCAGAAGCGCCAGCATTGAAACAAACCAGTTTGAATCTGATCAGATGTTGAAAGCGCCAGTTGGTGAATGTGAACAAGGCGTTGTTCCTTTGGTTTTGGTTTAAATAATTAACGCAGAGTAGGCACAACATTTAAATGGAAATTGTATGGATGCGTTGAAGAGTAAGTAGACTCTACGTTGAGTTTTGTATAAATGTTATCAATGTTGAACTGAAGCAGTATTAATATAGCTCGAGTGTAATGTGTTAAGCTTTGAACACATTTAGAAGTTGTAGTTTTATTGAACTTCTACATCTACCAGATCATTGAAGTTGAACACAGTATGTATCCATTGTTGGATATATAGGTATGAAAGATTGGATTTGATCAAAATCTAATTTTTTATATGAATTGTCATTTTTATGAAGTGGGAAAATTAATTGGTAAAGTGCGCTTATATAATTGGAACTTGGTTTTGTATTAAGTTCAAAGGTGAAACCTTGTTATGAGGCTTCGTTTGTATTGAGTCCAATTAAAGAATTTTAAGTTGTTAAGAAAACGAAGGGCGCATTTGTTTGACTGTGAAATGAAATCCGATCGTAAAAGGCACATGGAAAATTCAAGGTTTGGTTTTGGGATTGAATGATGTTTATTGGGTTTGAATTATGAAAGCGTTGAATGCTAAATTGGATTGGAAGTCTTAAAAGGAGATTGCTGGACTTTGAATTCTCATCACATTGAATTCTGTTTGAAATTAATTGTGAGCAATAACATTCATTCAAATAAGTGCGAATCTCATTGAAATTGTGAGTTATCTTGGTATGAAGATTGTGAGTTATGATATGTTGAAAAGCTTCCGCATTCAAATGATAAATTGTGAATTTTCCAGGAATTTAAAGATAAGCTTCCGCATATTAGTTGAGATTGCCAGTGGGTGAAAATTATCCTAGATTGAAGTTTTATTGGGCGGTTATGATGATGCATTTGTATATACACAGAATTGGGAAATATTCTGGGATTTGCAGGCCCTACCTGCACCCTTTTTGGTATCAGAGCTTGGCTCTGTTGAAATAGAAGATATTTGTTTTTCTGAATGAGGACAGAAGGTTTTGTTGAGAACTTAAGTATGTTTTCTTGAATGTGTGATGAATGACTGAAAGGAAGATCCGATTTTTAAATTTGATATGCAAGCTACACAAATGCTGTGAACATGATTGCAGAAACAAAGGGAGGACAAGATCATGCAAGATCTTAAAGGTGAGATGATTTTTCTGATTTGAAAATTGTAATTGAAGTTTATGGTTGCAGACAAGACGATGGCAGTGAACCTAACATTCAACTAAAGGTTGTATAGGGAGGACAATTGTAGTGTCCTGAAGAAGAAGGTGAGTTGAAGAGATAGCCTAGAGAGAGCAGAAGAGAGTGCTCAAGAGGTTCCAGAGGCAGTGAACCAGTACTTACCAAAAGACTGAGTGAGGAGAGCTTGGTGAGGTAAGGGGCAACAGGAGAGATTGTTGTTGTAGAGGCTAGTGCAACTCATGGTGAGTGATAAACTCATGGAGAAGATGATCATGAAGATCAGAGAAGAGGTTCAGAGGAATGCCACAGAAATAGGATGACTGATGAGGTCAGAGAAAGAGAGATTTCAGTAATGAAGGTACAATTGCAGGTACTAGAAGAATGGCTGCAAGAGCAAGAAAATCAGAATAGAGGATGGATCTTTCCACTGAAGGGAAAGAGAGTGATTTGGAAACCATTACAGAGGAGGTTGAGGCAAAGTGTGATTGCCTTATTGAAGGAGGAACTTAGAGTTCTTGAGCCAAAGATGGAATTTGAAGATTCCATATGCAGATCTGTTCAAAGGGAAGTGTTGGAGGAAGCAGTCAAGACTGAAAATTCTTGTGGTTTTAAAACTAATGAGTTGTGTATGTTTGCAGGTATAGTACAGGGAGATGAGCAAGCTTTAGAGTTTGTTCAAGAGAAAGAGTTGAATCTGAAGGCTTTTCAGATTGATGCTGAGATAGCAAGATCTCAGGAGGGAATGAAGACGAAGGAGTCTAATTAGAATATTGGTTCAGATAGAGAAAGACCAGATGATGATTGGTTGAAAGCTGGTGAAGGTATGGAAAATTGTGTGAAGTTTCTAAGTTCTACTCCTAATGAAAATTTTGAATTGTATAGGAAACTAGATCTTCAGAGAAGAGAATTGGAGAGACAAAGGACTTATGTGCAGGATAATTTGCTGAGGAGGCAAGGCAGGAAAGTTTTCATGAATGACAGTTCTGGAGCAGAGGATGGTAAGAAGGCGAGACTAGCTGACAGTCTCATGATGAATGCAAATAAGCATATTGATGTGATGACAGAGGATTCGGAAAGGAACTGTTAAATTTGGACAACTAGGTCCAAACTCCATCTTGTGATGCTCAGATTAAGAAGCTAATATTTTTGTTGGATTCCTCTTTCGGAGAGGTGTAAAATCCATATAAAATATATCTTAATCCGATGAGCAGAACATTTATTTTGAATTTATTATTTATAATAAATTATATGTGTAGGTCGGCCTTAAGGTTTCACACCCCCAGCAGATGTGTCACACACCCCAATGATGGATATAAATACAGGCAAAGTTGGAGAGCATTTCACAACAACTCAACACACATATTCTTCTCTCATCTGATTTAGTACGAGCTCATTGGAGGACAAGTTCAGCCCACACGTGTGAAGAAGAAGAAGGACGATACTGTACGATTGAGAGGAAGGACGAATTTCTGTAGCTAGGGTTTTGCTGGAAGTTTGACCAGCATTGACTTTGGTTAACGCATGGTCCGAAAGGGCTGAAAATTGTTGGAGAGTTCGATTTTGAGAGGCCGTACACATTGGCACTGAAATCGAGGTCAAAGTGTTGACCAAACTGTTGCTGCGTTGACTTTTAGCTTGCTGCTCTGCATTGACTTTTTTGGACAACATTGACTTTTTTGGACAGCGTTGACTTGGGTTGACTCGGTAGCTGATTGGAGGATTGTTGTGACACATTCTGGGTTGGCTGATCAAGAATACTTTGCTGGTTGAAGCATCCTGTTGACCGCCATAACGCACCATCACATTTTTCTGTTTCTGGTTTGTCTTCTATAAGATCCACTTATATGTTCTATCAGCATTTTACTTAACTATTTGTGTGATTGCTGTAAGAAAAGTAAAGTTGCTTCAAGCATAGAACATCTACACAAATTTACATGGTATCGGAGCTGAGGTGAAGACAAACCCTATCTTTAGCAATCACCATCGGAAGAAATGGGTTCCACAAGTTTTGAATTCAAGGAGAATGACAAGCTGACTGGAAGGGATGACTTCCATGCCTGGAAGATGATATTAGATCTCAAATTGGAAGACCATGATCTCTTGGATCATGTACTGGGTAAGATTCAAGAACCTCCATCCAATGCCACTGCCGCTGCTAAAAACAAGTATAAGAAGGGGGAGATCAAAGCAAAGCTGATGATCAGGGAATCCATACATAAGAGTCTGGTTGCCTATATATCTGAGCTAGGCACATCCAAGGAGATGTATGACAAATTGATCCTGATGTTCAAAGTAAACAATGTGAACCAAGTGCTATTCCTCAAGAATAAATTAAAGAATATGAAGAAGGGCCGGGATGAGTCTGTTCAAACTTACTTTCTGAAATTGACCGAAACAAGGAACAATCTGCTTGCTATTAGGGAGACAATAGCTGATCGTGAGATGGTTCTCACCGCACTTGGAGGACTCCCATATGAATGGCAAGTATTCACCACTACCATTCTCAATAATAATACCATTCCTAACTTTGACGAGCTTCTGTCTAGATGTATGTAAGAAGAAACAAGAATGAAGGAATTCGATAATGAGAGAAATGTTGCTTATGGTGCTCATTCTCGAAAGAAGAACTCTGGTGGTCCTAAGGACAAAGGAAGAACAAGGACTCAAGAAAAGAAGGGTAAGTGTTTCACTTGCCATAGTCCTAGTCACTATGCTAGAGAATGTCCCTTCAAGAAGGATTCTCCCGATAGTGATGATAACAACAACAATCGGAGGAATGGGAATCGAAGAAACGACAGATCTAAAGGAAAGAGGAAGGCTCCCTCTGGTGGAAACAATCAACCTTCTAAAATTTCTAGAAACTCCAGGTATGAGAAGTCTAATGCTATTGATAAAAGAAATGAGTATATTCTTGTATCTGCTCTCTCTGCTACATCTTCTCCCAACACTATGGATGTCTGGCTGATAGATAGTGGTGCCTAAAGACACATCACTGGTTTCAAGGAAGCACTCTCTGACATGGTTGAGAGGGATACCAATCTAGAAATTATCCTTGGAGATAATGCCACGTATCCCGTGAAAGGGACAGGGACTGTGACCCTCCACTTGTCTCAAGGACAAGTCCTACATTTGCAAGATGTACTCTATGTACCAAAATTGAAGAAGAACCTTGTGTCTGTGTCAGCCATGGAAGACAAAGGGTTCAATGTAACATTCTCTGATGGAAAGGTGCTCATGTGGAAGAGGAGCTTCAAGGAAGCTATCTCGATTGGTTTTAGAGTTGGTACACTCTACCAGGTTGGAGGAAGTCCGCTGGGAGCAATGACTTGTGATACTATCCGACAAACCGAACTATGGCATCGAAGGTTTGGACACATTCATTACAAGGCCCTTCCCGAAGCAAGGAAGGTGGTGACAGGGATGCCTGACTTTGGAAATAATCATGAAGGTGTATGTAAGGGCTGTACTGAAGAAAAGCATACAAGGGGACCTTTCCCCTCAAGTGTCACAAAGACATCTGATATTTTGCAATTGGTCCATTCTAATCTATCCGGTATGTTGCCCGTGACATCCCTGGGAGGATGTTCTTACTACATGACATTCACTGATGACTTCTCTCGCAAAACCTGGATATACTTCTTGAAGAAGAAGGACGAGGCTTTCATGTGGTTCCGTACCTTCAAAGCCTTGGTGGAAAACATGACAGGAAAGAAGATCAAGATTTTGAGGACCGACAATGGCACTGAATATGAGTCAAATGAGTTCAAAGACTTTTGCAGAGAAGCTGGCATTAAGAGGGAGACTACTACTGCATATACTCCTGAGCAGAATGGTGTTGCTGAACGCAAGAATAGGACTATTGTGAAAGCTGCCCGTGCCATGCTATGTGACCAGGGTCTACCGAAGTTTCTGTGGGGAGAAGCTGCAAATACTGCTGTGTATATTCAAAACCGATGCCCTCATTCCGCTTTGGACTCCAAAACTCCCGAAGAGGTTTTCTCTGGTAAGAAACCTGATGTCTCACATTTTAGAATTTTTGGATGTCCCGTCTATTTTCATGTGCCGAAAGAAAAGAGAAGTAAGCTAGATGCTTCTAGGAAGAAAGGAATGTTTGTGGGCTACAGTGAGACTTCTAAGGCCTATAGAGTCTATGTACCTGGTCAAAGGGAAGTAGAGATAAGCCATGATGTCACTTTTGACGAAGATGCTTCCCTGAAGAAAGTAGTAGATCTTCCAAGATCCGAAGAAAATCATGAAGAAAGGCCTGGAAATCAAGAAGAACCGCAGGATGAGACAATGCCTGATATTGAAGGACCAATGGACCCTATTGATCCATCTCCTTCACTGGGAAAGAGACCATCATGGCTCAGGGACACCCTCGAAGATGCTGAGGGTCATGCTGCCCCAAGGGGGACATTCCAGGAAAGCAAGAAGCCGTGTAGATACCAAGGGTATCTAGCTACCATGAGTACTATTGTACAATCTGAACCTGGATCTTTTGAGGAAGCCGTAAAGAATCAAGTCTGGAAGGATGATATGCACGAAGAATATGAGTCCATAATGAAAAATGATGTCTGGGATGTGGTCCCGAGACCGAAGGACAAATCAGTTGTCACCGCGAAATGAGTCTACAAGATCAAACATGGATCTGATGGGAGTGCTGAAAAGTTCAAGGCAAGATTTGTTGCCCGTGGCTTCTCTCAAAAGGAAGGATTTGACTATGATGACATATTTTCACCTGTGGCATGATATACCACCATTCGATCAATCATAGCCCTTGCTGCTACGCAAGGATGGAGTCTTCATCAGATGGATGTCAAGACCGCTTTTCTGCATGGTGCAATAAAGGAAGAGGTGTATGTGGAACAACCTCTGGGATTTGAAGTTCAGGATCGAGACACTCATGTTTGCAGGTTGAAGAAAGCCCTCTATGGGTTAAAGCAAGCACCCAGAGCTTGGTACGAGAGGATGGATAGTTACTTGATGAAGCTGGGCTTCACTCAAAGTAATGCTGATCCGAACCTTTACTTCAAGGTTGTGCAGGAGAAGCCTCTCATTCTAGTGCTGTATGTGGATGACCTCTTCCTGACAGGTGCTGACCCTCTCATTCATCAATGTAAGAGGGAGCTCACTGCTGAGTTTGAGATGAAGGACCTAGGACTGACGCACTACTTCCTAGGCCTGGAGGTCTGGCAGAGACCTGGAGAGATTTTCCTTTCTCAAGGAAAATATATTGTGAAGCTTCTGGAAATATTTGGGATGGTGGACTGTAAGTCCGTGTCGACACCAATGGAAATCAACTTTAAGAAGTTGAGTGGCAGTGTTGCTGGGCCTATCTTGGCCAATCCTACTGAGTATCGTCAACTCATAGGAGCTTTGATGTTCTTAGTGAACACCTGACCGGATATATGTTTTGCAGTGAACACTTTGAGTCAACAGATGGTTGAGCCTCATCATTTTCACTGGGTTGGTGCCAAGAATCTTCTGAGATATCTTTGGGGCATGATAAACCATGGGCTGAGATACACTGCCGGGAGTGTGACACTCCGTGGATATACTGATGCCGATTGGGCTGGCAGTGTGGTGGATCGTAAGAGCACATCGGGATGCTGCTTCAATCTTGGTTCTGCTTCGATCTCATGGATGAGCAGGAAGCAGAAGTCGGTGGCTTTGAGCACCGCCGAGGCCGAATACATTGCAGCAAGTATGGCCTGTTGTGAAGCAGTTTGGTTGCGAAAGCTCTTTAGTGAGCTGTTTGGACATGTGCTAGATACCACTGTGATACTCTGTGATAATCAGAGTGGGATTCGTATGACTGAGAATCATGTGTTCCACGACCAATCCAAGCATATTGATATCAGGTACCACTTTATCCGGGATATGGTACAGCGAGGCGCCGTAAGGCTCGATCATATAGGAACTGATGAGCAGGTCGCGGATATTCTCACTAAGCCCCCGGGGAAGGTCAAGTTCCTAACCTTCCGTGAGAGTCTTGGTGTCGTGGAAAGACCCTATGATGTGGGTCCTGTTGGACGATGAGCTCTGGGAGCTCTGGGGGGCTTTAGGGATAGCTTCTCGGAGCTATAAGCACTCATAATGCTTCTGCCCCACCTTTTTGATCATTGAGCTGGTTCACCACTCATTTATCTGTGCCCCGTATGCATCCTACCCATTGAGTTCAGGGCTCATGGGAAGTACCTCTCATTTGGCCAATGAGGTGGGAAAAGCTAGAGACTATTAGCAAAGACTGATGGACGCATCAGCGATTGCCGTACTCTCTATCTAGGATGGCACGGTCCAACCACTTGATCCGGGATCAAGTTTAGTGAGGTCTGGGACCTCTGCCTGACTTCGGGTCAGATGAACCAACTTTGGGTTGGTTGGATACTCTTCATGAGTTTGATAGAGGTTTCCAAACTCGGGCCGACGTTCGCTTGGGGGATGATGTCTTAGAATCAATTTGCTCGTTCGGGTCAAAGAGGCCGCAAAAAGCAAGTTACTGCTGGATGACGCACGATGTTTGATTGCACTAATGGATGGAGTTCTCCTAGTTGGAGAGGAGTGTTTAATTGAAGCAACCAGGTCCAACCCATCTTGTACGTATTAATATTTTTCATAGTTAATATTTTTGTTGATTCCTCTTTTCGTAGAGGGAAATCCACATAAAATACACTTTAATCCAATGAGAAGAAATATTTTATTTTGAACTTCATTATTTATATTAATCCTCGAAGTGGCTGCCTTAAGGTTTCACACCTTCAAGAGATGTGTCACACACACCTCAATGATGGATATAAATACAAAGTTGGAGAGCATTTACAACAACTCAACACACAATATTCTTCTCTCATCTCATTTAGTACGAGCTCACGGAGGATGGAACTACCAACAAAGGTGAAGAAGAAGGACGATACTGTACGATTGAGAGGAAGGACGAATTTCTGTAGCTAGGGTTTTGCTGGAAGTTTGACCAGCATTGACTTTGGTTAACGCATGGTCCGAAAGGGCTGAAAATTGTTGGAGAGTTCGATTTTGAGAGGCCGTACACATTGGCACTAAAATCGAGGTCAAAGGGTTGACCAAACTATTGCTGCATTGACTTTTAGCTTGCTGCTCTGCATTGACTTTTTTGGACAGCGTTGACTTGGGTTGACTCGGTAGCTGATTGGAGGATTGTTGTGACACATTCTGGGTTGGCTGATCAAGAAAACTTTGCTGGTTGAAGCATCCTGTTGACTGCCGTAATGCACCATCACATTTTTTTTGTTTTTAGTTTGTATTCTATAAGATCCACTTATATGTTCTATCAGCATTTTACTTAACTATTTGTGTGATTGCTGTAAGAAAAGTAAAGT
The DNA here is from genome assembly GCA_034641835.2 of Pinus albicaulis. Lineage (NCBI taxonomy): Eukaryota > Viridiplantae > Streptophyta > Pinopsida > Pinales > Pinaceae > Pinus > Pinus albicaulis. The sequence continues at coordinate 277,688,066 of CM076581.1, forward strand.
TGCTTCAAGCATAGAACATCTACAAAAATTTACAGGAACTCAGAGCAGCATACTAAAGTGTTGCCAGAGGAAGCTGAGGAGAAAGCCAGTGGAGATTTTCTGAGTCCTGAAGAAGACTTGGAACTACATAAAGGAAACTTGGTGACTGAATCAACAAGTGAGACCATTGGGTCTTCTGATTTTGAGGCTCACAATTTGATTGTGTTTACAGGTGATACAGAAGACAGTCCATCACTTGGAATTGTCTCGAGAGAAGAAGAACTGTTGCAGGAAGAAGATGAGACAATCATGCCTCATATGCAGAGGCTTGTTATCGTAGGTGAAAAGAAAGAGTTGGCTTGTCTGTATAACCAAGAGAAGACTGGTGGAAATTTTTTTGGAACTGCTAAAGTGTTAGAGGATGAGGCTACAATGTTTGCAAAACTTGATTTGATTGCCAGAATCAATGAAGATGATGATGGAAAATTACTGAAGATTGTCAAAGGGGAAGATGGAGGTTATGCTGGAGTTAATTTGCAGCATGTTGATGAAATGCTGAAATGTTTGCTGGAGACATTTGAACCAGAGAAAGAAGTTGCAGATGAAATTGCAAGTGATGAGAAAAAGAATATTGCAAAGGGACAGGAAGTTTGGAAGGCAGCAACTTGTGGGGTAACATCTGCAAGAGTAAACCCAATGTTAGCGACATTTATGATGGCAGCTGAAGCAACATTTATGGTGGCAGCTGAAGCAACATCTATGGGGGCACTGAAGCCTTGTGGTTTTTATTCTAACAATTGTTTTGTGAGTACAGGTTTTATTGCAGACGTTGGAGAAAATATATTAGATAGAGAAATTGAATTGATGAGGCGGATGATGATGAAAGTATCCCAGAGGAGGCCAGCAGCAGTAAAACAAAGGGGAATCAGCAAAAGAAAGACAACAGAAGAATGTGAGAGCACAGTCAGTGGGGCAATGCAGCATAAAGTGTGGAGACCAGGAGAAGAACAACAGATAAGAGCAGCGACAAGTGGAAAGTTACAGCACAAGATATGGGATCCAGGCATACACAGATCTGAACACATGATCAGGCGATCATGATTAATTTTAATGTTGGGAGTCTGATGCAGGAGCATCAAGGCCATTTTTCAGTTGTAAATATGTGATAAAAGGGGGGTGTGACATTTTTATTATTTTATTAATTAATTTGTTATTTTTAATAAAATAGGAGATAATTTGGAAAAGTGAGTATTTTGTAAATATTCTTTTATTAAATAAAAGGATATGAGAAAAATAGTTTAGGAGCAAAATTTGGGATTAGGAATTCTATGTATGGGACTTTGTCGAGTCCACACCTAAAATATAGATTTAGTTGAGGATTAGGTGGAGAGATATTTTGAGTGAATTAAATGCATTATTTGTGTATAAATAGGAGTGGTTTTTGTGAATAAAAATACACTTGAATGGTTGAAGAGAGAGTAAGGGTGTGAGTAGAAAGCGGGGTTCTACTTGCAAGCCTTCGGCGATTGTAAAGGGCCACAGATCTTGAATATCTGGCGAACAAGAGTTTGTAAGTAATTTTGTTCTGTTTAGATTATATATATTGTGTGATTGATAAATTTGACTTGATCTTGATTGAATCAATACCATTTAAGTTGTTGAGATTGTGCGTATAGTTGAAAGGTATGTTATTTACTGTATTGATCCTTGGAATGATCGATTCCGCATAAAAAAGATCAAAATCGAACTTCAATTATGAAATCGAAGTCAAGGAAATTTTGTTGAATACATAGCTATGCAAATTTCAATGAATCTACGCAAGCATTAAGCTCAATAGCGAAATAATGAATGAATCTAAGGTTAAACCTCCGTTTGCCGGAGTGATGGAATTAAAAGTAATTGTTTTATTGTGAATGGCAATGTCCAGTACGAAATTGAGTCTACATTCTCTGTGTAGGGGTGAGTTTTTGAGTTCTATTGATTTGTGTAATCTTGAATCGCTGGCATGTATGAAAGGGTGCAGAGTCCAAGAAGATGTTTGTTTTCTGTTTAAGAACAGTTCTATAGTAATTTGACATTTGAAAACACTTGGCAATATCGTTTAACAGTCAGCGCTGGAGAACTGCAGAGATATAAGTATGACAAATTCGTTGAAATGCAGCGTTTAGGAAATTGCGACGTTGTGAAGAAAGAGAAATAACCATAAAGGGTTTCATTCATGAATTGTCTTTGCAGAGCAGAAATTGAGTGTAGAATACGGGTGTATAACCAAAGGGTAACGCGGTTTTAAAACCTAGTTTGACTATCCATCGATTGAAGGTTCTTTGCATATTTGTTCTGCGTGAAGAATATTAGTACAGAAACGTGATAATGCAGTGTAAAAGCGGAACGATGATGGATTGTATAAACCAGAAGTGTCGGCATTGAAACAAACCAGTTCGAATCTGATCAGATGTTGAAAGAGCCAGTTGGTGAATGTGAACAAGGCGTTGCTCCTTTGGTTTTGGTTTAAATAATTAACGCAGAGTAGGCACAGCATTTAAATGGAAATTGTATGGATGCGTTGAAGAGTAAGTAGACTCTGCGTTGAGTTTTGTATAAATGTTATCAATGTTGAACTAAAGCGGTATTAATTTAGCCCGAGTGTAATGTGTTAAGCTTTGAACACATTCAGAAGTTGTAGTTTTATTGAACTGCTACATCTACCAGATCGTTGAAGTTGAACACAGTATGTATCCATTTTTGGATAGACAGGTATGAAAGATTGGAATTGATCAAAATCTAAGTTTTTATATGAATTTTCATTTTCATGAACTGGGAAAATTAATTGGTAAAGTGCGCTTATATAATTGGAACTTGGTTTTGTATTAAGTTCAAAGGCGAAACCTTTTTATGAGGCTTGGTTTGTATTGAGTCCAATTAAAGAATGTTAAGTTGTTAAGAAAACGAAGGGCGCATTTGTTTGATTGTGAAATGAAATCCGATCGTAAAAGGCGCATGGACAATTCAAGGTTTGGTTTTGGGATTGAATGATATTTATTGGGTTTGAATTATGAAAGCGTTGAATGTTAAATTGGATTGGAAGTCTTAAAAGGAGATTGCTGGACTTTGAATTCTCATCACATTGAATTCTGTTTGAAATTAATTGTGAGAAATAGCATTCATTCAAATAAGTGTGAATCTCATTGAAATTGTGAGTTATATTGGTATGAAGATTGTGAGTTATGATATGTTGAAAAGCTTCCGCATTCAAATGATAAATTGTGAATTTGCCAGGAATTGAAAGATAAGCTTCAACATATTAGTTGAGATTGCTAGTGGGTGAAAATTGTCCTCGATTGAAGTTTTATTAGACAGTTATGATGATGCATTTGTAAATGAACAAAATTGGGAAATATTTTGGGGTTTGCAGGCCCTGCCTGCATCAGCATATCACATATCGGGAGATCAAATGTATGAAGGCACATGGATAACTGGAATCGCCAAAGTGTGATAAAGAGAGTCAATGCGATAACGACCAAAGATGAAACCTGAAGCATTTCAAGTCTGGAAGCATGTGGATTTCGTTTGTTAAATTGTTTCAGAGAGCAAAAGGAGGATTATAACGTAAAACAAAAAGGAGAGTAAGAACGCGGGTAGAAAGGCTCGGGTAAGGACCCAACACAGAGAAAAGGGCAGAATCAAATGTTTAGAAGAGTGGTGAAGGTTGAACACTATGGGCACGAGAAAAAGAGGCATGGTCGGGAAAAAATAGATATGATGACACTGTTAGAAATGCAATAGAATGGGTCAAGTTGGAAAAAATGAGAAGTTATGCAGCAGAGTTAGACTATAACATCAGAAACTGAAGATACAGTGACAACAGCAGAAAATACAAATGTATGCCAAAGAAAGAGCTGAAAGGGTTGATTGAAATGTTTGATTGTAACTGTAATTGTATTATTGAATATATATTGTTTGTGATGTAAAGGCATGTCTCCATAGGCAAAGAAAAACTCCATTGTAATACACAAATATATATACATTCTGTTATATCATTTTGAATGTGCTGGACAAGAAAATGAGAAAGGGGAAGGCAAAGAGTCATACCTGTTCATTTTGAATTCCATGTGGAATGCAAACAGTTATGAGGTGATCCCTATAAATAATGTTACCAGCATATGCATAAAGAGGATGAGAGAATGAAGAAATGAGTGAGACAGTGTAAGAATAAGAAGGAGTAGAAAGAGTAGTTGTGAATATCTAGAGATGATGTAAACCAAATTTGAAGGCTGTAAGGACAACAGTGGAGAAGGAGAAAAATAGAGCTGATATCCAGGTAAATCAGCATATGATTTTATTGTACAATGAGGAAGTTGATGCTTCCATGTGAAGTTGTAGCTTGATAGAAATCTAGCTGTAGCTGGCTTAGGTAGGAGCCTCCTGTAGGTTGTAGCTTGTAGAAAATAGATGGGAGTTGGAGCTTCCTTGCAAGTTCTAGCTTTCAGAATTGAGGTAGTCGCCTCTTGTAGGTTGATGCCTATAGAAAATTAGTGGTGAGAGGGAGATGGAGCTTGCCTTTGTATCACAACAATAATAAGATGTGTTTTTCTCCCTTATGGGTTTCCACTTATATCTATTGTCTCTGTGCATAATGGTTATGTGTTGATATTTTGTATTTAATCTTCTTAATACCTGTTGCTCACTTTTAAGATTGTTGTTCCATTGTATCTTAAGTTGATCACGAAATGAAGATGTAAATAAGTGTAAAAGAAATTTTTACAAGACCATGACTGCATTAAACTGATTCACCCCCCTCTCAGTTTAACCAAGGGTTCAACAATTGGTATCAAATAAAGTTCCTTCTTTATCTGTTTAACAACTGGAAGGAGATCCATGGTCCCCAAGATGACTAGTTTAGAAAGATGCTCAACAAATAAAGCCCCTCTTTTTACTGGTACAAATTATGCCTTCTCGAAAATAAGAATGAGGATGTACATAACGTCTCTAGGAATAGAAGTTTGGGCTACTGTGGAATTGCGATATACCACAAAGGAGTCTATCTCAGAGAAAGATGCCAAACTAGATTTTGTAGCTAATGCAAAAGCCATGAATGCTCTCTTAAGTGGTTTATGTGAGGCAAATTTTATTAAAGTAATGCACAACAAGACTGCCAAAGAAATATGGGATACATTAAAAAGTATCCATGAGGGAGATAAAAAGGTGAAGGCTTCCAAACTACAAATCTATATAGCTCAATTTGAAAATATAAAAATGAATGAAGAAGAAGATGTTTCCAACTTATTATTAAGGGTTGCAGAAATTATGAATCACATGAAAGCTCTAGGAGAAACCATTAGAGATTGTGTAATTGTTCAAAAGATATTGAGATATTTACCATCTATGTTTAACCCTGAGGTTTCTGCCATAGAAGAAACAGTTGATTGTGAAACAGTGACGATGAACCAATTACTTGGGAACTTAACAGCCTATGAGATGAGACTTCCACAGAGGAAGTCAAATGTGAGGGAGGATGCCTTTAAGAAAGAGAAGAGAAAAGAATAAAAAGAAGATACATGCTCCTGCTCTGATGAAGAAGAGGCCGCATTTCTTAGAAGATTGGAGAGAGGCTCGGGAAAGTATAAAGGTAAACTTCCATTTAAATTCTTTAACTATGGAAGAGTTGGGCACTATGCATCTAAGTGTCCTCTTAAGAAAACAACGAATTAGACTCAAGAGACAGAGAAAACCAAAACAAATAACTAGCAGAAAGGGAAGAGATTCAATAGAATATCATTTTATGCTCAGCAAGATAGTAGTGCATCTGAAAAATTAGATGAATCCTCAAATGAAGAAGGAACCTCTGAATTTGTTTTGATGGCCGAGGAAGAGTCTGAAGGATGCCTTCTAGAAGATGAGGAAGAAGGTGAGGTATATCTTGAGGGGGGGCTAAGAAGTGCCTTGGGGGAAATAGACAGACTTAAACTCAAGTGCATAAAACAGAAAGGCATTCTCCTCAAATGTGTAAAAGAGGTACCAAATTCAGAAGAGCTCATCACTTGAAAGTAGAACTTGAAGAATCTAAGAAGGTGGAAAAATTTCTGCTAAAGAAAATTAAAGATAAACATTAGGAGTAGGAGAAATTGGAAGAAGAAGTGGTATGGCCGAGAAAGAAACTAGAAAACACCCAAAGGGAACTATCAATGAACACTCCTCAAATGAAAAGCACTGAATAGTTGGACAAGATTCTTAATGCTCAAAGGTATCCTCTCATAAAGGTTGGGATAGGATATGAAGGAGAAACCAGTAAGTCCAAGGTAGAAGATACCAAGAATATCATTTTTCTAAAAGCTGTAAAGGATAATGAAGCAGCTCAAAAAGGAACTACAGAAGAAGAAGCCAACAAGAAATTAATGTGTGATGAAACAAATAGAAACAAGCAACAACATCAAGAGACAAATAACGAAATGAAGAAATAGTGAGCTAAAATAGGCTCTTACAATACTGAATATGAATTGAATAAATTTGGAAGCTGTCAAAAGAGGTTATTTCCTCCTATGATAAATATCACTTGTTTTGTCTGCCAAAAGCTGGAACATATTTCTGCATACTTTCAAACAAAAGTAATCAATTTCAAGTAGTAAAAAATGCAGAAATTGAAAAGACTACCTCAAGCAAAAAAATGTAGAGGACAACCCTTCACCAGGTACACTAGTCATTTCCATGGGTATTGTTTTTGTTGTAAGGGGTTTTGCCATAAAGCCATGGAGTGTAGAACATATGGACAAAGGCTGATGGTAAAAACCCCAAGGAGATTTATGAACAATGGACAGTTCACTCATACAAATAATCCATTTAAAAATATACTCAAATTCTTTGTATGCCATAAAATCGGACACATGTCTTCCAAATGTCCTCTCAAAGAATGTGGTCCATATTCTCAGAAAAGATGCCAAACCAATAGCTACCTATAGTGGAAAAAGAAGTTGAATAAGTGTGACTTGGCTCTAATAGCCCAAGATCAGAAAAGCTAATGGTATTTGGACAGTGGATGCTCAAAGCATATGACTAGAGATAGAACCAAGTTTGTAACCTTTGATGAAAAGAAATCTGGAAATGTAACATTTGGCAATGATAAAGTAGGGAAAATAAAAGCAAAAGGATCAGTCAGTCTGAATAATGGAAGAGGAAAGGCTCAAGATGTATTATTTGTGGACGGGCTGAAAGCCAATCTACCAAGTGTTAGTCAAATGTATGATAAAGGCTGTGAGGTCATTTTCAGAGCCGAAGATTGTAAGGTAAGATCAAGCACCATAGGAAAGACCTTGATCAAAGGTGTTATAATAGAAATTAATATCTATATAGTGGAAGAAGAGAATGAAGCATGCCACATAAGCAAACTTGATGAATCATGGTTATGGCATAGAAGACTGGGACACCTAAACTTTGACCACATCAATAGTCTGAGCAAGAATAATGCAGTCAGAGATATGCCAACAATAAAGAAGCCTTCAAATACCATATGTAAATCTTTCCAATTAGGCAAACAAACCCACACATCTTTCAAGACCAAATATGAACTATCAACAAGTAGGCCACTTCAGCGTCTACACATGGACGTTTGTGGACCTTCAAGAACTACAGCACCAAGTGGAGAATCTTATTTCATGCTGATAATAGATGATTTTTCCAGAATGACGTGGGTATCATTTCTCAAACATAAATCTGAAGCACTTGATAAATTCAAGATATTCAAGGCATTGGCAGAAAATGAAATAGGATGCAAGCTAAAGTGCATCAGATCAGACAGAGGAGGTGAATTCACAGACTATGATTTTGCAGACCTATGAAATGAGCATGGGATAAACAACAGTTTACAATTGCAGGTACACCTCAATAGAATGGAGTGGCAAAGAGGTAAAACAGGTCAGTACAACATATTGCCAGAGCTATGATGCAAGAAAGTAACATTCCCCAAACCTAATGGGCAGAAGCAGTACACACAGTTGTTCGCATTCTCAACAAAGCTCATCTAAGACCAAATTGTGATAAGACTCCTTAAAAATTATGGCATGGTAAACCAACATCAATCAAGCACTTTAGAGTCTTTGGAAGCAAGTGCTTCATAAAAAATAATGATGAAAAACTGGGGAAGTTTGATGCAAGAGCTGATGAAGGAATGTTTTTAGGATATGCATCCAAGAGTAAGGGTAATAGGTGCTACAACAAAATACTACACAAAATTGTGTAAAGCATTGATGTAATATTTGATGAAGATCTACCAAACAGAACAAGAAGCAGAAGATACATCAATCTTCCAGATGATTATGAAGATGATAACCAAGATAATGATGAACTGATAAAGACAACAGAAGATACTAAATTAAACTCAAAAGGTCCCTCAAGACACACTCAAAACAATCATCCAGAAGATCAAATCATTAGGGACAAGAGTGCGGGATTCCAGACAAGAAGACAGCTTGCTAAACAGACAGAAGAAGTATACCTAGCCATGCTATTTCAAATAGAGCCAAAGAAGTTCGAAGAAGCCAGAAAAGAAAAAAACTGGGTAAATGCTATGAATGAAGGACTGGACCAAATTGAGAAGAACAATACCTAGGAATTAATTCCAACACCCACTGGGAAAAAAGTCATTGGCACAACATGGATATTCAATAATAAGATGAATGAACAAGGGCAGGTAATCATAAATAAAGCCAGACTTGTATGCAAGGGATATTCACAATTGAAGGTCTTGATTATGATGAAACCTTTGCCCCTGTAGCCATAATGGAAGCAATCAGAATGTTTTTGGTATTTTCATGCTATCATGATTTCAAGGTATATCAAATGGATGTGAAATCTGCCTTCCTGAATGGAGATCTAGAGGAAGAAATCTACATGGAACAACCTGAAGGATTCTCATTAATAGATTGACATGACTATGTGTGCAAATTAAAGAAAGCCTTATATGGTCTGAAACAAGCTCCCCGTGCATGGTATTCAAGGCTGGACAAATACTTGCAAAACCGAGGGTTCAAGAAAGGAGGAGTAGACAACAATTGTACATAAAGGCTAATGGAAATGAACTCTTAATTGTAGTAGTGTACGTAGATGACATCATGTTTGGAAGCAATAAAGATGAGTTAGCAAAAGGATTTGCTGAAGAAATGAAATCAAATTTTGAGATGTCAATGATTGGAGAGCTTATCTTCTATTTAGGACTTCAAATTTAACAAAAGAACAAAAGAATATTCATTTCAAAAGAAAAATACTTAAGGGAAATGTTGAAAAAGTTTCAAATGGAAGACTGCAAACCTGTGTCAATTCCCATGATCACTGGATGCAAACTATGTGCTAATGATGGATCAACAGATGTAGATCAAAAACTTTACAGATCCATGATAGGAAGTCTGTTATACCTAACTGCTTCTAGACCAGACATTATGTTGGCAGTAGGACTTGTAGGAAGATGTCAAGTAGCACCAAAACAAAACCAGTTACTTGCAATCAAGAGAATATTTAGATATCTACAAGGAACTTCACATTATGGCCTGTGGTATCCTAAAGGAAAAAGCTTCACATTAATAGCATACACAGATGCAGATTGGGCCAACTATGTGGATGATAGGAAAAGCACAAGTGGAGGTGAATTTTATTTGGGAAAAATTTTGGTGGCATGGCTAAGCAAGAAGAAAAATTCTATCTCTCTATCTACAACAGAAGAAGAATACATAGTGGCAGCTACATGTTGCACACAAGTAATTTGGATGAAACAAACTCTCCAAGACATGAAGTTAGGCATTGATGAACCCATTTCTATCAAATCTGAGGTCATGATTACGTGGTCAAAATAAATTACCCAAACCCACGGAGGCATGCAAATAATGAGATGAGATGTCCCCAACCTGACACGAATGCAGAAAAGTGCCATGTTCAAGAGCTACATACTATCGACACAACGGTGATACTGGTTCCATTTTCCCCCACCATTTCTAGCGAGTACCCCAATTATTTTTGGAAACAAGCTTGAAGGGGATAGCATATGCTTGCGATATAAGTTTTTCCTTCGAACAAATCCAACCTAGTACATTTAACGAGCCCTAGGAAGGAGGAACTCGAGTAACATCATTACGATGGAGTCTGATGTCATCATTTTTTAAGGAGGCTGACAAAGGAAGAACTCGGCATCTTTTCATGTTTAGAGAGTTTGAAAAGAAATCAGAAAATAAAACTCTAGCAGTCCCTTTTCGTAGATAGTCTCGTAGATCTGAAAAGGTAGAAAAATATGTCTGAGAGAATATCCTAGTCACAATAGGCTAAGGTATTCCTTTTTCATAAATAATCTATCCCAACCTGAAAAAAGGTTAAACATATAGTGGGTAGATATCGTTTTGCAGCCAATTTAACGAGCTCAAAACGACAAGCCACTCGACAATCTTTTCAATTTTTAAGACTTAGAAAAGAGCTGAAAGTTGACTCCTCCTGGAGGAATGAGTGGTATAAAGGGTAGCAACTGGTTCTGGTAATGGTGGAACTACTCAAAACAAGTAAAGGTTAAGAGGCTGGCTAACAAGACCACTCATCGCAGCGGTTCCTCAGGAATGGGTAAAACAACCAAGTGAAGGCATATGATTGACCAAGCAGATAGTGACAATGGAGTGAGAAAACCAAGGCTCATTTGGAAAAAACAGGCTGATAAAATGGCAATCACAAGAGGTGAGATTCGGATGGTTTCATTTTTACACAAGCTTGAAATCAGGAAACTCTGCTTGAATTTGGTTTCATTTTTGAAACAAAGATATACTATGCTTGAAACCGGTTTAATTTTTACACAAGCTTGAAATGGAAACAAACTATGCTTGAAAATTTTTTCATGCCCCTAGCATGGTGACTCAATTCAAGGTACATGCCCCCCAAGCTTCAATCCATATGAAAGGCAGATGGAGTGGAGCTTCAAGTTACGAGATCAAAAGAAAGACTCGACTGGGATTTTATGAGATCTTACCAAAGACACGAATTGAACAGGAAAGTGTTTCATTGTTTGAACGAGGTTGACACGGTAAAATAACTATCCTCATAAGAGCTTGTTTCATTTTTTAAAGAGCTTAACACAAGAAAATGAACTGTGCTCCAACAACCTTGTTTCCTTTTTTAAGGAGCTTGACACAAGAAAACGAACTCGGCTCCGGCCATCTTGTTTCATTTTTTAAAGAGCTTGACACAAGAAAATGAACTCTGCTCTAATGACCTTTCATCATGATGAATAAGAAGTCATGGCTTCCAAGAGTTTCCCGTCCGATGGAAGGAAAACATCTTGGAATTCTGGACCCAACGCCCCCAGCACATGATGTACATTGGCACTATCACTAAATACGGGCACAGGACAGGTAGTCACATAATAGACATGTGACAGGGATGACACAACTGGCAGATAAAGATATGGGAGGGACAATGGCAGACTAGCTTCCATATTCGAACCAAAGAACACAAGCTGATCGATGGTCAAGATCCGACCTTGGTGCGGAAAACACATCACACGAAAGAGGGAGGAGACAAGCACTCCCATGGCATAAGTATAATCGCGGCCCAAGAGTAAATTAAAGTCTAAGGGGCCACAAAAAACCATCATGTCCAGATGGACAGTTTTCCCTCCCAAAGTAACAGGCAACTTCAGAAGGATCCCTAACAGTTGACTAGTTACTCTGTTAAACACCAACAGATTATGCGTAACAGGCACAAGCGGCGGCAAACTAAAATCTTGCCAAGTAGTTGAGGATAAAATACTAACAGGCGTGCCTTCATCTATAATGGTGCCAGGTATGACCAGATGGGAGGCCTTTACCGTCTTCTCCACGGGCACATAAGAACAAAGGATATAACCAATGAATTGACCCCAATCGAAGGAAGCAACCAAACTACTTGGCGGGGCTACCATTGAACCAAGATGGTCTTCCCCTGGTGTTACAGAAGAAGAAGGAGCATCCTCTACGACCTCCATCATGGAGTTGGGAGGGGTATCCTCTAGAACCTCCATCATGGGAGGCGGAGGAGTGGCTTCTTGAGGTATAGGGACAGGAGAATATTTCTCCAAGTTAGAAGAATCTGAAGAAACAAGAAGAACATGAGGGATCTGGGATCCACTCTCAACGGAAAAGACCTGGTGCACCGTAGACGGGGCCAGTTCAACCGATCCCACAACCAATGGTTGGTCAGGGATGGATTCATGATGGTGAATTTTTGGGGGAGTGGGATCAAGTGAGGATGACTCTTGACTGATCATTGAATCAACAGGAGAAGGACTCAAAGAAAGTTGTTTGTAACCAGTCAGAAGGCAAGGTGCTGAAATAGTCAAGTTGTCCAAAACTCTATTGGCTTCATCCATATACAGACAAAGGTGAATGGCATGTTTCCCTTCACACAAATTACAGGGATTGGTAAGCTTACCCTGCTTCTTAGGAGCTTTACTAGCACTAGCTGAAGACGTTCCCCCAACCTGACACCCGGAAGCGAAAGGCAACGGCGAATGACTGTTGGACCATAATTCGAGCACCTTTGGAATGCCAAGGCAATGTCGAAGAAGATGGTATCCTATGCACAACATGCAAGGGAATCTAACTTTCTATGGAATGTTGGATGGTTTCTTAGGCGCAATAGCCGCAGAGCTAGCCTCTCCTTTATCTGACTTCTTCTTCTTATTCTTCTTAGCCACTTGGGTACTAGAATCCAAACTTTCACTAGGCGAAGTAGAAGATGAGGATGAAGAAATAGACGAAGAAGGGGAGAGGTCCACCTTCAAATCAACATGGTGTTGCTCAGGCGGAGGAGTGGATGGTACAGTAGCCAGAAAACTAGAGACTAGAGAGGTTGAAAACAAACAAATAGGCAACCCAATAGTTAAGCCAGGGAGGGACAATGTGGCCATATAAGGAGCACCAATATTTCCTAACGTAGGAAAAGGACTAGGACTCCCTTCATAGGGGACTCCTTGATTGGAAAACTCTGGAAAATTTGCCATCGGAAATGACCTTGAAGTAAAACACTAAGGACAAAAATTTCTAATCAGGAATATTTCGTGGGCAATTAATTTTTTAAGACAGTGACACCAGACTCTGCTGTTTCATATTTTAAGAGTTGAGAAACAAGAAAAAGGTGACTCTATCGCTTTTAGGTTGGACATGATCTTGAAAGGACAAGAGCTCGATGATCTTTTCAGTTAAAAGAGTCAGTAAAGATCAAAGTGACTGCTCTGGTAATCTAGGTAAATGGGTGTACCATATATCCATGAACTACCATATACACGTTCATAAAAATGAAAGATAAATCAACCAAGGACTTGACGTACATGCACATAATCTCCCCGAATGCTGTTTCCAGTGTATCACGGGTAAAAGGCAGCAGACTCGGCTTCCTATAGATAAAGGATTGCAGCCTAATGGGGTCTCCCTTTATATACTTGATAGTATGGGGAGCACAAGTTCGTACTAGCGTTGTCTGTAGCCAGATGGCAAGCGAGAGCTGCTAGGTTTAAGGACGTCAGAACACATCTCCACCTTAGACTACTAGATGTTCTGTTAATGTTTCAATGTTGCCTTAGGTTAATTCAGTAAATTTTAAAGTTGATCTTCAATTTACGTTTCAATTTCAAGGCCCTATCGAATGTCGGATCTCATAAAATCTCTAAATGCAAACTACATGCCACAAAACATCATTTTGTTCAATGAAAAGCTATCTATGGAAGAGTTGAGAGCTTTTAAAATGACAACAAAATGAACACACAAAAACACCCACTACTGTTTTCAATGCAAGCTAATGAAACTAGAAAACTTCTCTCTAGAGTTATATAACACTAGTAATGCGAAAGAGCTTTCAATTTTCACTATGCCAATCAAAATGCAAAAGATTTGCTTTTTTATTTTTCAATATATTAGAGAAAATGCACTAAATGAATGAAAAACTAATGAAAACACCAATTCGAGAAATGACAAAGAGAGAGCTGAAACAAACAAGTTCACACAATTCAAATGCGCACAATCAAGACTCAAACTGATGACGAAATCCCTCAAAGAGAAGAATAATCTCGAAAGAGACTCAAACAAACCATGTAATCTAGGCTTGGAGTAACAAAAAGTGAGATTGAACGAAAGAGAAGGAAATCACTCAATAAACACAACGATTCAATGGGATTGAACAAGACAAATGCAGAGAAGGAAAAACAAAATTGACCGGGCAAGCAAGTACCCAAAACTCACATGGGAGGCTCAGCACACTAAAGCACCTAGAAGCCCTAGGGCTAAAATGAAAAATTGATAGAAAAAGGTGAACAGCTAGAGGACAGGGGCTAAACACAATAAAAAATGACTTCAAAGCACTCAAGTAATCATAAAAAATGAACTAGGACCAAAATTCAAGCTCAGAGAGCCCAATTGCAAGCAAACCCTAACACCAAGTAGAGTTGGCGCGCTTGTTTGGATGTAATCTGCGCCAAAAATGCATTGGCGTGGGGGCCTAACTAGCAACAAGCGCCAGTTGGCATGAATGTCAAGAGCTAAACCATGCCAATCGATTTTACTATGGTAAAAATATGAAAAAGGACAAAAAGAGACTGGATTTGGTCTTCTAGGGGCTGAACAGGGGTTTGACACCAAGGGAGGTGAACCAGAAGAGAAAATAAATCAATCAAAATCCAAAAACAACCAAAAGAGGAAAGACTAACTCAAATTGAATCCCCAGCGAAGTCGCCAAATTGTTGAGGAGGTAAATCCCCTCTGCAGACAGAAGCGATCCCACTAGCCCAGATCAGGTCTAGCAACAATCAATTCATGTAATGACATTGGTTCATAGTTACAAAAATACAAATATTGCGATGAGTAGCCTACCTCAAATTCCACGTAGTTGTCGTTGGAGAAAATATGATGTTTCCCGTCCCTTGCTTAACATATCACAATTCTTCTATTCGACAGGTTTGACGCCTATACACATGCAGGGAAACGACGAAATACAACATAACATCTAAATCATATAACTATATATCAGTCAGAGAGGATATAATTCATTGCATTACATAAAGAAATGAACACATGAATGGAACCAAAATCAGAGTTTCTTATATTATAAATGACAAAAGGGAGATTAAAACCAAATTCTTTGATGATATGATCATCCTTCGGCAAGGCTTGCAGCAGAGCGTGTCTCAAAAAAGCCTATCAGGAATCTAGACAAATCTCTCTCTCTCTTATAGGATTCTCTTCGGCTTATCTCTCAATAGTTTCCCAACTATAGTTTCCTTCCTACAAGTTTAGCTCCCAAGCATTCATCTAGCTTGGAAATGGAGAGGGCAAGATTTTATAGATGTAGGAAGGGAAGTTGGGGTCTCTATAATCAAGGGATAGGCCTTATCTCTTAGGAAGGTTCCATGAGAGGTGGAAAACCACTTCCTATACATGGAGATTCGAAGCCAAACCACTCAACTTCTTTTGATGATTCTTTCAGGAGTTTGTTATAATCAAACTTCTGTCATTTATTTTTAAAAAACATTCCTTAATAACCTTGGCACAAGTGAAATACAAGGATAGAGTGCTAGTTAGCATGCCCTCTAGTGTGGATTTCCCCTATTGGCGTGAGGGATGAACTGGCTAGTCGCGCCAAGGCTAAAACATCTGTTTTTATGGTTTTTTAGAGGAAATATTCTTCAGGAGAATGTTTTTCCTTATGCAAGAGGATGCCATGAAGGTAATTCAAGAAATTTTACCATTCACAGGTCACGGGAATAGTCCTCCAATGTACGAGATGAGGGATTGCAGGGACAATGACAAAATGCTGTGTAACAAGCATGAAGAGGAGTGATACCAAGAATGGTTGAATCAAACACCTACTCAATTCCCACTATGCCCTGATTCACCAATTAGGAATGACTATAGAAATAATAGTTTTTCATAAGATGGCAATGGAGGAAATCAAATAGAGGTTGGTATGGATGATTACTTAAGGGATACGACTGCCATGTAGACAATGTTGTTAGATTAATTCCAGAAGGATGATCAAATAGGGGATGTTGCTGATATCGCTGATACCTTTTTCGAAATCCTTAAATTTTCTTCCACCACCCCTCTCTTTGGACCTAGTGGTCAGTCAAAGTCTACCCAATTGGGGAAAACGATGTTACTGTACAACTTGAAAGAAAAGTTTGGCTTGTCAAATGCATGTTTCTCAGAAATTTTGAGGTAATTGACCATCAAGTCTTCCCTTATATTTTGAGAAATATAATCATACAATCAACATTAAAAATGGTCTATTTTATTAATGTTAATAATTATACCATCATTAATGTACATTTAATATTGTCTATGACCAACTACAAGTTATTCAAAGATAAGTTTCTTCAGAGTGATAATGTCATTCCCGGTAGTTGTAAAGAGGTAAAGAAATTGTTGAAAATGTTGGGTGTTGAGTACATATCATATCATGCATGTCCAAATGATTGTATTCCATATAGAGGATAATATGCAGACAAAGGGATATCTCCGAAATGTGGGCATGACAGGTATGATAAATAAAAAAATAAGGGTAAATCACGTGGTCCTCCTTTTAAGATAATGAGACACATGCCTATAATCCCAAGGACTCAATGGTTCTTTCATTACAAATAATTAGCTATGTTGCAGGGATGGCATGCGTCAAACAGAAGTGAGTTGGAATTTATGAAAATCCCAATAAATTCAATAGCCATGAAGCATATAGAGGATACATGGCCTCAAATTTTGAAGGATGAAGTACGAAGTCTACGACTCAGCATAGCCATGGATGGCGTCAACCCATATTTCCCCCAGAACACCAAATATTATGTTTGGCCTGTAGTAGTGATCAATAACAATATTCCCCCATGGTTCTCCATGAAGAATGAACATCTTATGTTGACTCTCATAGTCCCTGGTAGAAGACAAGTGAAGAATATGGACGTCTACTTACAACCACTGGTAGATGATTTGAAGGAATTATGGGATGGGATAATGTATATGATGTATGAAGACCTGTCGCAGTAGAGAGTAGTTTTACGTTGTATGGCATATAGTCCTACACAACACATGATTATCCATGCTTAGGAGTTTTCTCTGGTAAGTTACATGTTTATTGATTTTTTTATATACGTAACAATATTCTTTCACATATTAGTCATTTAATTCATTGTAATAGTTTTGATCTTCATGATATTATTTAACGTTCCATGCCTATATATTTTATACAATAATTTCGCAGGTCTTGTAACAAAAGGGTATTTTGGATGTAAATGTTGTGGACCTTCTCTGAAAGCTATATGGTACAATGACCTATGAGATCCATTGTATGGATGGTCAGGGCATTCCTCCCAGAAGGACACCCTTACAAAAGAGAAAAATATTGTTTTAATGGTAAACAAGAGAGAACCCAAAGGCCTCCAATAACGACACTTGCTGAATGGCTTAGAGCATGTGAGAGAGAGAAGGAGAAAGAGTTCACAGAAATGTTCGATTTAAATGATGAGACTATGTTCGATGATCTAGAATTCCTTGACACCTATGTTGAGAAATTTCCCATTGGGATGAAAAGGAAATATATCTTTTATAACCTACCATATTGAGAGCATCTTAAGGTTACCTACTTATTATATCCCATGCATATATTTAAAAATGTTTCATATTCTTTATGGAGGCACATATCATCGAAAGAAAGTGACACATTGGTTGTTAGGAAATATCTTATTACTTAAAAAACTAAAAAGAAACATTGGCCAAGATGATTAGAAAGTACAGGATTAGAGGAAAGTGCTAGTCCCTCTAATTGGTATTTCAAAGAAGGTGATGTCCCATGGATTTAAAAAAAATATGATATTTTTTTGGTAAAGGAAGTTATAATGGGTGTGAGGGTACCATCATCATACGGTCCTTCACTATGAAATTGTTTCACCGTGGATGACCATTCGTCGGGGTTGAAATTAGATGACCATTTGAATCTTATAAGAGTACGTATAATTTCAACAACATTATGTTATTATTTTTTATATTAATAAATTTTTTCCCGTGAAGGGATCATAAAACATAAGCAATTTTGTATATTATTTCATATGTTTATAACTTTGCAGTGTCATTATTCTTTGTTCATGTGTGGGTGTGTGAAACATCAATTCCCCCAAGACCTAGGATGTGCCATATCTAAATTATCTGCATTTCTACATTGGAAAACATCAGAGGATATTCATTTAGCATTCCATGGTGGCATCAAGAGATAATTAATATTATTTGTACGTTTGAGAAGGAATTGCCTATGAGTTTCATGGACTTGCAGGTTCATCTTCTAATCCACCTAGTAGACGATCTTGAATTAGTGGGGGTGGTTTCTTGTCGTTGGATGTTCTTCTTAGAGAGGTACATGAGGAAATTGGAATTTTTTTTTTATAAAGGGAGAAACCCAAGGGTTCTATGGCAGAGGAGAACATATTGTATGAGTCTTTCTATTATGCCAGTGATTACATCAAGCAGATCGAAAACAGGTCAAGTGTGGTGATTTGGGAGGATGAAAGGGATGAAGACAAAAGAGAAGGGGAGCTACTCTAAAAAAATGGAAAAAGGTGCTTGATAAAGAGTAAGCCACTTATAATTTTTCAAATTTACACAAAGTAAATATTCATGTTTAACTTCTATATAATGTATATTTTGATCTCATATTTACTATAGTTCGGTTTGATTTCATCAGTGAATGCAGAAATTGAAGCATTCAATAAATTCGTTCTTTACAATTCCGGAGTGACACAACCCTGGGTCGCATTGTAAGAAAAAAATAGGATGAAATGGGATAGTGATAGGAAAGAATTCAGATGGTTGAATGTTAGAAGTGTGCCTTATCCTGATCATTTAAAAGAAAACATGCCAAAAATCTACCCCAACAGTTGGGTTGTTGACGAAGTTACAGAGAAATATGGTTCAACTGGTCATTAGCCGCATGCTGAAGAGGATGTGCTAAACGTAGGGATTAGGTGGACCCACTCGGTAATAATCTATCTACGTACATTTAAAACTTAATAATGCACATTTGAAATGTAATTGCATCTATATTTCATATTTTAACGGTTGGGTCATTATAACACACATGACACTGATTTTTTTTTTCCTTTTTATAGGTCAATTTGTTCCCATATATGTGGGCATATGGACACCATTTTCGCACAGAAAATTCCAAATATGGACACAATACAAAATATTGTGGAGTGGAAGTTGAGTTTGATCAATCCAGTCGAGCTAGCCACTGTGATCAAAACCTAGTATGAGAGACGTTAGGTTACATCGGAAAGATACAAGAGATCATTGAAGTGGCTTTATCTTCTTTCCAATGTGCTATTTTTAGGTGTAAGAGGTGGGACACCCCTTTGATCGAAATAATGTAAAGGAATATTGTGATAGTAGGCTGATATGTATCAACTCTAGAAAAATGTGGGATGAAGCTAAGGAGCCCTATGTTTTCCCCAAACACTATAGCTAGGTTTTTTTTTACCCAAATGTGTTGGATAGGGATTGCTGGTTTGTATTGACACATGAACCTAGATCAAACCATATTTTAGAGAACAATAGTGTTATCATGCTAAGTGAACTTGAAGATAATGAGGGTGATCATGAGAACTGAGAGTGATATGGTACATTTGTTATTTCATCATTTATACTTTTTAAGATGGGTATTATAAAGAAGAGGACTTAATTACCTTATAACTAAGACTCTTTTTTTCGAAACATTATAATATTTTTTTTTAATTAATTGGTTTGCATTGTGTTAATTTTAAAATCATTTCACTTGATAATTTACAATTATGTTTATCTCAAAAGAAATGTTGTACTGCATAAAGTTTATTTTTTATAATGTCAATTTCTAAAATAATACATACTTGATTTCTTTACATGTGTGTGAATGATATCTTCAAAATGTATACTGTTATTTTTGGTATGTAAGATCATAGTAAAATAATGATAATTCTAAACATGAATTTATTTGCATAATTTTTTAAATTTTATTATGTTACAAAAATTCATATTGTTCTAGATTTATTATTTTACAATGATTTGTATTCATGTAAATTTACAAATTTACAATTATGGTAATTTAACAATATTTACGGTATAGATTTTACTTAGGGTAGTAATTATGGTTCAAAATTGATAATTAATTTACAATTTCACAATTTTATAAATTTAAACATTTTATCAAAATTCAATGATGACAGTACATACAATTACAATTACAGTTATGATTACAATTAAAATTTTACAATTTCACAATACAATAACAATTGCTATTGCAATTTTACAAATATTTTACATACAATTAAAATTAAAGTAACAATTACAATTTTACATACAATTACAATTAAAATTATAATTACAATTAGAATTAGAAATACAATGACAATTTTACAATTTCACATACAATTACAATTAAAATTTTACATTTTTACACACATTTACAATTAAAATTACAGTTACAATCACGATGCATACAATTACAATTACATTTTTAGAATTTTACAAATTTGCAAATTTACAAATTTTACAATTTTAATAAAATTCAATCATGACATGAATACATACAATTACAATTACAATTACATTTAAAATTTTACAATTTTACATACATTTACAATTAAAATTACAATTACAATCATGATGCATACAATTACATTTACTTTTTTAGAATTTCACAAAATTGAAAATTTACAAATTTTAGAATTTTAATAAAATTGAATCATTACATCAATACATATAATTACAATTACAATTTTTACAATTTTCGATACAATTAAAATTAAAATTTCAATTACAATCACGACATAATATTTAATAAATATCATGATTTGATATTAAAAATAAATATCACGATCATGATAACCATCGTACAAACATCATATTCGACTAAAATACACATTCAAATTCGCTAACATCATATAATCATCGTGATCATGTTCATATAACAAAACACAAGCATTGTATAACATCATCACAACAAAAACATCAAATATACATCTCATGTCAAATAACTATTATCAATTACACATCTATGTACAAGCACATTAAATGAACATATCTAACATGACCTAACAATATATGAATCATGATGAACACCAACATGCAATTTAAGTACATCAACATGAACATAAAATACATGGACCATATAAATATTTATTAACTTTATAATGTCAAAAATATACAACCATAATATAACTGCATATAAATGTCAAATATGTGGTGGTACATCAATACTAGTACTCGTGGAGGCTTTCTCAGTCGATGGTGCAACCTCATGCTCAGATAGAGGGCGTGCCTACTCCGGAGGTGCCTGCTAATAAGTTGATGGTGGAGTATACTCAGGAACTACCTGCTAATGACTCTTTGATGGAGAAGCTTGCTCAGACATGGATAGTGTGGCACGTGATAATGGATGTGCCTGCTTAGGATCAGGTGCTTGCTCAGGAATAGGTGTCAGCTAAGATAGCGTAGACTGCTCAAACGAAGCGCACTGATCAGGACTAGATGCTCGATGCTCATCATGATCTCTGCTGTGAGGTGAAGGAGGAGGCAGTGGAGTACTATAATGATGATCACTACCCTCATGATAATGATCATCATATGAGGTGTTGCACTGTCGTGCATCTTGATGATGCCTACCACTCATAGCCTGCATCAGTGCTTTAGAAGCTCCAACAATATGATGCTTGAGGGTCAACATATAATGGGGCATGCCTCTCCAAAGCCGTGTGAGCCTACAATCAGCCCGAATCTCTCTAATCCTAACTGGGCAGACTCCCTCATCAATTAGCAGCCGGAACATTTGGTCGCCCAAATGCATCTTAAATCTAGTGTATGGTCTATGCCTCAGTCCCATGGGTATCTTCACCTGATTAGGATTAGGTCTGTCACCCTAATCCTCTACCTCTTCCCTCTCCTCATCAACATCTACACCTGGATCATTCAGAGGGGGTGAAATCTCATCCCCAACGAATGTACCAATATCTACAAAATATATAGTACACAACAATATTAATTAGACATTTTCATTAAAAAATTTAATAAAACAAGTTAAATAATGCGTTAGAATAAATATGATAATTCTAATTAATTAATTAAAAAAATAAAATGAAACTATATTAATTTAAAGAAAACATTAATATTACCTCTCGTGTCAAGCGGCTCATCGTTTGTGAAGAGGATGTTGTTACACCCTCGCCAATCCAAACCGACATAAGGACATCACACCAGATCGAAGGAGTGATCATGAACACTAGATAAAAGCTCTAGTGCATCAAGAGATATCCTAGTGGGAATGTCCGATTAGACCCTCTTGAGCATCATCTAGCCCCACATTTGCATCCATACATGCAGCATAGGCCTATGAGGCTGCTGAAAAAAATTAGGCCTCGTCTCTAGAAACCTCTCAGATAAAAAAAAAAAAATATTAATAAAAAGTGAAGGTCAACCTCCCACATGGCTGAGAATGACATCTATCTAATGCTGTATAAAACTTCCACAAAAAAATCGCAGACCATCTCACAAGTTGTGGTGACTCGAATAAAGAATCAACATAAAATAAAATTCGGAAACTGATGCATTGCCTGTCACTGGTATAGTTTGCAATGGTCCTCAACAGTAGTGAGAGGCACCTCACCTCATCTACACCAATCGAAGCAATATGTAACTGATCACCAGACACTTGAAAATCTACAGGAGAAACTATATCATCGCTAATGTATCTCTAGAATGGACCAACTGAATCCCTTCTGCATAGCTAGTGGGGACATATGGGAACTGGGGAAAATACCTCCCTCTCCTAGATAGGCCAGTAACAAAATATATGTCCTCCTTAGTGGGTGTGTACCACTGGTCATGACCAACCTGGAAAGTCTGTCGGTGGGAATTCCCCCTAAAGATAAGTTGTCCCAATAATCCAATATGACCCTTCAAGGATGTAGCCTACTCATAGAACTTTAGGAGGCATACCTCCCTTATGAGAAAATGGGTGGTTGTCGTAATAGTGAGATCCTACATAAGTCTCTCCCTCTCTCATGCCTCTCACAGGTGAATCACGTTATACTAGTCTTCCATATGTTTTCATTGTTTCTTTTGATCTCTCCATTGACGTCGCTAAATGTTTCACATATTAAATACATTTTGATTATTAAATGAGACATGTATCTATATATATATATATATATATATATATATATATATATATTTGAAAAAAAAAATAGTTGGTGTGCCCAAAAAAGTAGCCACGCACCAGTACTGGTGCATACATTTTTATCGTGCACCACTCTCGGTGCCCATGGAAATTATTCGCGCATGGAAAAAAATAAAATGTACTTTTTATTTTGTGCGTTGACAAAAATATGTGCCTTGGGGTGGATATTTAGGTCAACGCACCACCCAACAATAATTTATGGTCACCGTTGTGGTAATTTACCATTGACTATGTACCAGTGTCATGAGGGTAGTGCGTTGAACAAACTATGCCCCACAAGGTGGAGAGTTAGGTTAGTGCACCGCCCTCCTCACATTAGTAAATGCTCAAGGGCGTGGTCCTATAAACGACTTCACCGTTGACTACGTATTGATGCTGACCTAACTATCGACCCCAGGGCGCATAGTTTGGTCAACTTACCACCCTCCTGACACTGGTACATAGTCAATGGTGCAACTGTTTAAAAGCCCACATCGCCATGTAAATTTAAAAAAATAAGCACAGTGCATGTTTTTTGGCACCGCACTAGAACCTTATGCAATTTCCATCAGCACCATGCACATTACGACTTGTAAATTTACAGGTAGTGTTGCGAATGGTGTGAGCTGAATGAATTGATTGCATCGCGCATAATATATATATATCTATATCTATATATATATATATATATATATATATATATAGATATAGATATATATATATATATATATATATATATATATATATTATAATGGTAAATTTTAATGTTTTTTACAAATCTAATCTACTAAGACATTTATTTATTGAGAAACAAGTAAAATAAATGTATATTTGCGCGTCAAGGAGGCATATTTGCTGAGGAATTGGAGAAATCATTTTTTCCCACCGCTTTTCAAAAAAATTGAACTCCACAATGTGGGCAATGGATAGCAATAGTGTGTGCAATGGGAGCACCGATGGTAGGGTGCCTCACACAAGAGAAATTCACACCAGTGCTTGAGAGGTATGGAGCACTAAATAAGTGAAAATGCAGATTTTCGGGACAGTAATTTTTTTTATTTAACCCTGTTGAGGTGCGCATTTTTTTGTGATGCACCAGGCCTATTTATGCATAGCACATCGGTGCGCTATAGTAATTAGATGCACCAGGCCGGTTTTTACAGAGAATGGTGTATCGGTCTGCCAATTTTTACTACACACCAGTGCATTATGAGTCAAACATGTCGGTGCCGTTTATGATGAGAATCACACCAGACAAAGAACATCTACAAAAACTTCCACCTGCCAACCTCCTCTAGATATCTCCGCTAAAAATGGATATTTGGGATATTTTTATAAGGGGTTCCTCAAAAAAATCCGCTATAGGGTCTTTACCTAGTAGTGCACCTTTTTTTTATTATTTTGTTTTTTAAAATATAGTTTATTTCTTCCAAACAAACCCTTCTTATGTAGACTATACCATATACCAAACAAAAGTATTCGATGCCATCTCGTATTTCAGTACCAAGGATAAATAAGACATGACCTATCCAACTTTTAGAAAAATCTAATCAAACAATACACATCTTCTTCACACAAGTTGACAAGGGAAGCGATTTCCCAATGGCTCATCAAATCTGCACTAAGCTAATAACCGAACAACCCCACTAGTGGTGGATTGGATTTAAATATTGGAGAAATACAATAAATGTAAGATTGGCAGGATGGAGAAATGGGCTCTCGTCTATGTATCTCATGTGGCTTCGCATGTGAATCAATGATCTTTTGGCCTATGCAATCCAATGACACATACACGAAATATGTGCCTTGTATAATGGAACAATGGAAGTCAATAAGAATGATGGCACCACCTAGTCACGTTGAGATGATGTGCTCCTCATCGACCTATGGCTCTTTCACACCTTCAATTGAGTGAATCGTCTGACTCTTTCCTTTCCAACATGTCCATAGTTTCACCCATGGATTTTGTGGCCTACTACTCACTAGCTAGTGAACTCTAGCCCTTGTGATCAGTGTTGTCCTAATCGTCGTGCTTATGGCTTGAGGTCGGTGGCCTGAATCCACTTGGTTGGTTTTCCCTCAACTCACCCATCCCACCACCCTTACAACCAATGTTCATATGTCCTTGACCCAAGGTTTAATGCACCACGGTCCATGACCCACTCAGTCCACTTCACTTGGATGATGCTCCTGCGACTCTCTAGTCAATGATCCTTGTGACTTGAATTATTATCTTTGAACAATTACCTAGAGCTACACTAGCCAACAACGGTCAACCATCAATGGTCAAACATATTTGTCCCATCTTCTTGTCAAGAAGGGATCAGACCTGGTTTTTCAACAATGTGATTGAATGTCCGTCACTAACCTTGCTATACAACTAAGTGGTTTATGAATTCTCCCTCGATTATCTAGAAATCTATGCAAGTTCCAGCCCCTGATGGCTTCGACCTCTTTGCATCACGCTCCTGTGCGCACCCCGATCTACTTCAAATGGCTCATGGCCCTTGCGATCTTCTCTTGCTCGACTGATACACCCACCACCTTTGGCCCACGACTCTTGGTCATTGGTCATGTTGCTCGGATGATCACCGCCTACCAGGAAGTGACCCATGGTCCTTGCAATCCACTTTCGGCCTAAAATCCACCTTGTCGCTGCATCCTTAACCTATTAAAATATTCTTCTATTTGGCCTTAAATACTATAACTCTTCGAGCATGAATCAAAATATAATAAAATTTGGTAAATCAACCTCCCAAATTAGGATATTCAACCACAAAATTGGCGCACTATTACAGATACTATTCAATCACTAAGAGATAATAGACTTGGTCAATTAAACTCATTCTGCAAAAGAGGTAAACTTGGTCATATTATTTAGTAATGGAAATTAGACCTATAAGTTACAATTCTGATGCCCTGTGTTGGAAAAGATAATTCCAACCACCTGTTAGGTGTCAAAACTGTCCATCCAAGTGTTCGAGTTCAGTTTCACTTAGTCCAGTTTTAGTTTAGTCTCACTGCAGTCATTTAATGTTGATGTCTCCAATGAAATCTTATTTAACTAATTCGTAATACTTAGAAGAGTAATCCTCTACTCCACTTCTTTTTTGTTTTCAATTCTTGTCATGGTATCAGAGCTAGATTGCATAAGACTCCCTAAGAGAGCAACAATGTGAGCAAATTTGGAGTAGCAGAGAAGAGACGAGCATGCATAAGACTCTTTGAGAGATCAGTAGAAGTTTGTAGAAGCTTCATGCGAAGAAGCAGCATAAAGAGTGCCAGGTCTTAAGAATATGATCGAGATGTTTTAAATAAAAATTGAACTATATCCACGGTAACAAATCCAAGAGATATATATCCAATTCATTATTAACGCAGCTGAGATGTTTATAAAACGTGTTAAGCATTACTATAATATCTGAGAAAGTTTAAGATAAGCATTATTTTCGAAAAATTATGGTGATATCCCTCACACGCAAACATACAACCTCAACAAAAGCATTATCCAAGCTCCATTGCAACAAGCTGATTTGGTCCACGAAGTTTGAAGTCCACTGCTCGCACGAAATGGTTTGGTACCACAAATTTGTAGTCGATTTTTGTTTTGGAGAAAGAAAAGTATTCGTAAGGCATAAAGAAACTATGCGTATTGTTTTTAAAAGTCTATT
Source organism: Pinus albicaulis (assembly GCA_034641835.2). NCBI lineage: Eukaryota > Viridiplantae > Streptophyta > Pinopsida > Pinales > Pinaceae > Pinus > Pinus albicaulis. The sequence goes on from CM076581.1 coordinate 277,714,927, forward strand.
TTGAGAAATAATTTTCTTTAAAAAATCTTCATATGTTTTTTATTTGAAGTTAATTTTATTTGGCATGGCAAATCAAAAAGTTCATGTATAATTATTTTAAAAGAGGATTATGATATTATATGGTGTGCCTTTGAAGTGTATATGAGGAAAATGCATGTTTTCTTTATGGTTTAGAAATACTCATATAAATGTTCATATATATATGGGTTTTAACCTCTTTGAAGAAAGTTTTATAAAAAAATTTCAAAAAGCGTTGTCGTTGTAGATAAATTACAAATATATTTGTTTGTTCAAGAGAAGTGGAGAAACCACCACAAAATATGTATGAAAATCAGTTTTCTTGTTGAGTCAAAGTCAACGAATACTCAACAAATGGGAAAAGACAAGAGGTTAAAGTGACAACAGGAGATGTTTGAGATCTTTTTAGATTTGGAAATGAAGAGGAAAAATGATGCCTTTGCATTAATATGCATAAAAGAATCTATCGATGAAAACATTCTTCCTCTGATTTTAGATACCAGGACAACCAAGAAGGCCTGGGATACCCTTGAGAGGTGTTTTGGTACAAGCGGGAGCATTGAAGTTGAAGATAAAGGTGGATCCATAGCAGAACATCTACATCAAGATGAAAAGACTCGGTCACAAGTGGATGATTTCTGTGAATAAATCACAGAACCAACAAAGAAGGAGCACGAATATGCTCATGAACCCCATTGTGCACAACCACAAGTGGAATAAAGTGTGATGAATACAACAACAGATCTTGCTGATGAAAATTTTGTGATTCCAACAACAACAGATCTTGCTGATGCAAATTTTGTGATTCCAACAACAAAGCTTGCTGATGATGATATGGTGAATCCAAAAACACAACTTTCTAACGAAATTTTGATGTTTCCACCAACAAAACTTGCTAATGCTAATATGGTGAATCCAACAACAGAGCTTGATGATGAGCGTAAAACTACTATGGTAAATATAGTAATTAATATTGTTGATATAAACTTTGATAAAGAATTTTTGGCTAATGATGATTGGTTGCAGATGATGCTTGATAGAAACATCATATAGTCATGATGTTATTCATTGATAAAAGCCCACTTGAGTCAATAGAAGACAACCTATTTGCAGCAACACAAGTTAGGGAAGAAGAGACAAAGACAAAGATAGAGATAAAGACATAGACATAAACAGAGATAGAGGTAGATGCAAATAAGAAAACCGACAAAGAGAAAATAAAGACAAAAGAAAAATTAGAGAAGGAAGTGCAACATGAGAAATATCTCATTTCACAGCAGAAGGAACAAAACCAATGTGGTTTTAGAGATGTTTTTATACTTACCATTGATTTCCAATGTGCAGGTAAACAAAACAATTATGAATGTTAAATTTCCTTGAAACATAGCTTGCAACACCATTTCTAGTTGAGTTCTACATAGAAGCTATAGATATGAATGTTGAATATGAATTGCATGATGAACAGATCAATTAAATTTTCAAGTATTGGAGTTTTAAAGAGATAAAATATTATTCTTATTTTATGTTGCAGATTGATGATGAAAGACACACTACATAAAACAATATGTGGTTGCAGCCCACATACAAGTCTTTTCCTGAACAAGTCTAGGACATGCTTAGACAGTCCCAAAAAATAGAATACCTACACTAGCAAATGAAGAAACTGAGGTTTGAGGAATACAACAAGAAGAAAATACTGAAACAATTTAGAGGCTATAGAATCTGGAATAAGAGAAGAAGAAAACTAAATCTAGTTGAAGTCAATTTTTTAAATTGTAAGCCTCGCTGAGACATAGAGCAACAGATATCTTAATTAAAATTTTATGTGGTTTTAATTAAGGGGGAGTGTTGGAGAATCCATTTTCAACCACCTGCTAGGTGTTGAAACTGCCCATCCAAGTGTCTGAGTTTAGTTTCACTTAGTACAGTTTTAGTTTAGTCTCACTTTAGTAATTTAATGTTGATGTCTCCAATGTAATCTAATTTAACTGATTCGTAATACTTAGAAGAGCAATCCTCTACTCCACTTATTTTTGGTTTTCAATTCCTGTCACTCTATAACCTCATCCTCCTTGTTAAATGAATTTGGCCTTAAAACCCTGTGTTCATCTTCAATCATTCGATCCACCTTCAACTAGTGAGATTTTCCTTTCACAAAGGTATGTTTTTGGCCACTCTTTGAAGAAGTTGAAATGAGACAACAATTGGACCATTAAGAAGCTAAGGAAATACTCAGCTCTGATAATGGTTCTGGTCTTTGGAAGTGCAAACATAAACTAGACATGGAAATGACTAGAAAATTTCATCCTTCAGATGAGTTGATTCACGATTCGTAAAGAAACCTCCGAACTCCTGCCAAAAGAAAAAAATTATTCTCTCATTCCCTACAGTTTAGTCTACCCCCTTGATATTTTTTCCTCTTATGACAACCCTTTCAAAACATGACCTCAAAAAAAAAAAAAAATCAAGTTAACTTCATGACCTTCACCAAAAGTAAAATTTGGAGTTCTTTTAAAGATAAAAGTATTTTGCTTAATAAAATTAATTTTGTGGCCTTTTTTTAATTAGTTTCTTTACAGAAACAACCTACCAATGGAAATTTTTTACAATAATAAGCCAATTAGGATGGCTAAAGAAAGCCACCGAAGTGGCCAAGTTTCTAGCTAGAGGGAATACTGAGAATCACTGAATACTAGCTTCTCCCAATCTTCCATCTTTTCCGAAGTTGAGCTGAAATATTGTCTTGCTACCAGGATGCACAACTCTAATACCATTGTAAGATCAAAAACCTTTAAAATTTCAACAAATATAGCACACTATAGTGTTTTTATTAAAAATAAACTTTGAACAAAATCAAAAAAATAAAAGACATCAGAAAATGCAAGCCATTTCATTTAATTAATTAATACAAGTAATGCATGTTAGAATGGTTAACATAGAAACCATTGCCAATGGCATCCAACTATGCTCATCAACAAACACAATAAGAAAAACAAACTGAAGATGATCCCACTTTCACTAGCCTATCCCCATACTCTATTTTATTGTTTTCTCTATAAAAAAAAAGACAAATAAAATGGGTCAATATCATGAAAAAATACTACTATAAATAATATGGGAAAATTTTATCCACTATAACCATATCAAGAAAAGAAAATATTACAAAATTACCTGACAACAAATATTAACGGCAAGGTAAGCTGGAATCACTCCTGAGTGGAATACACAGCTTGTTAATTAGTTTTACGAAAATATTAAAATTAAATCATTATTAAAAACTAAACAAAAAATTACGACATTTTCTTCCATCCACATGAATAACATATTTCGGTTTTATGATGGATGTAAAATTGTACATTTCATTGCAAATCCAAAGTTTTTGCAATGATTGTACATTCTAAGTTTTTGCGAGGCTTGGCCATAAAGTGAACAATTTACTATCAATAATTGATTTTTACTTCGGCATTTAGCCTCTCCACCGATCTGCATCAAGGTTTTCACATTACCAATTGCTTTCTAGTGACAGGAATCCACTTTCGAATATGATCTGGTAGGTGGGCTTTTCGGTTGTATTAAGATGGAAGAATACAATAAAATCAACTATTTTTTAGGAATCAATGATGATGGTAAGATATGATTTTGCATATTTAATTAAAAGTGTATATTAATAAAGTTTATTTATTTTTATCAGTGAAATGTTTGCATTGAATAATGATTCATTCACCAAACGAAAGGGGATATAGGGAATTAATCTATCATTTTGAGAATACACTTTTTCATTTTCTACAAAAATATGTATGGTACTTCAATTTTATTATCATATTTATTATCATATGTATTATACTTTTCATTATTATCATAGAAATAGAAGGTAGAAGATAGATGTTAAGGAAGAGTCGAATTCTGCTTTGTAGATTAAATATAGTTAGATCAGTTCATATAATTTGTTTTCCCTGAAAATATTATATTTAAGTTTTAATGGAATAAAACAATTATAAACAAGATTTTCAATTTAAAAATATGTTTTGACACTTAGAATAGATAATTTTAGTTAGGTTACTCTCATGATAGCATATATAATTAAATCCAACAGAATGCATGGCAGAGAATTTGGAATCAAACTTTGTGGTTAGTGATCTCAAAATATTTTCAACAACAACAACATCCTTTATTCCATCACTAAGAACTTTCATGGAGTTAACAATTTCGTCTACTCGAAGGAAAAAAATTGGAGCACTTTCACCATCATGCATTATAAGAGACTCATACTAAATTATATACGTTTGAAGTTTAGCACCTTTTACCTTAGTGTCACCTTCATAGATTTGGACAAGCTTATCCCATATTTCCTTTGCAGTGCTTAGTTGCATGACTCTCACAAACTCATATTCAGATAATATGTAATACCCTCTTTCCACATCTACCCATGTAACTGTCCAACCGGGATAAACATGCGACAAGAGGATACTATAATGAGGTTGAACCTCGTAGGTGACCTTAAGGAAGTGGAACTAATGAAAACACAACATACAAACCTTGTACAACAACATCAACACTTTTAGGAGGTAACCCAACCATTCATGCCTCTTACCGCTTGATCACACTAACATTTTTACCTCTTTGAGGCATAGAAGCAAGCACAAGCTTGCAAGACAATACCCAAGAGGCTATAGACATAGACATAACACTACATGCTGACATCTAGGGACTCAATTGACTAATTTTTTGCCAACGTCACTGATATTCAGCCACCTTTTTAGGTCCAAAACCCAGTGCTCTGCTCAGAACTTAACAAAAAGTTCAGAGATGATAAATAAAAACAAGACAATGATACATAAACAATCAAATCAATAATAACTTATCTAGACCCCTCTTATCCATGACATTCATTTTGTCAAACATGTCAAAAACATTTAAATTATAGGTGTAAACAATAGATATGAGCATAGGGGTCTCATACTTATTTCAGAATCGCTAATAAGAATTTTTCCCTTATCTCATTAGCTACAATACAATCTATTTGACCATAGATACATTTTGAATTCATTTAGAAATAAAAACATGGAGAGAGACATACATATATACTATCCAATACATGCTTATAACCAGCTTAATAACAATAGAAATATCATGGATAAAACAACAATAAAATCCACATATAAACCAATGCATTTATACATAAAATACCAAAGGAATGATCTCCTCATTAATGAAATTAAAAACCAACCGGAGATGGAACTTCCATGTTCAACCCAACTATATATTGGCTGATCCAAATCTCTCTTCAGCCAATCATCCCTGTGCCATATTCCAAGCATGAATGGGACTAATAACCAACCAAAAGAACCAAACAAACATGAATGCTACCAGATTTCTCCACCTACATCTTGAGGAATTTGAGTGCCTCCTAGTCTCTAAGGCATTACCGTAATCGACAGTACGATACGGGTATTACTAGGCCCTACATTGATACTCACTCTCCAGGATTTACCGTACATCCCATCCCAAGACCACTAGGCCCAACGGAGAGCAATCGACCTCTTGGATTTACTGTATATCCCACCATTCACCGACAAGTATTCCTAGGCCCATTGAGTCACATAATCTGGATTTAACACAACCCACAGTCTTGTTCAGAGGTCACTAGGCAAGTCGCTTTACTGCGATCCAAAATATAGTTTAGGGACCACTAGGCCATGTGTTTTTCATTTCGGATATCCACTCCACTCATCTTTGAATCCATCAATCCATACAACTCAGCCGTAGTATGAGAAACCCATATTATCAAAGCTATACAAAAATTGTAAGGCTAGGGTGAAAAACGTTGCCACACCTCGCAAAACCCATGCCCTAACAAAATAGAACCACATGCAACACCATGCATGCAAAATATAGCAAGGAAACACACATGCAAATCAATAACTGCCAAGAATCTTATTGTAGCTACTTGATTCCTACTCCTCCGTCTTCCTTCTTTATTACCTTACTTGGTCCAATGCCAAAATTCTCCAAGAAACTCTAAGTGTCCAAGAGTGAGAGAGAGAGAGAGAGAGAGAGAATAATTACAGAGCTCTAAAAATGCATTGACCAAAGTCTGAGTAAAATCTTGCGAACTAATCCTCAAAATCCTTTTTATCAATTAGGCCTTATTTTCTTCATTTTCCATTATTTTCCTTCATTTTCTTCCTCACGTGCAACCTGTCACCTTTCACCTCCCTTTTCTCCTAATTTCCATTATGTTCATAAATAAATGTGCCAAAAATACATTTTTCCTCTTTAATGATTTAGCCACTTCCTTGGCCAATTTCCATAGCAATAATAAACCATGTGAACACCCGCACTAGGATGTTTTTTCACAACTTTTAGCTTTGAATACATGTCCCATCAATCATGGTTATTATTTTTTAACCTTTATTATATGGAAATTTCACCAGGGCTGTTATAGAACCCTCTCCCTTGGGGGACTTCATCCTTAGTGTTCAATGACACCTACAAACCAAAAAATTGCTAAAACTAAAACGTACTTCATGTTGAGATTTATAACATATCTCATTGCAGCATTTACAATGACATCCATATATATAATGATAGTATCTGTGGAGCTTTATAAATCCATATCGATACAATATTTATAATAATATACACATATGCAAATTTTCTCATCCAACAAATAGAAGAGTATGATATCTCTATCAGCAACAAGGGAATCCATAGGCTCATACCTCCATCCTCAAGTAATGTCAGGATTCACATCCTTCCTAGGAGGTCCAGAATCCACTACCAAATTCAAAGCTGCATCCAATTTCCATTGCTATAATCCTGTGCTAATTTTCCTTTGAGTGAAATTTTACCAACTCATTGTTCTAGGGCATACTCCCAATGTGCATCATATTCCATCTGGAAATTCTAATGACAAAAAATATCCATCCTCGACCTTCTCTTTTTTTATACAAATTCCCTCGAAAAATCTATTCATCCCCTTCTGTGTAGTCACTCACCTTCCAAGTTCCTCGACATCCCCTATCATGGGCGATCAATCCCTTGGAAATGATTTCTCACATTAGAAATTCAAATAACCAAGGCATATACCTTCCTCAAAATTGTCACACTAGTCATATAATGTTCATGGAAATCAATGAAAACTATTGGGTACTAGTGTCTCACAATGGCCCTACTTTGGAAGTGTTTTACCAACATACTGCTACATCTTCTAATGAATTTTGTTGATGTTGCTAGTTCTTGCAGTCGGTTTGAAACACCCAACTGGGAATTTCCATGCTTTCCTGTACCAAGCACATAATTCCCATTAGACTCAAAACGAATTGAAATAAACTCAAATCATACCTCATTGGTAGCTCGTCAACAAGGTACGCTTACGATTTTGTTCACTTCCTGCTACAAAAAGTCAAACTAGTTGTTTGGTCAATCATCATGTATAAAAATATCACATCTGGTTATCTCAAAACACAACCATCATAAATTACAATGATGAATCGATCACCATAAACCATAATAATAAATCACATGTAACCATCATAAGTTAGAATCATAGCTCACATGAATAATATAACTGAAATAAAATATCTACACTTATCCTTCATTGGTCCTTACTTCTACCTTTGTTCTTTCTGTAGACACACCAAATTGGTTTCCACACTTGGAAAACACCTATTGCCTTTGTTTATCTTCAATCATGTACACATACACATAGTGTACATGACAACACGTACATCCACATACAACATACAACACCATACAATACACGCACCCACACTGGCATGTCACACATACACCTACACTGGGTGTACAATACAATAGAATACATATGCCTACACTGACATACAACACATACACCTACACAATGTGTACAATACAACACAATACATACATATATACAAAGTACAACACAAAAAATACACGTCATGAAACCACGACTACACAATGCACATACATAGTATCACATGCCCATAACACAACATATACGACATGCACATAATACCACATGTATAGTAGTATCATATGCACAACATGTACATAGTACCACCTATACGCAAAACCATTTGCACAATGTGTACACATCATCACATGCAGACGACACCACCTACAGAACATGTACACCACACTGCCTGTACAATGTGTACACAATACCACATCTACACAACACCAGATGCATGGCATGTACACGATACGACATGTACATAGTGCCACATGCACGGCATGTACAATATTCCACCTGCACATACACCACATGTACAATATGTACACAACACCACCTGCACACAACACTACATGTATAATCATGCACACAACACCATATGTACATAGAACCATATGTACAACACACACAAAACACCATATGTACATAAAACTGCATATAAAACATGTACATAGCACCATACATACACAACACCACATATCCAACATGCGCACAATACGGTATGTAAACACCACATATCAAACATGTACATAAAACAATCTATACCTAGCACTACATATTCAACATACACACAACACCATATATATAATAGAATTACAACATCATATGTAAAAAATACTACATATGTTACATGTACACATCACCATAGTTACAGTCACTGAATATACAACATGTGCAACATATACACAACAGTAGTATTGCACATCCATAGACCACACACTGACCCAACAAAAAACCTTGATTCTAGTTTCTTTTTACTATCCATGCCTATCCAGCATGTTGTATATCACACTACATTCACTTCATTGATGTACCCCTTAGCATTACTTTTCCATAACAGAAACATAGGCATAGTACAAGCATATAATATCAATTCATGTCCACATGATATTCGCCTCTTAGTTATTTGAAGGTTACTCTTCCCACTTGATTCTTCATAACACCTAGAACCTATTAATGGCAGTCACCTACATAATAAATCATTCCTCCATAGTAATTATCCATGAAAACCCTATCATACAGTGGCCTAGATACATAAATACATACATATATATAATCATTAGCATAAAAAAAACATGATCATGTGAGAAAATGACATACATACACACATATATACATATAAAAATTAGCATCATGATCCATGAGGACCCTATCGGACACAACATACATACTTAGGTACATACATGTATACATATATAAGCATCAACATAATCATGATCACAACACAATTGCTAGATATCATAAGGTCTAAGTTAAGAGATCTTCCTTTATCTATTCACACCATGCACAACATTGAGAACAACAATGCCCAACATATCTAAGGCATCTGATGCCTCAAATCCATTTACTTTACCTTTCTCATTACCTTTCTCAGGTCTGTACTTCCACAGTCCATGTACCACGATGGACTCAACCAGTTCAATCGAATGTCATATTCTTACCATATATTGTGCTTAGTCATGTACCGAGCTTCATCCATTTCTTTCATTATCTTTTCGATTTCATCAAACTCTCCCCGAGCTCCATTACTTTCATCTTTCCCCAACCGATACCCAAGACTCTAAAAACATAAAAGGAAAGAACAAGACCAGGCAATACGAATACCATGAAAAACCAAAAGCAATATGACACCACAACTCAGTGGTATGGCCATACACTAGACATAAAAAAATATGTAAATCAAGTGCAACAAACCACTAGATACCAAAAGCACAAGACTGGCAACAAACACCATTGGGGAATCCCTTGGAGGTTCCTATTCTTTCGAAGAAGAGAAAACTCAACTGATCCTTCTCCAGGGTTTCATGGAAGTCTTGTCATACGACCTCCTACCGGGGAAAATTTTAAGAAACCCCCTAAATTTATATATATAATAAATGGGCGAATCCCCATGATACATAGGAAAAATGGAAGGCGATTTTATTAATAATATAATATTTATATATAATTTTTTGGCGAATTTCTCATGATATTATATTATCTTGTAAAATCATGGCGAATCACTACTACAAAATGGTGAATCGTTGTCTAGTGGAGTTCGGGGTGTTGGTTCCAATGAAGATATGGTAGTTGAACCAAGAGTAGAAGGAAGAGAACCACCGAGACCAAGCATGGCACATGGTGACTTGTGAGGGAAGTAGTTCTCGTGTAGTTTGGAAAATGCGTTCTTCTAGTTCTGCTAAGCGTAGTGTTGTTGCTCATGCTACTACTAGCACTGATATTGAGGTTGGAGAGGAGTTTGAGGAGAAATGAACAACAACGGGAAGAAAAGAAAACATGCTATTAAAAAAGTGTTGATAAACATTGGATCTGATCTAGGTGCCATGGTTCAATAACAATATCACAAAATACTTCAGATGTTCAACTATGGAAACATAATTTACATTACAACACCATCACGACTCTTACACAACCATATTCATGGAAATGATTTGATGCTGGGAATCTCTTAAAGGAAGACCTAGCATGGTAACTATAATAAGGTGAACTGCTTCTCACTTCTTCAAAATATTATTCCTTCTTGTGCCTTCAAAATATGGATATTGAAAGGAATATGTGCCAGTTGCAGCCACCCTGCTGAATCTGTTAAAATTATAACCATCAACATGAAGAGAACCATTAGAAAAACTCCATTCGGAATTCCCCATGTCATGCCCATGCCATGCCATGAATCTATTTGTAGCAGAATCCCACAAGTAGTAGTAGTGGCACCCTATATTTACCTGATAGCTCCATTGATTGGAGAGGAGGTCCACTCTAGAACTTGCCAATGCTCTCCTAGTATTGTTGTACAAATGATGTCTTGTTTTAAATTTGTACAAGGAGAGATACATTTTCAGTATATGCATATTTTCAAATCTGGTAGTTATAACTTATAAGTCCAAATGAAATATAACCCAAAGAACCATCTTGTTCTATAGGCATGACAAATCTGGCTAGATATCAATTACTGGCAAGTTGTTCGTGGATGTGATGAAGTCAATTTTGACTGAAACAGTTTTCACCCTGGATGAACCTTGACCTAATCTTACTTTCAATCATGAAATGTGGCCAGAATGGAAAAGATAAAGGGATGAATTGGCTCTAGATTATAAAAAAATCTAAGCATTGAACTGTGTATTAAACTCAATCCCAATTCAGTGCCACACACAATTCACAACAGTAATAAACACCTGCACAACAAGGAAACCTATTTTGGTTAAGTTGTGCATGAATTAACTAATCAGTGGGTTGTAAATTTATTTTTTGATTGCCTTAAAGAGAACATAACTGGTGGTAAGAGAACATAACTAATTATTAGATAGATGGCCAAAAATAAAGTTCATAAGGGTTAAAGTTAAGTGTTTTCTCATAGGAAGTCTGTGTAGACTTTAACAGTAATACACCAATTGAATCCAATTTAATATCTGACTTGCATTAAAGATGAAGCATGTAATAAAACATGCCATATAGACACAATATTCAGTGACAAAATGAAAATTACTCAACGTTATTCTACTTCATACAATTCTTGGAGGTATCTTCACACTCTGGTAGGCTGTTTGTATATCCTCCTTTGATAGCTACTACTTTTTGTGGTTACAATTCTTCATCTGTAGATGCCTAATTAAAGGTTAAAATACACTACAATTCTCAATACAATAACCAGACAGCAAAGCCTCATGACTACCTTTAAATGATAGAAGAGATTCAGCGAAGTTATTGTCAATCATTCATCCATGATGTACCGCATTGTTCTACATCTATTCCTTTGTCATCATCTCTTTGATAGAACAATCTCAAAACAGGCTACCCTGCATATACTGTTTCACATTTGTGCTGCAAAAATTCCCTATTATATACACTAAAGGGAATGTTAAACTCAACTTGATTCTTGTTTTGAAGGCTATGCTACAGAACAATAGCTCATATGTGTGCTGCTATCGAGAGAGTGAGATTCTAGTTGTGTTATGACTTGTTACCAAATCTGGCTGGTGGATCTCCTGATGTCTTTGCTAAATACCCAACATGTTTATTATTTGTCTGCAACTTTTTTCTTGGTGATTTGGGGGATAACAACTGCTTATTTGCAAGGGATTGGTGAAATGTTTCCACAGGAATAGATGTATCTCTTGTTTGGAACAAACTGATAAAACCAATATAAGATAGAGATATAGTACTTCTCTATGAATCAAATTCTCCTGCAGTTCAGGAAGGTAAAGAGCATCACTGAACAATGCTTTTAATATCAGCTATAAATTAAAGTAAAGGTCACAAGTCTATGCCACATTTATTGTCATTAAATGGACATGTGCTAGTGCATATAGAAGGGGAAGCATATCTAAAAGCACTGGGATTCCTCTTGAGATGGGGAGACAAAGTGGTAGTTGCTACCTTTCTAATTCGTTCATCTGTGCTGCAGGAAAGCCACATTTCCACAACTTCCCTCATGGAAGGCCTGTTGATGGGCAGAGTGCTAGTGCATAACAGAGCCACCCTTAACACCATCATCATTTCTTCTTTATATGAGTTTGCTACTTGTGCATCCAGGACGTTATTGATATCGATGTGAATCTGATTCCGAACCCACCTAACAATGTCTGAGTAATCTCCAAATTCTACATCATTGGGCTTCTTGCCAGTCATGAGCTCCAGCAGGACCACACCAAAGCTGTATGTCACTTTTCTCATTCACGTTGTGGGTGTACGCATACTCTGCACACATGTCCACCAATTGAATCAGTTCATATAAAATTGTTTATTTTCTGTTGGCTTAGGCATATATATACACACATATATTCACATGCATTAACAATTCGGCTGTAAATTCTTACTTGGGGCAATATATCCATATGTTCCAGCAACCCTAACATTACATTCATCTGACCCAGCTTCTCTACAATTCTAGCTAAACCAAAATCAACAATATGGGCCTCCAATTCAGAATCCAGCAATATATTATATGATTTAACATCCTTATGTATTATTGGAGGGGAACAGCGATGATGCAGGTAGGACATTCCCTTAGCAGCACCAAAAGCAATCTTATAACGAGCAGGCCAATCCAACATTTCCCCTTGAGAAATATGAAGTTGTTCATACAGGCTCCCATTTGGCATGTATTCATACACTAACAGATTAGAATATGAACTAGATATGCAGCAGAGCAGCTTGACAATGTTGGCATGCCTAATCTTCACTAGAGTCTCCACCTCTGCTTGAAATCCCTTGTCCTGGGCAAACTGCAGTTTCCTGTTGTTCTAGATCTATTTCAGAGCAACAATATTATCATTTCCCAGTGTTGCCTTGTACACTTTGCCTGCACCTCCACTTCCAATAACATTATCTTCTGTCAATCTCTTCAGAATGTATGACTCATCAAATTCTACCCTGTGAAAGGCTGTGAGATTCCATGACTCTGTACTTGATTTAACCCAAACAAAATTCTTGTATGTCTTATACAAGAAACCTATACCAATCAAGCAAAGTACTACTATCACAGCAATAACCGAAATTAATACCCTATATAGATGGCTTTCAGATCTTCCTTTCTGCTGGAAACATGAAGGTAGGATTAATGGCCCGCCTCCACAAAGGCCCGGATTGTCAAGAAAACTTTTATCATAGGCCAGATTATTGTAACCAAAAGGAACAGAGCCAGACAAAAGGTTGTCAGACACATTCAGAAAACTCAACTTGAGATTGTCTAACTCAGGAGGTATTTTCCCTGAAAGAAAATTGTTTGAGAGGTCAAGGCTGTTAAGAATAGGCAGCAACCCAAGCGATGTAGGAATTGATCCGGTGATGTGGTTGTTGGCAAGGTTAAGTTGATAAAGACCTTTCCATGATATTATTGTCTCAGGAAGCTCCCCATACAACATATTGTGATCAAGAGAAAGCCTTGATAGTGAGGATAAACTAGTGAGTTCCACTAGAATAGTCCCTGATATATTGTTGTGACTGGTCAGAAAGCTGCTGAGATTCCACAGTTGCCCAATTCCAGAGGGAATAGTTCCACTGAATTGATTGTTTGATATCTCCAATGCCCACAGACTGGCTGCTTTAGTGATTTGAGCAGGAATTTGGCCAGTGATTTGAACATCAACAACTTGTCATGCAATTGATATCCCATTTCCTAAAAGCACCATAGGAGCACTTATCAACATGTTTGCCAAAGACTTGAATGCCCCATCTTAAATAATTTTGGAGATTAATATATTTTCTTAGAAATACTCTGACACAACTTTCTCCATGGCCAGCGCCCATGCAGCCCTCTCTGAAAGTGTCTTGGCTAATGCCTACCATAACTGTGAATAGGAAATATTGCATAATTAGAACAGGAATACCACAGATCACTTGAAGGCTCGGAATACTTCTTTGAACTCCACAATCTTTTAGAAACACCCAAATTTTATACATATACCCCTTGAAAAAATGATCAATACCCCACCATGATGTATTTAGCTTATCTATGTAAAAATATATATACTTAGCACAAATCCATTTTAGCCCTGCTTCAATATGCACCAAATATTTAGACAAAGGTTACATATGTAGACTTTCTCAGTATTTGATGCATTTATAACCTGGGAAAATTCAAGGAAACAAATTAATTGGATATGGATTGTTGCATATAGAGAAGATGTATGCACTCTGTTCTCTTTGCATGTTCATGATCCATCCTTTTTGCTGACTCCAATACTTCCAATCCAAAATTGATCTACAGTGCCCAAAAATATTAATAGAAAACTGACCAGCTTAGACATACTATTAGAAACTTGTAGCTAATTACTCTAAAAGTTTTTTACACACGTAAAGAGTAAATTTGAAAATTACAAGCCAGGAAGAGGTTTGCAATGTCAACTCACATTCCTTTAGGTTTGGTATAACTACTGTCATCTTCTAGTGGCAAGAATGTACCAAAAAGTTTTTTATCCCCATTCTGTAAGGTAGCCATTGCAAGATTGAATGGCCCTGCACCATCTTTGTGTACTTGAAGAGCTGAAATACCCCAATCAGTTTGATATATAGTTACCCCTCCAAATCGTGAAGGGTGGTTCACACTGACTGTCTTCCTTAAAACTTCCCTGCCATCCATATTCCGTAGAGAAAGGTCTGAGTGAAATTGGGATACCTATACAAACAAAGGAGAGTTGTATCTTAATCCATTGGATACCTGCAAACCATGTCATAAAGAGAGAGCTGCTTCAACATTATTGTTTCAAAAAAAAAAATTACCCCATAAATTTTAGATTCTCAACAACAAAAAGTCAAGTTACGTAAAAGGAAGAGAAATAGTGTGTTAACAGTGCCAGCTAGCATGCGTTTCCTTTCCTTTTTCTTTTAACATTTTTTTGTGTACAGGGTTTTTAGGAGGGGAAAGGGGTTGAAATAACACAAGCTCTGTGTGCTTCTCAATTGAGAAAGATAAATACCTCTCCATTTTCATAGTAATCAATGTAAAATTTGTTAACGTGGACTTCAGTCGCAAAAGCAGATATTGGCCTTAATAAAATCCCATTTGGATTAAGCACATCTCCCATCCTAAAGTTCAGGCCTTGAGGAACTGTAACTGAACCCCAATATACCCCCGTGGAACTAAAGGTTGCTCCTGCCATTATGAGCAAAAGAGCTCCATGGACACCAATAGGGGCAACTCTACCAGCAAACCCTTTGAATCCATACAGAGCTGAATTACTCAAAAATACCTGAAATCCATGAATGTTAAGAAACCAAACAAGATTAAATCCTCCACAGCATTATTAAGAAATTTAGTCACAGATCAAATGCAGGATACATGAGATGGCCTCATTTCCCCCAATGGTATGAATATTTTAAAAATTTACATCATATCCTGCATCCATCAGGAGAACACCAAGATCTTGAATGCGAACTCTAGGAAGTGAATCTGCCACATCAAGCTTTAGGATGGCTGATCGAGACTTCATGAATGACCATCTACATGAAATGATCTATCACTGTTAGAGAAGACCATATTTGAATAGAATTTTTTTCAAGTGACAAGTCAAATATACTTTGATTCTCAGTTCAAGATTAAAAGTAAACTTACAACTGAAAACCGAGTCTATGTGAATTTCTGAATGTGAGAATAGGTGAGGTCAATGTATACAAATTTAAAAAGATAATCAAATCCAATTCAAGAACCTAGTAGTCATCAAAAGAGATTATGATAAAGGTGTGGCAAAGGAAGAGGGCATCCTAAAAATATTCCCATATCAACTTAAAATTTGTACTAGGCTGAGGTCCAGGCTTCACAGTCTTATCTATCACAACAAGAAGGTAATAATAGAAAAGTAAATGCACTTTTTAGACAAGTTATAAGAACCAAACAACGTTGCAATTTACATTCAAATATTATCTTCCAGAACAGAGAGGCTGGTGCATGATGATACAACTCAAAAAGAGAGCAAACTTGCGAGCAACTTTAACCATTGGAAGTTGTGTTGTGGTAGTACAAGCCATCAATGATGCTGCCAACAAGATGCATAGACCAAGAAAATAAGGGGTTGTGTAAACATGATCTAGGCAGAGCCCCAAGACCCAACGCCATGTGAGAAAGCCAAAAGTAGGATTTTCCTCTGGATACTTATCAAAGTAGAATTGTGGACTTTCACCTTGCTCTATGAATGTGCTTGCATAGTATGAGAAGCATGATTGCACTTAAAACTTAAAATGACACGGAGGAAATGTCAGGCAACAAATGCACCTATTAACAGATTAGAAAGCAGAGGAGCTTCCTCACTGCATCAGGCTTTATTAAATAACAAAAAACAAGATCAAATACTAGCAATCAAATAGTTCGGGAAATGACCTGTAAAGAAAATATTCAAAGGAAATAGTGGAATTCATTAGTCAGAAAAGAATATAACATAGGGGAATAAGAAATAAAAAAATGGCTGACCCTCTGCTTAATCTGTCTAAACTACCACCTAAAGGCTAAAGGTGTTTTCTATGGCTTGTTATGTGAAAGAATAATGGGGTAATAATGTACCAAATGAATCACCTATTACAGCAACATCAAATGTCAGTTTAGCATATCAAGCAATGGGAGTTTAACATACTATGTTAGTTCAAAGGTCAACCTAAACAGCATGGAGAATCCAATATAAACGAAAGATAAAACCAATTAGTCCATGAATGGTTTGGAAGGATTCTAGCTTGTCACTCCTAAATTTGTACATCCAGTCTAGATGAAAGTAAGATAATTTTCTATATTTATAAATAGGTGTTGACTTACAATTTTCATCCTTTATCAGGAAAACATAGTGTTCACCCATAAAATTAAGTCTGGAATAAGAAAAGAGGACTTAAATTGAACTACCAAAAAACTTAGTGAAATCACCAAACCCAGATTCTACAAAAATGGATCAATATGATTCTGATTTTTCATTTGACTTTTTATAGCTTTATCGAGTTAATTTTCAATTTGGATCAACAAAAACACAGGTGAAATGGGCCTTGATAAGATATATGGGAAACAATTTTAGGAACAAGAAAACATATATAAGTTCTAATCTCCAACCTTAATAATAATTCTTCCTCAATTCATGGATAAATAACACTTTATCAGACCTGGAAAAACAAAGTTTAGTTTTGCATTTTGCCTCACTGTATCCACATGAGTCACCACATAATAGCAAATTGTATTGGTTTAAGGACTAGACCCTATTCACAACTTGATGTACAACTTTACAAAACCATAACCCCTAACATCTTAACCTACAACATGATCTAGGCTAACTTTATAGTCTGTCAAAGGCTGTGGAATGTATTTTAAATTTTAAATCATTTCAAATGGTTGTGATTGTCCTGGATAGTTTCATCAATCTAGGAGTTTATATATATATATATATATATATAGATAGATAGATATAGCCCAAGGGGTTAGCTCAACTAGTTGTTGCCAATGGTGCTAGGAGAAATTTGACTAGTTCTATGCCAGCAGTTACATGGCTCAAATCCCCCTTGGTTGAGGTGCACTAATCTATGCCAATGGCTTTACTAGGGATGCCATCTATAAATGTGGGGAAGCATTCCTTGGATTTCCCTATGATATTTTCCTTGAAAAACAAAATACACAAACACATATACATATATATACTTCTACACCCTTGAGGGTTAACTCAATCAATTGAAAGCTCCACCCGAGGCATGTTGCCAATGGGAGGCCATACTCATAGGTTCAAACCCAATAGAGTCTCTCAAGGTCACCAACCACTATTGTAGCTAGCAGTTAAGTTGCCTTCCATCTAGATATTCCAAAGAAGAGGGGGGAATCCAACAAGGTTTCCCTTGGGGATATATATATATATATATATATATATATATATATATATATATATATATATATAGAGAGAGAGAGAGAGAGAGAGAGAGAGAGAGAGAGAGAGAGAGAGAGAGGAAAAAATCCCTGGATGCATCAAGCACTTCCTCCATGATCTTGCACCCCTTGTGTAGGAGCTCAAAGGAGATAAATCTACAGGGAAGAATTTCTTCCTTTTACCTTACTTGATTATGTCCTACCTTTCAAGCGAACACTACTTGAGGATTGTCAAAGTGCTTTCCAAGAAGAGAGATTCACTTCCTCCAAGAAAGGCATCCATACACACTCCCAACCCCAATGGAGGTTGTCCCCTCAAGAGTTATACAACTACCATCACCATAAGGAGATGATGATGATGGGGCCTCCACAAGACAAGATGACTAATTGTCACTAGGCCAGCCTTGTGAACTCCTAACCATTCACTACTCAGGTTGATGATGAAGCCATTGTGAATCTCAGCTGAGAGTAGTGATATTGAAACCAAAATTGCAGTTTTTTCTCATACACAAAGAACATATACCAATACCCACGGTCTAGATAACCCGCCTTCGAAACAACAAACCGTCTGCATCATGGATTGACCATAATGCTGGAGAAAGTAGATTAAGGGTGAGAGAAGCTTTTTCTATTGAAGCAATCCCAATACCAAAATTATCAACAAAGAGATCAATTGGTCCTCTAAGCCTATCTTTGTCACAGCAAGATTAACCTTATCGATAATAAAGAAAGAATGGACTTTTGTAATAAGTTTGGAGAGATCCATGTGAAAGCATGCATTGGTATATCCTTCCTCTGTGTGATGAGACTTACCCCTTAAATCAACTCACAAAATTTTGCTCCCAAAGTAGTTGGTACAAGATATCCTACAATGTCATTGCCTCCCTTCACAGATCATAGAATATAATATGGCATCCCCATCAATGCTTTCCCAACAAACAATTACACCACTTGAACCCAATTAAAAATTATGGACCATTAACAACACAGTTCACCATTTAAACCCAAATTTGGTCTCCAATGAAAACCCAACAAATTGAAATCGTGAAAAACACATGGCCATTTCATTATTAAATGAATTCGCATATACATTATGCACAAATTCATCTTCATAGCAGAGTATAAAGATTTAAATTCCAAAAATGAGAACAAAGATTAAACATTTATCTTTTAACAGAAGATATACCAAGAAAGTAGTTGTGTAGGAGCGATTCACCACCCAACCATAGGCATCCAATGCAGATGCCACCCCTATATTGATATATGAGGTCACCAAGGTGAAGATCCAGCTACAATCTTACAACTCACTCAACCCAATCCATCGCTCTCATGGCTTGGCCAATCTCTTCATTACAAAGATTCCATGTACCTCATCTAGCTATCAATCAACCATGAAACTCTCTTCAATTTCCATATACAACACAAGGGAAGGTCTGAAACTCTCTTTCATTTCTATATACAACACAAGGGAAGATCTGAAGCTCTCTTCCATTTCATATATAACACAAGGGAAGGTATTTCCCTTCTCTACTCAAGAGTCAACACTCCCTTGGGACTCCTTCCTCTCTAGTGCTACAATGGAGGTAGAAAGAGTCCAACTGTTGATTGCCTTTCAGGAATAACATGGTAGAGTAATATTATCTCCAAAATAATCAATGAGAAGCAATATCATTTGGGTGATGGTTTCCTAATTTTCCCAACCTCAATGTTCATTATAGCCATCTATCTCTCTTCTGAGGTCTGCAATTCAAACGGCATAAACTTGGAATGCTACAGCGTTCTGCACCCGCATGTAGAGAACAAATGAAGATTAATGCTTCAAAATTCGAACAGAACAGGGGATGCAGGTATGCTCTAAAATATAATTACGGTTGCAACCAAGGGCAAACAACACTGCCCAAACTCCTCCTCGCCCGTGGGTTTAACTCCATGGCACCGGGGAAATGGGCTATCTTGACCTTGAAACTCTAAATCCAGCTACCGTGGAACCAGTTGCCCTCGTCAATGCATGCAACTGAGCAGATCCACCACATTTGAGCCCAAGGCACCTATCCCTTGGTGAATCCAACCACCCCACCGCTCATGCATCATCATTGATTTTTCCATTTTCTGAACAGTGAAAATATCATAGGTCCAAAATGAATTCGAACTATGGGAGGGCCCTAACGGACCAGAGAGGGTCGATCAAGTCTGTCGCTCAGCCAGCAAGAAGATCCGTGACCCTGTGCACAAAGCCCCAGCCACCTCTCCTAAATTCCAGCGAACCAGTGAAAAAAAAATGGGGCGAATCACTCTAACCCCGACGGAGGCCTCTATTTATCGGTACAAACAATTAAAGAACACTACATATGTAATCATATTAACATCAATGTTGCTTCCACAAACAAAACACTTTACTACTGGGAACTTTTCTCAACCACAGAAAAGAGAATAGTAATATCAGTTCTCACCAAGTGATTCTCTGGAAAACAACGGCAATGATTTGCAACCATTTTATCAATCTATAAAGGAAGAAAGAACGCTTCCAAATCCCAAAATGACTGTTCTATAAAATTACCAGAGAATGCATGAATACACTGAAAAATATTTATATATATATATATATATACATGTATGATTCCCCACGTACAAAAAACATGAAAAAACCAGGAGAACACTTTGGATTCATAAGAAAATTTGAGATTATCCTTCATGATACTCCAAATACAATGTAGGAACTGTACCTGTACCTAAAAAATGTGAGACCTTAACCCTTCGAAAGTTCAGATACAAGTTGAGAAAAAGTTAGAGACTTCACAACTACGTTACAAGGGAAAATCTCATGGCTTGGAGACGTATTATTAATAAATTATAAGAATATGGAGTTGTAAAAGAAAATGGTTGTCTTTCAGATATCTTGGCCATTTGCAAGGTGTAATTTCATGAAAAGGTGGCCATTTTCAAGGCGTAAGCTCATGCAAAGGTGATTATCTGGCACCTGACAAGAATTTCTCAACACAGAGGTGCCATAGAAAGAAGTTAACATCTCATGGTGTGTTGTTGCTCCAAATTCACACCCTGCATATTACATAAATTCAGAAATGCCCAAATCCTTTGGAAACATGGAATCTGTAAAAAAACAGACAAAAGAATAATACTATTTATTTCTTAAATACAAGAGGTCTAAAAGACTTTACAGTATAATAGTCCAAGTTAATCTCTTTTTCCTTTTCTTAAAGAAAGAAGACTATCAAATGCAACACTGAAAATCTCTTTTCTTGAAGATAAAAAGGACATACAAAGGAAAGAGGAGAGTCAAAATACAACAAATTTATGATCAGAAAATAATTAACAAAAATTATGACCATCAATAGCTCAAACAACAAAATCTTCAATCACTTATACCAATAGATTATAAAACGAGGTTTACAAAGTCTTAACTCAGAGTCTGTGTTTAGATAACGTGCCATTGGGCAGTCACAAGTTACATAATGATATTATGGGCAATATATAAGCAACTTTTGTCCAGGCAATATTTTTTGCATCTCACTTAAAATGTGCACAGAACCGTTCACATAAAATTTAAAGTTTAAATGAATTAACATATAATAAAACCTTGTCATATTTCATGCTTTGCTTTAACCATAGAAGGCTGAGTATTTATTAGTTCTTAATTAAATAAGTTAACGAAAAAAGTCTACTGGACGTTCTGTGCTTTTAAACAGTTAACAGATAATATCTCAATCAAACTTTCAAAGACTAGATACATCCTTATAGCAGAAAAAACAGAGTCTAAAGACAAAAAGGTCATCTGTCCCTATCACTATGATTCATTAGTAGATCCAATAAAAGGAAAAATATACATCAAACGACAAATTATGATTATAGCAACCTTCTAAGCATGATTGAATAAAAATATATCGTCAATTTTGAAGAAATTATTTCTTTCTGGATATACTACAATCATTATGTTCATGACATTATTCAGGTCAGAATTAGTCCCAATGTGAAAGCTGAAAATCGACACACCTACAGTAATTAACTGAAGCCATTAAAACACTTATTGTTAGTGAATTAAGAAGGATCCATATTCACCAGTATGAAAAGGAACACATCCCCTGTATGAAAGGAAACACATACCCTTATTTTCGTTGGAGATAAGAAGACACCTAGAAAGCATCCCTGGTCATCCATTTATTGCCTAGGAACTGTCCCTGTGAAATTCCCTACAAAAAACAGGGCAGCCAGAATATCCCCATTCTCTGATTTCCCCCCTAAAGCAGTTTGGAACAGTAACTGTTCGATGATCTAGTGAAGATCTTTGACATATCATCACCACAATTGTGGATCAAAACTGAGTAGAGAGAAAAAGGTAAGGAACTCAGAAAAAACATGTTATTAAGAGTTAGCAGACTCAAAGAACCTGTTTGATATGCCAAATGAGAGGAGTGACTCCAAAGAAACCTGTCACTAAGTTACCAAACTTGAAGAACGTATTTTATATGATAAATGAGATCCATCAAAAGGCCATTGATGGGACTGTACAGAACGTTACAGAGAATGGTATTAAGTGGTAGTTAATCTGAGAGGAAAGAATACTAAGGAGATATGAAAATTCTCAAGCTAAACCAATCCCAAAGATTCCAGGGTTAGGGGAACATTGATTTGGTTATAACAAGTACAGGCAAAAGGTTCATAAAGCCATAGCAGGGCTAAGCGAAAGAATGATTCATTATTAGGCTTATTATAGATTTTTCTAGAATGTTTTCCTTGGACCTGTTGCTAACCTTACAAATACCACACAAAATAATAAACTTCTACTGATGAGAGAAAAATCATGTGCTCCAAATCTGTGACACTTCCTTTCAAATATCCTGCTACACATGCTTTCTAGACAATATCGGCAGAGTATTTCTTCTTGTTTTTTGATAATGGAAACTGTGCCCATCTCGAAAATTTTCTTGTCATTCAACACATCTTCAACACTCAGTTATTGTTGTGCACTTATTTTTTGATCTTGAAGCATATAATAAGAGTGTTTTCCTGCTGCATATATGGAAATGTCACCAACTACATTAGTCCCAAGGTCAAATGAATGGGTTCAATGATCCATCTGTTCTTGATTTTAGTGTTATCTTCCATATTGTTGAATTTTCCTTATATCCCAGATCTGGTCTATGTCTATACCAGATCAAAAACACACTGAAGTTACTCAATTACAAGCACTTTGCATAGTGAAAATATAACAATGTTAAATCAATTATGCACCCAGATCCATTTGGCCCAAATATTGAATTTTAGTATTCCATTAACACCTTGGACATTTTGCTAATCTTACAAAGACCACACAAAATAATCGTATTAAAAGTATAATTCTACTTCAGTAGTTTTGAGTGTTGACATTTCAGACTGTTTTAGATACAGAAAGATTATCCCTCTTCCATATGAATTCTTGAACTTTTAGATGGTTATTCCACAATAACTTATCAGGGTTACAATGGACATGCTTAGAAATGTTATTTTCTTTGGATTGATGAGATTGTGTGAGCTTATATGAATTGGTGGGGGTAGAAATTTATATAGCTGTGTTATGTATCAAGTACATGAGCACAGCCAAAATAACACTAGACAATTTCACAGACCTCATCGAATAACAAATCACTAATAAACGGGCCAGAGAAGCAAAGAATGAAAAAAGGATTGATTGTAGAAATTTTGAAAATCTTCTCTATATATGAATGTGCCATCTACAAAGACCACCTAAGAAAAATAAATAAAGCTAGAATTCTGAGGTATTACAGCTTTCACAGTTTCACCAACTGCAGAAATAACTGGGTCAACTGAAAAATAGTAAAATGCATACAATGAATGTTGCTGAACCACTCTTGGGGACAAGGTTGGACACTATAAGGCTACAAAGAGCAGTGTGAAATGAAATATAATTAAAAAAAACATAGAGACTACAATCTTACATTGAAGTCAACGAATATCTTGAGGGATTTTTAGGCCTTTGATACCACTTACTCCACTAAACAACACTCATGTTGTAGTGCTTGAAAGGATACAACCAATATGAGTACAATGTGGAACCTCTATTTTGAACTTTTCACATATTAATATTCTTCATTTGATTTTCAACATGAGTGCCCTTTGGACATGAGTGCTCCCACGGACACACAGTGTTATTAATATTCTTCATTATTAATATTAATGTGTTAATGGGACTGAAGGATACAACCAATATGAGTACAATGTGGAACCTCTATTTTGAACTTATGACTGTAATTGGTATATATTCAATTCCACCACAAGCATAACCACAAGAAAGGAAATGATTAGAATAGCCCCTTTTAGTGGCACTGAGAGTTTTGATGGTACTTTCACTTTGTACTAGGAGGTCCAAGAACCATTATTTCCAGAGGAGGAATTAATGTGGTTGTAGCAAACTTCTAATTCAGGGAAAGGGCGAGAAGGGCATTCTGTTGGCACTCATTACTAGGTTATATTTATTAAGTAGTATCATATGATCTCAAACTTGACTCTCGACATTATACAGATTGAATATTGTCCATTTTGGCTCATAATTTCATTCATGCACTAGGCCAATTTTGACGTGAGTTGATAAGAACATATGAAATACCTCCATATGTTATTTTGCATTATATTCATTATTATGCTTTATCTTCATGTCTAATCTAAATTCAATGGAAAACATAATTATTTTTCTTGAAAATCTATAAATTTTTTTTAAATCTCCATATGTTGAGGCTTGAGTTGAGTCTTTGCTAGGTTGACTCCTGGGCCAAAATGGGTCCCAAACAGAGTTGAGCCTGGTAACTTTGATTCATACCTTAGAAGTTAGCTTAGCTTTTTAATTTTTCAGGATAAATAAAAACTAAATAAAAATCCAAAAAACTAAGCACTTTATCAAGATTCATGTTGGTAGATTTGCATTCTTGCTTGATCTCAAAGCTGTCTATGTTGCTGAGTATTGTTTTCAACTCTTCTGCTCCCACGGACATATAGTTTTGGCCCAGGTTGACTCCTGGGCCAAAATGGGTCCCAAACGGAGTTGAGCATGGTAACTTTGATTCATACCTTAGCTTAGCTTTTTACTTTTTCCGGATAAATAAAAACTAAATTAAAATCCAAAAAACTAAGAACTTTATCAAGATTCATGTTGGTAGATTTATGTTCAAAGCTGTCTATATTGTTGAATATTGTTTTCAAGTTTTAACTCTGTTGCTCCCATGGACACACAATTTTGAGAGAACCCCATATCAACATCGGCTAAAATCTTTGAACAAGACAACAAAATTAGAATGATTCATCAAAACTCATCCAACTCAAACTCTGGAAGTGTCATAACATGATAAATCAAGTTTATTTTCTAGTACAATTTAAAGAATTTTAAAAAATAAAATTTGTCCAGACCCTACTTATTTTCACTCAAGGAACGACATTGGCCATGATTTAGGAAAATTTTTGTAATCACTGCTTCATTTAAAGGATACTAGCTAATAAATTGAATTATCAGATGGTTCTCAATGGAGAGAGGCTTAAAAACGACAATTTGTACCTGGTTTTGACGATAGATTCATGGAAATTTTGTGCAGAGCGCTCCTATGAAGTAACATAATATCAAACGTTAAGCACCAAACTGCCCCTTCTCGTCATCTGATATTGACTCTCCAGTAGGTATGAATCTAGGCATCAACAAACCCAAGTTCAGAAAGCTTCAGGTGAGCTTCCGCATAGTCAACAAAGAAAGCATCTTCATCTTGTTCATACTTCTTAACATAAACTGCAAAACTAAGATCAGCAAGCAATGCCTTATCAGATGGCAGCTGAAGCAGGGCTTCCTTCTCTCCAGTCACAAGCTCTCTGAAGTAAGAATTGTCAAAGAGAAGAGGGTTAGAGGTCCATGGTCCTTCAAAACCAGATCTCTCCTTGTGGCATCGCCCCAAGGTGTGGGCACCAGACAAGACCACAATTTCCTTATCACTCAACCCCATGTGACCAAAAACATCCCTCAGATGATCAAGTCCTTTTGTAGCATCAGCAAGGCGACCTTCTTCTAGAGGCTCAGGCTTGTCTTCTCTTCCGGGATGGAATGGAATGTCAGGTCCTCCGGTCACTTCAACAATCACCACACCAGCCACCTGATAAAGACCAACATAGGTGATTATGGGGAACTATTCCTTGATTGACTCCAGGAGCCTCACGGAAATTTCCAGACCGTTGTTAGCACCATGGGAAAGCTCGGCCTTGTATCTGATAGTCTCAAAAGGCCCTCCAGTCTTGGTCTTGACATCGTAAGTCCCAGCGTTGTGCCATGCGATTCGAACCATGATCGGCACACAGTTCTTCTCTGCAATGAGACCATGGAGCTTCCTCTTGGCTTTGTCAATGGCAGCCTTGTACACCTCACTTACGGTGGTACTCCTTGCTTACAGTGGGATAAGCCTTCACCATGGTTTACCCACTTTGCCAAATGAAAAATCCCGCGAGGAAATCAAGCCATACATGATTTCTACCTTGTTCTAGCCTAAAATGTAGCGAAAATTAATCTTTCAAGAACAAACTGCCAACGCCTGGGTTGCACTAAAATACAAATACAGGGCGAACTTGATATTCAAGGAACGGAGAGGGAAAAATACCTATAAAAAGTCTCCCATAACCAGTACCATTTGTAGAAATCGGGCGATTTGAAGAAAATTTTACAAACAAACATGGAGAAATCGGGCGATCTGAACGAAATTTTACAAACAAACAAGGCGAATAGGGGTAAGGAAAGGTTCTTCTTTTATATGAGGCTAAAATAGAATACTAATAATTACAGTGGATAATTTTTAGGTAATTATTGAAAATATTAGAAATTAAATATAATTTCAAAGTGCCTTCACTTCAAATAGGAAATCCCTTAATTTAACTATGAGCTAAATTCACACCCTAAAATTTTCTATACCTTATCTGCCTGCTTATTTCCCATAACCACATAACTGCAAGCGCACAAATAAATATAAAAATATACCAGTTATCTTACCTTGTTGGGCCAAACACACTACCTTGTATCTCAACACATACATATATCATCTCTCAAGAGACTCCAACCCCTTGACAAATCCAACCATAACTAGAAAGCAATTGATACAATTGTCAAATACATGTTCATGATTATAGCACATATCTGCATAATGTAAGAGAAAATCAATGTTAAGAAGACTTCATGTATGCAAAGAACTGATTCATTTGGAATTAGGGTTTGAAAACATAGTCAAAGGAATTCTTACCAAATTCCTTTATATATTATTATATCACCCATCTTCTAGTTACATAAACACATAAAATATTACCTTGTCATGCTAATACCAAGCATGTTTCCTTGCAATTGTTCACACATATCAATCACATGTTCCAAATATCAAGAAATCATATCGATTAACTAAAATTAGCCTCTACGAAGACTAACAGCCATGTCATAATCAAGTAAAAGTGAATATCATAATACTACAATTGTCACCTAAGTACATATCAACTATCTCAACACATGTGTGTTAGTACAACCATCTCAAAACAAGATCATTTATTCATTCAATTTTATAGGAACATACTCATATCATGCAAGTAATCAAATGTTCAAAAAATATATAAATGACATAGTAAACACCAAACACTTGAAAACCAAATTAATGCCATAACCCACCATTCAAACATTGAGTAGACGAGATAAGAAAACTCAATACCATGATGTATCTTAGGGGAGGTTATCTTCTCTATGTATTCAATCTGGATTAAAACGATATAACTTCACATCACATCAACTTAGAAATAAATAAGGTCATAATATCCATAATAATAACTAGATAACATGTTCGC
Source organism: Pinus albicaulis (assembly GCA_034641835.2). Classification (NCBI taxonomy): domain Eukaryota; kingdom Viridiplantae; phylum Streptophyta; class Pinopsida; order Pinales; family Pinaceae; genus Pinus; species Pinus albicaulis. The sequence goes on from CM076581.1 coordinate 277,743,060, forward strand.
ATCATAACTCATAAAAAATTGTCATTCATGCATAACACTCACATATGCATAGTAAGTTTAGATTAGTACAACACGCTATCATGATTAGGTTGAGCCATACCTGAATGTCATAACCCTCACCAACTGCATGGGCCAATCCAAAATAACATGATAAATTTAACATCCATATCTTAGTGCAATAACCCTAATCATCAAGTTGACTAACATATAACAAAAAGGAGTTAACATATAACATACTCTTGAAAAACATATAACAAAATCATCAATTTAACTATCACGTAACAATCGACATGTTAAAACATAACATATTTATCAACAACATATAGCATAATCATCAAGTTAACTAACATAATATAACAAAAATTCATATAACAACAAAGTTACTATCATTCATGACTATTTGACACATGTGCATATGACCACACTGATTCGCTAACATCTATCGTACATGCAAACACAACAACAATAGACTAACAAACATGTACATAACCTTAATTATTTATAACAATCAATTAACTTACATACCTGCATTCCAATCATACACTACATGTATGGAAATATTCTCTTACCCCAAAGTATAGTGTCGCAACTTCGCTTCAATGTTTTGCATCTCCTTCTCTATCTCAACCAACACATCAGCATCATAATAGATGAAAAGCACCATGATGACCTAAAATGCATACAATGACCTAATGTAAAACAAATATAAGCATGAAAATTCATGCATAACAAATGAATAACCGACATGCACTCATGACGATCACATTGAATCAACAACACCATCAACTTTCACATGGAGAAACCACTGCAACTATTACCAACGCCATATATATGCAACACGAAAATAGAACATAAGCATGAGGAACACATATGAAACCAAATTGAATACATTACCAACACACCACCCAAGGAGAGTGCAGCCACACTCTGATACCACTTTGTAACACCCTCTTCCCACGTCTACCCAAGTAACTAACGAACTGAGGTAAATATGTGATGAGATGATACTATAATGAGATTAAACCTCCTAATTGACCTTAAGGATGTGCATGTATAGCAATAAAAACACACCCAGTAGGTAACCTGATTATTCAAGCCTCTTACCCCTGGGTCACACTAACCTTTTGACCTCTTTGAGCCATAAACATAGGCAAAGGCTTGCAAGGAAGCGTCCAGGAGGCCATATATGCATGCATAACACTACATGCCAGCATATAGGGACTCAATTCCTTAGTTCTATGTCAATGTCCGTGAGATTTGAGCCCCCTTTTTAGGCCCAAAACTCAGTGCTTTGCCCAGAAGCTTATGAAAAGTTCAAAGATGATAAATAATAGTAGGAAAATGATACAGAAGCAATCACATCAATAATAACTCATCTAGACCCTCCTATCCATGACAGGAATTTTTTTAAACATGTCAAAAACATTGAAACTATAGGTGTAAGCAACAAATGTTAGCATATGGGTCCCATACTTTTCTGAGAATCGCTAAGAAGCATTTCTCCCTTAAATCATCAGCTACAATACAATCTATTTTACCATAGATACATTGTGAATTCATTTAGAAATAAAAACATGGAGATAGGCATACATCACTAATGTCAAAGTACATGCTTATAACCAACATAATAACAATAGAAATATCATGGATACAAAAAAATAAAATCCACATATAAACAAGTGAAATTATTCATAAAATACCAAAGTAATGAGCTTCTCATTAATGAATGTAAAAACCAACCGAAGATGGGACTTCCATGTTCCACCTGACCATATATTGGCTAAGCCAAATCCTTCTTCATCCAATCATCCCCATGCCATGTTCCAAGCATGAACGTGGGACTCATAACCAACCAAAAGAACCAAACAAACATTAATGCTATTGGAGTTCTCTAGTTACACTGTGAGGAATTTGAGTGCCTCCTAGTATCTCAAGCTTTACCGTAATCCATAGTCCCATACAGGGATCACTAAGCCCTACAACAAGACCCACTCTCCAAGATTTACCATATATCCCATCTCGGGACTACTAGGCCCAACGAAGAGCAATCCACCTCTTGTATTTACCGTATATCCCGACATTCATTGGGAAGGATTTTTAGGCCCCCTGAGGCACACAATATGAATTTATAGGCCCATTTTATGCATTATTTTAGGAGAATTATGAGGCTAGACTTCCTTTGCCCATATCTCCTAAAATTTTACTACCTAATTCTAAATTTTTAACAACATGATAAGTGGAATATCCCTCAATGTGGAAATATTTTCACCTTTTGGACCTCCCAGAAGAAAATTTATAACATGAAGTGCAACAGGATCTATTTGATGCATTAAGTTTAGGAGCATTCAGGAGGCTTGTCTTCCTCTCCTCATATCTCCTAAAATTCTGTGACCCAATATCTAAAATTTTCACCAAATGAATAGTGGGATTTCCACTCAATGTGGTAAATTTTCAGCTTCTGAAAACCTAGCAAAAGATAATTTATAAAATAAATTCTAATATGACCTATTTAACGATGCATTTAGGAAGCCCATCTTCATATGATCATATTTCTTAAAATTTCGTGCCCTGAGATATGAATATTGGACTAGAGGACCAACAAGATTTCCCCTCACCATGGTCCAAGTTTCAGGTTCTGATACCCCATAGAAGAGGAGTTATATTAGAAATGAAATCAATCGTACTCATTGAGCCCTGTATGTCCACATGTGCATATTAACTTGCACATAAAAATCAAGATATATTTTCTTCAACCTCAAGGTAGAATTTTATTATAATTCACAAATAAATCAAGACAATTTTCTTATTGAATTCCCTGTAACAATTTCCTACCACCATGAAAACTTATCATAGAGCCATACATGAAATTCAATAAAGAACTAAGCATCATATTCACAAATCAAAATAATAACACATAATAAGAGTTTAACAATGGTTCAAACTAAAGTTGGGACCTGATTTTCCACCCAACCATAGACCAGATGAAACCTATATTTTGTAGTACTCACCCTCTTGCCATATCCATGATCCAAGGGGATTATTCAAGCAAAATCAATTGGAAATCATATTTAAAAGTTTGGATTCTTGCCAAAATTCCAACTTTGTCCTCAAACTTCTTTCATTCAACCAAAAGCCAACTTGAATTCTTCAGACCAACCCCTTTAGTTTTGTTCAGATACCTTTTGATTATTTTTCTTATGTCTCTCCATGTTCCTCACAGAACATTCTTCTGTTTCTCTTCATGTTCCTCATGGAACATTCTTCAAGATCTTTGTTTTTAGCTATCATATTTGACTGTGTCTCACCCTTCAATCCATTAATGAATTATAACAATTTATAATAAAAATATCATTACATTCCAAAAATCAAGGGGAGTATACCACGGGTTGTCATAGATATTAATCCTAGTTTGAATTAAATTTCAATGGGGAGGCAAGCTGGCAGTGTAGTTACGTATAGAAGCACAAATCACTATTGAAATGCAAGATAACACTTTGGTTGGATCTACGCAACAAATTTCTCACATGGGATAGTGGGATTAAAAGGGGTTGGGTTGGCCACAACCAGTTCCCCTTGTATATAATGGAAGAAGAAATGATTTCTCATTTTCTCATCAATTTTCCTTTGGCTAAACTGATACGGAGCATGGTATTATCAATGTATTCACCTACTTTCCGCTTTTTGGAATAGGTCTTGCCTTGAAAAATGTGTCAAGGACTCGACATCAGATCACTCTAGACAATCTTTTCTTGATTTCTTGACTATTTGGGCTCATTGTCTTTGGTGGACAAACAACTTTGCTATTTTTAAAAATAAAATAATTCTAGCAAAGGTGGTGATGGTTACAATTGAGTCTTTGGTGGATGCGCACAAATTTCGTCCTAAGAAAAAGAAACTAGAATTCCTATGATGCTACTAATGAAAGAAGACATGTCTTAGGGCTTCTTTGATGTAGTCGGCTAGGGTCATCCACCTATTTTTGGACAGGCTCTATTCTCTACATGAACATACATATCATTAAACACATTCGCTATTGTCTGCACAAAGGTACAACTACTAAGGCAAAGATCTCATTTACATGGGCTCTTTTGTATGTGGCTAACTATTTTTGGGTTTCAAAGCTCTAGATATTTGGAGTCTCACAACTTGTCACTGAATGGATCAACAATATGATTAGAATAGAAGGTCTCCACCTTCATCATATTCTAAGGGAATTACAAAATGAAGTAAACAAGCTCGAGTGGTTAGAGGTAAAGCATGTTTTGAGGGAGTTGAATACAATAACACACCACCTCTCAAAAGAGGCATTGCAAGTTCATCTAGGAGCCCTTGAGATCGAAAACAATATGGATGATGATGCTCTAGAAGGGGCAATCATTCAATTTCAGTTATAAAGTTCCAATAACCCTTTAAAATTTTATGGGTAAGGACACTACCACCAGATTTTTGTCTTTTATGTGAGTGAAAAATCAAACCATATATATGGCTTTCCATTCTAGTTAAGTGTCTTATGGGGACTTATGTTTTGTCTCTTGGATAGCTTGATTTAGATCAGACTTCCAAGGTCTTCTTCATATATATTTTCAACATAAAAATATAAATTTTTTCAGAAAAAAAAATAAAAAATAAAAAATAAAAAATAAAAAATTCTTAAATAAATTTATTAAAAATATTTTTAAAATAAATTGTATATATATATTGAAATGACAAATTTGAATTGAAAAATCTACCTCCCCTATAATTATTTCCAACTACAAATCATTTATAAATTAAAAATAAATCTGAAATAATAATAAATAATTATCTCCTATTTCAACTGATAACTAAACTTCACAAATATTATAAGTGGATCATATATATCATACCCAAAACGAATATAAATTTATCTGATCTTTTTTTAACAGTTATTGCATAACTCATCAAAGGGTTTGCCATAAATATTATAACCTTCCGCACATATTATTTGAAAAAAAAAATCTCGGATAAGATGTACGTTTGAAAAAATATTTTAAAAATAATTTTGAGTTTAAAATTTTCATAATGATAGATAATTTTTTTTTTAAAATGACGTCTTTCAATAAATTTTTGTTGTAGGTTTTGATGGTTTTTTTTTTCCTATATTTTTCCGTTTAATTTGTATAAAATTTAGTAGTAATTTGTTATACATTTTTAATTGTTTATTGGTTTAATTTATTTAAAATAATGGAAAATTTTATAGGAATTACAAACTTGAATTATAAATTTTGCCTAAAATTTATCCAGAACACTAATTCGGTATCTACATTCAAAACAAATTTTCAATTTTCAAGATTTTTTATATTTTTTTTCAAGTGTACGGCAAGAAGCGTACAATCACGTACAGTAGCACTGGCTGGCTGGCCGGTTGCGGGCCAATCTTCTCCTTTCTCCGATAATCCAGCGAGGTTGAACCTACAGCTGATAATGTCGTCACATGAGCTGTAACTAACTACGTCACTCTGCGTTCTCCTCATGGAATTTCCATAACAATTTCGATGGTCATTTTCAGATTCGCACACCGCCCACGGCTGGCACTGTTGAACCATTTGACTTTCGAGATGAATTCAACATGTGCACGCAGATTAGATATCTATTGACCATAACGACAAAATACAGACTATGCTCTATTGACCCCATTTAAAATTCTTAGTCTTCTCTCTCATTCGATTTGTCTCCACTGCCACTGCAAGACTGTAAGATACTTTTATGGAAATTCGTTATTCATTTAATGGAAGTGTAGATTTGGATGGGCGTTCGTTATTCACTTAAAGAAAGTGTAGATTTGGATGGGCGTTGCCGAGATAAATTTATCCTGAAGATTAAGAATGGGTTATGAATGGTTGGAATTTTGTAAATTTATCCTTTATGATGGAGAAAGATTCACTTGAAATTTGGGACATTTCATCCATTTTTAACACACTTTCTCTTTAAACATTTTCTTATCATTATGAATTACAATAAAAATTAATTAATTTTAGTTAATTAAAAATAAAAATTCATACGCTCTAAAACATGGCCTTATAGGTGGACAACAAAAGAGTAAGTTTTTTGAGAGGGTTTGATACGCAGGTAGGGTTTCTGGATTCTTCTGCGTGCTGCAGTAAACTTTGGTGGCCTCATCTCGCAGAACTCTACAGGAGGGGTCAGGTAGGGTTTTTGGATTCTTCTGCGTGCTACAGTAAACTCTGGCGGCTCTCATCTCGCAGAACTCTGTAGGAGGGGGTCAGAGCTGGCTAGTCACTTGAGAAAAGGAGGGGCCAATGCGGCCCCTTTTTATAAACAAATGGTTCTGGACAGGGGTAAAGGCCCAAGCGAAGGCCTGCAGATTTCGGGATCAGAAGTGACAGGTAGGAAGCAGAAGGATGGCAAGGTTTCCAAGGAAGCACAAGGTCAAAGGCCTACGGGAGGAATTAAAATAACAGAAGGGAGAGAAAACAAAGGACCCTCCCATGATGACTGCAGAGCAGTAGGTTGTTCAGAGTGTACAAGATCTAGAACTGGAGGCCAAAAACAGGGAGAGCAAGGACGCTGCAAACCGAAGACTTCGAAGATTCTTCGAGTCATAATCACATATCCGGAAATGCACAAATATCAGGACCATATTTCTATCTATGCTCTAATATGCAAATTTATGGGGTTTTGGCCTACAGAGAAAGCCCTGTGCCAATGGATCAGCAGCACTGGAAACCTCGAGGCAATGTCCAACTCCAACTAGGTGCTAAGGGGTTTTTCACGGTGGGTTTTGCAAACCTGGAAGATAGAGACCGTATATTTGATGGAGGCCCCTATTTCTATGCCTCGACAGGGTTATATATGAGGCCATGGAAACCCAACTTTGCTCTAGAAAAGGAGACCTTCACCGATGTGTTGGTTTGGATCCGCCTCTTCTCTCTACCCATTGACTATTGGAGACCCTCAACACTAGAACATATTGGTAACAAGCTGGGAAAGTTTGTCCAAGATTCGGAAGCGACCCTGGAAAAAAGGTACACCTCCTGTGCTAGAATTTGTGTTGAAATGGATGTGTCGTGAGCACTGCACGAAGGACTATGGTTGGAATTTCATGATGAAGTTTTCTTTCAAGCCATAGATTACGAACAAATCCCCTTTAGATGCCGTAGGTGCCATGAACATGGACACTTTTTTCGAGAGTGTCCTCTAAATAAACATCCAGAACAAAGTAAAGAGGGTACACCTAAAGACAAAGATGGATTTTTCTGCCCCACAGGGAGACATAGATCAAACAGAAGGAACCAAACCAAATCTACACCATCAAATAAAGGAAATGGTAAATCCTTCGCAGCTTTGGGGGGAGGAGAATGTAATGGAAGAAGATTCAATCCCTCTGGAAACACAACCAGATGTAGCGGGAGCTTCACAACAGGAGACCCCAAACTCCCCAAGGCAATCCACGGAAGTGACCCCTGAAGGAGCCGAGCAAGGTTTTGATGTAGAAGGGGAACCAAAAATGACAATGAGCGAAGCATGTACAGAGGAGCTATAACTTAGAGACATTCTTGAGAGGGAAGGCATGGACCTTGTCAACATTGTGGAAAAATGGAAAGAACTAGGAGTGGAACACATCCCAGAAGAACAAATTGACAGGATAAAATTCCTATTCCTGGAACAAGAGGAGGGAGGGAGCAAGGGACAGAAAAGGGGATATGATGAGACTAAAGGTTTGGGAATAAATGTCCAAGGCTTTCACCAAAACAAACCAAAAGCCAAATCATGACACAAACAGGGCATAAAATCAAACAATGAAGCTCTTCAGGAATTAGGCCAAATGTTGTTGAACTCGGGTAAGATGAAAGCCCTAGAGGATTTCACCTCTACTTCCTAATCTTTTAGTTTATAATGAAGATCTTATCCTAGAATGCTAGGGGGCTAAATAGCATTATGAAGCAGAGACTTCTTAAAAATATAGTCAAAAAAGAAAATCCAGATTTGATCTTTCTACAAGAAATCAAATGTTCTAATCAAAAGTTGAAGGAAGTGTGTAGGAAAATTGGTAGGAGTATGGAGTGTCTAGAAGTAGAAGGTAATGGCATTGGAGGAGGGTTGGCCACATTATGGAACCCACATTCACTCCAGTTAATAAGTGTAGAAGCACCATGAATGTTTTTGTCTATAGAAATGCATATCGTAGGAGAACATGGTACATACCTCTGTACCAATGTTTATGGCCCTCAAAGATTGGAAGAGAAGATAATAATTTTGAAAAACATGCACATTAGAGTTAAGGGAATCGATGGAGGTGATTTCAACATGATCATCTCTTTAGATGAGAAAAAAGGTGGGATGAGGAAGTTAAATCGGGACATAGAGGCCTTCAGAAGCTTCATTCAGGCGGCTAAGCTAGTTGCTATCCATTCGATGAGTGGGTTGTACACTTGGAATAATAAATGTGCAGGGGATAGGAAAATTGCCTCTAGGCTCGACCGCTTTCTTATTTCAGAGGATATCATCTTGGCAGGCGTTGCAGTGGAGAATGATATTCTCCCTAGTGGGGGTTCAGATCATTGGCCTATCACTGTGGATGCTACAATTTTGGGCACTCCTAAAAAACGCCCTTCTAGGTTTGAAAAGTTCTGGTTAGATCACCCAGATTTCATGTCAAAGATTAAGAAATGGTGGCATGAACCCCTCATTATTAGAGGAACTAAAATGTTTCATCTTCAAGCTCAGTTGAAGCACATCACAGCAAGGATCAGGAACTGGAATCAAGAAGTTTTCGTAAATATTTTCAAGGAAAAGCTAGCCTTGGAGGAAAAATTGGAAACTCTGCAAAAGGCATTTATGAGGGAGGGGATGTCTCAAGCTACCAAAATCGAAGAGAAATATCTTTTAAGAAGATGGGATGAGAGCTGTCAGCAGGAGGATGTCCTTTGGAGACAGAGATCTAGGGTTCAGTGGTTGAAGGAAGGAGAAAGGAACACAATTCTTTTTCATAATTCAGCTATTGACCATAGAAGGATTAATAGGATCATTCGTTTAAAGGATGACCAAGGGACTTTGTATGAATCTCATGGGGATATTTCCAACCTCTTGGTTAATCACTTTTCACACATAGCTGAGGAGCTTGCTATGGACAGGGAAGAGGCCATCAGGGAAGTAGTTTCCTGCATTCCTAGAATCCTAACAGAGGAGCATAATAGGAATCTAGATCGCCCCATCTCCATGGCAAAAGTGGAGGAAGCTATACAGGAAATGCCAAATGGAAAATCACCTGGTCCTGATGGTTTTACCATCGATTTTTTCAAATCCTGCTGGGAAACGGTGCAAAATGATATTTGGGAGGTTCTTGAGGACTCTTGTAAGACCTCCTCAATCCTTAAATCCCTAAATTCTACTTTCATTGCCCTGATTCCTAAGGAAGTTGAGGCTTGCACTCCAGCAAAATTTCGGCCGATAGCCCTGTGCAACGTCCTTTATAAGATAGTATCCAAGGTGATGGCGAACAGGCTGAAGAGTATCCTCCCTCTGATCATCTCAGAAGAGCAGTCAGATTTTGTTGAAGGGAGACAGATTATGGTTAATATCCTTCTGGCCCATGAGATGATTCATTTGTTATAGTAAAAAAAAAGTAGGAATGATAATCCAGCTGGATTTCTCGAAAGCTTATGAAAAAGTTAGTTAGAAGTACATGGAGGCAGTGTTTGATGCATTTGGGTTTGGTCAAAGATGGATTAGTTGGGTGATGGCTCTAGTTAAGTCCCTGAATTTCTTGATCCTCGTTAATAGTGTCCCTGCCAACCTATTCAAACCCTCAAGGGGTATCAGACAAGGTGACCCGATATCTCCATTTCTCTTTTTCATTCTAATGGAAGGTTTAAGTCGAGTCATCAAGGCAGCCAAAGCGAGAGCTAACATAACTAGTCTCTAGCCTCACCAAGCGAGTCCGGCAACTATCCATCAGCAATTCGTGGATGATACGATGCTCCATGGGGTTCCTACAGTCAGATAAGCTTGAGGTTTCAAGGCCATTCTAGACCTCTTTGGTCGGGCTTCAGGTATGGACTTAAATTATGGAAAATTGATGATTTTTTCTTCAATACACACATTTCTATATAGAGAAACCTTACAACCATTCCTGGCTTTCAAAGGAGAAGCCTCCCATCCAAATACCTAGGGATCCCACTTACGGATAAGCCCTGGCAGATGAATCACTAGGAAAAACTCTTATCTTCCCTGGAAGACAGAGGCAACTATTGGACGAATTGTGTTCTTACCTTTACTGGTCGTATGGTCATGAAAAAGGTAGTGCTTCAGACCATACCATACTATATGCTCTCCATTCTGCAAGCTCCGAAGGGTATCCTTCAGAAAATTAGAGATATCCAATGGAAGTTTCTTTGGTTAGAGAAAGCTGATAATAATAAATGGGCCCTTGTAGCTTGTAAAAATGTATGTAAACCAAAGATCATGGGTGGCCTTGCACTCTAGGATCCAAAATTAGTGAACAAGGTATGCGGGGCCAAGCTTTGGTGGAGATGGCTTAAGGAAACCACTTCCCTATGGCCGTTTCTCTAGAAATCCAGATACGCAGAGGATTGGTGGCCCCCTGAACTCATTCGATTGGCAAGGGATATCACAGGAAACCCTATTTGGAACTTAGCTTGGGAAAAGAGACATATTATCTAGGAGCACTACTTCTGGGAAATAAGGAACGACTGAACAACTTTCTTTTGGCAAGATGCTTGGCAAAAAATGCCTAAATTGGATTTCCCTATGTACCAGCTAGTGCAGTAGAGTTTTCAAAGGCAGGGTAGAATGAAGGTTGATCAATATTGGTTCACAGATCATCTAGACCCTAAGTGGGACCATTGTTCTACAGACCCTCCGTCTCAGGAAGTAGAGGTCCTTAACCAGATCACATCTTTGTAGTCGTTGTTGGAGAAAAGAAAGGTGTGAATCTCTCAGGAGGAAGATTAGCTCCTTTCGGGAAGAATTGATGGAGGGGATTTCAACCTCAAAGAGGCTAGACACTACCTAGAAAATAGGGATTTAGAGGAAAAGGTCCTCTAGCATGACAATGTATGGGATGCCATATATTGGCCCAGAATCAAAACTTTACTATGGCTCATAATGCATAGGAAAATTCTCACATGGAAGAATCTATTAAGAAAAGGGTTCATAGGCTCATTGCATTGTTGCCTTTGTGAAGTAGAGGAGGAGACGATGAACCACCTCTTAAATTCCTGTAAGTGGATTTCCAATCTGTGGGAGTGGATGGCAAATGTCTTTCGCCAAATAGACCAGAGAAGAGATTCCATCCAAGGCACAATTTCTCGGTGTAGGGTTAAGTAGGCTAAGCACAAAACAATCAATATCTTATTGCGTCTAGGCCCTGGTTTCCTCGTCTGGATGGTGTGGAAAGAAAGAAACAAAAGAATCTTCCAGGACACAGGGAACCAAATGGACCAGCTGAAAATTTAGATCCTGAAAAACATGAGAGAAATGACACTTACCAAGGTAAAAGGGGACCGGTCTAGAAGGCCTTTGGCTGGAGAGCAACGTATACTGGAGATTTTCGGCCTTGGAGCGGGGTGTGACCCGAGTCTGTCTACCCAGCGTCCTGAGTCCCCTCCTTCCTTTCAAAGTTGAAAGCTCCCCCTCCCGGGTTATTGGAATTTAAACTTCGACGAAACGTCAAGGGGAAATCCGGGCATGGCTAGCTTTGGTGGGGTTATCAAAGATGACAAAGGAAAAATTGTGCATATCTATGGCAGTTCCCTAGGAGAAGCTACAAACAACGAAGCAGATTTCATGGCATTGGAGCAAGGTTTGAGGATCTTGGTCTGACTGAACAACAGGCACACCATAGTCGAAGGAGATTCTATGTTGGCAACCAATGTTGTGAAACGTTTGCAGAATGGGACTAACCCAGTGAAGGTAACAAAGCATTGGCACCTCTCGTAGGCCACTGCGCTTACCACTACCCACCTGTCTCTATTGAAAGGTATCATGTTTCAAGCAGTCCGATGCTTAGCTAACTCCCTGGTGGAAACATTGGCAAATCATGTGGTGGAACATCTAGAGGGCGATCTAGATGGCTGGTGGTAACATGTGACAAATGGTAGCCTGCGAAAGGAATGCAAGAAGGTGGAAATCAAGGATCTGTGCAGGTTGGGAGATGGAGAGGCCAACTCCCACGACATAGAGCATTAAGAAAGAATGCAATACCCTAGGTCACTTAAGCCGAAGTACAGGCTCCAAAGGCATCTCGCCCATGTGAAGTGTGTAAAGAGGTCGAAGAGGTTTAGTTGAGATAGGGTCGGGTACACCATTCCCAACAGTCCTGCAAATTGTCAGGTTGGAATCATGAGAGATCGCGACAATCAGAAGAAGGATAACCACCTAGGGATGGGAAATCACCAACATTTGATGATTAGGTGGTTTGGAAACAGGCATGATCATAGCAGGTGGGTCACTACTCATGCCAACTTCTGCACCTTAGGCATCAACAATAAAAATACAGGCCATGGTCGTAAAGAGGAAGGCATATACATTGTATAGAGGGATTTTGTTCCAGATTTCTATTCATGTTTCCCCCTCACCTTTAGCATTAAGTTCGAGAAGAAAGGTAGGTGGGACAGTATGGCTAGGTGCTCCCTTCGTCGCTCGAGAGCGGAATCTAAAGTGCAGGAGGCGGCTAAGGGCTATATTAGGTCAGTCTCCTACAAGGGTAAAAATAAAGTGGAAAACTCGTAGGTCGAAATCTCCAAATTGAGAGAGAGTGTGGATGATATGTCCATTAAAGAGGAAGTAGACTAGATTATTGACCCCGAAACCCAGACTGCTCGGGCTATGCAATTCTTGCGAACCCAAGCTATGGCGTGGCACATGAAGACCCTGCTGGCTAAATCTATGAACCATTAGGAGGCCACCACTCAGGAGGCCATCCAAGTTTGAAAAAATTGGTCCACCAAAAAATCGGCTTGCTTAGACAGTTTGGAAGGCACTCTGAGGTATCTTGCGGAGCAGATGCAGGAATAGTCGAGGACACCCGAAATTTTTCTGCAATTATTTGAAACTTACTTGAAATATGTGGAGAATGTGTCCATCAAAGTTCTGGATGAGACCCACAAGACAACTGTGATATTTCGTTTCAAGCCCCGAAATTCTCTTATTCAAGAGGGGAATGTTTGCTCGAATGTTGTTGCTAGCAAGGAGGAGGAGACCGATGGGGCTCTGGTTTAATTTCCAACATTTTTTCGACAAAAGCATATGGTGTTGGTTTTCTTTTTTGTGCCTATGACTTATGCTAGTGGATGGCGAGATGCCGATAGCCTCCTACCTAGTAGGTGGACCAAGTTTTGTTGCAAGTTTCAGCGTTCCTACGAGCCCTCGAGGGAGAAGCAAAGTGTATTGCCTTCTGTTTTTAGTTTCTATCTCACGTTTGGTCTGGTTTTCAGGGGTTCCTTTTTGCACTAAAACCAACATAACCTTTTTGTAATACTATGTACAATATTTTATAATTAATACAAGTGCTAATTTAAAAAAATAAAAATAAAAATACATACATAATAAACCCTCACAAAGAATTCACATAATACTAATGTACCTTCATTCCAAAGACTCGTAGGCATTTTTTTTAAATATCATTATTGTCTTAACTTGTATGTTTTGTTATAATGGTTTAGAGTAGATTTCCCGACTTTAGTTTTATGCCTTGAACAACTTGGAATTCATCCTAATTCTTATTTTTTAAATTACACTTTCGATTTTCATTAATTATATATATATATTGTTTGAAAAATGAAAATTTAGATTTTGAATTTCATGATTTACATAATACTTTATAATATGACCATAGCAATTTGAATTGGTCCCTTAGAAATCTTAATTATCACCTTATAATTAAAAAATGAGAGTCTAATTATTAACAAACATTATGTGATGAAAAGATCAAAGTATATTCCAAATATTATTTTTAAAATAAAATAGTTATTAAAAAATATAAAGGTGATCATATATTATTGTCATTGAAATAAAAATGATATGATCATATATATATATAATTATATAATATGAGTTTTTATTTGCTATTTTTTTCCTAAAATAAAAAATATCTAAATTGTTGATGTTCAATCTATTTCTGTATTCAAGAATACAATTTAAACAAGGAATAACAATATATCTAGAAAAACATAGTTACCGATCAAATAGGTAACTAAACTAGTACCTACTTTTTAGAGGTAGCAAAAAAAACACCCAATTTTGAAAAGTGGTGATGCAAAATCACCCTTTTGTTTTTTGGAGCATAGTTTTGGCACTTTAAATTTTCTCATGACTTTTTTTTTTAAATGTCATGATTTTCATGTCGATTTTGAAAAGTGGTGATGTAGAATAACCTGTTTTTTTATAGCATATTTTTGGAACTTTAAATTTTCTTTGATTTTTTTTTTTAATATCATGTTGATTTAGAAAAATAGTCATTTTTTTAGCAATTTAAATTTTTTTATTTATCAAGCATGAACATTTTTTATAAAATGTTAATGATTTTCATGCTAATTTTGAAAAGTGTTGATGCAACATTAATATTTTTTTTAGAGTGCTGATTTTCAACTTGGTAATAAGACTTAAAAATAAAATAAAATAAACATGACAATAGAAAATCAAATAAAAAGGATATAAAAAAAAATGAAAAACACCCAATAAAAGTGTAAACAAAAAAAGAAATATCCTGTAAAAATAAATAAATAAATTCAAAAAATAAATTAAAAAAAAAGAAAAAATTAAAAAAACTCATAATTTAAAGACAAAAAAAAAAAAAAATAGTTTAAAAAAAAAAACATAATCAAAGAAAATGTTAAAATAAAAAAAGAAATGTAAAAATAGTTAAAAAATACAAAATAATTTTTATTTTTTTTAAAAAAACAAATATAAAAAATTCAATTTTTTTTTGCCCTACGTCAATTCCAGGAATCGACCTCGTTTCCCAAGGCCAATGTCCGACGACCAAGTCAATTTCCAGAATCGAGCTAGATCGCGTTGGCCATGGCTGCCTAGAACCGAGGCCCCATGACCCTGCGAAGCCATTACTACACAATAATGTTAATGAAGTAATTATATCATTACTTCACTTAGGAAAATTCATAATTAAATATATGCTTTTATTTAAGATATTATCTCATAATGTGGAGCTATTTCCTTAGAGGCCAAATAAAAAAGCGAATATAAAACTTTGATTAAAAATAAAATGTCAAAGTGAAAAATAATTTTTAAAAATTAGTTTTTTTGAAAATTTGACCTAAAACAATGAAAATATAATCTATTTTGTGCAAGATTATCAAAATTCCCATTTACTATGGTCACTGCAACCCTTCAACCTTTGAATGAGTATTTGCTTAATTGTTTAAAATAAATCTGAAATAATATCATCTCATTATAACATCTATGGGTAAATTTTTTTATACAAGCTATAGCTCATAATCATTATGAAGACAAACACTTTTCCTTTTATAAAGAGATAGACATAGTAATTGTTCTTTTACAATGACATCGAGTTTGTGATCTACACCCAAGTATTTTTGGAATTATTGGCTTATTTATGTATTAAAAAATTACATTATAATGTTCTTAAAATTTTTAAGAATAGAAAAATACAAATAGAATTTGTAAATATATATGTTGTTTAAATTAAATATCCTATCAATTAATAAAAAATGAAATTAAGATCTACGGTTTCAGAGAATAATCCAAAGCAAATTTGTATCCACACAGATGGTAAGGTCGTGCAAAATACTAGGAGGGACACTTTTCCATTGAGTTGACCACTTGAAGTAAAAAAATTGATTAATAACACGTTCTTGGAATTAAATCTCTCAACATTGGTTCTAAAAATTACGACTATTTAAAACTAGTAGGAAATCGTGAAGCACATATCTTTTGTAGAAAACGAGTACAAGTGTTGCCAAAGACAAAGTTCGGCGTGCATGTGTTAATTTTGTTTTCTTTAACATTTAAAATGCACTAAAAAAATAAATGGTACATACTTTCTTCTGCTGTGTCCTCTTCGTGATCAATTTTTCTGGTGTTTGTTTTGTAAAAAAATCATTCCGAAAACAAATGTATGTTTGATAGTTATTTCCTAATCATGTGCACATATGCAACAATCTTGTCAATACGGTCGGAAATGCAATTAGTTTATCATTCAATACAAAAAAGGTCACATGAAACTGAGAATACCAAATTCTTTGAAGTCAAGAAAATACTTTATTGAAAATGACAATGCCATCGATTTTAGATCTCAATTAAAAAGAAGACGCCAATATAACCTATTGTTTCAATAGGAATTCAACAAATAATTGAAAAAAACATTAGCATAATTTTCGATGATAATTGGAGGAATTGGGACAGTGAAACATGTTAGGATTTTCAACTGGAGACTTCCTTTCGACCCACATATGTAAGGATGGAGCGACAGAAGAGAGAGTTCCATTGGGTCGTTTGACCTGAAAGTCTTGCGCTGTAATATCGAATAAATCGATCGAATCAATTGTAGTGGTGTACTACCCAAGGCTTCGTAGCCTTTGCAGCCATGGCGAAGGTGACCTAGGTCGATTTCGAGAATCGACCTAGCTGGCTCGCCCCGGGCTTGCCAGGGCGATTCACGGAATGGACTTAGGCCTTAAATTTTTTAATTATGTGGTGTTTTTCTCATCTAAAAAAATATTTTTTTTTTTTTTTTTTTTTTATGTTTTTTAAAGTGATTTTTTATTTTATTTTCTTAAATTATGTGGTTTTTTAAATTCTTTTCCTATTTTTTATTTATTTGTTAATAAAATTTATTTATTGTTTTATTTTTTTTTATAAAATTTTAAATTTTTCTAGTTAATTTTGTTTTTTTTTTTTACAATTTTATGTTTTTTTATATACATATTTTTTTATATTTGATTTTTTATTATTATTTTACTATTTATTTTTATTTAATTTATTTCAAATTTAATTTTTTAAATCATGTGGGCGAAAATATTTGTATCTGAGTTATATTTTTTTTAAATTTATATTCTTTATGTAAATGAAGTTTGTTAAATTTCTTATTTAAAAATATTATTTTCATAGAGTTATATGCATACAAAAAAATTAAATTATTATTTAAATTATTTTTTATTTTAATATTTTATTTTATTATTACTATTTTTTAATTTTAACTTATTTTAAATTTTTCATTTTAATTTTTTTTAATTATGTGGTTTTTATTATTATTATTTTTTTATAACTTGAAAAAATAATATTTGCTTTTTGTTTTTGTTTTGGGTTCATTTTTAATTTTTTCCTTTAAATTGTGTGTGTGTTTTTTTTCCTTTTTTATTTTCTTTTGAATTTTTGTGTTTATTTTATTTTATTTTTAATTTAATTTCTTTTTATTTTTACAAATGATATTTTATCTTTAATATCATGCCTAAAAATCATTGGAATTTTATTTTCGTAAAGGTGATATTTAATCTTGAATATCATCCTTGGATTTTCAAGGCTTTTCAGAGGTGCGATAAGACATTAAATTTAATACCATGCGTAAAAATTGTTGCAATTTTAAGACTTTTGATCTTTTATCTTTAATGTCATGTTATTGTTGAAATTTTAAGGATTTTCAGAGTCATGATATTTTATTTTTAATATCATTATTAAAAATTGTTGACAATTTACCCTGAAAAGAAAAAGACGTTATTCCAACATTAACACTTTTCGTTTTCAATGTGTTTTTTGCACACAAAAAATTGACGACGTTATTCCAAAAACAACACTTTTCATTTTCAGGCTGCTTTTTGCACACAAAAAATTGGCGACGTTATTCCAACATCAACACTTTTTGTTTTCAAGTTGTTTTTTGCATACAAAAAATTGGCGACGTCATTCCACCATAAACACTTTTTGTTTCGAGGGTATTTTTTCAATTTTTTTTTCAAGAAATTTTTCGGTTTTTAGCATTTAAAAGAAAAATGTTGAAATTTTACCGCAAAAAAAAAAAACAATGTATTCTCGCAGACACACTTTTCGTTTTTGGGTTGTTTTTTCATGTTTTTTGAGTTTTTTTGGGCTAGAGTTCTCATTTTGAGGTAATACTTCCCATTTGATAGGTAATTATGTTGAAAGTGCATCACTGAATTTTGATAAAAACTAAAATTTAAAAAAAAATATGATTTAACAATATTTTTTTCACATAAAATTGAATAAAAAATTAATTAAATAAATTGGAAGACATTAATGTAATGAAAGATGCTCTTTGTTGGTAAAGTATACCAATTCGATTCAAACATAGTAATGTGTGTCAAGATACATTGAATCGTTATGAGTTGATGATTTCATTTTCGGGTCAAGTTTCTATAGACTGAAAGTAATAGCTTTCGATCTCTATAGTTCTAAGACCCCAAACGTTAAAAATTTTAACAAATCTAGCACACTTTAGTGTTATGATTAAAAAAAAAATCAACAAGAAGAAAAACACAGGGGATGAGAAAATGCAACCACTTTATTTAATAAATTACTACAAGTAATACATGCTAGAATGATTAACATATAAATTCTTGCCAATGGCATGCAGGGCCACTCATCAACAGAGTGGACCAATTGAATGTTGAAGCACACTTGTGGACCCTAAATGGATCCACCACACAACTTCACTGCGGGGTTTTCATCCCATGTTCAAGTCGAACTAGACAAACCAAGTTCTCAAAAAATACAATAAGACAAAAAAACTTAGGATGATCCTACTTTTAGGATCCTATCCCCTTTTATAGGCTTGATAGACTCTCTAGAAACTTTATTTTATTATTTTCAGTCAAAAAATGAAGGTAAATATTATGGGCCAATACCATGGGAAAACACCACAATAAATACCACAATAATGTCAAGAAAATGGAATATTACAAATCCCCCTTCCCAAAGATTGATTTCCCTCAAGAAATCCACTTCTATTCACAACAAAAAAATATTTATATTGATATCAAGATCCATACAAACCAATGTGTTATCCCATGCCTCCATGCTAAATGATCCTGAATGGATCCCAAGAAATCCTCTTTCCAATCGAGCCCTCAATAGATTGGCCTGGATCCTAATGCCAGCTAACTCCTGGGACCTGTGGGTTATGATACCATCTCTTCATCCCATCCTACTTGTGCCTAAGGGCATAAGATGCAATATTATCTTGGCTAAGGGTATCCTCCTAGGGATCATCCCATCAATAGAGTTCAAATTCATAATCTCTCTCCAATACATCTTGTGGGAAGGATCTAATGGATGAATTCTTGCACATGGAATAAGTCTACAATGTTGATGTTGCCTTATGTTCCACTCAAGCTTCTCCACCTAGTCATTCAACATGATCCATTTGTAGTACACTGCCCTCCTCTCCATAATGTATAAAGGTGGGTTAGTAATTCCGCAATCCATATTTATGTACTCTTGTAGAGGGTTGCTCTAGAACTCCATACTGTATTCCTCTTGCTTCTTTGGAAGGGATTTGAGACATTCCTCTACACTAGACAAGTTGGCCACTAACTCGACAAATACCCCTATGATATCCTCAATTTTTATGTTCTCATTTAAGGTAATGTCTCACGTTGTCAAGAATCCCTTCTTCAAAATCATAATATCTTTCTTGAAATGCGTGATCTTTCCCCAAAAGTCATTTATTGGTGATTCTAGTGCGATGTTGAATGTCTATGTACCTTTCTGCACTGGATGCCCCATGACTACAACTTTAACTTGATCCTTTGATCGACTCTCTAGGAATGGTTCATTATATTGCACATTATTTATATCATGCTTCCCCTCATGATCATGCTTGTCATGGCAGTTCACTATTGTTGGCTCCTCACTCAAGTTTTACGGACTCCTCCATCTGTGAAGAAAATATGTTGTTCATCCTCTCCATTTTTCGAACATAGATGCACTAGTGGACTACTATCTATACTTGATTTCTTGTATTATTTATGTACATCCCATTGGAGACCTATGGAATAAGTTCTATAGGTGTCTACCTCGTCAATACCTATAGGTATAATTTCCTCATGCACTTCTGAATTCTTGTCATCGTACAAGTCTCCCTAAATAATATCATGTTTTTGCTCACCATCCTAAAAATGAATAGACCCAACTATAGAAGACTCCCCACGATCTGAAGGAATATCCTCTTGTTTTGTTCTTGTTGACTCCTTCATATCACCTGCACATGAAGTCCTCTCCTTCCTAGTTCATTCTTGTTGTATGTTTTACTACCTTTATTCTTGATTCCTACATCAATCCTCTTAAGCTCCTCCTTAGTCAGCACCCTTCTGAGAAATTTTACATTTTGCATGACCAAATTCTCCACTATATCATAGGAATATCATGATATAATTAGTTCCTTCCTCGAAATGGTCAATAGTTTGAATCTTAGTATCTTACAGATGTCAACATCTCCTTCTAAGGACAATGAAACAATATTCTGCATGATTTTTTTGACATGGTATTGATGAGCTAATATAATCTTGGTGTAAAATATTTGGAACACCTAAAAGATTAAGTCATCACATTCTAGATTCAACATGAATGTGCCAAAGCTAAACTCTACCATGAGTTCTAAGTTTTTATGTCACTTCTAAAAGGTGGGAAGCATGATGTTTTTCAGCCGCTAAAGGGCTTCTACTATCAACTGCAATATCTCTCCCATGATATAATTATTGTAAGGCACTAGTGGCGATGTTAAAACTATGATCCTGTTGATACAAGAAGTGGATGTGAGCCTGACCTCTTCAGAAGGATTCTCCCACAGTTTGGGTTGTATTAATGCAAGCATGGATGGCTTGAGAGTCCAACTGAGTTTCTTCCATTTTGGCTACCCCACCCTAGACATACATGTGTCCCAAATTATGAAGGTCTATGATTGATTTTTTTTGTTGCAATTCATATCGAAGTGTGAAGAGATTAGACCCTCTTCCCTGTCCTTCCTTCACTTCCCCAAGGCACTTTTACTGCAAAATTAAATGGAATCTTTTCAATAATGGTTTATTTCTTTGACTATTATTTTGTTCTAAGGAGGTATTGTTGCATAAAGGACCATACATTCTCACTAGTTCATCAAGAAGTTTCTGTGTGTTTTCCAAGTTCTCTTGAAGATGATCCATCTTCTCCTATACCAAAGGAAGAAAATATGCATGAATAGAATAATTCTTCATGGGGAGATTCTACAATGATGTCTTCCTAAATATTTTCAAAAAATTTGAACCAAAGATACTATAGCCACAGACTTAAAATGATTCCCCCATTACCTTTTTTTTTTTTCCAAAAAACCTCATGTCTCCAAATCAATATTAAACCCAAAATGAAAATAAATAGAATTATTATATCTCCAAAGCCATATTTACAACAAATAACTATATTCTAAATACAAATTACTCACTTTCTAGATTCACTAAAAGGAAAAGACCCTTTAGCGGAGGCTATAAAGGAGGTTTTTGGTGTTATAAAATTAGACAAAATTGTAAAAAACATTTGCTACAACATCTGTTTTCGGTAACGGAGGTTTTGGTGGAGCTTCTAATGGAATTTCAACACAACTAAAAACAATTGGGTGGTTGGAGGTTGTTACGAATGTGTTTCTCATTGGTGCATGAATTAGGTGTCAACGCACTGGTGTGTTGTATCTTGAACACACTAGTATTGTAAACCTACCAAGCACCAGGACGAAAAATAAATTTTAGATGCCTCGGGGTGTTTAGCAACAACCCAGTGCGTGTCAGCCAAACAGATGCACCAGGTTGACAGATAAGGTGTAAAAATGCATCGGGCCTTGTAGGTGATACAATTCACCAAGCCGTTAAGTTATAAAAATGCACTAACACATCAAATAAAAACCGCACAGGTGCATGAAACGCCTATCAGACCGCCTAGGTGGTAGTCGTCAATAAAGTGCATCGGGCGTTCTAATTGGTATTGGTATTTGTGCAGTGCCCCTAGGTTGTCGAAATACACCGGTGTGCAGTATCATACAAACGCACCAGTACGCAGTAAATAAAGCGCACCAGATGTTCTAAATGGTATTGGTATTTTTTGGTGCCCATATGTCGTAGAAATGCACTGGTGTGAATTATCATACAAATGCACCGGTGCACAGTAACTAACACAAACCGATGTTCATTTTTTATTTTTAGAAACATTGACTCGTGACAGTGCAATTATTGTGATTTTTTAAAATTCATTATTCATCAAAATTTGAAACATATCTTATAACAATATTCATATCAATTAAATTTTTATTGGTGCATTTAATGTGATTCTTGGATTAATTTTTTATATCATATCATCAGATTTCACATCTCTTCATTATAATATTTACTCATCCATATATTTAATCAGTGTTGTAACATTTCACAAGGACAATGGATAATGAAATAGAATAAATTAAAATGTATTGTATATATATAAGACACTCTTTTTTATACAAAATGGGACAATTATTGGTATCCTTTTGTCTTTCAATTGGGACATTATGTCCATTACATTAAAAAACATGTCTTATTTCACATACAAATATTTCAAAAAATACAATGCCTTTCTTTGATATCCAAATGTCATATTGATCATCATTCTTCGCTGGAACTGTTGTCACTACTCGAGCTACTTCCATGACTTGGGTTATTTTGAGGAATGTTTTCTTTACTATGTTGATTGTGTTTTTCTTCTTCAACTTCCATCTACAAACATAAAGATAAAATCTAATGAATGTATATACATTGGTGAGAATAATGAAAATTGCAATATTAAATAATATACATCAATGTAAATTGAAAAGAAATGTACCATAGCAAGAATTTACTCATGAACTATACACATTCTTTCAAAACCAAATTTCATGGCATCTTTCAACAAATCATTTGTTGGCGCAGTTCCATACTTTGTTTCCTGTAAGTTTTATACCCCATAACAAATCATATATTTAATATAATCTTTTTTTGGTTCTATTAATTATAGACAGAGAAAAGTAAAACAAGATAGATGCTTACAAATTCCACAAATAATTTCTGATATGCCAACATATACTGACAACCCATATTTAACCCAACGTCAATCAATTCGTCTGATGGTTCTTCTTTGTATGTTAGCACATGTTTGAAGACATTCAATGATGATTGTTGTAAAACAACTTCAAATATACAAAAATGAAGTCTAGTTAATTTGTTATAAGGAAGTAACAATTACTCACAAACATAGATATCAACCCTTTTATTCCTTGTTGTCCTATTTTACGTGTTGAATGTGTTCCATTTTCTTTTCTTTTCTGCAAGAGAAAAATTGAAAATTAATATTTAATGTTAAATTTTTTATTTATTGTACCTAATAGAAAAATTCATTGATTACATATTACATTTAAGGCACATTTTTGTTGAGATGGCTCCTCATGGGATGCAATTATGTCCATTTCTTTTACGATATCCTTGTACACCTTTTTGGACATTCCTACTATCATAATTATAATATCTACTCATTAATCCTTTGAGATTTTCATAATCTTCCTGAAAATGTAACATGACAATAAACTATTTAATTTTTATATTGATATATGAAAATTAAATATAACAAAAGTGATATTTATAAATGATTGCTTTCTAGTAATATATACATGTAATTCTATAAAAACATTTAAAGGAATATTACTTTTTCATTCTTTGTTTTTGTTGTTGTATGTTTTTTCTATTAAAATTCTGACATGTTTCATTTACCAATTGTTTGGAAAATCATCCTGTAGTTTAAATAATATTTGGTTATTGGGATCACTGGATTGATTTTGTATTGTAAGTGGAAAGAATGTCTAGACATCCGTTCCTCTAGATCCCTCAAAATTTTTGTAACTGTATTTCCCCCTTTTGTTAACCTCCAACACCACTCCAGATGAGCTAAGGAGAAATTCTTTTTCATTTGGATGTTGTACATTCTTTTTGTTTTCTTACAACAACATTCCTTTTCTTCATTGTTGGTCCTTGTAGAACATTAAACATATGTGAATTAATATATTGTTTGAAACATATTATCTAATATTTTTAATTATATTACTAATGAAATTTAAAAAAAGAAACTCATATTGGATCGATAGTATTTTTTCATTCACCTGATTCATCCTTCTGCAATTTTCCATCAATATTTTATGCTCTCCTTGTCTTAGATCATAAATAATTTTATCGAGCTTCATCATTTGATAGCTCTGCATGATACAAAGTAAACAATACATATTAGTTAAACTTACATATAGTTCAAAAATAATAATTATTGTAAATAATTTACAAAGAACTTACATTTTTTTCTTTTCTCGATGTGCTATAAGTATTTTTGTTGCTTGATCTCTTGTCATATATTTATTTATCAATATGAAACATGTACCATACCATTCATTAATACTATTTATAAATAAATCACAAAATTTTCCAGTAAAAAAAAATCAAGAAAATGATGCGCCTTTCAATCAATATGCACTGAAGGTGGTGTGACATGTTCTTGTAAATGCACCACCAAAATAGAATAAACACCGTATAGTGCTCCCTATAAGAAAAGAGACACGATGCATTATATGTTAACCAGTCCACCGATTAACACAGAAAAATTAATAAAAAACCTCTAGCATTATTTTTTGTAGCATAAGATGTCGTGGAGGAGGTAGTGTGGCATGTTATTTTAAATAGACCAAGAAGACAGTAGAAACACCATATGATGCTCTATGTAAACAAGGAGAGTCGGAGCATTATACTTTAACCGGTGCATCAATTAACACATACATAAATTAATAAAAAATTGTTTTTATCAAACAACACGCGTGCAGTGCGCTATAATAAAATAATGCACTAGTGTGCTATTTTACACAAGGTGCATCGATTAAAAAAGATATGTTTTTTAAAAATCATACAAGGGCCGACATGGACTCAGATCTGACTTTGCAAGTCATTCCACGTGTTAGATGTCATACGCTTATATATATATAGCATTACAAACCCTATAAATCTAAATTGAAAATATTTAATTGTGAAGTCACAGAAAGAAGAAGAAGCAAGGGCAGAAACAAGAAGAAGCAAGGGTTTAACATAAGAATGGATTTATTTATTTATTATTTTCTTTTTTTTCTGAAAATGCATAGTAAAATTTAATTTTTTTACCATGCATGTATTAAATCCAAAAGAAACTGTAAAAAAACCAATTATTACAATAGAATTTAACATTTTTATTATACTATAGAGTTTTTGTGCGAATCACCAGATGTTTCAAATTATGATTCTCTAAATAGTGATATTTTCCGAAAGTATTTCGTTGCTCCACAATGCTCTCATGCTCTCTTTCTCCAAACATGTCTCTCGTGCAAATCCCCCCCTTAAAAGTTTTGCAAAAATAATTAAATAATGAGTAGATTTTACTTTTTGAACAATTTTTTTATGAAATTCGATTTCCAAAAATTATTTGTCAACCATTTTCATTTTTTTCACTTAAAAAAAATAAATTTACGCTTTTTATATTTGTGAATAATCAGTGCATTTGTTATCTAACCACATTGATGCATCAATTAATAACAAAACACCGATGCATAATAACTAAAATGCACTGGTGTAGTTAACTATAAGTTAGCATCAATAACAATAAAATTAATGTATACAAATTTACAAGTTCATGCAGATTCATAATCGAGTTCAGATGAAAAAAATATTCAAACAAATCCAAAACGTCGAAAGCTCTTATGAGGAGCAGCATATCGCAAGGTGCATTTGGTAGATGAAAATGGACACCGCTTCACACTGCCAATTGTAACATTGCATCTTCTAGCCACAATCCTAGGATAGTCATGTTAATAATAATTGTTTGGTATATCAATGTAATTATTTCAACGTCAAACCAATTAATCATGCATTGTCAACATGCTTACTAATTGGTATCATAGATTTGTACTGATCATGTTCAGATATATTTTTTGAAATTTTTAGGATTCTAGTGATGATGAGAGACCTACCTACCATCTTCCTTTCCACCCCATGATGATTTAAAATTGAGATAAGTATGAATTAAGAGAAAAACTCGAGGAGGAGTGATACCAAGAATGGTTGAATCAACCACCTACTCAATTCCCACTATGCCTAGATTCACCAATTAGGAATGACTATAGCGATAATAGTTCTTCATAAGATGGCAATGGAGGCAATCAAATAGAGGTTGGTATGGATGATTACTTAAGGGATACGACTGCCATGTAGATAATGTTTTTAGATTCATTCTAGAATGATGATCAGATAGGGGATGATGTTGATATCACTGATACCTTTTTCAAAAGCCTTAAATTTGATTGCACCACCCCTCTCTTTGGACCTGGTGGTCAGTGAAAGTCGATCCAGTTGGGAAAAATTATGTTATTGTACAATTTGAAAGAAAATTTTGGCTCGTCGAATGCATGTTTCTCAGAAATTTTGAAGTAATTGACCATCAAGTCCTCCCTTATATTTTGAGAAATAATCACATAATGAACATTACAAATGATCAATTTTATGAACGTTAATAATTATATCATCATTAATGTACATTTAATATTGTCTGTGACCAACTACAAGTTATTCAAAGATAATTTTCTTCAGAGTGATAATGTCTTTCTCGGTAGTTGTGAAGAGGCAAAGAAATTGTTGAACATGTTGGGTGTTAAGTACACATCATATCATGCATGTCCAAATGATTGTATTCTATATAGATGATAATATTTAGACCAAGGGATATCTCTGAAATTTGGGCATGATAGGTATGATAAATAAAAAAATAACGGTAAATCACGGGGTCCTCCTTTTAATATATTGAGGCACGTGCCTATAATCCCAAGGACTCAAAGGCTCTTTCGTTGCAAAGAATTAGCTATGTTGTAGGGATGACATGCCTCACACAGAAGTGAGTTGGGAGTTATGTGAATCCCAATAAATTAAATAGCCATTAAGCATATAGAGGATACATAGCCTGAAAATTTCAAGGATAAAGTATGCAGTCTATGACTCAGCATAGCCATGGATGGAATCAACCCATATCCCCTCCAGAACACCAAATATTATGTTTGGCATGTAGTAGTGATCAATAAGAATACCCCCCCATGGTTTTCCATGAAGAATGAACAAATTATGTTGGCTCTCATAGTCCATGGTAGAAGACAAGTGAAGAATATGGATGTCTACTTACAACCACTGGTAGATAATTTGAAGGAATTATGGGATAGGATAAATGTATACGATGTATCAAGGTCCATCACAACAGAGACGAGTTTTACGTTGTATGTTATATGTGCCTACACAACACATGATTATCCATGTTTAGGAGTTTTCTCTCGTAAATTACATGTTTATTGATTTGTTTATATACGTAGCAATATTATTTCACATATTAGTTATTTAATTCGTTGTAATTGTTCTGATCTTCATGATATTATTTAACGTTCCATGCATATACATTTTATACAATAATTTCGTAGGTCTTGTAACAAAAGAGTATTTTGGATGTAAATGTTGTGGACCTTCTCTCAAAGTTAGATGGTCCAATGACCTATGAAAGCCAATGTATGACTGCTCGAGGGTATTCCTCCCAGAAGAACACCCTTAAAAAATACCAGCATCTTCATTCAATGGTAAATGAGAGAGAACCCAAAGGTCTCCAATAACGACACCAGTTGAATGGCTCAAAGCATGTGAGAGAGAGAAGGAGAAGTTCACAAAAATGTTCGATTCAAATGGGGAGACTATGTTCGATGATCCATAATTCTTCGACAAATATGTTGAGAAATTTCGCATTGGGATGAAAAGGAAATCTATCTTTTATAACCTCCCATATTGGGAGCATCTTAAGATTACCCACTGATTATATCCCATGCATATATTTAAAAATGTTTCATATTCTTTATGGAGGCACATATCATTGAAAGAAAGTGACACATTGGCTGTTAGGAAAGACCTTGTTATTTAAAAAACTAAAAAGAAGCATTGGCCAAGACGATTAGAAAGTACAGTGTCAAAGGCAAGCGTTGGTAATAATGTTACCGATGAAACGGGAACTATTACCTCAAAACGGGAACTGTAGCCCAAAAAGACTAAAAAAACATGAAAAAATGCCCCAAAAACAAAAAGTGTGTATTCCAGAACACATTTGTTTTTTCTCAAGCTCAAATTTCACCTTTTTATAAAATTATGCTAAAAACGAAATTGTTTCTCGAAAAAATGATTGAAAAAGCACCCTCAAAACAAAACGTGTTGATGCTTGAAAAACAAAAAAACACTTGTTTCACACTTTTGACACATTGTAACAATGGAATTAAAGACAACATATTAGGACATTGAAAAACCGTAAAATTCTAAATTTTTTGATAGATGATGTTAAATATAAACAAAATCATGTCTAAAGGGCTTATCATTTTGAACAATTTTTATCCATGTTGTTAAACATAAAATATTTTGACTCTAAAATACCCTAAAATTGTAATTATTTTCAACCATAACATTAAATATAAAATTTCGTAGCACATAAAAACCTTAATGACAAGTTGTAAATCTCAAGTTTTCAGTATACTTGAACCATGAAATTATGGAGAAATTATATGACTTGAACATTTTTTAAAAATAAACAAGTAAATGAAAATTTTAAATTATTCATATAATTGTTTGTTTATATATAAAACCATATTTTTTTATTTTTTTATTGTTTTTCTATATTTTAAATTATAATTGTTTTAGTTTTAAGAAAATAAAAATTAAAAATTAAAATCTTCTTATATATGTTTGTTTATATTTTAAAACATATTTAAAAAAAAAATTCTATTGTTTTTTTTTATATTTTAAATAATAATTGTTTTAATTAAAAAAAATTTAAAATTGAAAAATAATTATTATTATTTTTTTTATATTTGTTTCTTTGTTTTTTAAAACATATTTTTTAATTTTTTTTATTGTTTTTTTATATTTTAAAATTTTAATTGAATAGTTTTTTTTTATATTAAGAAATACATTTTTTTTTATTATAATAGTTCTTGTTTAATATATATATATATATATATTGTGTTTGAAAAAAATAAAATAAAATAAAAAAATTAATTTTCCGCCCGCCGGGGGTTGGAGGGAAGCTGGGCAGCCCTTGACAGCGCCGCCCGGTCAGCCTTTGCCCAGTCGGGGGCCAGAAGATGGTCGGGCAGCACCGTCGAGGGCTACCCAGCCTGCCTCCGGCCCTTAGCTGGGCAGAGGGCGATTTCGAGCATCACCCTCCGCCTAGCAGGGGGCTAGAGGCAGTCTGGGCAGCCCTCGACGGTGTTGCTCGACTAGCATTTGGCCCTCGGTTGGGTGGAGGGCGATTCTTGGAATCATCCTCTACCCAGCCAGGACCCGGAGGCTAGTCGGGTGTCACCGTCGAGGGCTGCCCAGCCTACCTCCGGCCCCTAGCTCGGCGGAAGGTGATTTCTAGAATCACCCTCAACAAAGTCGAGGGCTAGAGGCAGGATGGGCAGTCCTCAACAAAGCTACCCGTCTTGCCTCTGGCCCCCAGCTAGGTTGAGGGAAATTTCGAGAATCGCCCCCGGCTGGGCAGAGGGTGATTCCGAGAATCGCTGTCCACCGAGCCGGGGGTCGGAGGTAGGCCGGGTAGTGCCATCAAGGGCTTTCCAGGCTGCCTCCAACCCATGGTTAAGTTGAGGGTGATTATCAAAATCACCCTCCGCCCAACTGGGGGCTAGAGGTAGGCTGGGAAGCCCTCTATGGTGTCTCCCAGCTAGCCTCCGGCCCTTGGCTAGGCGGAGGGTGATTCTGAGAATCACCCTGTACCCAGCCAGGGGCCAGAAGCAGGTTGGGAAGCCATTGACGGTGTCGCCCAGCATGCATCCGTCCCTAGGCTAGGTGGAGGGAGATTTCAAGAATCACCCCTGGCTGGGCAGAGGGAAATTCTAAGAATCGCCCCCGGATGGGGAGAGGGAGATTCGGAGGGTAATTCCGAGAATCACCCATAGCTGGGCGGAGGGTGATTCCGAGAATTTCTCCCGGTTGGGCAGAGGGTGATTCTGAGAATCGCCCTCCACCCATATGGGGCTGATTCTCAGAATCATCGTCTGCCCAACTAGGGGCCAGACGTAGGCTAGGCAGCCCTCGATGATGCCACTCGATCGGCCTCTGGCCCTCGGCTGGGTGGAGGGCGATTCTCAGAATCACCCTCGACCTAGCCGGGGGCCGGAGGACTGTCGAGTGACATTGTCGAGGGCTTTCCAACCTACCTCTAGCCCTTGTCTAGGCAGCCCTCGATGGCGCCGCATGACCTCCCTCCGCCCCTCGACTGAGCAGAGGGTGATTCTAATAATCACCCTCAGCTCGGCGAAGGGTGATTGTCAGAATCGCCCTCCACCCAGGTGGGGGTGAAACTTAGAATCACCCTCTGCTCAGCTGAGGGTGATTCTCAGAATCTCCCTCCACCCAACCGGAGGTGATTCCTGGAATCTCCCTTCGCCCAGCCAAGGGTGATTCTAGGAATCTCCCTCTGCCAAACTAGGGGTGATTCTCGGAATCGCCCACCGCCCAGCCAGGGGTGATTCTCGAAATCACCCTCCTAATCGTCCTCCACCCAGCTAGGGGTCGGGAGCCACCATCGAGGGCGATTTTCAGAATTTCCCTCTACCCAATTAGGGCCTGTATGTAAGCTGGGAAGCCCTAGATGATGCCACTTAGGAGGCCTCTAGCCCCCAGCCGAGCGGAGGCTGATTCCGAGAATTTCCCTCGACCCAACCAGGGGCCGAAGGCTAGCCTGGTGGTGCCATCGAGGGCTGCCTAACCTACCTTTGGCCCCCGTCTGGGTGGAGGTAGCCTGGGTAGCCCTCAATGACATCACTCAGCCTGCCTATGGCCCCTGGCTAAGCAGAGGGCGATTCCGAGAGTCGCCCCTAGCTGGGCGGGGGTCGATTTCGAAAATCTCTCTTGGCTGGGAGAAGGGTGATTCTGAGAATCTCGCTCCACCTAGCTGGGGGCCAGAGGCTGACAGGGTGGCGCCATCAAGGGCTTCCCAGCCTTCCTCTGGCCCCTTGCTGGGCAAAGGGAGATTTCGAGAATCAAACCCGACAGGGAAAGTTCGGCTGAGTGGTGCCATCGAGGGCTGCCCAGCCTGCCTCTGGCCCCCGACTAGGCGGAGGGCGATTCTCAGAATTTTCCTCTGCCCAGCCAGGTGCTGGAGGTAGGCTGAGTGGTGCTATCAAATGAAGGAGATTAGGTTTTCGATCTATTTTCAGGTTCATGTAAGTTTTATTAAACAAATTTAAATTTAAATATTTTATTTTTTACATTTTATGTCTTTATACTAATTTTCTTACTTATTTCTTTTGTACTTGATGATTAGGTACACCATTAGCATGTTGCCTACCAAAAGGAAGAAATTGCATTTCCATTGAGAAAGACCCAGTGTAATGCAAATTTATTCAACAAAGAATTCATGCTCTTGAATTCCTTCCAGATGTGAAGTAAGAAGTTGGTTTGAGGAAAGGGGATTTTAGTGAATCATGTGTGAAAAAAAAAGAAAAGGAACCTCAACCACCATTATATGGAATGATTGGAAAGGGACACTTTGGAAGATTTGCAGACATGAAAGATACATTATAAGATGGCAATGACCAAAATGAAGTAGAAAATGTTGTGGAAGAAGACATCAATGATGTTCTAGATGATATTGAACATGTATTAGTTGATATTGTTGATTATCTTCAAGTTATGCTTGCAAACAAAGCTCATTTTTTAGATCTATTAATCTGTTTTACTTGTAATGTTTAGACTTTGATATTTTACGAGAAGAATCCTTATATTTTGCAAAAAACATGTGATTACTATTATTTTTTGACATAAAATTCAAGAAAAATGCTATTTTCTTAAGTTTTTTTGTTACGATTTCCCAAAAAATTATTTTATTTAACATGTTTATTTTAACAAAAAGTCTCTAAATGTGTTTTTTTTTTCATTCTATTTCTATTGAAAATTTGTATTTTTTTTTCATATCGTTCAATATATTGGTTTTTTGATGACAATTATTTGATGTGCATTGAAAAATTAATTAGCAATACATAAACTTGTAGAAAATATAAACTTTATAATATTGACCCTTTTTTCATTTTTTATCTATGTGAAAAAGTGAAGATATCATTACAAATTTTTGTTTAAAAAATATATATTTTTCTTTTTAAAACACAAGTACATAAATGCACTTAAAAATAAACATCTCACAGAAGAAGAAGACATTAGAAAATGTATAGTGTCAAAATCAATCCTCTAAAAAAATGTTGGTGATGATACGCCACCACTATTCTAAATCAACATAAAAAGCATCACAGAAAAAAATAAAATAAAATAAAAATTAAAAAATTAAAGTGCCAAAAACATGCTAAAAAAAAAAATGATTTTGCATCATGACTTTTCAAAATCGGGTGTTTTTCTTGCTACATCAAAAAGTAGGTACCAGTGCAGTTACCTATTTCATCAGTAACAGTGTTTGGTCCCTCTAATTGGTATTTCAAAGAAGGTGATGTCCCATGGATTTAAAAAAAAGATGATTTTTTTTTTGCAAAGGAAGTTATAATGGGTGTGAGGGCACCAGCATCATACCGGCCTTCACTACGACACTGCTTCACCATGGATGACCATTTTAATCTTCTAAGAGTATGTATTATGTCAAAAGCATGATTTTATTATTTTTTATATTAATAAATTTTATCCCATGAAGGGATCATAAAACATAACTAATTTTTTATATTATTGCATGTGCTTATAACTTTGCAGTGTCATTATCCTTTTTCATGTGTGGGTGTGTAAAACATCAATTCCCCCAATACCTAGGATGTGCCATGTCTAAATTATGTACATTTCTATGTTGGAAAACATCAAAGGATGTTCATGTGGCTAGCATTCCACGGTGGTGTCAAGAGATAATTGCGATTATTTTTATGTTTGAGAAGGAACTACTGACGAGTTTCATGGACTTGCAAGTTCATCTTCTAATCCACCTAGTAGACAAGCTTGAATTAGTGGGGATGGTTTCTTGTCATTGGATGTTCTTCTTAGAGTGGTACATGAAGAAATAGAAAGGTTTTTTCGATAAAGGGAAAAACCCGAGGGGTCTATGGCAGAGGGGTACATATTGTATGAGTCTTTCTATTATGCTAGTGAGTACATCAAGTAGATCAAAAACAGGTCAGGTGCAGTGATTTGGGAGGATGAAAGGGATGAAGACAAAAGAGAAGGGGAGTTTCTCTAAAAAAATTGAAAAAGGCACTTGATAAAGAGTAAGCGACTTATAATTTTTCAAATTTACACAAAGTAAATATTCATGTTTAACTTCTATATAATGTATATTTTGATCTCATGTGTACTATAGGTTAGTTTGATTTCATCTGTGAATGCAGAAATTAAAGAAATCAATAAATTATTTCTTTACATTTCCAGAGTGAAACAACCGTGAGTCGCGTTGTAAAAACGAAAGAGAATGAAATGGGATAGTGATAGGAAAGAACTCAGATGGTTGAATGGTAGAAGTGTGCCTTATATTGATCAGTTAAAAGAAAACATGCCAAAAATATGCTCCAAAAGTTGGGTTTCTGACCAAGTTAGAGAGAAATACGGTGCAATTGGTCATTAGTCATGTGCTGAAGAGGATGCGCTAAACCTAGGGATTGGGTGGACCCACTCGGTAATAATATATTTATTTTACGATGATTTATATTCATGCAAATTTACAAATTTACAATTATGGTAATTTAACAATATCTACAGTATAGATTTTACTTAGGGTAGTAATTATGGTTCAAAATTGATAATTAATTTACAATTTTACAATTTTATAAATTTAAACATTTTAACAAAATTCAGCGATGAAAATACATACAATTACAATTTTACAATTTCATAATACAATTACAATAATTATTACAATTTTACAAATATTTTACATACAATTACAATTACAAATACAATTTTACAATTTTACATACAATTAAAATTACAATTACAATTTTACATACAATTGCAATTACAATTACAATTTTACAATTTTACATACAATTACAATTAAAATTACAATTACAATTACAATTAGAAGTATAAGTACAATGATGGTTTTACAATTTCACATACAATTACAATTACAATTTTACATTTTTACATACATTTAGAATTGAATTTACAATTTCGGTCACGATGCATACAACTACAATTACATTTTTTGAATTTCACAAATTTGCAAATTTACAAATTTTACAATTTTACTAAAATTCAATCATGACATGAATACATACAATTAGAATTAGAATTACAATTTTACGATTTTACATACAATTACAATTACATTTACAATTTTACAATTTTACATATAGTTACAATTAAAATTACATTTTTAGAATTTTAAAAATTTGCAAATTTACAAATTTTACAATTTTAATAAAATTGAATCATTACATGAATACGTACAATTACAATTACAATTTTACAATTTTATATACAATTAAAATTTAGATTTCAATTACAATCACGACATAATATTTAATAAATATCATGATTTAATATTAAAAATAAACATCACAATCATGATAACCATCGTACAAACATCATATTCGACTAAAATACACATTCAAATTTTCTAACATCATATAATCATGATGATGATGATCATATAACAAAACACAAGCATTGTATAACATCGTCACAACACAAACGTCGAATATACATCTCATGTAAAATAACTACTATCACATACACATCTATCTGCAAGCACATTAAATGAAGATATCTAAAATGACCTAACGATATAGAAATCATCATGAACACAAACATGTAAATTAAGTACATCAACATAAACATAAAATACATGGACCATATAAATATATATATAACTTTATAATGTCAAAAATATACAACCGTAATATAACTACATATAAATGTGAGATATCTAGTGGTACATCAACACTAGTACTAGTGGAGGCTTCCTTAGTCGATGGTGCAACCTCATGCTTATAACTAAGACTCCTTTTTTCGAAACATTATAATATGTATTTTGAATTAATTGGTTTGCATTGTGTTAATTTTAAAATCATTTCACTTGATAATTTGCAATTATATTGATCTCAAAAACAATGGGGTATTGTATAAAGTTATTTTTTTATAATGTCAATTCCTAAAATAATACAACTACTTGATTGCTTTAAATGTGTGTGAAGGATATCTTCAAAATGTATACTGTTATTTTTGGTATGTAAGATCATATTAAAATAATGATGATTCTAAACATGAATTTATTTTCATTATTTTCTAAACTTTATTATGTTACAAAAATTCATATTGTTCTCGATTTATTATTTTACAATGACTTATATTAATGCAAATTTACAACTTTACAATTATGGTAATTTAACAATATTTGCAGTATAGATTTTACTTAGGGTAGTAATTATGGTTCAAAATTGATAATTGATTTACAATTTTACAATTTTACAAATTTAAACATTTTAACGAAATTTAGTGATGACAATACATACAATTACAATTGCAATTACAGTTACAATTACAATTTTACAATTTCACATTACAATTACAATTATTATTACAATTTTACAAATATTTTACATACAATTACGATTACAATTACAATTTTACAATTTTACATTCAATTAAAATTACAATTACAATTTTACATACAATTACAATTACAATTACAATTACAATTAGAAGTAGAAGTGCAATGACAATTTTACAATTTCACATACAATTACAATTACAATCTTACATTTTTACATACATTTAGAATTGAATTTACAATTACAATCACGATGCATACAATTACAATTACATTTTTATAATTTTACAAATTTGCAAATTTACAAATTTTACAATTTTAATCAAATTCAATCATGACATGAATACATACAACTACAATTAAAATTACAATTACAATCACGATGCATAAATTTACAATTACATTTTTAGAATTTTACAAATTTGCAAATTTACAAATTTTACAATTTTAATAAAATTGAATCATTACATGAATACGTGCAATTACAATTACAGTTTTACAATTTTAGATACAATTAAAATTAAAATTTCAATTACAATCACAACATAATATTTAATAAATATCGTGATTTAATATTAAAAATAAACATCACGATCATGATAACCATCATACAAACATCATATTCGACTAAAATACACATTCAAATTCACTAACATCATATAATCATCGTGATGATGATCATATAACAAAACAAAAGCATTGTATAACATCATCACAAGAAAAACATGAAATATACATCTCATGTCAAATAACTACTATCACTTACACATCTATTTGCAGGCACATTAAATGAAATCTAACATGACCTAACAATATACAAATCATGATGAACACAAACATGTAAATTAAGTACATCAACATGAACATAAAATACATGGACCATATAAATATATATATAACTTTATAATGAAAAAAATATACAACCGTAATATATCTGCATATAAATGTGAAACATCTGGTGGTACATCAACACTAGTAGTAGTGGAGGCTTGCTCCGTTGATGGTGTTAAGTCCTCTTCTTTATAAAACCCATATTAAAAAGTATAATTGATGAAATAACAAATGTACCATATCATGCTCAGATAGATAACTAAGACTCTTTTTTTTGAAACATTATAATATGTATTTTGAATTAATTGGTTTGCATTGTGTTAATTTTAAAATAATTTCACTTGATAATTTGCAATTATATTGATCTCAGAAACAATGGCGTACTGTATAAATTTATTTTTTTATAATGTCAATTCCTAAAATAATACAACTACTTGGTTTCTTTAAATGTGTGTGAATGTACCTTTAAAATGTGTAATGTTATTTTTGGTATGTAAGATCATAGTAAAATAATGATAATTCTAAACATGAATTTATTTGCATTATTTTCTAAACTTTATTATGTTACAAAAATTCATATTGTTCTGGATTTATTATTTTACAATGATTTATATTCATGCAAATTTACAAATTTACAATTATGGTAATTTAACAATATTTATAGTATATGTTTTACTTAGGGTAGTAATTATGGTTCAAAATTGATAATTAATTTACAATTTTACAAATTTACAAATTTAAACATTTTAACAAAATTCAGTGATGACAATACATACAATTACAATTTTAAAATTTCACAATACAATTACAATTATTATTACAATTTTACAAATATTTTACATATAATTAGAATTAGAATTAGAAGTAGAAGTACAATGACAATTTTTCAATTTCACATACAATTACAATTAAAATTAAAATTAAAATTACAATTACAATTTTACATTTTTACATACATTTAGAATTGAATTTACAATTACAATTACATTTTTAGAATTCTACAAATTTTACAATTTTAATAAAATTCAATCATGACATGAATACATACAATTACAATTAGAATTACAATTTTACAATTTTACATATAATTACATTTACATTTACAATTTTACATACAATTACAATTACAATCACGATGCATACAATTACAATTACATTTTTAGAATTTTATAAATTTATGAATTTTTCAATTTTAATAAAATTGAATCATTACATGAATACGTACAATTACAGTTACAATTTTACAATTTTAGATACAAATAAAATTAAAATTTCAAATACAATCACGACATAATATTTAATGAATATGATGATTTAATATTAAAAATAAACATTACGATCATGATAACCATCGTACAAAGATCTTATTCGACTAAAATAAACATTCAAATTCGCTAACATCATATAATCATCGTGATGATGATCATATAACAAAACACAAGCATTGTATAACATCACCACAAGAAAAACATGAAATATACATCTCATGTCAAATAACTACTACCACTTACACATTTGTCTGCAAGCACATTAAATGAAGATATCTAACATGACCTAACAATATACAAATCACGATGAACACAAACATGTAAATTAAGTACATCAACATGAACATAAAATACATGGACCATATATATATATATATATATATATATATATATATATATATATAATGTCAGAAATTGTAACACCCCTAGTTTTATGTTTCTTTCAAAGTTAGACATTTGAACTTTAATCCAAAGGGGAGTGGACCCCAATGGATAAGTATTTTGTGGATGTAATTAAATATTTAATTATGAAAAATAAATAAAATAATTATGTGCAAACTGACCAAATGAGAATTATGAGATCACTTGCTAAATCCATGAGGATGGAAAGAGGCAAATACTTTCCCCAAAAATCTTTCAAAAATCCTCGAAAGAATT
Organism: Pinus albicaulis; assembly: GCA_034641835.2. Classification (NCBI taxonomy): domain Eukaryota; kingdom Viridiplantae; phylum Streptophyta; class Pinopsida; order Pinales; family Pinaceae; genus Pinus; species Pinus albicaulis. The sequence goes on from CM076581.1 coordinate 277,781,390, forward strand.
TATTTCCAAATTAGATTTTGAGGAAAATCTATTTTCCCCAATGAGGTGCAGAGTAGTTGGGAAGAGGTAAAAATCTGGGAAAAGCAGAAAGCAGCTTTAAAAATCCTTAAATAAGGGAATCCTAGGCAAGCAGGAAGAAAAGCATCCTGAAATTTTGGACGCAGAATTAGAAACAGGCTTTGGGGAGCAAAAGCTTAAATAAGCTATTCCTAAACAGATTAGAGGTTGGTCTGTTCCGGAGGTGATCTTAGCTTGGGGGTGAGTTCTGGAGATAGAGGGAATCTAAGGTTGGGAGGATTGGTCAATTTCAAAAGTGGTATGCTCGTAGTGTTTATGAATAAATGAATTTCTTACAATATTTTATTTCTTGTGTTCCATACATTTACAGATTTACTACAAGAAGTTAATCCTCTCATTTCTGCATAGTTGTAGGAACCAGAAATTATGAGGAAAATCATCCAGAAACTCTAAACCAGAGACTGGTTTAAATCTGGAGATTTATACTACCTCATAATTTATAATTGAGTAACTTTAATCTGTTTCTGTTAAAAATAGAATTTAATCAGTGACCACTAGAAAAACTCAAAATATGTGTGGAGGAGTGATTAAATATATGCAGTGCAGATCTATAGATTTGTTGGATTAACAGTGTATGTATATCAATAGATTTAACTTATATGCAAAAAAAAAAAGGATGGATGAGTACTTTTAATTTAGTTAAAGGAAATTCAGACTTAAACAGAGCTAAATATGGTTTATTAAACCTGTAACCAAATTTGGCCTAAGAAATAAACATAAACCAGAAACCTGTCCTACCTCATTTACTTGAGGAGACTCCAAAATGAATGTATTATTGTAAAATAAATATAAGAAAATTTCTGTAAAATGAATACACACTACATAACTATGAAGGGTAACAAATATTTCCTCCATCTGATTTGTATAAAATGTTGGTTAAGAGTGTTAGTTGAACACTAGATACCCTGAAATTGTCTACTGGGAAAAATTATATATATTTAGCTACAAAAAATATTATGGTTGACACGAGTAACTATTATAAGAGAACTTCAAACCAAGGAGTAGAAAGAAAGTCCACTGTTGGAGTCATATAATAAACACCAAATTATAGACCATGTGGAAATTGGAATTATTCATTCAATGAACTATTGTAAACTTGAAAACTCTTGTAATAGAGAGACTTATATTCATTTATGCTATTATTATGAGAAACGGAAAGGAAAAATAAGACTAGTGAACTTATTATTTCCTCCCATCAAATTTAATTAGATATTTTCTGGAAAAAAAATAGAATGCGTGATAACATGAAATAAAAATCTGGACACCATTTTTCATTAATAACAGAGATGAATGGTCAATAAATATATGTAGGAAACTCTGAAAACCAACTATGGAATTAAGCTATCATGTTTTCATAGTAATATTTCAAAACTTAATTATTTCGGGAATTTCATTGCCCGGATTAAAATTCTTAATAGTCCGAGTCTCTGGAAAAAATTTATTACTACAATAGAAACTTTTACGACAATAAAACTTAAATTGTGTGAACAATTTTGTATAATGACAACGAGAGAGCCTGGTCACACTTCGACTAAGGACGCGTCGATACCGACCTAAAATTACAGGATATACCGATGTCAAGTTGAGTGAATTACAAATTCACCAAATACCAATTAATAGAACCCTTCACGAGATTCAAACCTACCTAAAATCAAATGAGGGAAACATGAGAGACAGTTATAATAAGACGGTATGAGGGCACTTCAGAAAATAATATATTTGAACTGAACATAAAAAAAAGGGTTACCTTTGAGAGTCGAATACTTTGTCACTAACTACGACCTACAGAAAAGATATATGAGTAGTGTAACAACGTTCACCAGAAAGAAAATAGAATATAGGATGAAATGGTTCCAATGAACCAACGGCTTACCTGGAGTAGCGATTTCTCACTTAGAGCCAAGGCAACGTGGTGAAGGAGGCTAATATGATCACGGAAGAGATGAGGAAATAAATTTCCTAGCCATCAAGGATTTAATATTAGCACAGAAACGTAACAAGGAACTTTAAACAAAATACACGAAGTAGTGATAGAACCAAAACTCCAGCACGCTATAGCAGAAAGATAATCAACCGGAGGTTGAGTTATAGGCGGCTGTGATGGTGTTACAAGTTAAATGATAGGGTAAATAAAGATCGAAGGTAGTCATACTAGTAATTAAAATGCCCAATATTACATACCTGAAGAGCTATGAAATGAAGAAATGGTTAAGTTCAAAAACTAGGAAGAGCCTGATGTTTCTCTTTCCCCAAATGAGCAGAGTATTGGCACCAGGAGTCGGTCAGGAAGAATGGAGGCAATAGAACAATCCCTTTGACAACTCCAAAATTAATACGATTCATTTCACCAAAATGAGCAAAAACACTATCCGATCTGAATCATCTCCATCGTCCAGGTGTTAACAGATCAATGGGATGCACACGGATTGATTGGGAAGAAATCGAAACCCATTGCATAGTCGTTCAACATAAATGAAAATCCATTGTAATTGATTTCACAGTACTCCAAATCGTATCACCAGATTGGCGTTATTAATGAACAACCATACGTTGCAAATATAAAAATGTAAATGCACAAACCATTACATGTACACATGACCAAAATGGGTCGAGAGATAACAAATCAAAACGTTAAATCCACAGAATTCCATTAATCCCAGTCGACGTTGAAAGCTAGACGAGTTACCAACTGCTAACCACATTAAATCAAACTTTCCAATGTAGCAGAAGAAGTACGACGAATTTAATGTTTTCTACCCTCACCGAGAAATGGTCACAGTGGAAGGTACGTGAGACATACATGGTGGCATGGGTATGATAATTACAATATTAGACCTTGGGCGTAAGGTTGAATTGAACTCATAGAAACGATAAACGAGAGACGAGATAAATCAAATTAAAACGTCCAGAATTTGGGATAATTCGTTATCAAGACATAGCTTCATAACCTTGTGAAATGGTACGAGGACTTAAAATCAGATGCATAACATCTTCACTATGCAACCATAAGAAAATGACAACGAAATCCAACACTTATGTGTGATGAATACTATAAAGGAGTGTGGGTAAAAGTTGAGGGCATAGATAGAAGTTCTATGGCCAACGATAACCATAACAATTGGGTGTGTAAAATATATATATATATATATATATATATATATATATGTGAAATATAAGCCATCAAAACCTTGTGGGAAGAAAAAAAACTAGGATAGTTAACCAAAGATACACCTATGATTACAAGAATGAATAAAAAAAAACTCTGTTTAGTAGAATTTCATATTTATTGAAATTTGATGGTATATCTGAATGGCTGCGACAATTAGGAGGACAGAGTTATACTATAAAAAAAATAAAAAATGTTGGGAAAGAAGAGATGTTACAAATGGTATCAGAGCCCATGTTACATAAATTGGGCTGTTATTTTTGTGCTCACTATTGTTGTGTGCTCACTATATAGATTATTTATTGTTGGAAATTTTTATTTTTTTTACTGATCTGTGTTTTTTAGTGTACAGTGGCACTGAAATGGAAAATTTGAATGGCAAAAGGTGAGGAAATTTATGTTGATCTGCGTGATGACAATAATACACTATATCCCAATGCTCCAGTGATGTCTATGTTGCACAGTTTGTAATGAGAGATGGCTGAGCTAAGAAGCCAGAATGACAGATTTTCATTAGAAAGTGAGGAGCAGGAAAAGCTCATCAGAGAATTAACTTCTCGGAATAGCCAAGAAGGTGAAGGTTCCAGAAAGAGGAAGAAGGGAAAGTTCTCTGATGAATTTGAGGAAGATGATGTTACTAGGCATCAGTATAAGCAAAAAAAGGAATTACAGGGGGAATTCTGAAAGATCAAACCTCCCTCCTATGATGGGGAAAAGGAGGAAGATGCTGAAGCTTGGTTGTTGAACATGATTAAATATTTCCAATTCTATGAATATGAAAGCAATCTGAAAGCTAGATTAGCTGTCTACCAGCTACAAGGTAAGGCTACCTTGTGGTGGGAGGAGACGAAAATGGTTCATGCCATTTATGAAGAGACAATTACTTGGGAAGATTTCCAAGTCAAGTTTAGAAACCGCTATTTGAACGAACGTTATTATGATGATAAAGCAAAGGAATTCCATGAACTTAGACTGGGACAGCTTACTATTGATGAGTTTGTCACCAAGTTTACAAATCTGTTGAGATATGTCCCTTACATTAGGGAAGAGAAGGCCAAGATACAAAGGTTTTTGAACTGTTTGCCTATTGTGTACAAAGAGAAGATCGAGTTTGATAACCCAAAAACTATGGACGAAGCAGTGAGAAAAGCTATATTATTCTACCAGAAATTTAAAGGAAAGGGTGAGCATGGAAAAGGCTGGATAAACAAAGGTGAAATCAAAAGAAAGAAACAGAAACCAGCTTACTTGAAGAATTTTGGTAAGGATCATCAGAGGAAAAAGTTTAATAAACCAAAAGAAAGCCAAATAGTTGAGTCTGAAGTTGGTTCCAAACAACTAGATGAAGGAAATAAGAAGGAAGGCACAGTTAAAATGAGGGAACCTTTGAAATGCTAGGGATGTGGAGAACCACATCTCTTGAGGGATTTTCCCCACCGAAACATTCAGATGATTATGAGAGATTGAGAAGCTACCACAGTAAATGATATAGTAAGAAATATACCCACTATCAGTGCAACCTTGGAGAATCCACAATCAGAACACCAAGCTACCATGGTTGAAATGGAAGGTAATATTGCTGACCAATCTGTTAATGTTTTAATTGATACAGGTGCTTATTTGAGTTACATTAGTCCACAAGTGGTAGAAAAATGCAATCTCAAGACTGAAAAATTTCAGCAGTCTTGGTTGGTCCAGTTAGCCATTGGTACCAAGAGGAAGGTAACATATAAGTTACCTCAAACAAAAATTCAATTAAATGATTTCCAGATAGAAGTGAAATTAAATATTATGCCCTTAGGCTCATATGACTTGCTGATAGGAATGGACTGGCTGGCAAAGAGAAAGGCGATGATGAATTGTTGGGATAAAACTCTGCATTGCATGGATGAAGAAGGGAACCCTTTTATTCTCAAGGGAAAACCAAAAACCATCTCTGTAAGACAAATATCAACACTGCAATTAAAAAGAACAACTAGGAAAGGATGTCAAGTATATGCAGTGCACGTTGAAGAATTAGAACAACAATCGGGAGAAAACCTATTAGATACCTTGCCAATAGTGAGAGAGTTTAAGGAAGTTTTTCCAAATGAGATTCCTCATCTTCCCCCCAAAAGAGAGATTGACTTTTCAATCGATTTGGTGCTGGGGGCAACACCTATTTCCCAAGCCCCTTATCGAATGAGTCCCCCTGAACTCATGGAACTGAAAATGAAATTGCAAGAAGTGTTGGATAAGGGTTATATTAGACCGAGTGTGTCTCCTTGGGGAGCATCGGTGTTGTTCATTAAAAGAAGGATGGAACTGTTAGAATGTGCATTAACTATCGTCAACTGAATAAGTTGAAAATTAAAAATAGATACCCTTTGCCCCGAATTGATGATCTTTTTGATCAGGAGGAGCTTCAATATTTTCTAAGATTGACTTAAGGACTTGTTATCACCAACTCAGAATCAAGGAGAAAGGCATTAGTAAAACCTCTTTTCGAACCCGGTATAGACACTACGAATTTGTAGTCCTACCCTTCGGTTTGACAAATACCCCTGCCAAATTTATGTGCTTAATGAACAGTGTGTTAAACAAGTACTTGGATAAATTTGTACTAGTGTTCATAGATGATATTTTAGTTTACTCAAAAAGTGAGGAGGAGCACAAAGAGCACTTGAGGATAGTGTTGCAAACTATGAAATAAAACCAGTTATATGCCAAATTCAGTAAATGTGAATTCTATAAGGAAAAGATCCAATACTTGTGTCATATTATTTCTGAACAAGGGTTGGTTGTTGACCCTGAAAAGATAAAGTCTATTAGAGAATGGCTGGTGCCAAATTATGTTTCAGCAGTGAGATCATTTATGGGGATTGCAAGTTATTATCACAGATTTGTGGAAATATTTTTTGCCATAGCATATCCCATAACCTCACTACAAAGAAAGGGTGTCAAATTTGAGTGGACTGAAAAATGCCAAAACAGTTTTGAACAATTAAAATTAAAACTCACTACAACCCCTATACTGAAAATTGCAGATCCTGATAAAGAATTTGTTGTATGTACGGATGCCTGTAGAGAGGGGTTGGGAGGAGTCTTGTTGCAGGAAAATTCAATTATTGCATATGAGTCTAGGAAACGAGGACACATGAACAGAACGATAGTGCATATGATTTGGAATTGGTTGTTGTTATTCATGCATTGAAGATGTGGCGACACTATCTTCTTGGAATTTTTTTACGTTGATGACTGATCATATTAGTATTAAATATTTCTTTTCCAAAATTAATTTGAATGCTAGAAAGGCCATATGGCTGTCATTTCTGAGTGAATTTGATATGGACATAAAACATATTAGAGGGAAAGAAAATAAAATTGCTAATGCCTTGAGCAGAAATTCTTGTCAAAATATAAACAGTATTGGAAGTAGTGTTAATTTTGATTTAGAAGATCTAGTGAAAAAGGTAGCAGACTAGGATCCATATTATAAGAATCTATAGGTGAAAATAATAAAGAAGGATATGGCTGACTACACTCAAAACCAAAATGGGTTGATATGCTACAAAAAATAGATTGTATGTCCCCAATGTGGAAACTTTGAAAAAAGAAATCCTAGATGAATATCACAAACAGCCATATGCAGGGCATCTTGGATATCAGAAAATGTTAACAGCTTTGAAAAAGAATTTTTTTTGGCTAGGAATGAAAAGAGATGTAGCAGAATATTTAGCTAGGTGCATGGAGTGTCAACTAGTTAAAGTTGAGCATCAGCATCCTGCTGGTCTTTTAAACCCTTTGCCGATTGCAGAATGGAAATGGGACACTGTTTCTATAGATTTCAGAACAGGGCTACCCAGAACCAAATACCAACACGACTCAGTGATGGTGGTAGTAGACACTTTAAAAAAAGCTACACACTTCATACCTGTGAAATCTACTTTTGGGACAGCCCAAGTAACAGATGTATTCTTGAGGGAAGTATTAAGACTCCATGGGGTCCCAAAGATGATTGTTTCAGACGTAGATGCTAAATTCACAAAAGCCTTTTGAAAAGGTCTATTTGGGGGCATGGGCACTAAGTTGAATTTTAGCACTCCCTATCACCCTCAGACAAATGGTCAGACGGAGAGAAAAAATCAGATTTTGGAGGATATGTTGAGGATGTATGTGATGGATATGCCATCAAAATGGGAAGACTACTTGCATTTAGCTGAATTTTCCTATAATAACAGCTATCAATCCTCCATTAAAATGAGTCAGTTTGAGGGACTCTATGGAAGGAAATGTTGTAATCCTTTAAGTTGGAGCCAAACTGAGGATAATCTAATGTTGGGACCAGATGCTTTACAAGAGATGGAAAGAATTGTTAAACAAATTCAACGAAATATTAAGACAACACAAGATCGACAGAAAAACTATGCTGATAAGAAGAGGATACATCAATAATTCAAAGTGGGGGAGCATGTGTATTTTCTTAGTAAACCCAAAAATATGACACTTTATGCTGGAAGTTGTGCAAAATTGGCTCCTAGATAGTGTGGGCCTTTTGAGGTGTTAGAAAGGGTGGGACCAGTGGCTTATAAGCTGGCCTTACCGCCCCATGTTAAAGTTCATGATGTGTTTCATGTTTCCTTATTAAAAAGATATGTATATGATGCTTCTCACATTGTTGATTGGAATGTGATACAGGTGGAACCAGAAGGGGAGTTCCTTGCAGAGCCTCTTCAAATATTGGAGCGGGAAGAAATTGAGTTGAGGAATCGAACGGTAGCAAGAGTAAAGGTGTAGTGGAAGCACCTTACTGCTGAAGAAGCTACCTGGGAAAGAGAAGCTGAAATGATGGAAAAATATCCATTCTTTTTTGGAAAATGAACTCTAGTAGCTATATATCAACACCGAGGAGAGGATGGTGTTTTCTTTCAGAGGGGGAATATGTAACACCGCTAGTTTTATGTTTCTTTCAAAGTTAGACATTTGAAATTTAATCCAAAGCGGAGTGGACCCCAATGGATAAGTATTTTGTGGATGTAATTAAATATTTAATTATGAAAAATAAATAAAATAATTCTGCGTAGATTGACCAAATGAGAATTATGAGATCACTTCCTAAATCCATGAGGATGGAAAGAGGAAAATACTTTCCCCAAAAATATTTCAAAAATCCTTGAAAGAATTTATTTCCAAATTAGATTTTGAGGAAAATCTAGTTTCCCCAATGAGGTGGAGAGTAGTTGGGAAGAGGTAAAAATCTGGGAAAAGCAGAAAGCAGCGTTAAAAATCCCTAAATAAGGGCAGCCTAGGAAAAGAGGAAGAAAAGCATCCTGAAATTCTGGACGTAGAATTAGAAACAGGCTTTGGGGAGCAAAAGCTTAAATAAGCTATTCCTGAACAGATTAGAGGTTGGTCTGTTCTGGAGGTGATCTTAGCTCAGGGGTGAGTTCTAGAGATAGAGGGACTCTAAGGTTGGGAGGATTGGTCAATTGTAGAAGTGGTATGCTCATAGTGTTTATGAATAAATGAATTTCTTACAATATTTTATTTCTTTTTTTCCATACATTTACAGAATTACTAGAAGAAGTTAATCCTCTCAATTCTGCATAGTTGTAGGAACCAGAAATTATGAAGAAAATCAGCCAGAAACTCTAAACTAGAGACTGGTTTAAATCTGGAGATTTATACTACCTCATAATTTATAATTGTGTAACTTTAATATGTTTCTGTTAAAAATATAATTTAATCAGTGACCACTAGAAAAACTCAAAATATGTGTGGAGGAGTGATTAAATATATGCAATGCAAATCTATAGATTTGTTGGATTAAAAATGTATGCATATCAATAGATTTAACTTCTATGCAAAAAAAAAGAAAGGATGGATGAGTACTTTTAATTTAGATAAAGGACATTCAGACTTAAACAGAGCTACATATGGTTTATTAAACTTGTAACCAAATTTGGCCTAAGAAATAAACATAAACCAACAACCTATCATACCTCATTTACTTGAGGAGTCTCCAAACTGAATGTATTATTGTAAAATAGATATACGCAAATTTCTGTAAAATGAATACACACTAAATAACTATGAAGGGTGACAAATATTTCCTCCATCCGATTTGTATAAAATGTTCGTTAAGAGTGTTAGTTGAACACTAGATACCCTAAAATTGTCTACTAGGAAAAATTATATATATTCAGCTGCAGAAAATATTATGGTTGACACAAGAAACTATTATCAGAGAAATTCAAACCAAGGAGTAGAAAGAGAGTCCACTGTTGGATTCATATAATACACACCAAATTATAGACCCCGTGGAAATTGTAATTATTCATTCACTAAACTATTGTAAAATTTAAAACTCTTGTAATAGAGACTTATATTCATTTATGCTATTATTATGAGGAGGAACAGAAAGGAAAAATAAGACTAGTGAACTTATTATTTCCTCCAATCAAATCTAATCAGATATTTTCTGGAAAAAAAATAGAATCAGTGATAACATGAAATAAAAATCTGGACACCATTTATCATTAATAACAGAGACGAATGGTTGATAAATATATGTAGGAAACTCTGAAAACCAACTATGGAATTAGGCTATCATGTTTTCATAGTAATATTTCAAAACTTAATTATTTCGGGAATTTCATTGCCCGGATTAAAATTCTTAACAGTCCCAATCTCTGGCAAAAAGTTATTACTACAGTAGAAACTTTTACGACAATCAAACTTAAATTGTCTGAACATTTTTGTATAATGACAACAAGAGAGCCTGGTCACACTTCGACTAAGGACGCGTCGATATCGACCTGAAATTCCAGGATATACCGACGTCAAGTTTAGTGAATTACAAATTCACCAAATACCAATTAAGAGAACCCTTCAGGAGATTCGAACCTACCTGATATCAAATGAGGGAAACGTGAGAGATAGTTATAATAAGAGGATATGAGGGCACTTCAGAAAATAATATATTCAAACTAAACATAAAAACAAGGGTTACCTCTGAGAGTGGAATACTTTGTCACTAACTACGACCTACAGAAAAGATATATGAGTAGTGTAACAACGTTCACCAGAACGAAAATAAAATACAGGATGAAATGGTTCCAATGAACCGACGGCTTACCTGGAGTAGCGATTTCTTGCTTAGAGCCAAGGCAATGCGGCGAAGGAAGCTAATATGATCACGGAAGAGATGAGGAAATAAATTTCCTACCCATCAAGGATTTAATATTAGCACAGAAACATAACAAGGAACTTTAAACGAAATACACGAAGTAGTGATAGAACCAAAACTTCAGCACGCTATAGCAGAATGATAATCAACTGGAGGTTGAGTTATAGGTGGCTGAGATGGTGTTACAATTTAAATGATAGGGTAAATAAAAATCGAAGGTAGTCATACTAGTAATGAAAATGCCCAATATTACATACCTGAAGAGCTATGAAATGAAGAAATGGTTAAGTTTAGAAACCGGGAAGAGCCTGACATTTCGATTTCCCCAAATGAACAGAGTATTAGCACTAGGAGTCGATCAAGAAGAATGAAGGCAAAAGAACAATCCCTTTGACAACTCTGGAATTAATACGATTCATTTCACCAAAACGAGCAAAAACCCTATCTGATTTGAATCATCTCCACCATTTAGGTGTCAACATATCGATGGGATGCACGTGGATCGATTGGGGAGAAATCGAAACCCATTGCATAGTCGTTCAAAATAAATTAAAATCCATTGTAATCGATTTCACAGTACTCCAAATCGTATCACCAGATTGGCATTATTAATGAACAGCCATACGTTGCAAATATAAAAATGTAAATGCACAAACCATTGCGTGTACACATGACCAAAATGGGTCAAGAGATAGCAAATCAAAACATGAAATCCACAGAATGCCATTAACCCCAATCGACGTGGAAAGCTCGACAAGTTACCAACTGCTAACCACATTAAATCAAACTTGCCCATGTAGCAGAAGAAGTACGATGACTTTAATGTCATCTACCCTCACTGAAAAATGGTCACAATGGAAGGTACGTGAGACATACATGGTGGCATGGGTACGATAATTACAAAATTAGACCATGGCCGTAAGGTTGAATTGAACTCATAGAAACGATAAATGAGAGACGAGATGAATCGAATTAAAATGTCCAGAACTTGGGATAATTCATTATCAAGACATAGCTTCATAACCCTATGAAATGGTACGAGGACTTAAAAGAAGATGCATAACATCTTCACAATGAAACCATAAGAAATTGACAACAAAATCCAAAGCTTATGTGTGATGAATACTATAAAAGAGTGTGGGTAAAAGTTGAGTGCATAGATAGAAGTTCTATGGCCAACGATAACCATAACAATTGGGTGTGTAATATATATATGTGTGTGTGTGTGTGAAATATAAGCCATCAAAACCTTGTGGGAAGAAAAAAAACTAGGATAGTTAACCAAAGATACACCTATGAGTAAAAGAAGGAAAAAAAAACTCTGTTCAGTAGAATGCCATATTTGTTGAAATTTGATGGTATATCTGCATGGCTGCGACAATTACGAGCACAGAGTTATACTAGAAAAAAAAATATTTGTTGGGAAAGAAGAGACGTTACAGGAGGTGGAAGAGGAATGGGTATTGGATGTGTTTTTGCCAGCTTTTCCTGTGTTCCTAGATTCCTTAGAATGGTTCCGGAAGATAGTTTTGATTATCTCATAAGGAAGTCAGTAGATATCTCCTCCTCATAGCATGTTTAAGGTTTCTATCATCTCTTCTCTGATCCCTATAAGAAGTACAAGTTTAAGTGATGCAGAATCAAGAGTACAATTGGATCTCTTATAGTTTAATTGAAACCTCTCTTCATAGTCCCCTAGGGATTCATCTAGCCCTAGAGCCATCCTAAATCTCTCATTGTTAGTTTCCTTGGACCTACAATAGTCTTTGTACTCATTGTTGAAGGTATCCTACATCTGTACCCAATTGGTGATGTTGTGTCGAGGCAAAAACATTAGCCAGCGCAAGGCTGAATCCTTAAGGGTGGATGGGAATAGCTTCAACTTTTGATCATCAAAGGTGTAGTCATAGGTCCTACAAACAACAACATATTCAAGCATGAATGTGTAAAATCCCCAGAGGTAAGTCCAAGGAAGTGTGGAAGAGCTGAGCGGCTAATGTTGTTCATCTTAGTTTCCCCATCTGCCTCTCTTATAGGAAAGGCTCTCTGGATTGGAGCCATGGTTAAGATAGGTGAATTGGGTCCCTCACGTGGACCATGGTATTCTTATTCTTCCACAATAGGTTCCTCAGAGTATTGAGAAGGCTCTCCTATAGGAATTTCAATCTCACTTCCACTGAAGAAGAGTGAAGGGTGGCTAGGAGGTGATGTGGGGGTTTTACGTAAGATTTGTCTTTGAGTATTCCTAATCCTACATGGCATGAAAATTAGATATTTTTTGTATTATATTTTAATATTTATGAAATATCATGAAGATAAAGTAAATTAGAAAATAATGCTAAAACAAACTCAAAGCATCTACTAGACACCTCCCCGACAATTATTCCAAAAACTGGTGAGCCCTGGTATTGCACCAAGAGTGTTACAACTCCCAGAAGTTTCCCTACATTACTTCATCAACCCAGGGTTCGTACAAAATTGGTGGTGATAGTGCTATATACATAGAAGACACATTTTTCTCATGACATCCTCTTTTGTTTTATGAAAGGGTGCTATTTCTTAAAATATGATAAGAACTGGAAAGTAAATTGCTAGAAGGAAATGAAAGAAAGAAAAGTAACTTAAATTGTAGAAAGGAAATGAAAGAAATGAAACTAATTTAATTTTTAGATAGGAAATGATGGAAATGAAACTAATTTAATTTTCAGAAAGGAAATGATGAAAATGAAGCTAATTTAATTTGCAGAAAGGAAATGACAGAAATGAAGCTAATTTAATTCGTAGAAAGGAAATGTCGAAAATGAAACTAATTTAATTTTCAGAAAGGAAATGATGGAAGTGAAGCTAATTTAATTTGCAGATATGAAATGACGAAAATAAAACTAATTTAATTTGTAGAAATGAAATGACATAATTGAAACTAATTTAATTTGCATAAAGGAAATGACGGAAATGAAACTAATTTAATTTGCAAAAAGAAAATGGCATAAGGGAAAGTAATTTAAATTGCACTTAACTTGGCCAATCGGCTAAACACACCATGCTCTATCTATCATGTTCCTATCTATGCAACTATTCATGACCTAATTCTATTTTGAAGAGTTGTTTCTTGTAGTTTGGACAAGAAAGGGTTAAAGGTGACAATGGAGGGCTTAACCACATGAAACATAGCTTAGGGGCTTGAGAAAAGGGTTTAAAAATTTATTAAAACTTTTAATATCGCAAAAATTCTTTGGAATGGGAGGCTTTGAAAAGTTTTATGGCGAAATTTTGATGGAGGGATGGAAGTGCGATATGCAATATGAGATATTGCAATATCACAAGGTGGGTGGAGAAGCAACGGTGCAGTTGGGAGGAAAGATCGAAGTGCAAAATGCGATATGATCGAAATTGCCAAATGTGATGGGTGTGGTGGTAGCGGAGTACAACAATCTCGCAATCGGGGTTTCAAAGGTGGAAAGGATTAACGAGAATGAATAGAAAATACGATTTTCTATTTGCAACAAGTCTTTAAAGGAAAAAGGGAAAGGTTAGGAAATGCGACGAGTGATGTGGAAGAGTGCTACAGTAATGTCGCAATCGGCCATTGGGAGCGATAAATGTTAATGAAGCGGGAGTGGAGTGCAATATGTGATGGGGATAGAAACTATGAAATGAAATTTTTGATATGTATGACGTGTCGGAGTGCTACAGTAATGTCACACTAGGTGGTTGGGAGTG